>JACEHZ010000665.1:547500-1245473 GCA_017893485.1 Hemerocallis citrina | reverse complement strand
AGACTTTCAGATAGAAGTATTGATTGAAATAGGTAGTGTTCTGCTAGCACAAAACTTTCAGATATAAGCGTTTCTGCATCAAAAGTTAAACGTAGAATTAACTAACTAGATTATTAAATATTAACTACCTGTAAATTTACAGGACGGCTAGTAACCTATTTCAAGATACAGAATTGGGGAGATAGATCCTTACTTTCCACCATATTCAGTAACCTCCAGTGTTCGGTCGTCACGTATTTTATGCTTTAATTTGCCAGCAAATTCCTTAGATAGCATATCAGCAAGAACTCCCTTTATAGGAGGAAAATCGGGATCTCGTAGATGTGATCTTGCAGCGATCATGTGCTTACAAGCTTCAATAAATCGATGCATCTGCCGAAAGTCAGCGGAGGAATATGCAGCAGGTCCATAGTGCTCGAGGACCTGTAAATCTATGGCACCAATATGATATAAGATGTCAAGTTTCTGTTATGCTAATAGTTAAAATATATATGTATATATATATATATTTGAAAACCATGAAATTGTAAGAATAAATTATCTACATACAAATATCGATCATTCCTGCACCACCCGATGCTGGTGGGGGAAGGGCCGGCCTTGAGTTTCCGGGGGGCCAAGGCGAAATGCCCAAATAATTATTTTTTGGAACCCCTAATTACAATTTTTTACGTGCAAAATGTGCCTATATTTGTAAGGAAAATATAAATTTGGGGGTCCTTAAATTGTTAAAAATTCGGGGCCGCTGCCTGCCTCAAGATGGAGGCCGGCCCCTGGGTGGGGGCATGGTTAGAAAATCCATATCCATGACCCTCGCAGATATGGGATCCCTCAATTTCCCTCTATAATTTTTCAAGTCAGGCATCCTCTGTTAGTATGCCATTAGCTTTTGTAACATCCTGGACTATCTTGTAACATCCACATTGCCACAGTAAAATTCGTCTGCACCATGATCAGCAATAGCTGTTAATGTCTGCAAGTTTTTCATTCTTGCAAATATCTCCTGGCTTCAGCAGATTGTATCCATCTGATGTATATATAGGACAAATTCCTGGATCCTCACGGATATCATCTTCCACATGTTTCATTTGTGTGCAGTGTAGGCATAAGGGGATATAGTGAATCCATCTTCAGCATAACGGATAGCTGGTTCAACTAGAATCTTCCATGGTTTTGAGCCGAACATCTTCCAAGCCTCATAATGACCTTTAAGTCCACCTGGAACTGCAATAGAAAGAGGTCCTTTGCACATTTTACTCTTCTGGTCATACAAGGCGTATTACAAAAATGAAGATTATCATCAGTTAAGTATGAATACCACCCTAATAAAATAAAAGATTAAAATTCATCCATAAGACAACTTTAATTGTATACACACGGCCTTGGTCTCTTGGACTGCCGTCATGTCAATCTATGCAAGATCGGAGTATTTGATTTCAGTGTGTGTAAACAAAAAATGATGGTTGGAGGTTCGAGAATGGATAAGATACTCACATGGGTATTTCTCTTTTAATTTGGTCTGTCATCGAATAGTACTTAGTCCTCATATCATAGGTAATTTTTGTTTGGCCCCAAGATCTGAATGACCTAACCAATTTAATTCCCAATTTCAACTGTTTGCGCAATGAAAACCCTTAGGAGAGCGAACTTTTGGTTACAACCCAAAGACTTGTATGATATAAAAAGTTACAATTGTGGACTACAATGATTATGTCATAGAAATTAAAAGGCCAAACCCCAAATACCCATTAATTCATATACCAAATCCCAAATACTATACTATGGTTTGGAGGACTAAATTACAAATACCCATTAATTAAGGGACATAATTACAAAAAAATACTACTTACAAAATTTGATGCCCTTAAGTAGGGTGACAATTTTATAACCCGATCCAAATCTGACCCAAATTTTAGGTATGGATCCTCCAAAATGAATTTGTCTTAATATTAGGGTATGTCCCCTAAAATAGATTCATTTCTTATTGGATTCAAATATAGATTTTGAGGATCTAAACCGGATAACTCGATGGATAATCCCAAAGTATAATTATTGGTATGTGATGATTTAATTATACATTCCTAAATGCATATTGTTGGTTATTCTGAAAAATATAAAGGTTGTAACAAGAAAGAACGAAAGGCAAATTTGTGATGCAGAAGGCTATAATTTTATTGAGCAGCAAAACGTGTACTTATACAACCAGAGGAGAATAAAAATGCAAAACATTTGCTATTGATTAGCATAACTGATGCCTAAATAAAAGCAAATCAAATATACTGTTTCAACAGCATTTGTCTATTTATTGCCTATAAATAAGGAAAATAAATGTGACACTTTATTGGCTAGAAATTAGGAGGCAGATTCACGGGTCATTCTAGCAAACACTCCTCCTTGACATTGGAGCTGCATATTCCAAGTCTTTTTTCTCAGGAACTCAAATGTGGCTTTAGGGAGTGCCTTTGTTAGTATGTCTGCATTTTGATGCTCTGTTCTACTATAGACAAGCTGTACTTCTCCATCCTTCTGAACTTCTCTTAGATAGAAAAACTTGATCTTGGAGTGTTTTGTTTTACCATGGAACACTGGATCATTAGAAATTGAAATTGCAGCTTGGTTGTCCACAAATATCTGTGTGCTTTCTGTTTGTTCCATGTCCAAGTCTATCATAAGCTTTCTAATCCAAAGAGCTTGGTTCACAGCAGTAGCAGCAGCTATATACTCTGCCTCTGCTATTGATTGAGCTATAACTTCTTGTTTTTTAGAACACCAGGAAAAAACTCCAGAACCCATAGTAAAACAGTAACCTGAGGTGCTTCTCATATCATCAACACATCCTGCCCAATCACTATCAAAGTAACCAAGCAGACCGAAATTTTTAACTTGACTAAACCTTATTCCATAATCAAGTGTGCCTTTAACATATCTAAGAATTCTTTTTGCTGCTTGAAAGTGAATTTCACTAGCACAATGCATGTACCTTGATAGTAAACTCACATCATACATAATATCTGGCCTGGTTTCTATTAAATACATCAAACAGCCTATTACGCTTCTGTACAACCCTTCATCAACCCTTTCAGCTCCATCTTCTTTGCAAAACTTCTCTTTCTGATCATTGGAGTTGCAACTGGTTTACACTCTTCCATATTGAACTTCCTGATAACTTCTTTTGCATATTTTTGCTGGCACTCAAATATTTCATTTTGTTTTTGTTGCACCTGCATTCCAAGGAAGAATGCCATCTTTCCAAGGTCTGTCATCTCAAAAGCATATTTCATTTCTTCTTTGAACTTTTTAATGAGATCCTCATGACTTCCTGTAACAAACAGATCATCAACATAAAGTGATACCATAAGTATTTCATTATCAACCTTTTTGACATATAGGGTAAATTCACTTGGACTTTTTACAAAGCCTAAGTTCACCAAGTGTGTATCAATTCTGCTATACCATGATCTTGGTGCTTGTTTTAGCCCATATAGGGCCTTATTCAATCAATACACCTTCTCCTGTTGTCCTTGAACAACATAGCCCTCTGGTTGTTCAACAAAGATTTCTTCCTCTAAGTATCCATTCAAAAAGGCTAACTTGACATCCATTTGATGTATGACCCAACCATTTTGTGCAGCTAGTGCTAACAACAACCTTATGGTATCCAACCTAGCCACAAGAGAGCAAAAGTTTCAGAAAAATCTACCCCAAAGATTTGGGCATATCCCTTAACAACAAGTCTTGCCTTATACTTGTTTACACAGGATTAAGCTTGGTCCTATAAACCTATTTGACTCCAATAGCTTTCTTGTGATTAGGTTTGTCCAACAATTTCCATGTCTGGTTTTTTTCAATCATCTTAAGCACCTCCTTCATTGCATCTATCCATTTTTTATCAGTTGCATCTTCTTCATATCCAACAGGTTCCATGATTGCAGCATTGCACCTTTGATAGATGTCAGAAATTGATCTTGTTCTTCGGACAGGTTCTTCATCTACATCTACATTCTCCTCCTGAAATTCAATCTTCTTGTCATTTTCCCAGCTCCAACTATCTAACTCCAAGAACTTTACATCCCTGCTAACAATTACTTTGTTGTGGTGTGGTAAATAGATTTTGTAGGCCTTTGCAATTAAGCTGTAGCCCACAAAAATTCCAGGTTCTGTTTTCTTGTCCAGCTTGTCTCTCTTAACCTGATGTATATAAGAGAAACATAAGCAACCAAATGTCTTCAGATTGATTAGCTTGGGTTTGCTGCCATGCCAAGCTTCAAATGGATTCTTTTTCTACACATCTTTAGTTGGCAATCTGTTCAGCAAAAAAATTGTTGTGTTTGTAGCCTCGGCCCAAAATTTCTTTGGCAGCTCTTTGTCATGAAGTAAGCACCTTGCCATCTCCATAATTGTTCGGTTTTTCCTCTCTACAACACCGTTCTGTTGCGGAGTGTATAGTGCTGTCAATTGATGTTCAATACCTGCATCTTCACAAAATTTGTTAAATTTTTAAGAGGTATATTCAGTCCCATTAATTGACCTGATCACCTGCATCTTGCATCCGCTTCGAGTTTCAACCCAAGCTTTAAACTGCATAAAAATATCAGCAACTTCAGATAAAAAACTTCTTAAAGTAAATCCAACACATTCTTGAATAATCATCAATGAATGCAATATAATACTTACTGCCATTCAATGATGGTGTTTTCATAGGTCCCCCCACATCCGTGTGTACCAGTTGCAGCTTTTGTGTAGCCCTCCAAGCCTTGTTTTGTTGGAAAGGAAGCCTTGTTTGCTTCCCATATTGGCAAGCAACACATTCAGGAGGCATAACTTCTAATTCAGACAAGTCTTTCACTAAGTTGTTCTTCTTCATGAAGAGTAGAGCAACATGATGGTAGTGCCCCAATCTTTTGTGCCAAAGCATTGCACTGCTAAACTCTTTGTGCATTGCAGCCTGCTCCTTGTTCATGAAATCCAAGACAAGGATTTTGCCTATCATTTGAACTTTGAACACCTCTCTGCGTTACGAATCTTTAATCATGCAATTTTTATCTTCAAAAAGCACCTTATAACCTTTTTCCATCAACTGTGGAACACTCAAAAGGTTTTGATTGATTTTAGGAACATATAACATAAGAGATAAGTTTCAAACCTATGTGACCTTCGATTGCCATAGTTCCTTTGCCCTTTACTTCAATGTATGCTCCATTTCCAATCTTGACTTTAGAGAGAAAATTTTTATCAAGTTCTCTGAAGATCTCATGATCATAAGTCATGTGGTTTGTACAATCACTATCAATAAGCCAACTTTCTGTAGAGCTACTGGAAGCAAAGCATGATACAATAAACAACTGCTCCTCTTGTGATTGATCCTCAACAACCTTGACTTCTTCTTGTTGTTGTTGAGATTTTCATATCCTTTCCATGTGCCCTAACTAACCTTTCATCTGGCCTCCGCCAACACATTTTTTGTGGATGATTATTTTTTTGCAATGAGGGTAGGGTGGATATACCTGAGTGTTACTGCTTTGATTGTTGTCTCTGCTGTTTGCAAAACCTTCTGGTTTGTTGATGTCGCTTTTTCCATTATTGTTGATTTGCAACTTGACTTGAAGTGCCCCCTCCCTCCATAGATCCTTCTTGCCTCATAAGCCTTCTTTGCTCTTGTGCCTTCAGTGCATGTAACACTTATGCCAGAGTGATTTTACAGAGATCTTTTGTAATACCCCTAAAATAAGTAACAATTATGTTGATATGGTTATTTTATTTTTATCATACACTACTCTTACTATGTTTGTTTTCCTCTATATATTTTCTTTAAAGCCCAACATTATCCTTTTTTAAGCCCCAATCCAACATGGTTAAGTGTAATTCAATAAAGCTTGAGGGGTTAAGTGTAAAAAGATGAAGACACCTAAGCATTTCTACACCTTTCCACACCCCACTACCTCTCTCTTTTTCTCTCTTTACAGCCGACAGTGTAACCCTCGTTCTCGTAAATATATAATTTCTGAATAATTTCTGTATTTCGAATTTTCTATTAAAATATTTTCTAATCGAGAATTATGGTTATTTCGAATAAGCGTATATTTTACTTTACTTTCTATTTTATAATTGATCGACTTTATATTTTAGCCAAATGCAAATATTCGGTTTACTTTAATAAATTGTTAAACTAAAATTCCTATATTTTATATAACCTCGTTGCCATCATTTTATTATTTTACTATTATTATTATTATTATTTGGAGTATTATTGTTATTACTATTATTATTATTATTGGTAGTATCTACTACCATTATTATTAATTTTCATATTTTCATTATTAGTGTTATTATTATTATTTTTGTTAAAGCCCAGTTTTGATCTATATTATATTATCTAATTATTTAAATTAAAGCCCATTGATTTGATCTATATTGTATTATTTACTATTTAATTTGAAGCCCAAAATTTAGCCCATCTTCTATTGTTTTAAACCCAATACCCATAACCCAATTCTCCTCCTATTTGTGTGTTGACCAGACCAATTCTACTCCAACAATTAATCCCTAGAATCTCTCCAGTAACCCCCCAATTACTATCCCTAATTATCAGCCTATTGATTCTCCATCATTAAATCATCCCGTAACTTCTCTCTTTATTATTATTATATCATTATTATACATTTATTTTATTATAACTCCCCCTACTCTCTCTCTCTCTCCTTCTCTGTTTAAACCAAAAAATCAGAAAACCCAGCATGCCTCCCTTCTCCTCCCGCTCTCTCATCTTCCCCATTTTGAAAACCCAACATAACCCAACAAAAACCTTCACCCCTCACCCATCTCCCGCCAGCCGTCGTCATCACCTCGCGCCACCGCCAGTGCCGAACCCCCACTTCGTCGAGCCCCCCTTCCACCTTCTTCCTCTAATCGATGACCTCCGAAGAACCCAACCTCCGTCGTCTTCTTCTTCCTCTGGACTCCCGCTCGAACCCATCAATGCCTCGCCCATTCCATCGCCAGCAACCCCCTCCACTCATCCCAAATCTCCGGTGCACCCCGCCATTCCATCATCGAACCTACTTCGCGAGCGCTTCCCGCTCATTACCATCTCCATCCACCGTCGAACTTTGCCAGCCGAACCCATCCTCGTCTCCCTTTGGCTTCATCCTCACCGCCATTGACAGCCGCGGCAACGGCTCCAGTCGACTCCCCTCCACCGCTTGACCCATCGCCTCCACTCCTCCTTGTCGCATCGTCGCCAGACAGTCCCGGCTCTCCTCCTCCCACTCCAAACGTCGTCACCCTGTTCCCCGTCGATCGCTCACTCTCGCCGGTCGTCAGCTACCAGCGGTGCGACCTCCAGTCGCGCCTCCCATCACCGCAGTCGTCGAAGATCTCACTCACTCATCCCAACGCGGCTCTCTCTTTCCCACCATCACTCTTCTCTCTCTCTCTCTGTGGTGGTTTGGGAAAAAGGTGAAGAAGGAAGACATGATTTAGGGGATTGTGTGTATTGTTACTGTTTAGTGTTGTGTGGGGGGTTGGATTATTGTATTGGTATTTGGTATTCTGGCTCTTGTGACCCGCTATTGGTGTTTGGTGTGTTGGTGGTTGTGGTTGGAGTTTGGGATTAGATCCAGTGAGTTGCTATTTTTGAAGTGGGTGTTTGTTGTATTTTGCTAATTTGGAGAATAAAAGGGATTGGCTTGCTGTGTAGTGTTTTGTGAAGTTGGGGATCACTTGATTGCTGTTAGGTGTGTGTTGATTGGTGTTTGGTGTTTGTATGAGAGATCCGATTGAGAAAGGAGTTTGGGGTGTTTGTTGTTTTGGAGAAGTGGAGTTGCTGTTGCTGTGCATGTATTGTTGCCGCCATTGGTCCTCTTCGTTCATTTTCTTTCACTTTCGGGTTAATCGTCATATAAGGCAAGTATATCTTGTACAAATTCATTGTTCTAGTGCAAGCTTCTTTGTAAAAATACTGCAAGTATATTATTTTTGACTCTAATTCGCATTTATAAGCCGAATTGAAAACTGTTGCTATACATAACCCTTGATTCCGTATTCGAACATGATCGCGAATACTTTGTTGCCATATGCATTACATGAACACAAATTAATACAAACAAATGTACCCTTAGGATTATACATGATTATGTGCATGATTGTTTTACTCGTGATAGTAGTTAAATATGACATCTTGTTCTTGTTGATTAAATTAATATAAGTAACAAGCAGGGGTTTAAGGAAAAGACCATAGTAGTGGACAATATAGAAGAGCGTACTCGGAAGGGGGCCCGTGTTTTCCATGATTACAAGTTATATGGAACTAAGTGCCACGTAGAACTAAGTGCCACGCCAGAGGTTGACGGGGGCCACCTCTAGAATCTATTGCGGCCACCTCTAGAATCCATTACATGATTATATGTTTATATATTTCCCGCTACATGTTTACACTATGATTGACTCGATATCTTTCACGTTATATGTTTGCACGTATCTCGATACAAGATACAAATGATATGTTTTCCCGAATACGTGACCTATAAAATCTACCACTAGGCCTAAACGCAACTGATTGTAAGTAGCAACCATGTAGTAAAAAGATGGATGCATGAAGTGCTACCTAGATAGAATCAAACATTAGACTTAAGATTTATACGTACACTTGCATGATTCAATTTCATATTACATGTTCTTATTGACTTGTTTACTCGCTTACTTGTTTTCATGCCACTTGTTCCATAATGTCTTGATCATAATCATGTTTACATATTGCATTTCCCCTATTTCATGACTCTCGATTCCTTGCTCTTTTTCCTGTTTCTCTTTTTGTTTTGTTTTGTACTTTTCCCCTTAGCTTGTACCACTTGCGACCCGTGACTTGTATTGACGGGCGTCTTCTTGTCTTCTTTTCTTTCTTTTTGTAATAATGAACTTGCAGGCCCAAATGGAGAGTTACCAGAAGGTATTGCTGATTAAGTATTTTAGTTTTGTTTAATTTTTCATGTTGCTTTAGTTCATATTTTATTTCATGCTACTCCTTATTATAATCCGGGCTTGTTTGACCCATAACTATTTGTATTTTCCAGTTGTTAGTTATGTTATGGACTATGTCATGAACTTTCATTATTAAATTGTAATTTTATATGCCTGCATGGTTTATTTTGTTATCTTGTTGTTGAGTTGCCTGTACAGCTTATGAATGGTGTAATCACATCATTCGCTGGGTCTCAGTCATGTGCCCGTATTCCCATATTTTGGGAAGCAAGGCGTGACAGATAGAACCCTCCACCCCTTTTTCTCTCTATATATGATTACTACTACTCCTACTCTTACTACCTACTACTGCTACTGCTGTCTATTACTTCTACTACTACTGTTACTACTACTACTGCTGCTGACTACTTCTACTGCTGCTGTTACTTCTACTACTGTTGCTAATTACTTCTACTACTGCTGTTTACAACTTCTACTACTGATGATTACTTCTACTACTGCTGTTTACCACTACTACTGCTGCTGATTACTTCTACTATTGTTGTTACTACTACTACTACTACTGATTACTTTTACTACTATCATTTACCACTTCTACTACTGCTGATTACTTCTACTAATGTTGTTTACTTCTACTACTACTGCTGTTTATTACAACTACTACTACTCCTACTACTACTTCTACTGCTGTTTACTACTACTACCACTGCTTACTACTTCTACTACTACTACTGCCTACTTTTACTACTACTTCTATACTACTTTACTACTACTACTATTGGAGCAAGAAGTCAAGGAAGAATCAAGGGAAGCAAGGAGGAGAAGGCAATTGAAGACTTTTTCACTAAGTAAAAGTGGGTATTCTTCATACCTCATGCATTTTATTATTATTATTCTTTATATATAGAATGAATGATTGATGCTTGCTATTTCCTATTCTAAAAAGCCACAACTTACTTGCATGAATGGTTGTTGATGTGTTAATTTAAAATACCGTGAAAATAAATTAAATAAGAGTATTGTTAGTGATATTTTATTTACTTATAACTCATGTTCTATTCTTAATTATTTGTTTAGTAATTCACACGTAGCAAATTATATAGACTCGAAATGTTAGTGATGAATGCCTAGTTAGTATTGTTTAGAAATTGGTAATGTTGTCTAGTAATTAAAAAAATTAGTTGTATAGTAATCTATATACGGTAAATGGTAAGTTATATATAAAAAATAGAATTGTTGGTATGATTTGCTTAGTGAATGTTGTTTGTAGTAATTTATAGAAAATCATGTAATCAATTGTAGTAGAATAGTTTAATCACTTTTCGTTGTATACTTAGCTAACCAAAAATTCATGATTAGTAAAGTAGATTGTAGTAAAGTAAAGAACTATTGGTTGTATAGAAGAGATTGTAGGCATGAAAGCAGTAATTGATGGAATACCGTATGCATGTTTATGCGGGTTTGCATACTTGAATCTTTACATATGGTAGTATTTTGTGCACATTGTGTGCACTAGTGTGGTGCATGTTGGACCGACCTCTAGCATGATTTGAAGGCTAAGTTGAACCCAAATTAAATCAAGATAAGACTTGTTGAGATTCAACTAGGTTGGATTCACTTAGAACCTATGTAAATTAAGTTAATTTAGTTAAGTAACTTGCTGAAGGATGAAAGTGGAAACTAGGAGCACAGTTTAATTAAGTTAGAAAATAGAAGTCGTGATAATAAAGCAATTAAAATCGAGTAAGTTGGTTAATTAAGAAATTAATTTAGGATGATTGGTAAGGACAGACACTAGTTGGGCCTATACTCACCTGTTAAGGGGACACGTGCGACGTGATCTCGACTGTTAATTTTTTGAATTTAGTGAAAAGAACGGGATGCAGACATAAGTCACAAGTCCTGTCGGAACTTAGGAGATGGACTCTTAAGTTTCCGTCTATGTTCTGGGTTATCGATACGAACAAGGAGCAAGAGTGTAACTCTAAGTCTTTTGGCGGAGTAGGGATGACCCTATCGATTCGCCTTATGTTCATGGTAACTTTTGTAGGGGTAGGAGTGGAGAAGGACCGTGATTCCGGCAGAGCTGATGATCACCGGGCTGACTAGGAATGGAGAGGGACCACGATCCTGTCGGAGTGGAGAAGGACCATGATCTGAACGAAAAGAGTGATCATTGCTGTTCGGAGTTGAGAAGGACCATGATCCGACTACAGGAGAGGGAATGGACCGCACGTAATGCAGACTCTACCAGTCACTAGATGAATGTCAGAAACAGGAAGGAGTACAAGAGTAGCTAGCATGGGAAGGGATTGAACCCTATCATCGAGAGAATAAGAACTCGATTTGGGGAGTATATAGTATGGGATGCATACGTTTTCAAATCATGTTTTCATTAGATTAAGAGCATGGTGTGCATATGAGTTGTACATTTAATTCTAGGTCATGACATACACTGACATTTATGTTTGTATGACTTTCACTTTTCTTTTCTTTTGCATCAAATGTTGATTATTGAGGATTTTGGAGATTGCAGGTTTCATCCGCAATGTGTCAGTTGTACTCAACTGATGTGCCCAAAGTTTGCTAATTGCAGGATTGTTGATCGTAAAGCAGGAGAATCAAGCTGCGAAAAGCATCCAAGTGGAGGATATAGTTTTCTTGTGTAATGTATGTTTTTAATTTCCTGTGATTTTTGTGTTGTGTACTCATTGAAGTAAAAATTCTGGGTAAGTGTTATGAGCTTCCAGTGCGTGGAACTCGGGGTGCTACGAAAGTGGTATCAGAGTTAAACTTCAAATTGTTGTACCAACTTAGCATGAAATTAGACTTGGATGCCCCAGTTAGAGTCAGGTTTAGTTTGGATAGTAGGACGATCATGATTCATATTGTTGTACATCCAGCTTATGTTTATGATCTCCCTATATCCGGAACTAACCCTTGTCTATGTTTTCTTATTTTTGAAGGATGTCAGGAAGAAACGAAGGTGGCTGTAACGGAAGGATCGAGGGTGAAGGTAGATTCTATCAACGAAACAGAGGTAACAACAGCATGAGGACTGAAGGTGAAGGCAGTAGAGTGAATCCCTCCATTCTCAATATCGAAGCAGAAATTGCTCGGATATATCAAATAATGGGAACTTTTATGGAGGCTAGTCAAAATTTCGCACCAACATCAGGAACCTAAGAAAGGAATGCAGGCGATGCCCTTGCTAACCACGTCAATATGGTAGAATCCTTTAAGAGAATGAAAGCACCAGTATTTGAAGGCCAAGAAGATCCAACAACAGATGATGATTGGATTCGTTAGGTGGAGATTGTGTTTGAAGTACTTAAAACACCAGAAGAAAGCAAAGTTACATTGGCGACTATCCTTTTAGAAAAAGTCGCAAGTGTGTGGTGGCAATCAATCAAGCGGGGCATGGGTGATGGACCAATTGTATGGGAGGACTTCCTAGAAGAAATCAGGAAACATTACTTCCCTTTGGACGTCCGAGAAGAAAAAGCTATGGAGTTCATCAATTTGAGGCAAGACAGTATGATAGTTCGAGAATATGAAACAAAGTTTACACAATTATCTCGATACGCCCCAGAAATGGTTTAGGATGACATTAAGAAGGCTAAAAGGTTTGAGTAGGGTCTTCGACCCGGACTAAGGTCAAGGATGGTGCCTTTATGCATTCGGAGGTTTGATAAGCTAGTTCGACGGGCCGCAGTAACGGAGATGGATATGAACCAAAACATGCAGCCGCAAGAGAAGACAGGGAATCAAAACGAAGGGAAATGGTATGTTCCAGCCACAGATTTCATGGAGCAAGGTCCGAACCAGAAGTTCCAGAAGCCTAATACCAGTACAGAAGCCGTCAAGCCAGTGAAGTGTTTCCTCTATGGAGAGCGTGGACACAATAAAAACCAATGCCCAAGGAATAAGATTCAGGATAGTCAACGAACATTTTTCAATTGTCAAAAGGTTAGGCACGTCAGGCCAAAATGACCACAACTGCAAAAGAACAACAGTGGTTCAGAGTAGAAGAATAATGATCAAGGGAAGAAGCCCTTCCGTCAGGGATGTGTTTTCGCACAGACTAAAGTGGATGCTGAGAAGGAATATGTGGGTCATCACGGGTACTGAAGGATGTAATGTAATTTGTTGTGCTGCTAAAAAAAATGATATGTTTTGGTTGTGAATAAAAGTATGAAGTTTCCGTATGTATTTGGGTTGTTAAATTAAATATGATGCTGTGTTTTGAAATGGGTATGTTATACTATTTTTCTAGGTGTCTGATCCTCTCCACTGGTATGGTTTCGAGGACGGAACTATTCTAAAGGGGAGTGATGTAATACCCCTAAAATAAGTAACAATTATGTTGATATGGTTATTTTACTTTTATCATACACTATTCTTACTATGTTTGTTTTCATCTATATATTTTCTTTAAATCCCAACATTATCTTTTCTTAAGGCCCAATCCAACATGGTTAAGTGTAATTCAATAAAGCTTGAGGGGTTAAGTGTAAAAATATGAGGACACCTAAGCATTTCTACACCTTTCCATGCCCCACTACCTCTCTCTTTTTCTCTCTTTATAGTCGGCAGCCCCCTCCACCCCTTTTTCTCTATATATATGATTACTACTACTTCTACTCTTACTACCTACTACTGCTGCTGCTGTCTATTACTTCTACTACTACTGTTACTACTACTACTGCTGCTGATAACTTCTACTGCTGTTACTGCTACTACTGTTGCTGATTACTTCTACTACTGCTGTTTACCACTTCTACTACTACTAATTACCTCTACTACTGCTATTTACCATTACTACTACTGCTAATTACTTCTACTACTGCTGTTACTACTACTATTACTGCTGATTACTTCTACTACTGTTGTTTACCACTTCTACTACTGCTGATTACTTCTACTACTGCTGTTTACTTCTACTACTAATGCAGTTTATTACTACTACTACTTCTACTGCTATTTACTACTACTACCACTGCTTACTACTTCTACTACTACTACTGCCTACTTTTACTACTACTTCTATACTACTTTACTACTATTGGAGCAAGAAGTCAAGGAAGAATCAAGGGAAGCAAGGAGGAGAAGGCAATTGAAGACTTTTTCACTAAGTAAAAGTGGGTATTCTTCATACCTCATGCATTTGATTATTATTCTTCTTTATATATGGATTGAATGATTGATGCTTGCTATTTCCTATTCTAAAAATCTACAACTTACTTGCATAAATGGTTGTTGATGTGTTAATTTAAAATACCATGAAAAGAAACTAATTAAGAGTATTGTTAGTGATGTTTTATTTGTATATATCGCATGTTCTATTCTTAATTATTTGTTTAGTAATTCACACGTAGCAAATTATATAGACTAGAAGTGTTAGTGATGACTGCCTAGTTAGTATTGTTTAGAAATTGGTAATGTTGTCTAGTAATTAAAAAAATTAGTTGTATAGTAATCTATATACGGTAAATTGGTAAGTTATATAAAAAAAATAGATTTGTTGGTATGATATGCTTAGTGAATGTTGTTTGTAGTAATTCATAGAAAATCATGTAGTCACTTGTAGTAGAATAGTTTAATCACTTGTAGTTGTATACTTAGCTAACCAAAAATTCATGATTAGTAAAGTAGATTGTAGTGAAGTAAAGAACTATTGGTAGTATAGAAGAGAATGTAGGCATGAAAGCAGTAATTGATGGAACACCGTATGCATGTTTATGCGGGTTTGCATACTTGAATATTTACATATGATAGTGTTTTGTGCACATTGAGTACACTACTGTGGTGCATGTTGAGCCAACCTTTAGCATGATTTGAAAGCTAAGTTGAACCCAAATTAAATCAAGATAAGACTTGTTGAGATTCAACTAGGTTGGATTCAATTAGAACCTAGTTAGTGAATTAAGTTAATTTAGTTAAGTAACTTGCTGAAGGGTGAAAGTGGAAACCAGGAGCACAGTTTAATTAACTTAGAAAATAGAAGTCGTAATAATAAAGCAATTAGAATCAGGTAAGTTGGTGAATTAAGAAATTAATTTAGGATGATTGGTAAGGACAGACACTAGTTGGGCGTGTACTCACCTGTCAAGGGGACAGGTGCGGCGTCGTCTCGTCTAGGACACGTGCGGCGTGATATCGACTGTTAATTTTTTGGATTTAGTGATAAGAATGGGATGAAGACATAAGTCACAAAGTCCTGTCGGAACTTAGGAGATGGACTCTTAAGTTTCCATCTATGTTCTGGGTTATCAATACAAACAAGGAGCAAGAGTGTAACTCTAAGTCTCTTGGCGGAGTAGGGATGGCCCTATCGATTCGCCTTATATTCATGATAACTTTTGTAGGGGCAGGAGTAGAGAAGGACCATGATTCTGGCAGAGCTGATGATCACCGGCCTGACCGGGAATGGAGAGGTACCACGATCCTGTCGGAGTGGAGAAGGACCATAATCTGAACGAAAAGAGTGATCACTGCCGTTCGGAGTGAAGAAGGACCATGATCAGACTGCAGGAAAGGGAATGGACTGCACGTAATGCAGACTCTACCAGTCACTAGATGAATGTCAGAAACAGGAAGGAGTACAAGAGTAGGATGCATGACAAGGGATTGAACCCTATCATCGGAAGAATAAGAACTCGATTTGAGGAGTATGTAGTATGGGATGCATACGTTTTCAAATCAAATTTGCATTAGATTAAGAGCATGGTGTGCATATGATTTGTATATTAGATTCTAGGTCATGACATACACCGACATTTATGTTTATATGACTTTCACGTTTCTTTTCTTCTGCATTAAATGTTGATTGTTGAGAATTTTGGAGATTGCTGGTTTCATCTGCAATGCATCAGTTGTATTCAACTATGTGCCCATAGTTTGCTAATTGTATGATTGCTGATCGTGGAGCAGGAAACTCGAGCTGCGGAAAGTATCCAAGTGAAGGGTATAGTTTCCTTGTGTAATGTAAGTTTTTAATTTCCTGTGATTTCTGTGTTATGTACTCATTGAAGTAAAGATTCTGGGTAAGTGTCACGAGCTTCCAGTGTGTGGAAGTCGGGGTGCTACATCTTTTGTGTTCTCCAAAGTTGCTATAGAAGCTTCATATCTTTCAGGTAGTGTTAAAAGAATTTTTTCTACAATTCTTGAATCGGGAAACTCAGTACCCAACAATCTAACGATTCTAACCTTATTGGCAATGTTAAGCAACATATTTGAGTACTCTTTGATTGTCTCAGACTCATTCATTTTTTGTAGCTCATATTCTCTTCCTTAAATTTATCACCTGCATGCTTCTTATCCTCTGGTCTCCTACATATTCTTCTTTTAGGTAATCCCAAATTGCTTTTGTTGTTTTGAGAGTCATGATTCTGGTAAAGATGGTTATTGAGACACCAGCAAATAGACATGCCTTTGCCTTTGCCTTCTTGGTTTTTTTCTCTTTGTGATTTTTTATCTGGGCCATGGTGGGATTGTTAGGCAGCAGAGGAACATCGTAATCTTCTTCCATGGCTTCCCAGAGATCTAAAGCCTCCAGATAGGATTCCATTCTCACAGCCTAAAGGTCATAGCTTTCTCCATCAAAAACAGGGGGAGCAACCGGTGAAAAAATTGCTTCAGCATCCGTTTCACAGATCCCGTAAGAAGATTGCTCTGATACCAATTTTTTGGTTATTTTGGAAAATGTAGAGGCTATAACAGGAAAGAACGAAAGGCAAATCTGTGATGCAGAAGGCTATAACTTTATTGAGTAGCAAAACATGTACTTATACAACCAGAGGAGAATAAAATTGCAAAACATTTGCTATTGATTAGCATAACTAATGCCTAAATAAAAGCAAATCAAATATTCTGTTTCAACAGCTATTTGACTATTTATTGCCTAGAAATAAGGAAAATAAATGTGACTCTTTTTTGGCTAGAAATTAGGAGGCAGATTCACGGGTCATTCTAGCAAACACATATTGATCAAATTGTTAGATAAACACAAAAGAAACTATTTGTTTTAAGATGGATAATACAAACATTAATATACATATACAGATAGCGAAAACATTTTCCTTTGAAGAAAAGGTAAATTTGCGCTTAACCATTTGATAAGATTTATCTTTGATCATATGACTTTTGTTTATATATTTACTAGTAATTTAAACGTGTGATGCACGTCTTAACAAATATACTTTTTAAAAAAGTAAAAATTCTGACGTAGTCTGGTCTTGTGTAACAACCCGTAATTTCCAGAAATACATAACATAGTAGTGTGTGTGTGTGTATATATATATATATATATATATATATATATATATATATATATGGGTAATGGCACAAGTGTAATTAAAGGTGTGCGAGGGCCCATGGGAGTATCAGATAAGCTGTGCTGCCGCTGATGTCAGCGTCTGTCATGTGTGGGGGGGGGGGGGGGGGAGGGGAGGGGGCAGGCATTGTTGGACTGTCCTTGTGTGCCGGCGTGGCAGTGGGGGCTGCCGTAGGAGTGCCGCTGTGCTTTCTCCCAAAAGAGAGAGAACTGGGTAGGTGAGTTGATTTGGTCCCATATCGGGAGTAATACAATAATAATTAATAATAAATATAATTTCCTATGACCAAGAATCACCTAATTAGTTAACAACCTTTTGAGAGATAGCCTGTGGTGGGCAGTTGTACTATAAATAATAATAAAATATATAAATTGTGTGAGTATTGGGGCGGGGCGTTACAAATGGTATCAGAGCCGACTTTCGACACCGAGTGTGAAGAGGATGTGGGTAGGGGGCCTCATATGATCTGCGATGGGAGATAGTTTCACTGATTATCGGGTTGTGTGGCACTTGCGATTTGGCTAGTCTTCCTGATTATCGGGATCAAGACGACGCTCACGGGACTTGCTCCACATCGGCTAGAAAGGATATCCTGCACTAGCTTGTTCATGCCCAGTACTCAGTGAGGACGCTGATTTCTAAAGGGGGTGTATGTAACACCCCGTAATTTCAAGAAATACATTATATATATATATATATATATATATATATATAAGGAGAGCGTGAGAGAAATGCTCCATTGAAAACGAGTTTGTTTTCACAGACCCGTGAAAACAGCGATTTTGGCTGTTGGATCGCTCTTGACTGTGATCAATAGATCAGATCGAGCTCGTCCATCACCCATCTCACTTAAGTGACGGAGGGGCAATTTGGGAATTTCATCCCAAAAAACTCTTCGCCTCATTCGCTCTAAAAATTTTATGAACCTAGGCCATTGTTTGAAACAACGGCCTAGGTTCATACAACCAAAGCGGATTTGTTTTCACGGGTCTGTTTTCATAGACCCGTTTTCAATGGAGGATTTCTCATATATATATATATATATATATATATATATATATATATATATATATGGTTAATGGCATAAGTGTAATTAAATGTGTGAGAGGGGGCCCCACGAGACTATCAGATAAGCTGTGCTGCCGTTTCGCAAGAGGGAGAGAACAGGGTTGGTGAGTTGATTTGGTCCCATATCAGGAGTAATACAATAATTATTAATAATAAATATAATTGCCTATGATCAAGAGTCACCTAATTGGTTAACCACCTTTTGAGACGTAGCCTGTGGTGGGCAGTTGTACTATAAATAATATTAAAATATATAAATTTTTTGAGTATTGGGGCGGTGCGTTACATCTTGAACCTAAGATCTCATTCATATTAGTTATGTATGCGCGATACATGTGAGTCGGTATGTTTAGAAACGACAACTCCAACTCTCCTAATATAATATTTAAGATTTCATTATTCTGAGTATGTAAAACTTTCTATTCATTATCCTACAAAGTGTAACTCCTTTCATTCGAATTTTACAATTACCATGAAAGAATTAATGAAATTGGATAATGCCAATCTGAAATGATAGTGGGTTTGGATCTCATATGGATCCTTCATTTTCTAGTTTATTTGGATCTGCATGTGGATCCTACAAAACCTTAGTGGATATGCATGTATCTTTGTAGGACCGGACCCGTTGTTGGACTCGACTCGTTGCCACCCATATCTGGTAGTGGCAATTTTTTCCAATAACCTAATGCAGATAAGACTTGAATTTTAGGGTAGGGATCCTCCAAAGTGGATCCATTAGCTTAGTGAGTAGGGTATGGATCCAATAAAAAGATCTGTTTTCTTATTGGATCCAAATATAGATCCTTGAGGATGAAATTCGACAACCCGATGGATAATATGAAATATAATATGTTGATATTCTTTTATATATTTTTTTGAACCCAGTAGAAATGAATTGTTTAAAGGAAAATTAAAAAAAAAAAACTACACTAAGTATTTTTAATTTTTAAAAAGGGCACAAAATTTCAGTTTGAACAGACAGAGTTAGTAGGCGTTAGTTTTCCTGTATGTGCGCTGCACGTAATGTAAATTTATGACCAAAATACCCTTGTTCTCCTCCTTCTCCAATTGCTTACTGTAAAAAAAAACCCAAATCAATGGAACCCTACTTTACCCCATCGATTCAATCGGAAACGTATTGATGCAAATCTCAAAGCAAAGCTCAGCGACTGTTGTACGATCTATCCACGAAGCCTAAATCTGACGAAAAGTAGCAATATTTGAGGGCGCGACTGATCGATTCGAGATTACCTATCTTTCGGAGCGAAGCAATCGAACAAGGTTGGTTCTCCATAATTTTATTTCCTTATCTTGGTTTCGGTGAGTTGGGTATTCTGCTGTTGTTTGGAATCATATAAAAATGTGGTTTGGGGGACCAATTTTGATCAATTTTTTGTTGTTAATATGGTGTGGGACTACGGTTTTACAATCAACCTAGATATTCATCCTTACCCGATCTTATGCTGTAATCGGAACTAAATAATCATTCAAAAAGCTCCATGACAGGTTGAATCTTTTTTCAATTTCAATCTCTCATATAATTTTGATGTTTGCATGTCTCATATAATCTTTATGTTGTACAATTATGATCTTTGCATACAACTATTGAAAATTCCACAACTTCAAAAGCTACAATGAGGAGGTCCACCAATATTTGTGATGGAGGTGGAACCTTATTGTGCCATCACAAGGAGCCTGCAGTCGTTAAGATAGCTAGTACGTCTACAATTTCTAGAAGATACTTCGCTGGATGCCCAAATTGGAAAACTGATAACTGTCATTTTTTTAGGTGGGTAGAACTTGTGGGAGATAACAAGGGGGAGAAAGCATACTCAGAATTGATGGTGGACAATGTTAAGATGAGTTTGCTCGCTGAGGAAACAACCAAGAGGTTACAAAAATTGGAAGTGGAGTGCGACTCACTGCAAAAGAAGGTGGTCGATTTGAAGGTGAAGGAGGGAACACTGAAGGGGTTTACTGTGTCGTTATTTGTATTTGTTGTTTTCATATTGTATGTGTTGAAATAGCAGTATTGAACTATTCAATGATTATATTTTGATGATGATGTGATTGAAGTGTTTTGAATTATGAAACATGCTTTAACTTGTTTGCTCGATGGATATGAATGCTTGGGTTGTTTGTGTAGTTGAGATTTGGTATTCGAAATGTTAATAGATCAAGTTATTATGATTTTTAAAACTACATGTTGATGTAAATTTACCGATTCATGTAATAGTAATGGTTGTGCACCACATATTACTACAATATCTTGACCAAAAACTGCCCAATAAATTTTGGCAGTTCAAATCAGAAAAAACAAGCAAAACTTTTCAGTTCAAATTAAAAAACCATACAAATGTTTAACATTGTTTAAAAAAACATCACAAAACTATTACCTTTGTTTAAAAAAACATTACAAAACTATTAGATTAGTTAAAAAAACATCCCTGAACTAATACACATCTGATCAGGTTTCGTTTCAACTTAATTATTGTCTATATTTTACACATTCAGTTACACTTACAAATTTGCTCACTCATCAAACAACACTCTTCCATTGCATATTCATCAATCTCACGGATTGCACACTTACAACACATTGCACATTCATTACTTGATGTAACACCCCGTTTTTTTGTACAATACTTGAAGATATGCATATGTGTATGTATATTGTTAGTATGCGTACAATTGATTGTAGTATTATGGGTCGATTGTGCCATCGTGGTGGATGGTTAGGGTTACGGGACGGTTTTGGGAGAGTTGCATTCCAAAGATGCACGGGAACGAGACAGACCAATACTAATATAACTGCTAGTTTTCGGCACGACGCACATGCAAATATAACACGGTATGGTACTACAGTGAATATAGGTTACGTGCACTCGTTAAAACACGCATCTCACACTCGTTGGAGCTCGTTAAGAGTTATGTTGGCCAGCCAACACACTTAACACAAAACCAATGGGCTAGCCATGGTTTTGGGGCCTACAAAACCACCTATAGTCTAACCTACCCTCCCCCCCTTGTCTAATCTGGCCCACACCCCCCATCACCCTCATTTTCCACTTCATTTCTCCCATTTGCTCTGGAATTTTCAGAAGAGAACACTCCAAGAGAAGGAGGAGAGAAAAGAAGAAGGAAGGAAAGGAAAAGGACCAAGAAGGAGATTTCCAAGAGGAGCTTGAAGAGATTCCTTCTACTACTACAACCTAAGGTGGGAAGTTTCTCTAAACTTGTAATTCTTGTCTTTTAATTAAATTTTGTTGCATGCATGTGTGTTAGAAGTCATAGAATTGCTTTTCTAAAGTTAGAAGTAGATGTCAGAATGGAACTAGAGAAAGCTGGTTCGGAGTGCCATGTTGTGGATTTTTCCAAGAGCACAATATGTTGAATTAGACCACAAAATTAAAAGAGTTTGTTCATTTATGTGTTATAATCATCCATGATTTATTTCATATTTTGTTAAGATCATTTTTTATGCTAATAAAATTGAGAAATGGATATGTGTCGTAAGGCAGACTCAGGAAAAGAAAAACAGAATGGTTGATATTGTAGGAATTTTCGTAATTTATTGAAGCATTATTTTGATATAAAATTTTTACTCGTTATTCCTGAATACGTTTTGATTATGTAAAAAAATCAGTAAATTATTTGTATGATTTTAGAGGCATGAGAAAAATCTATCTATGATCAGTATCTGAGGTTGAATTAAGAAAACTGGATGGTTTCTGAGATAACTTGCAGTAGCTATTAATCACTGAATAATTAGAATTTTGACATGAAGTCTTTTGCATAATGTTGGGTATGATGTCTAGTATCACCACCATAAATTTTGTGTCAATTGGACAAGTGTGCAATTTACTGTGATTTTTTGATTGAGCACTGTGCTGTTTTCAGCCAGTTTTGACACTCTGTAAAGGTTGGAAAATTGAGACCTGTTAGAGGCATATTTTGAGGATCATGACCCAGGAGAGAGTTGTAGGGGCACCTAGAACTTTCCAACAAAACTAGTTTGAGGCAAATCCAGTAAACGGTTGAATTATTATAATTTTTGTAAGACTTGACAGAGGACTATAGTAGAGGTGTGTGCTCTGAATTGGAGAGACCAATTGTGTAATGAGTATATTGATGATAGATGAGTGTGTTATGGTGACTTAAGGGTATAATTTGTACTCATGAACAACTAGAGAGTTGTTGAGGATACCCACACCCGTCTACCAAAATTGAGTTTGTGTCATTCTGATGAACGAGTAGGATTTGTGTTAATGGTGAGGTGCAGCCCGTGCACAGGAAGCACGCAGGCTGGAGAGCTCGAGAAGCTATGTTGAGGACTTAGATGGTTGAATCTAAGCTCGTGATCAACTAGGTAGTTGTAGCCTAGGATTGAACCTTTCTAGGTTGGGGACCATACACTCCAATCGGAGTTGTATCGCGAGAGGGATGACCATTTTTGAGATTCGGGCAGAAACTCGTAGGTTGCTTAGTCTGGGTTAGGACTAAGGATTGTGAAAACATTTTTCCCTTGTGTGTGAGCCGAGTCGGTGACTCGTGTCTAAGGATGGTTGAATCTCTGTTATTGAGGTTATTGATTTTCCCAGTGGGATGTGTGACTCGAGTTAGTCACTAGGGTAAAGGATACCCTGCACCTATCAAGCCTATATTATTAGATTTCTGCCGAGCGTAGGACGTCCGAGCATGCCAGTGAGTGGAGCTCACGGGGCAATTTATTATTTATAGCCGGGGTAGCGGCAGGCGTAGGCCATTTTGCTAGATGAGTCCAAGTCGGGGAAGTGGCGAACTGGACCGGTATCGCCAGGGGCCAGAGGTTGATAGGCAAGTGTGCAAACAGTAATTCTTACCCAAAATAATTAGCATAAGGTAGGGGTTAGAATGGTTTATTAGGGGGTTGGGAAATTGCATTAGTCCTAGTAAGCCATAGTCGGTGTTGTATCTTCCAGTCGTAGGGATACGTTCTCGGCCGCTCATGGATTGAGTCCCCGGCTCGTATCTCGATCTGTTAATTCCCAAGTTTGCCAGAGTAAGGTGCGGGAGGCCCGAAGGAGTTGACCTTCTGTGGTGCTCACGTCCCTAAAGCACGGGTTTGTGTTTTTTGTGTTTGGTATATATTTGTTCATAACCCGGGCCAGGGGTGAACACGCATGCGAGAGTCCATGAGTTGACATGTGGAACCAAGGGTCGTAAGGACCAGGTTCAACGCGGTTTCTAAGGAGGTCCGTGCGCGGGTACCAACTGGCGGTGACCACTTGGGCACTGCAGGGTGAAATATGACCGACCGCTGCAATCTCCTTAGGCGACGGGCAGTCTATTGGGAACTGGATGGGTACATAGGTAGGATGCATGGCGAGGGATTGAACCCTACAATCAGGAGAGGCGAACTCCTTGGAAGGTATGTAGTATGGGATGCATACATTTCCATCGAAGTTGATTTTGGGAAAGTATGTAGTATGGGATGCATACGTCCCAACTGAATTGCATTAGAGTTGGTGCATCGTGTGCATTCTTGTTCGTGCATTAGATTAGGCTACGCTTGGGTCTTAGACGCATGTAGTATAGGATGCATGCGGATCTAGATTTCCAAGTCTTGCTTGCTTTAGAATAGGCTTGTGATTGGTGCATTTAGTGGTTAGGTCATGGCATACACGAGCACCACATAATTTAGGATGCACGTTTGCCTTTTCCATTCAAGATGGGTTGTGATTGAATTTTAGAGGATTGCTGTTATCACCATCTTTGCGTCAGTCGAAGTACTGACGTTCCCCACCTTTTAGGTATCGACTTCTACCTTTCGAGCTGGTGCAGAGATATCAGAGTAGTGCAGCAGAAGACCCAAGCCGAGGAGCAAGTTCCAGGAAAGCAAATTGACTGTTCAGCGGAGCTTCAGCAGTGAGTCTTCGACTGCCATTCAGAGAGAGGGAAGTTGTTAACTTTACAGAAGGAGTGATGTATGTTGTAATAAGATGTACTGAGTTTATGTAATTTGTATTCTTGTCAAGAACAAGACATTGGTTGTAATCAGTGATGTAACAACTCATTTGGCAATAAAAAGTTTTTAAATTCCATGTTATTACTGTGTTGAGATGCATTTGAAGGCAAAGATTCTGGGGAGTGTCACGGATATCCAGTAATGGGGATCCGGGGCGCTACACTTGATTGGAGCATCAAACATACCATAGCACTGCACAGTTACACACTGCACATTCCACAAAATCCAACAGCTCAAATCACTGCACAGTTACAAATTGGAGCATCAAACATTGCACATCATCAGTATCATCACCATA
This sequence comes from Hemerocallis citrina, assembly GCA_017893485.1. Lineage (NCBI taxonomy): Eukaryota > Viridiplantae > Streptophyta > Magnoliopsida > Asparagales > Asphodelaceae > Hemerocallis > Hemerocallis citrina. The sequence continues at coordinate 1,220,788 of JACEHZ010000665.1, read as the reverse complement.
AACAAAGCACGTGAGATCAAAGCAAGTGAGATGCATATAACACTTTTACTTCCATTGCTTAATATGCTGCTTAATACATTGAAGTTAACAAAACACAAAATGGTGCTCAAAATTATCTTCAGAAGTTCACAAAACATTTGATGACATGTAAATTTACACCATTAATGGCCAATACATTAAATTCCTCCACATTAGATTAGTTCACCTCAAAAATTGGTCACACTGGAACAAAAAAGATTGTATTCTGACTACATTGAGGTGCACAAAATCAATGAGTCTCCACTGACTTGCTACATTTTAATCCTCATTTCCAAATTGACACCACCTTTATGCAAAAAAGTGAACTATGATACTTGATGCACAAACAAAATGTGAATAATGATACCTTAAATTTTGTGAACTATGTTGCACAAATAAAATGTGAAGTGTGATACCTTAAATCAAATCTAAACTATGTTTTCACATCGTCATCTACCAATATGAAATTCTTAGCAAACTCCCCAACTCCTACTTTGTAGTAGACGGCTTGGGTCTCATTGTAATCAGCAACTTTCTTCAAAATGTTCTTCATAGCTTCCCATCTTGTCAATTCAGAGATGATGAATCTATATCTCCCCTTCTTGCCACCCACATATTCCCATCTCCGATTCTTTACAAAGTATCCATTGCACGAATGTTCAGGTTTAACATTTTCCTGAATTACATCCCAAAGATTGAATTAAAACAAGACCAAGCTACCCTCACAAAATTCTTCATCTCAAACATCACATTTTACAACCACTGTTTTATATAACAGCACATTCCCAAATCATTGTTTTAAAAAAGCCAACTTTTTTTTATCATTGTTTGTAAAACCCTAGCCCACACCACATTAACAATAAAAAATTGGTCAACAGTGGTCCCCCACACCACATTTTTATATGGTTCCAAACAACATCAGAATACCAAACCCACCGAATAGACTGAAACCAACTTAAGGAAAGAAACTAATGTAGAACTAACCTTCTTCAATTGCTCACCTTTGATTCGATCAGTCGCACCCTCAGAAATTCCTACTTTTCATCAGATTTAGCCACCACAGAGAGATCATATAGCAATCACCGAGTTTCGTACTGTGATTAGCTTCACATTGTTTCGGATTTGGGGTTTTCTTTCACTGAACTAGCTGATTTATGGTTTTTTCCCCGAGGTTAGCATCACAAATTGCCGAGATTAGCTTCATTAAAGTAGAGTTCATCTGATTTGGGGATTTTTTTACAGCTAAGTAATTGGAGGAGGAGAAGGGGAAATGAAACGTTACCATAATTAATACAGGGGTATTTTGGTGATAAATTTACATTACCTGCAGCGCACGTACAAGAAAACTAACGCCTACTAACTCTGTCTGTTCAAACTAAAATTTTTCCCTTTTTTATAAAAAAAACTTAGCGTAGTTTTTTTAAAACAACCCAAAGTTTAGTGTAGTTTTTTAAAATTTTGCCTTGTTTAAAATAGACAATACAAACATTAATATACACGTAGGGTCAACATTCTTACTTTTTTTTAGTAAAATGTGAAAATTTGTGCTTAGCGATAGAAATAGAATTAATCTTTGGTCATATGAACATTATTTCTTTTTGTTTATTTCATTATTTTCGATATATTGTTGCAAACTTTCTACTAATTATTGGTACAGATTGTAGTCCATTCATAAGAATTTTACCATATTATGAAACATATAATGAATTGGATAATCTCAAACTTTAATCCGAATTCGAAACTTTAGTGGGTTTGAATTCCAAATGGATCCTTCATTTTTTAGCTGGTCCGCATTGGATCCTACAAATTCATAATAGATTTGCATGATCTTGTCATATCCAACTCGAATCCGAGCCATGGCTACCCCTATATTTTTTATTTCTTTTCACTTTTTTTTATTCATCTTCCAAATATTGAAATTAATGACTATAGGTACAAGGAAGCTGTCACGTCCCGATTCCGAAAAGAGAATACGGAATACGGATACGTGACTAAGCCCAGCAAATCATTTTCATCATCCATAAGCTGTTCGGAATCTTTACATTATTTCACAAGAATAATCAAAGTCGGAAGCAAAAGAATCAAACCAAGCATGCACATATGAATCAAAATACAAACAAGAATACTTGAAACCAAAATATATTAATCTGAAATAATCCAATCTGAATAAGTCAAAAATTCTGAGTCACATTGCACAAATACAAATAAATCCAAGTACAAAATACAATTATTCAAAGCAAGCAACAAGAAATAATAGCAACAAATCATGATAGCAAAACTCCAGCAACTAGTATCACATCTCGCCTATTCCATCTGGCAGCTAATCTCCAAAATTTGCAATTTAATAAATTGCAGGAAGAGAAAAAAAAAAAAACAAACTCCCGTCAATGCAAGTTACAGGCCGCTTGTAGTACAGAATACAAGTACATGGGGAAGTATAAAAAATATAAAATAATAGCAGGAATAAACATAGCATGGTATAAGCATATTAACAGAATAGAATGTTTAACACGAATAAGGCAAACAGAATCAAGTAGCATGGTATACTAACAGGTACAAGTAACATGTGTCAAGTGTCACGAATCAAGTATCACGTAAACAAGTATCAAGTGAACAAGTATCAGGTATCATGTATTATGTACAAGTAATCAAATAACAGGAATCAAGTGATCAAGTATCATGTACAGGTATCAGGTAACAGGTATCATGTAACAGGTATCATGTATGTCAAGTATTGTATTATTACTATCTAGGTAGAACTTCATGTGACCCATACTACATGGTTGCTACATTCAAACAGCTTCGCTTTAGATTTCATAGTGGAGTCCTTAGGGCCGTGTACTCAGGGTTCAGACAGACAGATACCAGATAATCAGATCAGACAGACAGATAGAACCTATGGGTTCTCTTCTGAGTATACCTTCCTATAGGGAAGTAATGTAGTCAGGGTCAGATAACAGAGTCGTGAATCATGTAATCATGAACACATAACAGATAGGGAACATGGGTCCTATTCTCAGTACACATTTCTATATTTTCCACTACTAGATCCTTCCCTTAACCCCAGCTTGGTCATTTTGTTATTATTAGCAGATAGACATCTATATGCAGAAAACAGAGTGAGAATAACATGGTATAAACATGTAACAGATTCAGGATGATAGATAAACAAGTACAGATGATATACAGTTCATAAAGAAATAGAATCATGCAATTGCTAGTTCAGGACAGCAAGACACTACTGTTCCAAAACAAGGATTCCCGTTGCTACAAAAATGTAAATCTGGATCCGTCGAAGAATCTGAAAAAATAGACCCCCTTCTGAATCCAGAAAACATATAGAAGTCATATAGTATTTCACAAACTCAAGTCTCAAAACAGGTTTGAATCCAGAAAATGCGTTCAGTTAGAAATCAGAAGATTGTATTCAAAGTCAGGAAAACAACATGAAAACTTACAAATTAAATTCACAAACAATCTGGGGTATTCCCCTATAAGTGTAGTAACTAAAAATCAAGTTTCATAATTTTCCAAAAAAAATAGTGTAGTTAACAAAAATCAGAAAACAGCAAGACACGACAGTTTTGTAAATCTGAAATCACAAACACTGCAGTACGAAAACAGCAATATCTCCCAAACCATAAATCAAAATCAAAATATGCCAAAAGTATAACAAAATAGGTACAGTAGGCTATCTTTCATATTCAGAAATATTTTAGAAACCGCAAGTAGAAATAGGTCGAAAATCAGGTTCTTTACTGAACAGTATGAAAAATCTACTAGTATAGAAATTGTTTGGGAACATAGAACGGTTTGTAAAACTCATCAAATAAATTCACAAAAATTCTAGGTTAATCCCAATCAAGTCTAAAAATACTGAGAAAAATTTTAGATCAAAATAATAATTTTAATAATAAAATAAAAATAGATTACTCTTCAGAATTCATAGAAAATAAAATATGGAAATCTTTCGACACCACTATAGTAAAATAGACATAACTTGCAAATCAAAAATCGAAACTGAGATCCGTTGAAAGCTTAGGAAAATAAACAGAATTCTCTACAAATCTTGTTCACAAAATATTTTCATATACTGACCTTAATAGGGTCTAAAATACTGATCAAAATGGGAAACCGGCAAAATTGAAAATATCTCATGTGCACAAAATCCACTAGTTCACATAGAACTCATCCAAAACTCAACCAAACACGAAATACAGTGTACTAGATGTCCAGAAAATATGGTATAGGGTATTATGCAAGTATTCGACAACTATATCATGAATAACACATCAAGCATAGATATCTCAAAATAGCATGAACATATACATCAAAAAGTGGTCAACCTTAGGTTAATTCAAATCATGTATGTTGTGAGACAATTATGGTCAAATCATCACAATAGAGACAATATCAATAAGGGGATTTACACACAAATTGTCTTTAGAATCCAACTGCACTACAGGCGGTATTTAGTACTTGTATTTGCAAAGAAATTTAATACAAGTTACTTTCCTGAGAGACGACGACGAGAACGGAGAAAGAACAAGAATAACGGGAATGGATTCTCGGCAAATGAAACCAACGAACACACGAACTCCAAAAGCGAGAAAAGCTCACGAACACACAACTTCGCACACAACGAACCATGAACTCAACGAATGGCAAACCCCAACGAACACAGTCACGAACCACGATGACACACATGAACCGCGAGCACTCGAGGTCCAACACACGCACACCAACCCACTCGCACACAAGAGGGAACGAGAGAGATTGGGGCTGAAGTAGCAGAAAGAGCAGCACACTCGCTGTGTTGTTGCGGCGTGTGCTGTGGAGTCGCAATCGAAGACATGGCGGATAGGGAGCACCGGGGGAGTTTGGCGTCGGAGATGGCAGGAGGGAGGGCGCTGTACTCGCCGGGTTGCTGCTTCTGCTGTTATGGACTGCTTGTGTCGGAGAGAGAGGGAGAGCAGGAGGCTGGCAAATTTGGGAGGAGGCAACGCAGGCGGTGACACCAGCTACTACTGGTAGTCGGCGGAGGAGCAGGGGATGCAGAGAGAGAGGAGCAGGATGACGGGTGCATACAGGGGTGCAGGGGGCAAGACTGGTTGCGTCGTCGAGAGGAGCACAGGGGGCACGGCGCTGTTAGGGTGACGTGACAAGGAGGATGGTTGTCGATGAGGGCGGTGGAGAACGGGGATGAAGAGGTGGGTTAAAGGGAGAGGTCGGGAGCGACATGGTGGCTAGACGTCGCGAGGGAGAGGCGGCGGGAAAGTGGTGGGGAAAGAGAGACGAGAAGGAGGATGGGTTTATATAAATATGGGGTAAAAAGAAATATATATATGTTAGGGTTGGAGAGAGAGGCGGCAAAACAGAAGTAGGGTGCTAACGGGTCGGAAAAGGGAACAGCGGGTTCGGGTTCAAATATCAAAGAGGGTATGGGTTTAATAATTAATGGTTGTAAGGGAAAAAGGAGTCAAGGGTAATGGCTAACTGGGTGTGGGTATATGTGAAATGGGTTTGGGTATTAATGGGTTTAAATGGGTTTAATAGAAAACCAATAAGAATAATAAAATAACCAATAACAACATGAATTAAAATGTAATTTGCATTACAAAATAGAATTTATTTAAAATACTACAAATACAGTTAGTAAATAAAAGTGGATTTTTAATAACCAGTAAAAATATCAATAATAACAATGATACTAATAACAATAATAATAATAAGAGTAGTAATAATAAAAAAAATTAGAATTGTATTACAAGATTAAAAAAATCATAGAAAATATTTTCAAATGAAGTTATTGATCGAAAATAGATTTTAATAGGAGATCCAATAATACAATTTAACAAAAGAATTTGAAAACCGAAAAAAATAATTTGTGAAAATTTTAAATACAGAAAATATACTGAAAATACGTATTTGGGAAAACAGAGGTTACAGAAGTAATGAGTGAGAGTTAAGAATAAACATGTGCACATGTCCTGTTATAAATCCAAATATAGAAATCAGTATAACCTCGATTGCTTTGGCAGGAGCAGTCTCCCTCATATCAAAACCTCGGACCGTCCCATTATTCATCCTTACGAGCATGAAAGCACCATCACCAATACTGCTGGAACCTTGGTTGATTACACCCAAGACCAGTGCAATAGCCACTGCTGCATCCAACACATTTCCACCGCTTTTCAGTATTTCTTTGCCCACAGCCGAGCTCCTCCCATCTGATGGATCTGAGATGATTCCCAGGAACACGGATTGGTGTGCGTATCGATCATAAAAGCTTAACAGATTTAATACGTGATCTAACCCTTTATATCGGAATCTAGGGTTCACGAATTATACCTGCGATGAGAAGAAGACGATAGTTTCTAGCAACCTCGAGTCGTTTGCGACCCCAAGATCTTCTGCACGTATTCCTTCCTCGGGTTGGACGTCGTGTAGGCGACGGTCTACCAACCTTTCTTCTCCTTGGCTGACCTCTCTTTCTCTCCTTACGTGAATCACGAATTTAGAGAAAACTTCTTATCTCTGATAATGATAATGACGGCCAGAGAATAGAGAATATATATAAGGCTACGGTAGGGACCATGAGGAGAAATAAGGGTTAGGTCTCCTAACGAATCTGGGTATCCCGTGTTCAGCCCAAACACACAACCCAGGCCCATTAACAATAGCTCGGTCCACTAAGGAGCTATTGTTGCACTACCTTCCTAATCCCAAATTATATTTATGGGCTCCTTTTATTATATGCTCGTTCAGCTCCCCATGTTAAGATATCGAATGTCCGTCGATCAAATTAAGTTACAGACAACTATATTGATCAACATCTTTTATCCTTAAGTAGTACCACTCAACTTTATTTGTCATGTCGGATGTAATCCACCTGCAGGGTTTACATGACAATCCTTATGAGCTTCTTAAGGGGACATCCTCAACCCGACGTATCGGGACATGGATTCCTTTTACAATCAACAGCCCATCATACATACAATGCTATTACCCAATTCATAGAGGTTGTTGATCCATAATGAATCTCACTCTTTTATGAGTCAAAGTAATGCACACTGCATATACATGTCTGTTATTATATCTGGATTAAGAGCATAAGTATCCATAATAACAGAGGTGTTTGTTCTCTTTTGTAGTCAGTACAAAGTGAACAACCTCAAGTGGTCTTGTTCAATACATACAAAGTGTACTAGTGTAAACCTATAGTCAAGATAGACTAATACCAGATTACACTACAACCTTTCCAATGGATTATCCAAGTCCGTCTAGGTTGTGAACTATTTATATATTCCATAGGGAACTGATAATATGATCTTCTGTGTGTCACCTCACACCATATTATCAACCTTATAGAATATCAGATACTTGCATTAATATTATAATAAACACAATATGCAAACATATGCCCATATGATTCTCATTCAAAAAAATAAGGAAATAAAGTCAATACAAAAGTGATGCTTTCAGTATATAACCCTAACACCATCATCGGAGTCCACAACTCTGTACTTTGCTTCGACCACTTGAACACAAATTGTTGCTTCTAATTTTGGTGTGGAAGTAAACAAGATTTGTGAACACTTTAGAACCAATAAAAGCTAACATTTTTACTATTAGCCGATGTTGACTGTTCTCAATGCTGCTGCTGACCTCCAAAAAAGTTCGAAACACCGAGGTTGGTGATGAACCCTCCAATGCTCAAGTCAGTAATCTGAAGGATTATGAAAGAGCTCTTTTGGATAAAGATACTGATTACCTTTTTTATGGTGGGGGTAAAGGGGTATTTATAGTTGCCTTTGGAACAAGTTTTGAGATAATAATTTCTCTCTACATCACGGTGTTTTGGGGCAGGAAATAGAGTTTAAATTCCTTCATGATAATAGATAAGTTTTAAACCGTCTCTTAGGGATAACCATGAATTTATATAATTTTTTAAATGATATGGGATGCCATCATAACCCAGTAATACAGATCTGTTTTGGGTTATTGGGCCCTGGAAAAGACCTAGTTCCCATATTTGGACCCATTTGTAGGGAAATTACAATTTTACTGGTGAGAGCTCTGAGATTCATGCCTAATTTGAACGATCCCAATTTGGCTCTATTTCTAGCCATATCATAAGCCCCTCACTCCTGAAAACTGAGTTTCACAGTCTTCGAAGAATACTTAGCACATTTTTAATGGCTTATGGAATTTATTGACGTTCTTGGGGACGTTTAGATCTTGCTTGGGGTGTGATGATGTTTTTCTGAGTTTTTACAATACTTAAAATTATTTTTAAAATTTTCCATATTTTTTGTGATTTTTTCAGAATTGTTCAGATTTTTTTTCCAATTTTTAATCATTTTTTGAATTTTTTATTCAATTTCCAAAAATCAATAATTAATTTTCAAACATTTTAATTAATTATTCTAATTTCATAATTATCTTTTCGAAATTTAAAATACTTTTCCAAAGGAATAATTATTTTTAGAATTTTTTAACTAATTTTCGAATTTTTTATTTTTATTTTTTGGAATTTTTAACTAATTAATTTGATAAATAAATGAATTAATAATTAATTATTTACTTTGATGACATGGCAAAATCTGAATCGTCGATCACGATCCAGCGCCGATCGGGAGGAGTGTTTGCGGCATTTCCTGTTCGGTTTCCCGTCTCGGCGTGCTTCAGCTGAACGATGAGGGCGTTCGACATCATGACACATAGTGCTCAATGCTTACTTTTTTTTAATATCGTATCTCAGTCGTTGATCAAGTATTGAGCGCGGATCGGGAGGAGAGTATTTTGCTCCATTTTAGTTCGGAAACACGTCTGCTCGGCACGCTTCGCCTGTAACACCGCAAATTCCATTTACATGAAATTCGTAGCACAATAGAATCTCTTACTTCAAATTCATACTATTTTACAAGAAAATCAAAACTTTTCATTATACACATTGTTTGTTTCAGAATTACACAGCGAAAATTAAGTAAAATACAACATGATATATATACAACTCTAACATCAACAACTATAATCATGAATATAATCTTTAGCATCAATTCGTCTTCATGTCCTTTTGCTAATCCAAGTCCTGCACTGGAAAAACTGTGGGCACGTCGGTTGCTTACAACCGACGCAATGTTATAAAACAGCGATCATCGCTATGCCATAATATAATGATTCTCTTACTTTAGCAAACACAAACTTGAATGCATATTAAAGTGTACAAGAATGAATATCCTAAACATGTCAGTGATATGACTTAATGCCTAATGCAGATGTTATACTACACTAACACTAATACATACTTGTTCGGATTCTAAGCATCCCATTCTACATAGGTCCGATGGCAAGCACCTACCTACTCCACATTATACGGTTTAATCCCCCGCCATGCAAAACTACTCGGTAACAAAATCAAGTTTTAGACATTCCACGAGTACGGACTCCAGCCTTGGAGTCCACCGTCAGGCTATACAGAAATTCTAGTCATGCGAACATCCCACAAGTGCCTCTCTACCCTCGGTATACGCAAATACACTGGAGAACGGCCTCCCATCCGCCTGACTATTCATGATCTTGAAGTCCACTGTCAAACCAATCATAGCCCTGGATTTAATTAAGGCTCATCTCCATCGCAAGCAACCACAGTTTCGGAGTCCACCGTCAAACTAGGTCTATAGTCCCGGACTCCACCGTCAGACTATATAGAGGCGTCCAACTTATGTTTGCCCAAGTTTCATTACATCACCCCTTAGTGTCTATCCTTAAGTTTAAACATGAAAAAATAATACTACCTAGAGCTAGCTTACCCTCCTACCAGTCTTACACAAAAATACTGAGAACGAAAGCCTATATTGGCCACTTCTCAAATCAATTAATCATTATCATTACTTGCCGACACTTGGGTCTCACTAAGCCTCTAGAATCAACATATTTTCATGTTCAAAAATCATGGGGTACTTCTACCCTTATAATTGATATTTTCAATTTTATTTATTCACATCTCAATCATTTTTTTCATTCATTCTTATTTACCAACTATGAAGTAAACACTTCTTGTTTGATCACACAACCAACAATACACTTTAATAAGCTATAAAGTTTCTTCGATTAAATAAACCCTTTTCATATTCATCTAAATTTCAAGTATATATCTCAATTCTATTCAAAAGATAAATTTATTAGTTTTATAAAAGAGTCTACTATATCTTTGTAGTTAAGATCACCTAAAATCATCCTCAATTACTTCCTCTAAAATTCATTTGCAAATCAATAAGTGCAAAATTAGAAAACTGCAGTTCATGCTTCTTGTAAAAATTATAGAAAATTATATACTTCATAAAACTTTGTATTCTTTAGATCAAAATAAAGGTATACAAGTCTACAACAATTTCTTAGTTATAAGTTTCTCCAAAATATTGTACCTATAACCCTGAATTATTCGAAATCTATAGTAGGATCGAATTATTGATATACTGCCACCTGTATAGTCTAGTACAATTCATTATAAATTGATTTCTTTGTGAAAATTTAATTTATTAGACTTTACAGAAAGGTTAACGAGTCTACTTCAAGTTCTTAGTTTTGAATTTTCTCAAATTACTTCATCTAAGATGTTGAAATGATCAAAATCCGAAATGTGTACAAATTTCCAGCAACTAGTCAACTGCCAACCAGTCCTAAGTTTGGATTTTATTAAAATAGTAAATGACATCCAAAAATTATGAAATTTTAAAAATATGTTCTTGACATATACGGTATGTTCCTATAAAAATATTATCTCTAGATTCCATCTAGTTTAATAGATATAATTTTCTGAAGTGCAATTAAAACTTAAAACAACTTTCTTTGTATAAATTAACAACTTTGTGTATGAATTTATACCCAGTTCATTTAATCTAAACATGATATACTAGTATGCACCCAATACCACTAACAACTCAATCTAAAATTTCAATTTGTTATTCATGGCAATTTTATAATAAATCTTTCAACTAGCATGCATTTATTTTCGTATTTCACTTCTAGTTATCAATACAACATGCAACCTATCAAATTAGAAATTTAAATAACACATGCCACATTTTAATTATGGAATAATTAGACATACATACTACAATATCTAGAAAGCAAAAGAAATCACTCACCTTGTTTATGATGTAATGAAATGGATTCCTATAGGGATTGTTCCAAAGCTCCAACCAAGCAAAGCCTTCACCTCCTAGCAATTTGCCAACACCAAAAACTCATCTCTTTCTTTCTTTTCTCTCTTTCTTTTGTTTCTTTTTGTGTACATTGTTCATGGATGAGAGATATATTTATAGGGCTAAATGGGTGAATGAAGGAACACCCACTACCCAAAATAAATACCCATTCACCCAAATTAATCACCCACTACATAAAACCACTCACAACCCTCTCTTCTTCCTCTTCTATTGGCCTGCCAACCTTTGGAGTGCACACACGTGCACGTGCACTCTACGTGCACACACTTCTCATTCTTTTAATCAATTGTTATTAATTCATTTGTGTATGTTTGTTATATGACAAGTGTATAGAGTTAAAAAATGTACATTTAAAGTGTAATATAAAGTCATGGGCCTCTTTTTAAATTAATATTCTTAGTGGGCTTTAAAATAGATTTTAGGCTTATGGATTTTAAATAAAAAAATAAATAATATAAATGTGACAAATAAAATGAGAAGAAAAATGTGCAAGACTTTAGAAAAATTTAGAAATAAAAATGCACATAAAAATTTACGTGCGATGCACATAAAAACAAATATTCAAAATATGAAATAGATTTGATTTACGGAAAAATATTTATGAATACTCGGAATATAATATACGAAAAAATATTTATTTTGATAATGTTACGGATATTTTGCGTAACGGTGAAATTTACGTAATCGACACGTGTATTGAAAACACGTGCAATACACAAAAAAACACAAATTAAAATTAATATTCAAGTTGGCTAAAAATAGTATAAAAATGTGTTTTGGAAAAAATGGAAATATATAAATAATCAGAATCTAAGATACGTATGATATTTATATAAAAATACGTTATGAATATTACTCGTAATGGTACAAAATACACGTGTATAACACTCGAGGGCAAAATTGTCATTACTCAATTTTGCAGGGTGTTCCATCGCCGATTGATGAGAACGTTCGCCATACTTACACGTGGCGTTCACCATTAACCAGTCAACGATTTTCGCCCCGTTTTCATTCGGTTCTTCATTTGCTCGGATCTGGCCTCCGAACATTGGAGTTGCTTCAGTGAGATGCATTGTAACTAGCTTTCCCAGTGCTACAGAGATCTGGTTAGAGCATGTGCCCCTATTTTCTAAGCCGACTCAAAGATCTACAATTTCTCTTCAGAAGTCAGTCGAAAGATCATCCTTCTTCAGGGTCAAAACAGGCCTGCAATATCATTACCACCATGAAGTTGAGAAGAGCTTTGTATGACTCTTGGAAAGATCCATTCTTGGAGGCAAGTTTAGGGAGCGTCTCTAGACGAGTTAGGCTTCGAACATGCTATTGGTGAATAAGGTCGCTCGGGGAGCGAGCGTGATGAAGAGTATCATCGGGCTCTCTGAGAGAGCCGTTCGGGAGGTGAGCGAGATGAAGAGCATCGCCTGGCTCTAGAAGAAAGCCACTTGGGAGGTGAGTTTCAGGAGCAACTATAGGGGTGAGTTAAGCTCCGAAATCGTTTGGAAGAAGGCCGCTCGGGAGGCGAGCGGAACGAAGAGCATCACTAGGCTCTAGGAGAGAGCCGTTCGGGAGGCGAGTTTGACGAGCAACTCTAGGGGTGATTTGAGCTCCTAACTCATTTAGAAGAAGGTCGCGTGGGAGGTGAGCAGAACGAAGAGCATCACCAGGCTCTATGAGAGAGCCGTTCGGGAGGCGAGTTTGAGGAGAAACTCGAGGGTTGAGTTGAGCTCCAAACTCGTTTGGAAGAAGGTCACTCAGGAGGAAAGCGGGACGAAGAGCATCACTAGGCTCTAGGAGAGACGTTTGGGATATGAGTTTGAGGAGAAACTCTAGGGGTGAGTTGAGCTTCGAACTCATTTGGAAGAAGGTCACTCGGGAGGCGAGCGGAATGAAGAGCATCACCAGGCTCTAGGAAAGAGCCATTCGGGATGTGAGTTTGAGGAGCAACTCTAGGGGTGAGTTGAGCTCTGAACTTGTTTGAAAGAAGGCCGCTTGATAGGCGACCGGGATGAAAAGCATTACCAAGCTCTATGAGAGAGACGATCAGGAGGAAAATTATGGGAGCAACTCTATGGGTCAGTTGAGCTCCGTACTCATTTGGAAGAAAGTCGCTCAGAATGCGAGCGGGATGAAGAGCATCACCAGTCTCTAGGAGAGTGACGTTAGGGAGGTGAGTTCTGGGAGAAACTCTAGGGTGAGTTGAGCTCCGAACTCGTTTGGAAGAAGGCCGCTCGGAAGGCGAGCGGGATGAAGAGCATAACCAGGCTTTAGGAAAGAGCCATTAGAGAGGTGAGTTCAGGGAGTAACTTTAGGGGTGAGTTGAGCTCCGAACTCGTTTGGAAGCAGACCGCTCGGGATGCGAGCAGGATGAAGAGCATCGTCGGGCTCTAGGATAGAGCCATTCAGAAGGAAAATTTGAGGAGCGACTCTAGGGGTGAGTTAAGCTCCGAACTCGTTTGGAAGCAGAACATTCAGGAAGTGGGCGAGATGAAGAGCATTGCCCGGCTATAGGATAGAGTCATTCGGGAGGAAAGTTTGAGGAGCAACTCTAGGGGAGAGTTAGACGTCGAACTTGCCGTTTGAACCCGACAAATTTGTAGAAGTAGCCCGATGAGGGGGTTGGCACCGACCTTGCCGTTTGGACCCGATAGGCTTGCAGGCTTGTCGAAGTAACCCGAGGATGAGGTTGACGCCGATCTTTCCGTTTGGACCCAGCAGGCTAGTAGAAGCGTCTCGAAAAGGGAGTTGGACTCCAAACTTGATGCTTGAACCTTCTAAGCTTGGGGAGTCAATCTTGAGGTGGAAATTGGCCTCCAACATGCTGTTTGAACCCAACAAGCTTTGTAGAGGCAACTCGAGGAGTAAGTTGGATGTCATATCCGATGTTTGAAGGTGAACTGGTTGCCAGAGAAGCTCTTCGGACGGGCTAGGCTCCAGCACCATCACATGGAGTTGAGGAGTTGCTGGTGTGGCTTGGAAGAGGAGCTGAGCACGGAGCTCATTGATGAGGGTTGTCAAGCAGAGGGAGCAGCTCCAGAGGTGAGCTAGGCCCTAGATTCAGTATGTTTGAGTCAAATTTTGGAGATAGCCCTGGAAAATAGCTTGTTCGAACTTACTTGTAGCAAAATTTAACCAGTGGCCGGAGTAGTTTGAATGGTTGTTTGGAGCCTCGAAACCGCATACTTGCAAGCTATGACGGAAATTTCGAACCATGATTGTAAACTTTGAACCAGTTGTTTTGTTGTTATTAACGAGTTGTGGGAGCAATTCTGAATGGTGAGCCACTCTGTACTTGTTTGCAAGTAAATAAAGCAGCGTCGAACCAAGTATTGGACTGCAAACTTGTTGTTCGAAAGTTTCAACAAGTTGTAGGAGCAATTTCGGATGGTGAGCTACTCCGCACTTGCTTGTTTGCAAGTGGCTAAAGCATCATCGAACCAAATGTTGGACCCCAAACTCATCTTTTGGGCCTAGCAAGTTGTGGGAGCAGCCCTGGGGGACAAGCTGGACTCTGAACTTACCGTTTAACAAATCATAGATGTGACTCAGGCAGATAGACATGAGGCCAATGCAATGATCGTTATAAGAAAAATCTAAGTTTTATTGAAACAAACTAAGTGGCTACCTTGAAGGGGACGAGCCGTTATTACATGCTTTGGCCGTATCGCAAGCAGCGGCCTTATTGAAAACTGAAAACCTACTTCTCCGAGAGGGTGTTAGGCACCCTCGTGGTACTTTATTTAATGCTTTGTATTCCAAGTCCGCTCTCCTTGAGTTTATCAACCAGTTCGGGAAGGACTTGACTGTTCCTTGGAGGAGCTCTAATGCTTCAAGTGGGAGGACCGAGTCCCCCCATTGTAGTTGTGTAGCACCTCCGAGTTGTCTCTTAGTTTCATTTGACTTTCCCTACTCCTGTTGAGGTCGGGAAGTTCATTTTCATGTGAAAAGCTAAGGGTATGGCATGAAGTACTGTTAGGCCCGGTCAGCCCAGAATGACATTGTAAGCGGCCTTCACATTGACGACCATGCAGTCCATTTCCTCTGTACTGGTTTTCGGGGCTGTTCTTGTGGTCACATCAAGAGTGACTATTCCTTCGATTGAGACTGGAACCCTAGATAACCCATGGAGTGTGTATCCGATAGGCTTGAGATAATTTCGAAAATGCTTGAGGCCTTGGAAGGCTTCCAGGAAGATGATATTGACGGAACTAACACTGCCGACCAGGATCCGGCGCACTTCGTGGATGACCATGCTGAGACTGATGACGAAGGCATCACAGTGGGGTGTTTGGATGCCTTCTAGATCCCTGTCGGAGAATGACACCGGAATCCCGAGGCTTTTGGGCAGTGGGAAGTTCTATACTGAATTAACTTATCGGGTGAAGGCCTTTTAGGAGGAATTTGATATCCCCCCATTAGGCACTCTGTGGAATGAAAAGAGGACTGCTCCTGGCTCCGAGTCTTGGGAATCAAGGGCATCTCGACCCGCTTGTTAGATCTCTGGTTTGGAGGATGATCGGCTATGTCCTTTCTAATGAACTTGGCTAGGTGCCCCCATTGTATGAGAACTTCGATCTCTTCCTTGAGAGCCTGACAGTCATTCGTGTCATGGGGTACCGCTTGTCTCTGTTTCTCCTTTTCGCTGGGGTATTCATTCTAGGGGAGTGCTGAATAGCCTTTCCTTGTTCACCTCCATGAGAACTGCTAATATACTGGCATTAAGGGGGGTGAACTTCTCAAAATGAGGAGCAGAGCGGCGTTGACCATTGTTGTCTTTCTGGAATTTCTAGGATCCTTCTACGTTTGCACTTTTCCATTTGTTCCATGAAGATGGCTCTTCTCGACTGGGGGGGGGGGGGGTGAGAGCCTCTTCAGCTCGGATGTTCCCTACAGAGGCAATGAATTTCTCGAGAGAGAAAATAGACCGAGGTTTGGAGGTAAAGCGCCTAACATAATCTCTTAAGCGTTCACCTTTCCTTTGACTAAGGGCTAGCAAAGATTCAATTTTTATCTCGGCTTGGCGGCTGCTAACGAAGTGGGTGAGGAAGAGCTCCCTAAACTGGTCAAATGAGAAGGTGGAGGCTGGAGATAAACGGGAGTACCATTCTCTCATTGGTCTCCTCAATGTTGCTAATAAGGCCTTGCAGAGGAGTGTGACCTAGGCTTGATGGATCATAATGAGGATTTTAAAACTCTCAATATGATCATCCGGGTCAGACTCCCCGTTGTAGGATTCAAAATGAGGCAGCATGAAGGTCTCGGGGACACGGGCTTCCATGATGGTCCTGGAGAAGGGGGGCTGCTCGGGCGGAAAGTCTTGGTCTATTGACCTTCTTCGAGGTTCATCTTGCTGAAGCGCCTCTCCATCTCTCGAAGGCGGCGATGAACCGAGTCGTCCCTTTGGTTCGATCTAATCATCCTTCGAGACTCTCCTTCATGAGTGGTGGCATGGCCAGTGCTATGTGCTTGTCGGTCGTGATTTGGACCAATGTTAAGGGCTCGCAGGACGTCACCTTTGAAATTTTGGAATTCTGCTTGGGTGACTGGTGCCCCTCCATCCTGGTGAACCCTTGGCACTGATCGGGCAGCGGTGTGGCTTCTTCGCTGTCGACGGGGAGGAGACCCCTTTTGCCTTCTTGGGGAGGTGCACCTTCTGGATCTCGACCTTCGGGGTGAATGGCTCTACTGACTTCTCTAGTGTTCTGGATGAGGGACCTCGTCACAGGCTCGTCTCTCATTCAAACAGGTTCGAAGGTCGATCCCTTGTTGGCGGTTGACGATAATTTAACAGTCCCTTGACCCCTGAGGACCTTGCGAGGTCATCAAGTTGGTGGAAGGATTGTAGACTGGGACATGGTCATGGAGAGGATGTTCTTGACGGCTTCGACGGGAGCCCCCCGGGCGCAACCCCTCTGGACGTGGGGAGAGCCTGTTGGGGAGGCGGCTGTTCAGGTTGAGGCTACTGAACTTGTTGATCTTGTTGAGGGGGAACATCCTCATGTGGAGGAGGTGGAGGATGAGGGGTGGCTCTTTGGCTTGACGTCGCCATTCCCTTTTCCCTTTGGAGGCATAGCTGAAAACTGTTTTTACTGGCGAATATGGTCGGATTTCTTTTTCTGATTCCCACAGACGATGCTAATCTGTTGCTGCTAATTTTGGTGTGGGAGCAAACAGATGATTTTTGAACTCTTTTGTAACCAATAGAAGCCAATATTTTTACTACTTGACGATGTTGATCGTTCTCAACGCTGCTGCTGACCTACAAAAAATTTCAAAATACCGGGGTTCATCCCAGTGACGAACCCTCCGACACTCAAGTCAGTAATCTGAAGGATTATGAAAGAGCTTTTTTGGAGAAATATACTGATTACCTTTTTTTTTGGTAGGGGTAGAAGGGTATATATAGTTGCCTTTGGAACCAGTTTTAAGATAATCATTTATCTCTACTTCCGGTGTTTTTGGATAGAAAATAGAGTTAAAATTCCTTCATGATAAGAGATTTGGTTTAAACAGTCTCTTAGGGATAACCATGAATATAAACAACTCTTTAAATGATCTTGATTTATCTATAATGTGCTGCCATCATAACCATGAATATAAACAACAAACCTTGAAAAAGACCCAGTTCCCATTTCTGGACCCGTTTGTAGGGAAAATTACAATCTTGTCCCTGAGAGCTTTGAGATTCGTGTCTGATTTGAACGGTCCCAATTTGGTTCTATTTCTAGCCGTATCACAAATACTTTTAGGAAAGGTTACATTTTTGATAAAAGAAAAAGGTAATTATATATAAAGCAATCTTCCATTGCAAACGCTACTGTAGTGCGTGAAAACTATTTAACCCCCTATTGACAATAGCGGGTTAAGGCATATTAAACTCGTTGTTTCAAACAACGGATTCATTTTTAAATGGGTTAATGACTATTGGAACCAAAACTCTACATTAATACCATATACACACCTAAATTTATATTAATATCCTAATAGCACCCAAACTAAAGGGTGAAGGACCAGAAGGCACCTGCCGTCCGCTTCTGTTTGTTTTTAACAGTTAGGGGGTGAAATTGCTTTTTTACCCCCATGCCTTAAAAATTCCTTTAAAAATTCATTTAAAATTTCCTAAAAGTTCCTTTAAATTCCTTTAGAATACCGTTAAAAAATTCTTTAAATTTTCTTTAAAATTCGTTTAAAATTCCTTTAAAATTTCCTTAAATTTTACTTTAAAATTTTTTAAAAGTTCCTTTAAAATTACTTTTAAAAAAAAGTCATTCAAAATTGCGCATCGATTTATGCAACAGTGAGTGCCAACTGAATCAAAAATCCTTAAAAATTCCTTAAAATTTTTGTTCTTTAAATCCTTAACATCTACCATAGTGTGTTCAGAACCAAAATTCTTTAATCTTCATATATAAACAAGCAAATTATTCAGAACAAACATAGAGCAAAGAGTTTATTGAGTTACATTTTCATCTCCAGATCATAAGTATTCAATACATAGCAAAGAAAGAACCAGAGAATATAGATACAATCCTAAATTCATAACTGTTTTGTATACTTGAATTGCACAATCAATATTACATAACAATAAGCAAGCTCATATGCACAATCAATATTACATAACAGCAAGCAAGCTCAACTGTTGTTGTTGTTGCTTCAGTAAGCAAGCTGTTGTTGCTGCTTCTGCTGCTCCTACTGCCAACCAAACAAATATATTTAGAAATAATCATTTATTTGTATGTACATGAAACTAAACAATACATGAAGCAATTACTAATAGGCTCAGAATACAACTTTCAGCAATGATTTATCAAATTTGCCAAATATTAAAGGATTAGTTCATAAAAGAGAGAAAAAATGGTGTCGCTAGGGCTGCATTGAAATGTCATGCCAACTAGTTCAAATGCAAAAATAACTCTCCCTCATATTGAAATGCCAAGTAGTTCACTAGGGCTACATTATTTAAGGTTTTTGTGTGTTCTGAATAGTTATGCATGTGAGTTCTAGCATTTATAAACTAAAAATATAGAGGAAGAAGGAAGTGTTGCTACTTCATTCAAGCAAAACATAGAAGGCTAGATAAGGATCTCACACTCAATGATCATGAGATCCTCATAAGATCAGTGTCTACGTATATAGTAGTAAAACTTTACAAGCAAAAGAATATGGAACCAGGTAATGCTCCAGAATAACACCAACAAAACCATAAAGCAAATTATCCATAATTTTAATAGATCTAATACCAAAGAATATCATAAAAAAAATTTCAAACAGCATATGCAATCAGATATTGCTCCAGAATTAACACCACCAAAACTAATTGTTATATGTTATTGGTATATATCTCCAATTTATTTGTTGATATCTTACGCTGACAACTTTGACCATATTTCATTGTTAATCAGATATGCAATCAGATATTTCAAAATTGACACACTTATAGTGCTCACAGTTTGGATATATGATGTTCAGATTCTTCATTATTATAAATTAATTAATGAAGTACCTGTTACTCCTAGTTAAGAAGACATAATGAGTGAAGATTTCATCTAATATATTACCCTTAGCTAAGAATATGGCAACATCTAGTAGGGACGTGAGAATTCATCATGTAAATTTGGAGAAAAAATTTAAGTGGGAAAATTGCTTCTATATTATAGAGATGAACAAGTTCGTTCGTTCATTCATTTATTCATTCATTATTTATTTATTTGCTTTCATCTGGTATAAATTAGTAACCTCAAATGCAGAGTCCTTTTCAACCACAAACTAGAAACCAAAACATCACCTTTTGGATTGCTAATGGATTACAAGAGGTTGCATTTCGCAATAGCCTAAAATAACCTTCTAGGCACCAGTTCCAAATTTTAAGCCGTGGAAACTAGCTATGACAAAAAGAGAAGTTGCTAGTAAAACTCATACAATATAACCAAGGAGCAACTTTCCATCCCTTCAAATAGACTTGAAATCAGCAATCTAGAAGGATGTGTCTATATGATTAGATACTATGATATGCAGACATGTCAAGTGCATGATACAACTCAGAGCGAAAGAAAAATTCCCAAGTTCAGGGTTTACTTAGAAGACCTACATGTTACACCCAAAATTCCTCAGTCTATACACTGATACACCGCATAAGAAATAAGAAGTGTATGATATTTAACAAAAAGTACTGAAATGCATAAATCTCCCATCTCTCCGACAAATGCTAATCTATACAACTATAAAATGTACCAACTTTTGGGATATCCCAAGTCCTCTTTAGCCGAATTCCCCTTAAGACGAAAAAAATAAATAATAAACATTTTAAACATCGAAAAGTAGCATGATCATTTAAATAAACATAAATTTTTTTAATTAGTCAACACAAGCTTCATAAAGATATTTGTTCGAAGTAATTTTTGCAGTTTTCCGGGCCGGATTCCAGCAGGCTCCGGCCACCGGCGGCGCCGAAAAATGAGTGGATTGCGATCCTCTCGTCGAGTACTATTTCGTGGTGTACTCATTTGCCAAAAACGAATTCCGTATGAATGAGAAATGTTGGTCCAAAGTTGGGTACTTGAAATGTACTAACTTGGAAACTTGGAGAAAATTGATAGTCCCATATCAGAAATTGGGAAAGATTTTTTCTAGTATATATACTAGCAAATTAGACTAAAAGGCGTGGCCGGGAGGTTACCACTAACGTGTAGTGGAGAGAGAACTTAGCCAAAATGACAAACTCGGCTTCGGCTTCGACTTCGGCTTGGCTCTGGCTTGGTTTGGCTTGGCTCTGGCTTAGGCTTAGGCTTTTTTTTTGCCCCAGACAAAAATTTTTTCCCCAGTGAACTGATGAGGCTTTTCACACTCGGTAACTGATACCATTACTCTATAACAGCAGAGTAATGGCTCACCAGTTATGAATCTGAACCACCACTCTGCTGTTGCAGAGTAGTGGACCATTACTCTACTGTTACAGAGTAATGGGCCTCTGAAGAGTTTCCATTTCTCCTATAAGGCTACTGAATCCTGTCTGCCAGAGATACAGCTTTTTTATAATCCGAACTTTACACTTCTTCTTCTTCTTCTCCTCTGTGTCAACAACTGAGAGTACATCACAGCAACAGTTCGTTGGAATCTCTGAAGCAAGGGTTTTGCTTTTCAGAGAAGGTATACAGTTGTATTCTGGGAAGCAATTTGCCAGCCACCGTCACACTATGGGGCAAATTTTGCTTTAAGGGGAGAGATTTTGATCTCGACTATGTATAAAGCTTTTGGTTTGCTATTTTTCCTTTCTATATTTCTGTTCTTCACAAATGCTTTTAGTAATTATTCATATTTATAAAATCGAGTTCTAACAATCTTAAAGCAAAATTAAAGCAAAATTTTTCCTCACTGATTCTAACAGTTTTTGTGAAGTTTGTTTATAGGTAGTGTTATCAGTTCGGAAAAAACAACAACAACTAACAGTTCTGTTTCAACTGTTTCAGAGAAGAACATGGAGAACAAACAAAATGATATTACCAGTGGGCTTATCAGTACCGAAATACCGGTGACCCAAAATGTGACTGCACAATCGGTTGCGGCACATTCGGTCGTTCAACCCACACACATAACCGTGGGAGAAAAACCGGAGAAGTTCAATGGAACTGGATTCAAGAAGTGGCAAGGGAAGATGCAGTTCTACTTGACCACCTTGAAACTGGACAGGTTTCTCACTGAATCTGCCCCAATGCTGGCACCGATGGATGCAAACTCCGTTGTTGCGGTTGATGCGTGGACTCAGGGCAACTACCTCTGCAGGAACTACATCCTGAATGGCTTGGTAGACCCCATGTACAACGTCTACTGTGTCTTCAAGACGTCCAAACTCCTGTGGGGGTCTTAGGAAAAAAAGTACAAAACACAAGACGCCGGGTCCAAGAAGTTTGTAGTCGGCAAATTTCTGGACTACAAGATGATTGACTCCAAAACTGTTGTGAATCAAGTCCAAGAACTGCAGGTCATAATGCATGACATCGCTGCAGAGAACATGATGCTGTGCGAACCATTCCAGGTTGCAGCGTTCATCGAAAAGCTTCCACCTGATGGAAAGACTTCAAGAACTACCTCAAACACAAGCGAAAGGAAATGTCTCTTGAAGACCTAATTGTTAGGTTGCGGATTGAAGAGGAGAATCACAAGGCTGACAGGTCCTATGGAAATCAGTCCATAGAAAAGGCCAACATGGTGGAGCACGAACAGAAGGGCAAGAAGAGAAATTTTTGTCACATGCCTCAAACAAAAAACCTCTTGCAAAGAGGTTTGCTAGGAAATGCCACAAGTGTGGTAAGTTGGGGCACAAAATTTCTAAGTGTCGCAGTAAGGACAACAATCGTGTAGGAACTGGACATGCAAAAGGGAATGAAAACTCCCACGCACACATAGCTGAGAACTTGTCCATTGGTCTCACTGACGTGGACCTTTGTGCTGTAGTATCAGAGGTAAATCTTGTGGGGAGCAATCCTCGTGAATGGTGGTACGATACTGGGGCCACCAAGCATATCTGCTCGGACAAGGAGATGTTCACTTCATACCAGAAGTGCAACAGAGATGAACAACTGTTCATGGAAAACTCTTCCACCTCCAAAATTGCAAGAACAGGGAAGATAGTGCTGAAGATGACTTCAGGCAAAGAACTAACACTCACAAATGTGTTGCATATTCCAGATATTAGAAAGAACTTGATATTAGGTTCTTTGCTAAGCAAGAATGGGTTTAAGGTTGTTCTTGTTTCTGATAATTTTGTATTGTCTAAGAATGGGGTGTACTTGGGTAAAGGATATGTAAAGGATGGACTGTTCAAGTTTAATGTAATGACAATCATCCCTAAAACTATTGTTCCTGCTGTTCCCAATGTTAATGAAATAACTCATATTGCCTATGTTGTTGAGTCTTCTTCTGTTTGGCATGAAAGACTAGGCAATGTTAATGTCAATTCTATACGTAGATTAATTAATATGAATTTGCTACCAAAATTTAAGGTAGATAACTCTGAAAAATGTGAAGTTTGCACGGAGGCCAAACTCACTAAAAATCCATCATGTTCTGTAGTAAGAAATACAGAAACTCTAGGTCTAATTCACACGGATCTGTGTGATTTAAAATACGTGTAGACCAGAGGTGGCAAAAAGTACTTTGTGACATTCATAGATGATTGCACAAAATTCTGTTATGTATACTTGTTACATAGAAAAAATGAGGCTTTGGATAAATTCAAAGAATATAAACTTGAGGTTGAGAATCAACTTGGCAAAACGATTAAAATCATTAGGAGTGATAGAGGAGGAGAATATGATGCACCATTTAATATGTTCTGATGTGAACATGGAATAGTTCATCAGACAATTGCTCCTTACTCACCCGAATCAAACAGTACTGCTGAGCGCAAGAACCGAACTTTAAAGGAGATGATGAATGCCTTGTTGTTGAATTCTGGCTTACCCCAAAACATGTGTGTGGGGGGGGGGGGGAAGCATTGCTGACTGCCAACTACATTCTCAATAAAATACCTCACAAAAATACCAGCAAGACACCATACGAACTGTGGAAAGGTAACGTACCTTCGTATAAATACCTCAAAGTGTGGGGATGTCTAGCAAAAGTGGCAGTACTTAACCCAAAACAGGTCACCATCGGACCTAAGACGATTGATTGCATATTCATAGGCTATGCACACAACAGTAGTGCATATCGGTTCTTGGTATACAAATCAGATATAACGGATATCCATGTAAATATAATAATGGAATCAAGGAATGCTTCCTTCTTTGAACACATGTTTCCGTGCAAGGATACTACGTACCCCAAATGTACACATGAACAAGGGAATGCAAGCACTTCGGTTGATGAACCATAACATGATACTGATGAGCCTAGACGAAGTAAACGGGCTAGAACATCAAAATCATTTGGTCCTGACTTTGTAACGGCCTTTCTGTTAGAGAATGAGTCTAGAACTTTCAAGGAAGTCATGTTTATGCCTGATGCTACTATGTGGAAGGAAGCAATCAAAAGTGAAATGGAATCTATTATGCAAAATCATACATGGGAGTTAGTCGACTTGCCTTCTGGATGTAAAGCTCTAGGATGCAAATGGATTTTCAAACAAAAATTCAAACCAGATGGTTCAATAGAGAAGCATAAGGCAAGACTTGTGGCACAAGGATTTAAGCAAAAGGAAGGCCTAGATTTCTTTGATACATATTCTCCAGTTACAAGAATAACTTTCATAAGAATGTTGATAGCTATTGCAACTCTACGTAACCTGGAAATACATCAAATAGATGTTAAAACTGCATTTCTAAATGGGGACTTAGAAGAAGAAATATACATGAAACAACCTGAGGGTTACGTAGTTCCTGAACAGGAAAACAAGGTGTGCATACTTGTAAAATCCCTGTACGGACTGAAACAAGCTCCACAGCAGTGGCATGCACAATTTAACAATGTTATGATGTCAAATAGTTTCAAAATAAAAGAATGTGATAAGTGTGTCTACATCAAAGATACTCCAAATGGATACATTCTGGTTTGTCTGGATGTAGACGACATGCTCATTATTGGAAGCAATAACGACATTATCAAACAAACTAAGAGCATGCTTAGTGTTAAGTTTGACATGAAAGATTTGGGAGTTGCAGATGTCATACTAGGAATCAAAGTTTCCAGGACATCTGAGGGAATTACTTTGTCTCAAGCTCATTATGCTGAGAAAATACTTGAAAGGTTCAAGAATTACTCCAATGGGACAGCAAAAAGTCTTGTCGATCCCAAACTTCACTTGTTCAAAAATACAGGCGAAAGCATATCACAACTGGAATATGCACGTGTAATCGGTAGTCTGATGTACTTAACAAATTATACAAGACCAGACCTAGCACATTCGGCAAATGTATTGAGCCGCTACACAAGTAATCTAGGACGAAGTCACTGGAAAGGAATAACTAGAGATTGAACTACTTGCGACATACTCAGAGTTATGCGCTGCATTACACCAGATATCCAGCAGTACTGGAAGGCTACAGTGGTGCCAACTGGATATCGGACTCCAAGAACTCAAAATCCACAAGTGGATATGTCTTCACACTTGGTAGTGCAGCTATGTCATGGAAATCTTCTAAACAAACGCTATTGGCCAGATCCACCATGGAATCTGAGTTTATTGCTTTAGACAAAGTGGCAGAGAAAGCAGAATGGCTTCGAAACTTTTTAGAGGATATTCCTATGTGGGAAAAACCAGTGCCTGCTTTATGTGTACACTGTGACAGCCAATCGGCTATAGCACGGGCACTAAGTTATATGTATAATGGTAAATCTCGTCATATCAGAAGGCGACACAAAACCATTAGACAACTGCTCTCAAATGGAGTAATCTCTATAGAATATATAAAATCGGTCGACAACCTAGCGGATCCATTTACTAAAGGTCTATCACGAGAGCAGGTTGTGAGATCATCAAGAGGAATGGGTTTAAAGCCTGTGACGAAAGAGGATACTTGATGGAAACCCTACCTAGGAATTGGAGATCCCAAGATCTAGGTTCAAAAGGACAACTAAATCTTGTTGAATCGACGGGAATACTGAGAGATTAAAATCTCATACCCACTCTTAGGATGATAAAAGAGTGCTGCCAATAAACAGTTAAGATAAGCTTGGCTTTTAATGATTCCCATAGATTTGAAATAAAAGTGGGGTATAGCAGAAAACTCTTTATGGGTAATCACCTTGTGAGTGTGAAATGGGGCCGTTTCTAGGAGAATAAAGAGAGGCTACATTTTCCAAGTTCACTTACAGTTAACCAGGGTTGTTCAAGGCCAAAATGAATACAACAAGAGAACTTAGTTCTGTGAGGAGATGAAACTATGTGATAGTTATTATCTAGGTGCACATCAAAGCCCGGGTAGTTCAAGACATTATGATCACTACCTGGTCAAGTGAATCCGATAGCTACTTACTAAGGGTGATTCAAAGTTGAAAAATTACTACCATTCCTGATGCAGTGATTTTCCGATTGTACTCTTAGAGTTTTTCTGTCATGTTTTTTGTTTTTATGTCGTGTCTGGATTACATAGTCTGATAATTTCCATTCATGTTGGGTATTGTTGGAATTAATTTTTATAGTTTTTCGGGCCGGATTCCGGCAGGCTCCGGCCACCGGCGGCACCGGAAAATGAGTGGATTGCGATCCTCTCGTTGAGTACTATTCCGTGGTGTACTCATTTGCTAAAAACGAATTCCGTACGAAAGAGAAATATTGGTCCAAAGTTTGGTACTTGAAATGTACTAACTTGGAAACTTGGAAAAAATGGATAGTCCCATATCGGAAATTGGGAAAGATTTTTTCTAGTATATATACTAGAAAATTAGGCTAAAGGGCGTGGCCCGGGGATTACCACTAACGTGTAGTGGAGAGAAGACTTAGCCAAAATGACAAACACACACGTGCACGCGCGCGCACCTGGCCGGCCCGGCCCGGCTCCGGCTCTGGCCTCAGCCCCGGCCCTGGCTCGGCTCGGCTTGGTTTGGCTTGGCTCTGTCTTAATGAGGCTTTCACATTCGGTAACTGATACCATTACTCTGTAACAGCAGAGTAATGGCTCACCAGTTATGAATCCGAACCACTCTGCTGTTGCAAAGTAGTGGACCATTACTCTGCTGTTACAGAGTAATGGGCCTCTAAAGAGTCTTCAT
This sequence comes from Hemerocallis citrina, assembly GCA_017893485.1. Classification (NCBI taxonomy): domain Eukaryota; kingdom Viridiplantae; phylum Streptophyta; class Magnoliopsida; order Asparagales; family Asphodelaceae; genus Hemerocallis; species Hemerocallis citrina. The sequence continues at coordinate 1,193,834 of JACEHZ010000665.1, read as the reverse complement.
TTCTCCTATAAGGCTACTGAATCATGTCTGCCAGAGATATAGTCTTTTTTATAATCCGAACTTTACACTTATTCTTCTTCTCCTCTGTGTCAACAACTGAGAGTACATCACAGCAACAGTTCGCTGGAATCTCTGAAGCAAGGGTGCTGCTCTTTAGATAAGGTATACAGTTGTATCCTGGGAAGCAATTCGCCAGCCACCGTCACTCTACGGGGCGAATTTTGCTTTAAGGAGAGAGATTTTGATCTGACTCTGTATAAAGCTTTTGGTTTGCTATTTTTCCTCCCTGTATTTCTGTTCTTCACAAATGCCGTTAGTAATTTTTCATATTTATAAAATCGAGTTCTGGTATGGCTAAAAATAGGGTTAAATCGGAACCTTTCAAATTGGGCACGAATCTTAAAGCTTAGGGGTAAAATGGTAATTTTGCCCACAAACGGGTCTGAAATGGGAACTGAGTCTTTCTCCAAAAGCCCAATAACCCATAAATGGATCCGTCTTAATGGGTACGGGTCCCAAACCGTTAGAAACCCAATTTAACTAGATAGGAGAGGATTCAGATTTATGATTATCCTTAATCAGCGGTCTTAACCACTTCTGTCCCATCACATCGGGAAGTAGGGATTTGATCTTATCCTGAAACTGATTCCGACGGCGGCTATAAATACCCCCCCCCCCCCCACTGTCACCAGATAATCAATCTTTTGCCAATTAAAGCTCTTTCTTAATCATTCAGTTTACTGACAAGAACGTCGGAGGGTGCGTCGTCGGGATCAACCCCGGTGTTTCGCACTTTTTGCAGGTCAACGGCGAGAGGATCACGGTTAAACTCCAGTGAAGTCGTTCAGGTTTGACTATTCAACTTTCCTCGAATCCACAAATCTATCTGTTTGCCCCTTCACCGATTTCAGCGGCAACAGATTGGCACCATCTGTGGGAAACACGAATAGCTGTCCAGAATCTTCCACCGGTCAAGACCGCCTCCAGCCATGCCACCCAGAAAAGTAAGATCCAGAGGGTCCAACTGTGGGCCCACTCCCATTCCTCCTCAACCGCAACCGGAGGCTCCCCTCTAGCCCATTCCTCCACAGGGACAGCTCCTTCCTCAACCTGATCCAACGCTACAGCCAGGGCACCATCCTCTTCAAAATCCTCAACCCCAGCAGGCTCAACTCGGGCCCAGAACGCTGGTGTAGGGACCTCTCATCCTCATCCTCAGAAGCAACCTCTTCACTGTGATCATATCTCGATACATAACCCTTCCACCGACTCCATGGCATCCCATAACCCTCGGCCTTCAGAAGATCTCCGCAACATCATAATCAACCGGTAGAAAGAGGAAGACCTTCGCCACCGTTTGGATGAGAGGCGGGCCCGAGAGGGAGCCTCCCGCTCAGAACGTCCAAATGCACGATCTCCTCGCCACTGAGACCGCAGGAGGTCCCCTCTTCATAGGAGGCGGAGGGAGTCCCCCAAGTACGGTCGAAGAGGGCACCATTCTCCTGCTGGTCGACAGTCCCAGAGGGACCAGAACGGACCCATCACCCGAGCAGAATTCCAAGAGTTCCAGGCAACAATCTTGCGAGCCCTCAATATCCCGCCAAACAATAATAATAATGTTCAGAGGGTCCCCACTCCTAAGCCAGTTCGAAGCCCTCACCATCGTTCCCTAAGTCCTCCTCAAGTTCCAAGCCACCGCCATCACATCCCTAGTCCTCACCAGTCTCCGAGCTATCATCGCCATACCCCATGCTCCCCTTCGTATCAAGACGAGTCCAGAGGCTCACCAGGATACCGTCGAAGGGATGATGTTGTCTACCGCCGTCTCCACGAGATGGAGAGGCACCTTGGTCAATTAGATAGGGATGGGGAGCTAAGATGGAGGACCCTCCGTCCATGCAGACCTCTGTTCTCCCGAACCATCATGGAAGCCCCCGTTTCAGCAAGTTTCAAGCCCCCGCAGTTCGAGACATACACGGGGGAATCAGACCCTATGGACCACATCGAGAGTTTCAAAACTCTCATGATGATCCATCAGGCCTCCGATGCCCTCCTATGCAAGACTTTCCCAGCCACTCTCAAAGGCCCGGCTTGGGAATGGTACTCCCGCCTCGCCCCGTCCTCCATCTTCTTTTTCGAACAGTTTGAGACCCTCTTCTTAACCCATTTCATGAGCAGCCGCCGCTCCGAAAAAACGAGTATTTCACTACTCTTCCTAAATCAGAAGAAGTGCGAGAAACTGAGAGACTATGTTAAGCGGTTTACCGCAGAAGCCAGGTCCATCGCCTTTTTCGATCAATCGGTCGCTGCAGCCGCCTTCCAGTCTAATGTCCTCAATTCGAACCTCCGGTTCTCCCTAGCAAAAAAACCCCCACGAGACTTCTTCGATCTTCTTCTCAGAAGTGAGAAGTACTTCCGGACGGAGGAAGCAGAACATCGCCCCACATTCGAGGGATCCTCTTTTGGAAATAAGATGAAGTCCACAGAAGACGAGGGAGCTAAAAGCTCCAAAAGAACAACAGGGGTCAGCAGAATTGAGAAATTCACCTCTCTCAATGCCAATGTCTCGGCAATCCTGATGGAAGTTGAGAAAGAAGGAATCCTACCTCCTCCACCAAAGATGAACGCTCCGGACAAGAAGAGGGATAAGGAAAAGTGGTGTCGCTACCATCAAGACCACAGCCACGACACCAATGACTGTCGGGCTCTGAAAAATGAGATCAAAGCCCTCATTCAGAGAGGACAGCTTGCCAAGTTTGTAAGAAAAGACTGGGTCGATCCTCCTCCACCCCCCTAGGGGGCTAATAAGCGGCCCGAGAGAAGCGAGGAGACTCCCGACTTCGAGGAAGAGCGCATCTTGCACCTCATCCATGGAGGTCCAATGGATGGAACCTCTAACTCCTCCCGAAAGGCCTTCATCAGGGAAGTCAATTCGGTGCACAGCCTACCCCCTCCCAAAGGTCTTGGAGTCCCAGTTACTTTTTTAAATGAAGATCTAGAGGGTGTCCGAACCCCCCACTGTGATGCGCTGGTGATTAACCTCCACATGGCTAACTTCAAAGTAGAAAGGATTCTAGTGGATAATGGCAGTTCTGTCAACATCCTCTTCCTGGAGGCCTTCCGAGGGCTCAAGTTATCGTGAGACAGGCTCAAGCCCACCGGCTATACTCTCCACGGATTCAGGGAGTGCCAGTGACGATCGAAGGTGATATAACCCTCGACGTAACCGCTGGCAAAACTCTTACCACCTGAACGGAGCCAATGGACTTCATGGTCGTTGACGTCCTAGCTGCCTACAATGTGATCCTAGGTCGACCGGGCCTAGCTGCTTTAGAAGCCGTCCCATCAGCTTACCATCTAAATGAAGTTTCCCACCAAAGCGGGTGTAAGGGAAGTAAGGGGGAGTCAGGAAATGGCCTGCAAATGCTATATGACCTCGACCGGAGGACCCGTCCTCTCTCTCGAGGCCCTTGAAATTCCCCAGGGGAACACCCAGTTCATGTCGGAACCGGTAGACGAGCTGGAGGAAGTGCTCTTCTCAGAGCAAGATCCAACTCGCAAATTCTTCATTAGCATAACCCTCCCTTCTGCCCTCTGCTCCGATATAGTCCAGTGTATAAAGAAGAACCGTGATCTCTTCGCATAGACAGCTGTCGACATGCTGGGGATTTCCGAAGAGCTCCTCGTCCACCATCTAAGTGTCGCTCCGGGGTCCAAACCGGTTAAGCAGAAGAGGCGTAAGTTCACCCCAAATGCCAGCAAGCTATAAAGGAGGAGGTGAAGAAGCTTCTCAAAGCCCGGTTCATACAAGAGGTCAACTATCCAGAGTGGCTCTCTAACGTTGTAATGGTCAAAAAGGCCAATGGACATTGGAGGATTTGTATCGACTTCACAGATTTGAATAAGGCATGCCCCAAGGATCCTTTCCCACTCCGCAGCATCGACACTTTGATCGACGCCACTTCGGGCCATGAGCTGTTGAGCTTCATGGATGCCTTCTTCGGATATGACCAAATCCGAATGTTCCCCCCAGATTTTCTGAAAACATCCTTCGTCACAGATCTAGGTCTCTACTGCTACAAAGCTATGCCCTTTGGGCTTAAAAATGCTGGTGCCACCTATCAACGTATCGTTAATAAGGTCTTCAAAATCCAGATCGGGCAGAACATGGATGTTTACGTCGACGATATTCTGGTGAAAAGCATCCATGGGTCTGACCATGTCACCGACCTCCAAGAAGCCTTCGACGTGCCAAGGAAGCATAACATGAGATTAAATCGGAATAAGTGTGCATTTCAGGTAAATTATTGGGCTTTATGGTCAGCCAGAGGGAGATTGAAGCCAACCCCGAGAAGATAAAAGTCATACTCGATATGGCTCCTCCTTCAAATGTGAAAGAAGTGCAAAAGCTCACAGGGCACCTCGCCACTATAGGACGATTTCTCTCCAAGTCTGGGAAAAAGTGCCTCCCCTTTTTCAAAGCCCTCAGGGGGGCTAAGGGCTTCGAGAGGGGCCAGCAGCAGCAAGAATCGTTCGACCAACTCAAAACCTACTTGGTCAACCCCCCACTCCTCAGCAAGCCTACTCTCGGGGAAACCCTCTACCTCTACCTCGCTGCTTCCGAACAAACCCTCAGTGCTGTCCTAGTGAGGGAAGAAGACAAGGCACAGAAGCCTATTTACTATGTGAGCAAGGTCCTTAGAGACGCCGAGCTCCGCTATCCGAGACTGGAAAAGATAGCCTATGCCTTGATTATGGTAGCCAGGAAACTTCGTCCCTATTTCCAATCCCATTCGGTGGTCGTCCTTACCGACCAGCCGCTCAAGTAGGTCCTGCATAAGCTCAAGACCTCCGGACGTCTAATGAAGTGGTCAATCGAGCTAAGTCAACACGACATATCTTATCAGCCTCAGACTGCTATCAAGGCTCAAACCCTAGCCGAGTTTATAGTGGAAAGCACGATCCCGAAAGTCAGTCAAATGGCAAATGGGCCACCCATCTGGATGGTGTATGTATATGGGTCTTCTTGCACTGAAAGGAGCAGAGCTAGAGTTATTCTGGCAGGCCCAGATGACTTCATTCTCCAGTACTCCCTCCGCATCAATTTCAAAGCTTCCAACAACGAAGCTGAGTACGAAGCCCTAATAGCAAGCTTGGTCATGGCTCGCAAGGCAGGAGCACAATGTGTCCGAATATTCAGTGACTCTCAGCTTGTGGTAAATCAGGTCTTAGGAGAGTATGAGGCATGAGACGACCGAATGGCCAAGTACCTAGCCAAGGTCAAAAGTCTCATGGCTTCGTTCGAAGAAACACAACTCCAGCGGATCCTTAGAGTGGAGAACGCCCAGGCAGATGACCTCTCAATACTAGCCTCCTCCTCCCTCTAAGGCCTCGAGCAAACCGTCCTAATCGAAGTTTTACAAGGCCCAGCATCGATGAAGAAGCCCCCGACTCAATGGAAACGCTACTTGCCCAACTCGAGGATAACTGGATGAGGTCTTTGATTGAGTTCCTCAGAGACGGGAGCCTTCCCCAAGATCCTAAAGAAGCTCGCCGAGTCCGAACGAGAGCAGAGCAGTACACCCTCGATTGAGGGAGTCTTGTACAAATGCTCCTACACCCATGTAGATGGCCGACCCTACTTGAGATGTCTCTCTCCAGAGGAAGCCTTGTATGTCTTGAAAGAACTCCACGAAGGGATAGGCGGAGCCCATTCGGGATCAAGGTCCCTCACCAGAAAAGTCTTGAACTACGGGTACTTCTGGCCTACCCTACTTTGGGATGCCGAGCAACATGTCCGGCAATGTAGCCCCTGTCAACAATTCTCCAATGTTCGCCGCCTGCCGCAAGCCCAACTTACATCTCTCTCGAGTCCAATTCCCTTCGCAATGTGGGGAATGGATCTGCTAGGCTTGTTCCCACCAGCTCCAGGCCAACTGAAGTTCCTAGTCATGGCGATCAACTATTTCTCAAAGTGGATCGAAGCCAAACCGCTAGCAACTATCACTAAGAACAGGGTGCAACAGTTTCTCTGGAAGAATGTGAGCTACAGGTTTGGCATACCTCGAGTCTTGGTGACAGATAACAGAACACAATTTGCAGGGGCAGCCTTCCGCTCCTTCTGTGAAGACCTCGGCATTCAGCAGCGGTTCTCCTCCATCTCCCACCCTCAATTCAATAGCCAAATAGAAAATGCCAACAGGCAAATTCTCTCGGGCATCATGAAGAGACTAAACAAGTCGGCTAGAGGATTATAGGTAGAACAATTTCCTAACGTATTATGGAACCACCGCACTAGAAAAAGGACCCCCACAGGGGAGTCGCCCTTCAATCTCACCTACGGTTCCGAGGTCGTAATCCCCTTAGAAGTTGGTTTGCCATCCCCTCGCGTAGTTGCATATAATGAAGAGCAGAATGCCAAAAAGCTCAGAGCCAATTTGGACCTTATCGATGAGCTCCGCAAAAGAGCTTTGATTTGCCAAGAGAATTATCGAAGAAGAATCGAGCAGTCCTAAAACAAAAAGGTCCGTCCCACAGATCTTAAGGAGGGGGACTTAGTCCTCAGAAAGCTATCCATCTTGTTCCCCAGCCAAAAGAGCAAGGTAACCTCGAATTGGGAAGGACCATACAAGGTCTCCAAGGTAGTTCGGCCAGGAGCATATCGTCTTGAAGACCTTGAAGGCAGGGAGATACCAAGAACATGGAATGCCGACCATTTACTGAAGTACCAAGAGGGAGTTTGAATGCCTCTTCGAGTACCATCAAATGTTGGGCCATTCTATCTATTTCTTTTTTTATTATTTCATTATTCCCCATTGTAATAACGGCCTGCAACTTAGAAGCGGCCGATTAGCAATAATTAATAAAGAGCTTCTTTTTGCATAATAATTCTCTTGTGATCGTTTTATCTCTCTGTTTTATACCCCAATTGTGTCTTCTAAAATGACGAGTTCGGAGTCCAAAACTTGGCTCGATTCTGCTTCGCAAACTTGCTTTTAAGCGAGTTAGAAGTGGTTCGCCATTCGGAACTACTCACACAACTGATGAACTCTTCTAAAAAGACATGTTCAAAGTCCAAAACATGGTTCAATTCCGCTTCGCAAGCTAGCTCTTAGGCGAGTTAGAAGTGGTTCGCCACTCGGAACTGCTCCCACAACTTTTGAACTTTTCTAAAACGACGAGTTCGGAGTCCAAAACTTGGCTCGATTCCGCTTTGCAAGCTCGCTCTTAAGCGAGTTAGAAGTGGTTCGCCATTCGGAACTGCTCCCACAACTGTTGAACTCTTCTAAAAATGTCGAGTTCGGAGTCCAAAACTTGGCTCGATTCTGCTTTGCAAACTCGCTCTTAAGCGAGTTAGAAGTTGTTCGCCATTCGGAATTGCTCCCACAACCGTTGACAGTCTTAAAACGACAAGTTTGGAGTCTAACGACTACCAACTACCAACAAAATATGCAAGTGCAAAAGAGAAAACAAGTTTCGTTTCTATAAAGTTTAAGGAACAATTCAGATTACAAAACCAGCTACTCTTCTCTACGACGAGTTACAAAATTTGAGAAGCCAAAATTACAAGACTATGTCAACACCTCTTGGGAAGTGGGATACTCCTCTTGAGCGACAAACGGGGACAAAGAACATTCTGTCGCTGCGACCCCGCACTTGTTAAGGTCCCCAAGCCAGCTAGCCTAGTTGTGTCCCTAAGTGTCGCGCCGGCTGAGGCTCCACTTGACGAACCGGTAACTCCACTTTGAGCATCCCCAGGATGCCCTAGGATGGGGGGTGAATGAGACACTAACTCATGGAACAATTGTCCCTGCAAGTACTCATCTCGAGGGCAAGATGTGGTCCTGACGTTGCTCCCCTCTGCAAAACGTCGTAGCCGGTGAACTCCATCTCTAGCTCAACAATGCGCTCCTTCAGTGAATTATCAGTTACGTTAACTTGTAGGTAAGGAATTCTGCTCATATTACCCACACGAGGAGATTCAATGATAGTTCGCCGAAGCTGCACCGTCTCCAAGCTCTTCTCAAGCACAACGTTCTTCAAGACATCTCTCTCCGCAATGATGTTGAATAGCGCCTGTCGAAGCAACTCAACCTTCCCTTCGGGAGGGGCCTCTCGAGCTCATTTCTTTAGTTGCTTCAACTCGGAAAGGCACTTCGCCAACGTTAGCTTGAGATGATCTAGTTCCAACTCACTCTTGAGAATACACTCTCGACTACGAGAAAGGACCAAATTTGTCGCTCCTAAGTCAGCTCGAAGACGAGAGGCCTCAGCCGCTGAGCTCAACTTGGCGATCTGAAAAGCAAGAACATATCAACGCTGAGCTCTGGAAAAACTTAACAAAATTTCAAAGGCAAGGTGTTCACAACACTTGGTGTTCTCAACACAAAGCCAATTTAGAGAAAAGGTGTCTTCAACAGTTAACAAAGCCAATTCAGGGAAAAGGTGTTTTCAACACTTAACAAATTTTCAGAGCAAAGGTGTCTTCAACACTTAGCAAAATTTGAAAGCGAATGTGTTTTCAACACTTAACAAAATTTCAAATCAAGGTGATTTCAAAGCCAGATCGTTTTCAACACTTAGCCAAATCTCAAATCAAGGTAATTTTGTCTATTTTCAAACCCCTCTGACCTTGCTTGATTTTGATTTCGTATGACTGAATTATGATTGTTTTAGTACAGAGGTGTCGATCTTTTCCAGATTCTGTTTTCGGGTAATTTTGATAACAAACTATTTCAAGAACCATGCTATACATATTAAACTTTGGTCAGGGTTTCTTTATTAAGTTAGGGATTACCCATAATTTTGGTGAATTTTATTGATAATTTTTATGTCATGCCCCGCTTTCCAAAAATACAGAATACGGGCGCGTAACAAAAGTCCAGCGAATGAATATAATCATCCTTAAGCTGTTCAGGAATTCTTTACAACATATCACAGTAAAATCAGAGTCGGAAGCCAGAAAAAGATCAACCACATGCACTTATGAACCAAATACCAACAAGAATACTTGAAATAAAACACATTAATCTCAAATATTCATGATCTGAATTACACAATAATCTTGGGTCACATTGCCCAGATACAGAAATAAATACAAGTTTCAGAATATAATATTGTCCAAAATAAGCAACAAGAATAGTAATAGAAAATTTCAGCCTCTAGCCCATCATCTTGCCAATACCTTTAGGAACCTGTCCTCCAAAATCTGCAATACAACGAATGTAGGAAAAAGGAAAAGAGAAAACACAGTACCCGTCAATGGCAAGTCCGGATCACAAATAGAATAGGATACAAGCACATGGACACTATCTAATCACAGGATATACTAACAGGTAAAGGTAAACATATGTCAAGTGTCAACAGGTAAACAGGTAGCATGTATCATTATCAGGTAATCAGGTAGTCAGGTAAATATGTATCATGTATCAGGAAAACAGGTAACAGGAATATCAGGTAATCATGTAACAGGAAATCATGTAACAGGTAAACAGGTATCAGGATAATCAGGATAATCAGGAATATCAGGATAACCAGGTCACATGTATGCAGGTAACAGGTAATCATATATTAATATCTTGTATTATTATTACTATCTAGGTAACACTTCATGTGCCATACTTTTATCACATGGTTGTTACAGTCAATGCAGTTTTGCTTTAGATTTTATAGTGGACCATAGAGGGCAGTATACTCAGGTACAGGAAAATAGGTTCATGAATCATAACAGGTACACGAATCATCTGATTCATGCAGCAACAGGTTCATGAAGCAACAGGTACACGACCAACAGGTGCGTGCAGCAACATGTAACAGGTACATGAACCAAAAGTCCATGCAGCAACAGGTACACGACCAAAAGGTACGTGCAGCAACAGGTAACAGGTACATGAACCAACAGGTCCATGCAGCAAAATGGAAAACATGGGCCCCCTTCCGAGTACACGTTTCCGAATTATCCACTATTAGATCTTTTCCAGAAACCCCGGCTTAGTTACTTTTATTATTAAGATCATCAACAGGCATGAGAGTGTGCTAAATAATTTCAAACTAACAGGTCATAATCAGGTTTAGTCTCAGGGAATTAGATCAGCAAGTATAGGTACCAAACATTCACAAATACGAGCAACTTAGCGTATGTTTATAATCAGGACAGCAAGACCAGTCTGTACAAAAACAGTGATCCAAAGATCTAAAGGCATGCAAATCATGATCCGTCGAAGGATCTGGAAACTAGACATCTACACGCTTCTAACGGGTATAATAAATCTATATGCTATTTCACAACATCACGACTCAAAACACAATTCAACACAGTTTTCATGTACAGTCAGAAAACAGGGGAATAACTTAAACCACATGAAAACAGCAGATAAAATCATTAATTAAATCCACGAAAATTCTGGGGTAATCCCCTATATGTATAGTCTCAAAATATAAATTTTCATATTTTTCCAGAAAGTATAGATATGTTTTCAAAAATAGAAAATAACACATAACACAGTTTTGATGGATCTGGAATTCTTCAACACCGCTGTACAAAATCATGCATATCTTGCACACAGTGCATCAAAATCCACTTCCGCCAAAACGGGATGAAAGTAGACACAATTACCCAACCATTTCATATCTCACATGAAATATTCATACAGTAATTAGAAATAAGGTGAACACGGCATTCAACATACAATCACACGCAGTTTACAGCAAAAGCGATCTATAGAAAAGAATGTAAGGCATCACTCAAAACTCATCTTATAATTACCAAAAAAATTAGAGAACTACCTAAAATCATATTGAAACACTGGAAAAAATATTGTGGCATGAAATTATGTCTAACTTGGATCTTGAAAATAAATTGGTGATAAAATCTACCCCAAAATAAATCTGGGAACTACCGGCATACAGTCACTAAAATAATCATAACTAATTCATACGAACTCCAAACAGGGTGAAATCAGTGGGATTAGAAATTAGATTCAATTCTCTACAAATTACTCAGAAATAGCCATGTTGAGATTCGGATTCTAATTCAGATAAAAACAACAATCAATCCAGTTCAATCCCAATTTCCAGATTTCTCAACTAAACTTCAAAACGTCATAACTTCCTCAAAAATCATCAAAACTCTTCCAAATTCAAAACACTGTCTACCCATGGTCCAAATGTCATAATGGAGGATATCTAACATGTCAAAATCTAGTATTTCTCATATGGGTGTTCAAACATACATCGGGTATACAATATGTCACATATGCGATAACAATCGCGTTGGGTGAATCCTAAGGCACAATCCTATCAAATTTCATGTCCTAAGTTGTCTATAGCCTGTTTTGAACAATAGAGACGAAACCCACAATTAAAAACATGATCTTTGTCCGTCTCTAGTCTCAACCTATCCTATGTGTGAACTTTCTACTTGTATCAACCTAAGAAATTTAAGTACAAGTTACTTGCCTTATTGATGATGAACGCGACGAATCCAAGCCTTTCAAAGAAAACCCACGAACAAAAGTCCTTCCACGCGCGATTTCAAGCGAACCCACGAACCGAATCTTGCCTACGACCGTCTTCTTGAAGCACAAACTCAAACGGACGCTACCCACTACTCCAAATCAGCGAAGAGGGAAGAGGGGGGGCTATTTTTGAAGGTGGGTGCTGTCTTGGGTGCTGGCCGGCCACAAAAAGAGAGGGAGACGAGGTTTTATGAAGCGAAGTGGTATGGAACGATGGATGGGGGTGATCTTAGTGGTCGGCCAAGGCAAAAGAGGAGAGAGGGAGGTCGGCCTGGGGGTTGGGAGGTGCAGGCCGGGAGTATAAGGAGAGGGGAGGCCGGGATTCCTTTTAGGAGAAGGAAAAGGATTAGGGTTAGGGGTTTATTTAGTATTAGGAGTATATATAGGAGATCAAATGTGAGATAATGGGTAGTGGATATCAATATGATTAATTAGGTATACAATTGGGTAATGGATATTGGGTAGATTTCAAATGAGGATACAAAATACAATGAATCCTATGGCTCCTAAAAATCTCCTTAAGGGCCAAAAAAATCTCAAATTGTTTAAAAATCTTCTAAAAATTCATCATAACCCAAAAATAATTAACAAATATGAATGAGACCAAGAAAATGCGAAAAAGAATTCAAAATGGTGAAAAACGGACGATCGGCGCACAAACAGCACTCGGAGGTCAAAAATGCCAGAAAAATAATATAAAATAAAAATAATCCAATAAGAAAATTAATACAATAATTAATAAATATAATTTATGAAATAATCTAATTTTAACAATAAAAATAATTTGCGAAAATTTTAAATACATAAAATATCGAAAAATACCTTTCTCGGAAAACAGGGGTTACATTTTATGTGGTGTTTCATGCTCGTTTCTAAAATCCATACATGCTGTATTTTGCTCGCTGTGCTGTAAAGAACTCTATTTTTACTATGATTCCTTTTACTGTATGAAAAATATTTGTGAAATGTAAAGTTAGTAAATTCTATCTATTTTCATATTTCTTTGGTGGAATTGGATTTCGTTTCACTGGTTGCGAGATATCTTAGTTTTCGTACAGCAGTGTTGGGATTTCCAGATTCGCTAAACTATGTTTTCTTGATGCTTTCTTATTTTTGATAACTGATCTACTTTGACTGGAAATTTCTGAAACACTATATTTTTATTTTGGATATATAGGGGAATACCCCAGATTTTTTGTGGATTTATTTAATGTGTTTTCATACTGTTTGCTTGTTCATGAATTCGTTTTCCTGAATTCTGGCTGAATCTAAATTATGTATTCAAATCAGTTTTGAGCTGTGTTATTATAAATTAGTATATGACTTAATTATACTCGTTGGATTCGTGTGGAAGTCTATCTTCCAGATCCTTCGATGGATTTAGATTTGCTTATTTGTAACTCTTGGAATCACTTTTTTACTACAGCATGGTCTTGCTGTCCTGAACTTGAGATGTGTTTATTTTATTCCTTTATGAGATATCTTGTTTAGTTTGCAACTTGCACTTGTCACATGATCATGCCATGTTATTCTTGATATATTTTGCACATATACATACTTGTTTGACATTAATAATAAATAACCAAGCCGGAGTTTAAGGGACAGATCTAATAGTGGATAATTCAGAAATGTGTACTCGGAAGGGGATCCACTGATCCTACGTGATTACTTAACATGATTACTTGATACCTGCATGCAAGACACGATACTTGTCACTTGCACAACTTGACACGTGATTACATGATACATGATACTTGGAGCTTGGAGCTCAATTATTTTGCTCAATTACTTGCTTGGCCTCGAGTATACTGTCCTTTATGGTCTACTATGAAATCTAAAACGAAACTGTTGTGTTGAAGCAACCATGTAGTATGGGCTGCATGAAGTGTTACCTAGATAGTAATTCACTACAAGACTTGAGACATGATACTTGAATATGCTACTTGAACATGATACGTGAACATGATACATGCTTGCTTGATACTTGACTACATGATACATGAGACTTGTTTACATGAGATTTGATACTTGATACATGAATATATGACACTTGACACTTGATGCATGTTTACACAATACTGGTTTACTTGACTCTTGATTTATACCATGTACACTTGATCACTTTTACCATGCTAGCTGTTTACTTTGACATCACACTTATACGATGTGCTAGTTAGTTTTTCCATGTACTTGTATCCTAAATTATAAGTGACCCGTGACTTGCAATTAATGGGTACTTGTTTTTTCTCATTTCATCTTTCCTGCATTCGATGAATTACAGATTATGGAGAACAGGTTCCAGATGGTATCGGAGACTTGAAGTATTAGTGTTGCTTTTCAATATTATTATTTTTTGTATCGTGCTTGAACAATAATTATATTTTGAGACTTAGATTATTCTTGTATTTGGGCGATGTGACCCAAGACTTGTGTTTTATTCAGATCATGACTATTTGAGATTTATGTATTTGGTTTCAAGTATTCTTGATGGTATTTTGACTCATTATGTGCATGTGGTTGATTAATTTGCATCCGACACTGAATGTTTCTTGTGCATGTTGTTAGGATTTCTTGAACAGCTTATGCATAATGAAAATCATTCGTTGGGCTTTTTTTACGTATCCGTATTCCGTATTCTTTTGGAAAGCGGGGCGTGACAAGGATACACCAACTCTAGGAGATTCGTAATTAAATTAATTAATTTAAAAGATAAGGACAGGCACTAGTAGTGATATGATGAAATGAGAACATGAGTTATGGATCTCAGTATGGCTCGCGGTGTGAGATAATCCTCAGAATTATCTAGGTGTGAGTAAAATAGTCTCCGAAATTTCCTGTGGTGTGGGATTGATCTCCAGAATTATCCGGGTCGAGGCGACGCTCATGTGGTACTCGTGTGATGTGGTACCATAGCTTGCGATGTGGGATTCTCGAAGACTCCCAGGTGTGAGTGAAATAGTTTTCTAAATTATCTGTGGATAGAGATTGATCTCTAGAATTATCGGGGCATGGGCTAATGCTCACAGTTTATTTTTATCTCGTAGTAGTCATCGTGTTAGGATTAGTTGCTTAGCGGGGGATTAAACCCTATAAAGTGGAGACGTTAAGGGCTTTGCACCGGACCTATGTAGAATGGAATGCATAGAATCCGACAAGTACGCATTAGATAGTCAACATATAGAATTGTATATTCTTGACTTAGTTTCATGCATGTGTTTCCTGTTTTCTACACTTGATACTTAGTCTAGTTTCACTTGATGTTTTCATGTTTCGTTGCTATGTCATATTTTATGTATTCTTATTTATTACATGTCGTTTATGATTCCATGTTCTATTTATGTTGTTTGTTTTTATGTCACTCACACCGTTATGGTTGATCACTGTAGTTTTGGGAGTTAGGGTTATCTCTAGTCTCATATTTTACAGGTGATTACTTATACCTTGGGATTTGGATGCTTGAGTTTAAGTAATGTAATGACTTATGTAATTTGTAAAAAAAAGTGTTGTAAAGAAAGAAATTTGTAATTTAAGGTGTTTTGTATTCCGTTGTGCTTTGTAAACAATTGATGTAATAAAAAGTTTTAATTTTCCATGTATTTGGTTGCTATGTTTATGATTACATTGAAGTTGATGCTGGGAATTGTGCCACGTATTTCTTAGATATTATGTTGGAAATTCGGGGCACTACAGATTTGGTATCAGAACATGCTTCAATTAGTAATTTTAAACAAAGTACGGGGAATAAACATAAAAGGACATTTGATGTGTGAGAACCTAGGTGGATATTATAGGTGGTTATTAGAAGTGTTAGTACACAAGTGGACATTAAATACAACCTAGGTGGACATTAGAAGTGTGAGTACCTTGGTGGACATCTGATGTGTGTGACTTGATTGTTTGGTCATGTAGACCTGTAATGAGATTTAGACTGTTTGTATGCTTAGACTTGAATGAAATTTCTTTATCACAAGTGTATTGGTTATTTTTGCATAAAGCATATATTTTCTCACTAGCTATTTTTGACCTCTTTTGATTGCTTTGTGTATTTGATATTTTATTATGTAAGGTATTACCCTTTCAACTTGTATATTTTCTATCTTACTTATTAATGATCTACTATATGTTTTCCTATTTTACCCACTGTATATAATTTCTAGATTATATGATTTTTCCCAGTGTTAATTTTTATTTATTTATTTATTTATTAATTTTTAGTTATAAATTTTAATTATCTTCCGCTAGATTCTTTTAATTATTTGCTCTCTTGTATATTTTGTGTACCTCAATTTTGTGATCACTCTTGTATCCTATCACTTTTACTGTTTTATATTTGTTTGCTTACTAAATAACTTTTGTGTAATTAACTTATTTTACTGTTATTCGGTTTCTTTTATTGTCAGCAATTGAATTTATTTTTAGTTTCTATATCTCCAACCGAGTTTATATTATTTCTATTCATTAGTGCAAACATTAAACTTTTACTAATCATCTTGTTTTTCTTTTAAAACTATTTCTATGACTTTACTATTGGTTCTTACTTTTTGTCTTTTGTCGAAATTATTATTTTGCAACTTTTACTGTAATTCAATAGTGCATCCTTTAGCATTTCACAAACTCATTTTTATTTTGCGGCTCTTACCCAGTTCTTTCTTGACGTTTTATTTATCTTACTTTCATGTGCTTTTTTGTTACTCGCATATTTTGCTATTACTTTTATCTACCAAACTAAATTTTGAATTACTACAAGATAAATTATTATTGCAACTCCTATTTCCTTTCATTATTATTTTTACTATATTATGAAATTTGGTGTTGCATATTTACTTTTATTTTATACATATACTTGGATTTTTCGATACTATATTTTCCGTTATTTTGTATTGTCTTATTTATTTTGGAGCATTTAAACTTGATTGCAATATTTTACTCATATAAATATGATATGTTTCTACACATTTAAATTTTTATTATTAATTATGCTTTTGCACCTTATATTCAATACCTTTATTATTACTTATAGTTGACTACTTTTTTTATAATTTCTTTTCATTATTTAAAAGCTACTTATTAATTTTGTTGCTTCATACTTTTCGAATGTACTATGTGCACCAATTACTTATATTTTTCTTAAATTTTATTATCATTACATTCTTGATTTCTACATGTACTTCCTACAAATTACTATATATGCACCACATATTTCAACATACTTACTATGCATATCATTTTACATTTGTTTAATTCCTACAGTACTGTATATTTTATGATATATTTATTGTGTAAATTTGCTACACTGCATATGTATTTTCTCATTCACATTTGCATTTGTGCTTGTGCATGTATTTCATTCCGTTACTTCTTACTTTTATAAATTACTTTCAATTCTATTATTTTGTACTATTGTATTTGATATTTATAATTTATGCTTCTATTTTAATATTCCATCAGATGACTTTCAACTCCATTTCTTACTTTGGTACTATTTTTATATCACGAATTTCAAAACGTATCTTCGTACTTAAATTGAGCAATCAATATCTAAGTACGCATGGAATATTGCATCATCCCGTTCATCGTTTTGTTGCAACTGGATGTCGAGATGACAAATATGCAACTAGACGTCAATGGAGGCAAATTGCAACTGGATATCGGGAAGACAAAATGTGCAACCGAATATCTAGATGACAACCTGCAACCTGATATCGTGGAGGCAAACATGCAACTTGATGTCGAGAAGGCAAGTCTACAGTTGGACATCAATGAGGCAAACCCACATTAAAGAATTTCTACTATAATAACCCCATTAGTGTTTTATGTGTATATTACTTATCAATGTCTTATTCTTTTGTACTAGTTCATACCATTTTGTGAGATTTAAAACTTAACCTATTACTGATTTATTTTACTCAATTTTCTTTAACCATTGTTACTTTATATTTCTTTAAATCTGTTTGATATACTCTCGTATCTCATCTTGCTCACTTGTTTTATTTTTGGACTTTGGTCCTTCTATTTTTTTGGTAAGATTTCTGCTCTCCTTCGCATTTTCTCTATTCATAACAATATTTTAATTTTCACTTAATTTTCATTAGATTCTCTAAATCTGTATACTACCTAAATTATTTTGTACGTCTTTATTTTATTCTTTCTTAATATTGTCCTTTTGGGATTTTTACTTCGTTATGTCCATTTTTATTCAAGCATTATGTGATTAACAAGTTTTTTTGATCGATCAATTTTTACTTTTGACTATTTCTTTTACTTATTTGCTAGTTGATATTTCAAGATTTTTACTTATATAATGAAACTAATGGTAAAAAAATATTTTCTTTATGACATTTTGTTTATACAAATTACACTTTATGTTTCCATGTAATTTGAACTAGTATAGTTGATTTTACTATATTTTGTGTTTACAAAATTTTTATGTTTGTGTTAAGATTAAATACATCAACTATGATCTAAGCTTTCGTTCTTTTGTAATTACTATTTATTGCTACCGTTTTCCAATTCTTTAACATTTTAGATTTTTCACTTACTTTTGTTTCCACGTCCTATTTAATGATTTGACGCTTATTTTTGTGATATTCAATGAATTTCTTTTAAGTCTTCTTGCATATATATATTTTGATCTATTTTGCTCATTACCTTTTAATGTATTTTTGGAGTATTGATTATAATATCCCCATTCATTGTTATTAATATTTCTTTACTTAGCAAGAATTTGTTCATATTTCTATGTATCTTGACTGATTATTTTACAAAACTATTTTTCTTTAGTATGTGTTCCTTCGTTATTCGTATGGTTATCCACCATATATATTTGTGTTTTATCTCTGTACTTTTGACTTCTTATTCTATAAGAATAGTCGTGCTATTTTCGTACGTTTTGTGATTTATCGTGTATTCTATTGGATTTCTTATACTTTTGCTATGTCAGTTTTCGCCTTTTACTCTTCGAGCTATAATTAAATGTTATTTTTGTTTTGCTTAATAATTAAATCCAACTATAAAAATAATTATTTTCGAAACTGTATTGTAAGTTTTGTATTCTATTTTCTTTCTCTTAGAGAAGTTCTAAGGACAGAACTTTTCTAAGGGGGAGTGATGTAATAACTCGCAAAATAAAATGATTTATTTTGCATTATTAAATAATATTAAATTTTTAAAGTTGACTATTTTAACTATTTTCTTGAAATTGCAATTTTGCACGTGCAACACACGTGCAAAGTTATGAAGTTTGAATTCATAAAATTTTACGGTTAATGATTGATTTTTCTTATTTATTTATGATATTTTAATTTTCAAATTTATTTAAATTAATTTGACTATTCTATACATTTGTCGATTTTACACGTGCAAAACATGTGCAAATTTTTTTTGGAGTAAATATCCAATTTTATATTTTTAATAAATTATCCTACTTATAATGGAGTATATTTTACATTTTGGAATTTTTCTGAGTAAAAAAACTATTTTTATCAATACCTCGATAGAGAAGGGCTTTTATGTAAAAATCTGTTTGTATCTCAAACAAATAATGAAAATTCATTTTTACTGACTCTTGGGCTTACCATGGTCATCATTGAAAATGAAATCTATTTAAATTCTATTTAGAGTCGATTCGCTAAAGATTTAAACAAATATGGTGTTTTTGCAAATATGAAATTTATGTTGGATCTTGTGCAAATGTTTTCTTGGAAAGTAAAAGTTAGAAATTTAAATTGGAAAATCTAATATGTATTAGTAGATATTATTTCTGAATTTTTTGGATTTTTACTAATATTTTACGCTGTATTTGCAAATATTACAAAAAGAAGGACTTTTGAGCAAAATTACCCATTTTAGTACAAATCCGAAATTTTTATTTTTCTGGGCTATGCTGAATAGCTGGACAACTCAGTAGTAAAAGAATTTGGTTTTATTTTAATTTATTTAACTACTTTATTAAATAAAGGTTTATATATGTAAAGTAATAATTTGTTAAGGGTGTTTCCATAAACTTGTAAAACCCTAGAAACTCCAGATTTCGGCCTATATTATAGTCACTACAGCCGTTCCTCTCCTCTGCAAAATTAAAATATATTTTTACTATTAATTTCTTGGAGTTTCAAAAGGGTAATCTTGGATTTTACAAAAGAGGGGCTTTTTCTTATTTTTCATTAATTCGATTGGATTTCTTCATTTAGGTGAGTGATATAATTTATTTTGTTTTGTTCTTGGAATGTTGTATGTGGTATTTCATCTACTAGAAAACATGTTAGGGTTTGAGTATGAATATGTACATGATGGATTGGATGGATTGATGAATTAAAAATTTGATCTTTTATGAACCCTAGTTATCTATGGATAGATTTGCATGTGGATGATGTGAGATTTTTATTATTATTGAGTTTGGATGAACAAAACTTGATTATAGTAATGTTAGATTTGTTTGTTTTCATGAGTTAATAATGGTGATTAAGTTTGAGGAAATTTTGAGAAGGACTCATGAATTAAGAGATCATGTCTTGAGAATTGGATTTGGGATAAATTGGATTGAGTTTGATGTAATACCACTAAATTGAGAATTTTGCAATTTGTGAAAGAGTTACTTGAATTGGATTTCTCAAATACTAAGATTTAAATCTGAATGTGTTGGTATTTCTAATCGATGGATTTGGAAAGTTTTATTTGGTGCACGAACATGCACAAACGTTTTACATAAGTATCGTATTTCATTGTTATTGAAGAAAATTGATAATTAGCTATTTTTTATAATTCAAGTGGTTTGATTGGTTTTTATGGACCTTTGTATATCCTATAAGTTGTATTTGATCATATCCGAAAAATGCTTTTTACATAATTCATTTTCATAAAGTGAAACTCCGTATCGGTTGAAATGTGCACAACTAAAAACTGCAGTCTGCAGGTCGATAGTCGACCGGTTGAATTTTTACAGTCGACCGTTGTTACCTGGCTGCTGTGTTTTTCTCTTTTTCTTGAAATTTCGTGCAGAACAGTCGACTGACCCATTTTTACAGTTGACTGACTCTGCTCTGTTTTGAAGTTTTCTTGAAATGTTGGATTTTCATTCTGGACAGTCGACCAGTGACTTTTTACAAGTCGACTGCTATTACTTAGAATTATTTTACTTAAAGCTTTGGATTTCCGTTCTGGACAGTCAACCGAAGATTTTTTACGGTCGGCTGTTAGTGCTTGGAATTATTTTATTTAAAGTTCTGGATTTTCGTTCTAGACAGTCGACCTATGGCTTTTACAGTCAACTGCTACTACTTAGAATTATTTTCTTGAAGTCTTGGGTTTTCGCTCTGGACAGTCGACCGACTCCGGTTTACAGTCGACTGTTACTGATATTTTCTTGAGTTATCCTAATGTTCTTTAAATGATTTATTCTCTAAATATTTTGGTATCTATAGCAGACTATTCTAAACATTATTTTTCTACTGAACATATGTTTTCAAGTTGTTTATTAAAGTATTGATGATGGAAGTTTGGTTTGGATGTTGAGTGTGAGTCTCTAGAAGGTGTGTGGGACCCTAGTATACCGGCAGTTTGAGAGTTTGTGTCTTGGCCTGTTGAGGCATGTTATTGATCAGTTGTTGAGTTAAGTCTGGTAGGGTACACCAACTCAAGGAGATTCGTAATCAAATTAATTAACTTAAAAGATAAGGACAGGAACTAGTGGTGATATGATGAAATGAGAACATGAGTTATAGACCTCAGTATGGCTCGCAGTGTGAGATAATCCCCGGAATTACCTATGGTGTGGGATTGATCTCCGGAATTATCGGGGTCGAGGCGACGCTCATGTGGTATTCGTGTGATGAGGTGCCATAGCTTGCGGTGTGGGGTATTCTCGAAGACTCCCAGGTGTGAGTGAAATAGTCTCCGGAATTATCTGTGGATAGAGATTGACCTCTGGAATTATTGGAGCATGGGCTAATACTCACAGTGTATCTTTATCTTGTAGTAGTCATCGTGTTAGGATTAGTTGCATAGCAGGGGATTAAACCCTATAAAGTGGAGACGTTAAGGGCTTGCACCGGACCTATGTAGAATGGGATGCATAGAACCGACAAGCATGCATTTGAGAGTCAGCATATAGAATTGTTTTTTCTTGACTTGGTTTCATGCATGTGTTTTCCTGTTTTCTACACTTGACACTTAGTCTAGTTTCACTTGATGTTTTCATGTTTCATTGC
The DNA here is from genome assembly GCA_017893485.1 of Hemerocallis citrina. Classification (NCBI taxonomy): domain Eukaryota; kingdom Viridiplantae; phylum Streptophyta; class Magnoliopsida; order Asparagales; family Asphodelaceae; genus Hemerocallis; species Hemerocallis citrina. Next base: position 1,172,113 of record JACEHZ010000665.1, on the reverse strand, counting down.
TATGTCATATTTTATGTATTCTTGTTTATTACATGTCATTTATGATTCTATGTTCTATTTACGTTGTTTGTTTTTATGTCACTTACACCGTTATGGCTGACCCCTGTAGTTTTGGGAATTAGGATTATCTCTAGCCTCATATTTTATAGGTGATTACTTATAGCTTGGGATTTGGATGCTTGAGTTAAAGTGATGTAATGACTTATGTAATTTGTAAAAGAAAGAGTTGTAAAGAAAGAAATTTGTAATTCAAGGTGTTTTGTATTCCGCTGTGCTTTGTAAACAATTGATGTAATAAAAAGTTTTAATTTTCTATGTATTTGGTTGCTATGTTTATGATTACATTGAAGTTGATGCTGGAAATTGTGCCATCTATTTCTGAGATATTATGTTGGAAATTCGGGGCACTACACCCTCTCCCCTGTTTCACCGCGAAACAGAGTCGCTCCTCGCCGTCGTTCTTGGCCGCTGCCGTCGCTTCCCGACTGCAGTGCCATCGTCGTCAGCCCTAAGCACCCTCATTGCAATGCTGCCAGCCGCCAGCCTTCGCCGCAATCGCAGTCGCTCCTCACTCCCACGCTCTCTTTCTCTCTGTCGAAGTGAGGAAGGAGAAGAAGCAGTGGCCGAAACTGCTGTTTGGTGTTTTGGGTGTAAAGATCCAAGCCTGCAGTTTGTTGTTCGGGTGGATCCGGTGTGGAGTGGATCCGTTGTGGGTTGCTGTTTGTGTGCTTCGTTTGCTGCCCGCTGTTTTGCACATGTCTCACCCGTGTTTTAGATCGTCGCCCTAGATTCTTATCCCGTTATTCTAGTTATTCGAATTAACAGTCTAACAGGCAAGTCTCTTCTTGAACTAGTATTTTATTTTGTTCAAGATTCATTTGATCTCTGCAAGTAGATCCCGTCCTTTTCCTTATCATGCTGTTATTTGAAATTCTGTTAAGTCTATTGAGGGTTTACACGAGCTAACCCGAGATATTCTTAACATCGTGCCGCTCTCTTTGATCTAAAACCTAGCCCCTATGGTTTCTTGCATATGCATAAATACATGAAATTAACTAGATCCATGCTATAGACTTTTTTAATGAATTGGACATGTTAGATTACTTTGATTTGATGAATTGATTACCATGTCTGTGAAATTGCATCTTAGAAACTGAAATTATGCATGTTAAACACCTAAGAACACTTTGATTATAAATTTGCATGAAATATATGATTATATGATTTAATTATTGTCCATCCATGTCAAAATAAATTCTGGACTGCTAGTTGTTTCTTTTTGAATCAGATTTTCAACCATGTTGCTGTTATATTTTGAAAAACTTTATGAACATGAAATTTAGCCTCAGATGTCTAGTTTACTATCCTTTTAACGGATTTTAATACCGATGTGTAATCTGTTAGATATCATCATTAGTATACAGCTGTGTCAGAATTTTCAGATTCACAAATGCATGCGTATCTTGCTGTGCTATAATTATTAGACCATGTTAACAGTAAAAAAAAATCTGAAATAAATCTAGTTGAGAATAGACCTGTGTAGGAACCACCAAGATTTTTTATAGATTTATTTGATGAGTTTTCTGATCTAAAACAAATAGGTGAACACAATTTACAACTTGCTGCCTGAACATAAAATATGAAAATAATAGAGTTTTCACCCTAGTTCCCATAGCTTTCATATGTTATATATATATTCGCTGGAACCGGCAGAGAGTCTACTTGCAAGAATTTCTGACGGATCTAGATTTTCTTTTCTGTAGGAGTAATCCATGTTTTTGTACAGCTAAGTCATGCTGTCCTGATTATGTGATTGTACTAATTTAATGTGTTTGCTTCTTGATTTGTCTGTAAAGAATATAATTATCCACACTTAGTATCATACAACATTGACACCTTCTTGTATGCTCACATGTGATGAAATAAAATGATTACGAGTCGGGGTATTATGGGTAGACTTGATAGTGAACGATCGGAAAATGTACTCGATAAAGGCCTTCTTGCTCGCATGAATACTTGACATGGGAGGTGGAGAAATACTTGTTATCTTGTTATCATGTTATCATGTTATCTTGTTATCATGTTATCACGTTATCTTGTTACGCCGAGTACACGATCCGTGAATTCACCATCAAGTGTTCATTGTGTGTTTGTGCCGAACCTATGGAATGGGACGCAGTAGTATATGCACTAGATAAAATGACTAATAACCTGCATTTGACATCTCATGCTTGATCCTGTATAGAACTTGACTTGACATCACTCATTACATGTATGATTAATTGTAAACCTTTGATATTATTGACTGTCTTTGCTTTGTTCTTTTACTTTGATCCTGTCCCTTTTCTTTGATATACATGCTTCCTTTATCCTCTGTTTTCTCTACTTGATGTCCGTGATTACTCTAAGGACACTCTTTTCTCTCTTTTTAGATCAAGAATTTACAGGTACCGATGGATCACTACCAGAAGAAATTGGTGAGCAAACTCTCTGATGATCAGAGCTGGACCATTAGACTGCTATAGCTATCTCCTATTATTTGCTTATTGTATTGCTTTTATCATTACTTTGTATTCCGGGATTTTATGACCCGAAGTATGTTTTATCCCAGATGTTGGATTATTATTTGGTGAATTTATTTCATGATTATTTTGGAGTTTATTCATTGTTTATGTGGTTATTCTTTTTCTGCGTGGATGTATTTTCTTGTATATTGTTGAGTTAATCTGTTACAGCATATGGATGATGTATAATCATTCGTTGGGCCTTTGTTACGTGCTTGTATTCCCGTATTTTGGGAAGCGGGGCATGATAGAATCACTCCACCTTCCGACATCCCTTTCTCGATCAAATCCCAAAACCCTAATCTCCTTATTCCTTAATCAACAAGCCGCAAAACCTAACCATAGTGGCTACTCCAACAACATCGCCTACAGCTGCCAACAACAGCAATCCAAAACCCTAGCTGTCATCACCTCCACGGCCTTCATTAAAACCCATACAACTTCGCTACAACTTTAGCGACCCTACCAGCAACAAAAGCAACAACTCCAACAACAAACAACCCCCAACTCTCAACTCCGAAGAGGTCGAGAGATCCCGATCGTCCACACCAACAGACAATAGCAGCAACTCAACTCCGACACCCATCTCAACTCCGGTAACTCAACTCAACTCCCTAAAGCAACCTCCACTGTCGTCAACAACGATAGAAACCACCCGCCGTCGCACCCGCTGCGTCCCTTTCTCCGACCTCGACAGTCTTCAGATCCCATTAACAAGCAACCTCCATAATCATAAACCAGCAATCTTGACATTCTTCAGATCAAGTCATAGGATTAGTAGCCGGCGCCATCACCGACGTCTCCGCAAGCCACCGTCGTGGCCACCGCCCATCGTCGCACCCGTTGTGACCCCTTCTCCTATTTCCCGAGCCCACACAGTGATTGGGATCTTGATCTATTCAGATCTGATTTTTCTATTGGAGAATTTTGTTGTTCGATGTTCGAGGAAAAGATCGGATCGTTGCTGCTTGTATAGATCCACTGCACTCACCTTTTGTACTGGAAGCTAAATTGTTGTTTTAAGTTTGGGTTATTGGATCAGATCCAGATCTAATCCAAACATTAGATCCAGATCCAATCAAGCAGAGCAATCTCATTGGTTGCTACTTGGTGTTTGGTGTTCGATCCTAGGATGGGACTAGTTGTTTGCTGTTTGTGTGGTAAATGAGCTGAATCACATCCGCACTCGACCCGCTTCCAAACACGACCCATTCTCTTTTTCTAAAAAAAAAAGTTAAAATTTCTTTCAGTTCTTTCATTTTCTACGGTATTCATCAGAAAACTCATACTGAGTTTGAAAGGGGGAGATATCGATATCATAAAAGTTCCAGTCTTTCTCATTCCATCTTCTGTCGACGTCCACCATCTTCGGCATCTAGTTCTCAGCATTAGGGAACAATTCTCAAGTCAGGGGTGAGAATTCATCACAATTCGGGATATGGAGATCCCGCCGTAGTTCGGGATATGGAGATCCTAACAATGAGCCACCACTACTTCCTTCCACTACTACTACTATGTCTCAAGTCACGAATGAGATCCCATCACAGTTTGAGATATGGAAATCTTGCCATAGTTCGGGAAACGGAGATCCCAGCAGTGAGCCACCACTACTTCCTTCCACCATTACTACTATTATTTCTCAAGTCCGGGGTGAGATCCCAACACATGCGCCATCGAGCTCCTTCCCTGTGCCATATACTTGAGCATTGTTCCTGCATCACTATTTGTTGTCCCTGCCACATGAACATTGTTAATATTCTAAACTCATGTTGTTTGAACCAACTTGAGTTTGAGAGGGGGCGTTAGATATTATGTTAGATATTATGGGAGATATTAGTTTAGTCTTATATCGAATAATGTATTGATTTATTCTTCCCTTTTCTCTTATATATAGAATACATATTGTACTTAGTTTAATCATTCCATCTTCAGTCGACTTCCACCATCTTCCCCATCTCGTTCTTTCGACCACTCTATATTTATGCGGTCAACATCGTAGGGGAGAGTACTTCTACTATTATATGTTGACAATATGATTATTACTGAGGATGACCCCACATAGCATCCACCCAGAAATATCTTTAGGCTACGCTACTTTCTGGGTCTAAAGATTGTCCATGGATCTCGGGGGATACTCATTTCTCAACAAAAGTACAATTCATACATTATCTTCGCTGCATGTCTCTCTGATAGTCGTTCAGCCGATACTCCCTTAGAGCTTCACATGAACCTTTGTCCCACAGATGGAGAGCTCCTTCCCGATCCTACTAGATACATCCATATTGTTGGATAGCTTGTCTATTTGTCACGCCTCGCTTCCCAAAAAGGAATACGGAATATGAATACGTGACACAAGTCCAGCGAATGGCTTTCACTATTCATAAGCTGTAAGGATCTTTATAATAAGTACTAGGATAAACAAGAGATATACAAGAGAAATAATCAACCACGCATGAATAAATGAATTAACATAACCAACAAGATTATTGAAAACAAGAATACTTAATCTTCAAATAACCAAGTCTGGAACAAAACACAAATCTGGGACAAAATGCCCAATACAAGATAATCATGTAGCAATGACATTTATTCAAAAACAACAAGAAACAAATTCTAGAAAGAACTCCATCCAACTAGAATGTTTGGTCACCTACTCCCTCGGGCAACTAGTTACCAAAGTCTACAAGTTACAAATTGTAGGAAGAGGAAAAAGAAACAAAACGCCCGTTAATGCAAGTTACGTGTAACGCCCCGATTTCCATACACTGGGAAACTGTGACATAAGCCAGAATCTTTTCCTTCAATTAGCCACAATACACAGAAAAATAGGAAAATTTAAAACTTTTTATTCAACAAAAATGTATTACAAGTCCGAATGTTATAAAACTGCAATACATTATATAAGTGTTACAATAATGTCTTACAAGCCCAAGTGTTGCAAACCTTCAATAATTTACATCAGAGTACAATGAATAATAAATAACACTTGGAACTTTACTTGGATGCTTCTCAACATAAAATAAATTACAACCGATGTTATAATTGAAAATAAGAATCAATACTTTGCTTCTCTTGCCATGGGTCCTCCTGAATCCTGTACCTGTAGTTTTGCAATCCAGTACTATTGAAGTGGGGACGTCAGTACATATTTTGATGCCTTAGGGCTGATGACTAGCACCGAATCTCAACTTTAAACAAAGATTGATGAAAAGAGAAATGTGTATATATAATTGATGTGTCAGTGTAAGCTATGACTTAGAATATAATGCAAGATTAACTATTGCAAGGATACTCTTATTCTAGTGCAAGCGAGACTCTGGATATCACCCCATAAATACATACGTCCATCAAGCCGTTTCTTCATATATAGGGATTTGCACCCGTACCATGAATTCTAGTCTTGTACTCAACCTGTTCCTGAAGATACAGCATGACTAATGAGGTTGCTCTGAAATAGTCTAATCCCGCCATCCGCAGTCATATAGTATTGTCTCTGTTTGCCACTAATGCCTAGCGTACCGGACCTCACACAAAAATTTGACGAACACTCGGAGTTAACTACAACACAGGTTAGCTCAAAGCATCTCCTGTGGCCCCCTAGCTCATAGATTGTAGTCTATGGCATATTCGCCTCTTGGCATAGAACATGACGGAATTCCGGGGGTCCATCCCCTATTTTTGACCGGAAAACTTCTCGCTCTTATCATGGCACTTCAGAAATTAACAGACGAGATACGGATCCTGTGCTCCCAACTCATGAGAAGGCACAGATCGTATCCCTTTGACAGGAAGGGTACAACCAATAACACCACCTAGTGTTGGCCTATAGAATAGGTCGGATCATAAGGTATCACCCTTAACTCGGAGAAATGATAATAAATAAAGGTTAAGTAGTAATAGCCATAAGTTACTACCCTAACGATGTCACTAACCCTAAACAATCCGAGGGATGACAACAGTACTAACACAACATGCTAGGTCTTAAGTTAGACTTCGCAAGATAACTCTACTAGGTGCTCAACCTAGACTTACCAGAATCCCTAAGGATCCTGTTCACACCCCATCGGTCCAAGACCCCGGCAATACGAATTTATTCGCATGCTACTACCCTGAACTTGGATTCCGTCTACGCTCTCGGCCCGCGATCAACCTACATCGGTTAAGATCTGACGGTGCACAAGGGCTGACTCGTCCACAGTCAACGAGGAGTAAAATAAATATACGCCTTCATGGTCGATGGCCCCTAGGGCAATAATATTACCCTAGACGAGCACAACAAGCTACGTATTAGCTAATGATCTATACACCAGCAACAAATCACATACGAGCTAAACGAGCTATGTATGAACAAAACAACTCACATACGAGCCAACTAGCTACGTATGAGCCAAACGAATTACATACGAGCCAACTAGCTATGTATGAGACAAACGAACCACATATGAGACTACTAGCTACGTATGCGACAACAAACTGCTAATAATTAGTGTGAACTTTTTTCCCAAACATAAATATAATATTACATGACTTATGAGCACAAGGAACACTTCTTACTAATAATCAAGTACATGATTCAAACCACTAACAATTCCCGATAACTCTAGCTAACATGAATTATAAGCACGTGGAAGTACGTGCTTGAATAGGGAAAAAAAAACCAAACATTTCAACCGCGAATCAGCTCTAAAGTCAAGCCACTGCTGAAATATTGCAAAATTCACAACAATTATTACGCTAACCGGAATCTTAAAAATTTAGACTATATGGAAAGGTAGAAATATCTACTACAATTTTCTAGTAGACAACCTTCTCAAATTCAGTCAATAAGAGGTACAAAAACATCGAACACACTAAATAGTGAAGCTTCAGCCAAAAGGCCAGCTGTTGTCAACTCGTAAAGATCATAACTCATGTTCCGCTTATCGGAATTCAACAAAATTGGACTTTTTAGAAAGGTGAGAACATCTGCTACAACTCTCTAGTTGACAAATTTCTGAGATTCCACATAGAACTCAAATTCCTGCTCTCTAAACACAAGTCAAGAACAACTCAAGACAACAGCTTTTTGCTAAAACTTGTAAAGCTCATAACTGGTGCTATACTTGTCGGAATCTAACAAAATTGGACTTTTTGGAGAGTAAGAACATCTAAAACAACTCTCTAGTTAATAACTTTCTCAGATTCCGCATGGAACTCAAATTCCTGCTCTTTAAACACAAGTTAAGAACAACTCAAAATAGCAGCTTTTTGCTGAAACTTGTAAAGCTCATAACTGGTGCTATAATTCTCGGAATCTAACAAAATTGGACATTTTGAAAAGCTAAGAACATCTACTAAAACTCTCTAGTTGACAACTTTTTCAGAATCCTTATGGAACTCAAATCTTAGCTCTTTAAACACAATTCAAAGAACAACAAAGACAGTAAAAGGCTGAAACTTGTAAAGCTCATAACTTTTGATATACTTATCAGATTCTAACAAAATTATATCTTTTGGAAAGCTAAGAACATCTACTACAACTCTCTAGTTAACAACTTTCTCATATTCCGTATGTAACTCAAATTTCTGCTCTTTAAACACAATTCAAAGAACAACAAAAACACCAAAAGGCTGGAACTTGTAAAACACATAACTTTTGCAATACACATCGGAATCTAACAAAATTGAACTTTTTGGAAAGCTAAGAATACCTACTCCATCTTCCTAGTTAACAACTTTCGCAGATTTCGTATGGAACTGAAGTTCCTGCTCTTTAAACACATTTCAAAGAAAACCAAGGACAGCAAATGTAATGCCCCGAATTCCAAAATACACTGAATTCGAGATTCCACAGGATCTTTACACTTCATTTAGTACAATTTTACAAGGAAATTAAAACTTTTCACTTTACATCAGAGTTTACATGAAAACTTTACACTTTACATTGTATAGCGGAAGCAAATTTACAGCATTTAAATAAAGTACAACAACATTGAATAATCTTTAAGCATCTGTTCCTTTTTAAACTTTATCATGTCATTTACCCTGCATACAAAATTGTGGGTATGTCAGTTTATTCAACCGACGAACATTATACACGGCTATCCTCTCCATGCCGGAAATAGTATAACTGATTTTCCATATTTAACAAACACAAACTTGTCACATATCAAACTAAAGGGAATACCCTATTGATGTCGTGTTGTGATTGTGCATTTAGTCCTTAAGGCAATTATTTATATTATATGATACTAATGCACACTTGTTCGGATTCTATGCATCCCATACTACATAGGTCCGAGGGCAAGCCTTTAATCGTTCTCCATCTTGTAGGGTTCAATCCCTCGTCATGTCTTAATCTACTACTGTAACTACGGTAAGTATCCTAGATGTTTTCTGACATACGAACTCATGTCTAGGTGCCCTGGAGGGAATCCCAACGCACTGACACATGACTCATCATGCAGGCATCCTGTGGTAATTCAGCTCCTACCATAGACATGACACCACCCGCAGTCGTCCAACACCCCACGAGCGTCACCACCGGGACGGTACTCTGGAGCAGTATCCACGCCCTATCAGACTCATCATGGGACATCCTGGGATACTCTTTCGCCGCCAATCCAATGGCCCTCAAACTCAATGTTTTTCTCTTACTTTCATCACATCTTCACTATGTAACTAATCCTTAGTTTAATGAAATCAGGAAAAAAATCAATCTTTTAGAGTTAGCCCTCTCACTACTACCGGTCTTATTTCTTCCATTTCACAATGACCCAAACTTGGTCTTTTCAATGTCAATAATCATAATTCATCATTTTTCACTTGCCGGTATGAGTTTTGGCTACACTCTAATTTTCAATTTCAATTCATAAATTTACATGTTTGAGTTGTCATACTCAAAAATATTTCTCTTTTCCAATCATGATTTTTAACTTATTCATGAGTCCATAACTATACATGGAATTCAATTATTCATCATGGAATTCATCAAATATCATTTCTACATTTAAATCACATCACTAAATATATGGTCAAAAGAATATTCACAATTCATAATTGTCACACTATTCTTCAATGAGAATAATTCACATCACTTCACTTCATATAATTTCTTTCTTCATTATCCTTCAATTCTAGCACTTTATTTCAAGTTCCTTTGCGAATTATAAACTCCACGAAATATAAATGTAGAACCATAGTTCTATTTATACATTTGTTCTCAAAAATATACTCTATTTTATTTTGATAACTCCCAAATTATTTTTCATAAGTCTCATATATTTTTAGAATAATAATCATAATTTTTCCATAATTTTTAATCATCAAAAACAACCCCAAAAAAATATTACTTCCCCCAATTTAATACTGGCCGAGACCAGTATTCGAACCCACAACCAGAGGGAAACAAGCCACAGGCACAGACCACTAGGCCGATCGTGCCAGCGGTATGAAGGAGGGTTGAGAGCTATAAATTCTCTCGGCTGCAGTTAACTTAATTTTTTAAATGTGCAGAAAAAATGTGTTGTTCAAAGGATTCGAACCATCGACCTGTACTGAACCCCGCACGCTGTAGCAATTAAGAGCATCCCGACCACTTGAGCTATACGCTCAGGTTGTCAATAGTGCAACTCGAAATCTAATTAAATCAATTCTTTCTGTTAATAGAACATTTCGATGTTCAAAAAGCTCTCATTTGATTTTGCTCTTACTAATCTTGCTGTAAATTTCCAGATTGATTATTCCCATCATAATTTATACTCCAGTATATTAAAACTAATTTTTTCAATAATTAAACACATAATTTCCATACAATTTGGTTAAATCATAAGCTACTACTAACACATTTCTTTTTCGACATTTCTTATCAAATTTTGATTTCAGTAATCTCTACATCAATTCTTTGTTTTTAATCATTTCACAAACCCACAAACTATATTTTTAGTCATTCATCACAATATTATCACACAAGGTCCATTTAAGCATACAAAACTACATTGTCATCTACTAATTTCTGCTTATAGTACTTGATGTTAATAATGAATTTTTCTTCAGGAAAATCATAGCTATAATTTATTTACACACAACTTAAATTAAATGATGGAAACACATACGAGCCATTGATTAACATTCCAATCAATTAATAAGCCATTTTTTCCAATTAAAAGGTACTCTTTATTAATCTTTTTCATGCATCATTAATTCAATTTAATTCTAGCATGCTTCCTAATTAGAAATACGGAAAATCACCCACCTTAATTTGGAGAGAATACAATTAGAAACACCTCCTAAACAAATGTCCTTGCCAAGAGAGCGATCCTCCTCATCGCCGTAGTGCACACGCGCCTCCAAGATGCAATCCGAGCTCCAACGAATGTCGACCTCTCCTTTTGATGCAAGCACAAACTCCTCACACACAATCTCAATCTTATAAATCACTTGCTATACTACTAATAATGTATTTTAAACTATAGGTTTTGGAGGAATAACTAGTACAAAAATAACTAGGCTAGGGGGGGGGGGGGGTATTTATACAAAAATTTGGAGTGAATGGAAGGCTAAGATTAAACTAGGAGTTAGAAATAAAGGTTTAGGATTCAAGGAGGAGTTACAATAACAAACAATGATCAAGCAACCACCACCATGACTCCACTTGAAAATTTCCTTTCCCTCCAAAGATCAAAACCGACCACACATATGCATGTGCACGTGTACGTGCAATGCACGTGCATGCAACTTGTCCCCATTTAACAAAAAAATTGTACATTATATTTTTCATAAAATAATCTTTAAAATGTGTTCTACATTACAAGTTGTATTTAAAATAAAAATACTCATGGGCTTTAGTTTATGGGCCAAAATAATAGTTTATAAAAGATAATAAATATATTAAATTTGGGCTTAAAGGAAAGGCTTTTGTTTATTTGAAAAAGACCCTTTATATAAAAATAATTAAAGAGAACATATGCATATACTCATCATCATCAAATAATTATAAAATTTAATATTACAAAAAATATTGCACGTGCACAATACGTGCAAATTAAATAATTTTCATAAATGAAAATTGGGGCATTACAGCAAAAGGCTGAACTTGTAAAGCTCATAAATTTTTCTATTCTTATCGGAATCTAACAAAATTGGAATTTTTGGAAAGTTAAGAACATCTAATAAAACTTCTTAGTTAACAACTTTCTCAGATTCCGTATGCAACTGAAATTCCTGCTTTTTAAACACATTTCAAAGAACAACACGAATAGCAAAAGGCTGAATTTGTAAAGCTCATAACTTTTGATATTCTTAGCGGAATCTAACAAAGTTGGACTTTTTGGAAGGCTAATAACATCTACTACAACTTCTTAGTTAGCAACTTTCTCAGATTCCGTATGGAACTGAAATTCCCGCTCTTTAAACACATTTCAAAGAACAACAAGGACAGCAAAAGGCTGAATTTGTAAAGGTCATAACTTTTGCTATTCTTATTGGAATTCTAACAAAATTGGACTTTTTGAAAATCTAAGAACATCTACTACAACTTCCTAGTTATAAACATTCTCATATTCCGTATGGAACTAAAATTCCTGCTCTTTAAGCACATTTCAAAGAACAATAAGGACAACAAAAAGTTGAACTTGTAAAGCTCATAACTTTTGCTATTTTTATCGGAATCTAACAAAATTGGACTTTTTGAAAAGCTAGGAATATCTACTACAACTTCTTAGTTAACAACTTTCTCAGATTCCCTATGAAACTGGAATTCCTGCTCTTTAAACACATTTTAAAGAACAACAAGGACAACAAAAAACAGAACATGTAAAGCTCATAACTTTTTCTATTCTTATCGGAATCTAACAAAATTGGACTTTTTAGAAAGCTAAGAACATCTACTACAACTTAGTAGTTAACACCTTTCTCAGATTCCGTACGGAACTGAAATTCATGCACTTTAAACACATTTCAAAGAACAACACAAACAGCAAAAGGTTGAACTTGTAAAGCTCATAACTTTTGCTATTTTTATCAGAATCTAACAAAGTTTGACTTTTTGGAAAGTTAAGAGCATCTACTATAACTTCCTAGTTAACAACATTCTTAGATTCCGTATGGAACTGAACTTCCTGCTCTTTAAACACATTTAAAAGAACAACAAGGACAGCAAAAGGCTAAACTTGTAAAGCTCATAACTTTTGCTATTCTTATCGGAATCTAACAAAATTGGACTATTTTGAAAGCTAAGAAAATCTACTACAACTTCTTAGTTAACAAATTTCTCAGATTCTGTATGGAACTGAAATTCCTACTCTTTAAACACATTTCAAAGAACAACAAGGACAGCAAAAGGCTGAACTTGTAAAGCTCATAATTTTTGCTATTCTTATCGGAATCTAACAAAATTGGACTTTTTGGAAAGCTAAGAACATCTATTACAACTTTCTAGTTAACAACTTTCTCAGATTCTGTATGGAAGTGAAATTCCTACTCTTTAAACAAAAGTCAAAAACAGCTAAAACAGTAGTTTTGCTGTGTTGCTTGCTGTTTTGGGGAAACGATTTATTTAACCCATCAAACTAATCCAGAAAAGTATACAAAATTAGAGCATGGTAGTAACACATATAAGAACCTCTCAAATTAATTTGGAGTCAAAATTCCAAATTTAGCAGAAGTAATTAATTCTAACTATCAAAACCACATACTAGTTTAAAGATTCGATCATTAGGTTTTTTATGTGTATTTTACCTCTTCAATCTTGTATGCCATTTTATTCTAGTCCACAATCATAAATATGCCCATGAAATTAGTCTGAGTTCTTCATTTATTAACATAACAACAATAATAACCACAAATAAAATCAAGTTGAGAAACTCCCACCCAAAAGTGTAAGAAGGACTTGCTTTGCTACCCTTCTCCTTCCTTGTTCTTGCTCCTCTTCAAGAATAACTCAAACAAAATAACCCATGAAATTTGATTGATTTGATCTCTCTTTTCTTTTCTTTTCTTCTCAAATTTTCTTCTCAAATTTTTTTCTTCTAAAATTTAAAACAAAACAAGAAGTGGAAGAAATATGAAGAGAGAATGAGATGAGATGAAATGAGGGGAAAACATTGGGGCTTTTCCCCTTGGGGTTGGCCGGCCTTAAGTGGAAGAGGGAGAGAGAGCTTGTGGTTAGAGAGAGAGCCACATGTCTCTCTCTTTTGTGGCTCAACAATTTGATGATCAATTTGCAAATTAATATTGCAGTCACACCCTAATCCAATCCTAACCCTCCATTTTGATCATGATTGATCCAAATAATAGGTATTTTTTCTAAAATCACATACTACATGATTTCGTACAAACGTACAAAATCGACATAGTACATATATGTACATATGTCTATATATACTGATAGTTTTTATTCGTCAATATAGATGTATACAGACTAGTATATATATATAGATAATGTTTACTAATTAAACTGGATAATATCCCCCAAAAATATTTCAATTCTGAAACTAAAAAATAAAATTATAATTTTTTTTTTTAATATCAGACCCGGATATTACAGATATTTCTCAAAAATGCATTTTACATTATTTTGTACAGATGCACAAAATCGATACACTACATATATATATTTACTAGTATATATATATACATATAACTTTTTATTAGTAAAACCAAGTAAGTTTGTCACTCCCCGCTTCCTAAAAAGGAATACGGAATACGGATACGCAACAAAAGCCCAGCGAATGATTTTCATCATCCATAAGCTGTTTCAGAATCTTGACAACACATCACAGATATAATCAGAGTCAGAAGCAAAAGGCACAACTAACATACATTATTGAAATAGATTTACCAACAGAAGTTACTTGAAACCAAATACAATATTTTCAAATAAATCAGAGTCTAGAGAAAAACAAATATCCTGGGTCACATCGCCCAAATACAGAATAAATATACAATAAACCAAATACACTTTATTTAATGTCCAAGAAACAACTAATAATAATAATAAAGCAGAAATTCCAACTTAATACATCCTCTCGCCATTACCATCAAGCAGCTGACCAACCTGATCTGCAATTAGTAAATTTGCAGGAAAAGGGAGAAAGAAAAAAGCAAGTACCCGTCAATTGCAAGTCGCGGGTCACAAATAATGTAGGATACAAGCACATGAAGAAAAACAACATATCTAATTACTAGCAGAAACAGACCTAAAATGGTATGGCAAAATCAACTAGCATGGTATACTAACATATGTGTGTTAAGTGTCAGATAATATGCAAACAGATATACAGATAGTGTCAACTACTGTGTCACCTGGTAATGTCAGACAGATAACAGATAATCAGATAGTCAGATAACAGATAGTCAGATATTCATATCACAGATAGTCAGATTCAGATTCAGGTTCAGGTTCAGATTCAGGTTCAGGTTCAGATTCAGATTTTCAAATTTATGTAAGTCTTGTATGATTACTATCTAAGTATCACTTCATGCGCCATAATTTTATCACATGATTGCTACATTCAAAACAATTGTGTTTGTAGATTTCGTAGGGGATCATATAGGGCTGTGTACTCAGGGTTCAGACAGATAACAGATCAGACAGATAGAACCTAGTGGTTCTCTTCTTCTCTACACCTTCCTATAAGAAGTAATGTAGACAGGGTCAGAATACAGATAGATAGAACCTAGTGGTTCTCTTCTACTATACACCTTCTTACATAAGAAGCATTGTAGACAGGGTCAAAAACAGATAATCATATGGAAAACACAGGCCCCCTTCTAAGTACACATTTCTATGCTTTCCCACTACTAGATCTTTCCCATAAATCCCGGCTTGGTTACTTTTATTATGGTTATTAAACAGACATGAATGTGTACAAAATAGTGTCAAATCAACATGATATAATCAGTATTAGGTTCAGGGAAACAAATCAGCATGCATAGGCAATATAGAGTCACATAAACGAGCAAAATTGTGTATGATTATAATCAGGACAACATGACAGATCAGTACTAAAACAGTGATTTTGGTCTCTACAGAAATGCAAACCTAGATCCGTTGAAGGATCTAGGAACTAGATATCCACACGAATCAAACGCATATAAATAAGTCACATACTAGTTCACAACAGCACAACTCAAAACTGATTTGAATACAGAATTTAGGTTCAGCCAGAAATCAGGAAAACAACTCTAAGGACAAGAAAACAGCATGAAAACACATCAAATAAATCCATGAAAAATCTGGGGTAAACCCATATATGTCTAGAATCAAAATAAAAAGTTTCATGATATTCCAGTAAGTATAGATCAGTCATCAAAAATACCAAAGCATCAAGAAAACAGAGTTTAACGAATCTGGAAATCTCGACACTGCTGTACGAAAACTAGGATATCTCGCAACCAATGAATCCAAATCCAATTCCGCCAAAGGGATGTAAAAATAGATAGATTTTACTAAATTTCATATTATACAAATAATTTTCATACAGCATAAGGAGTTATAGTGAAAATAGGATTCTTTACTGAACAATAAGCAAAATACTGCATGAGTAGATTTTAGAAAATAGCATGAAACACCACATAACACTTATCTTTAAAATTCTTCAAAAATCTGGGTATTCCCTAACATCATATAGAAACACTAACCAAAATATTACATCAAGAGAATATGTATAGAATAGTTCTTAAAAATATTTTGTTAACAAAATTAACCTAAAACATAATTTGGAATTGTTCGACTCGTCTGTACCAAAACACACATAACTCAGTCATACGAAATCCAAATCAAGCAAAACTAGTGGGGTTTGAAAATAGACAACATTATCTAAAATTCATCTTTTATTTTGGAATCAAGATTCGAACTGTAGCATGGACGAAAACAGCAATCAAAACAGAACACCCAGTAAATACAGATTTCACACCCCTATTCAAGAACATCATAACTTCAAGAATATTGATCCAAACACATCCAAACTTGAAATACAACCTACCAAGCATCTAAACATCATGATTTAGGGTTACTAACATGTCCACACCTATTATTTCACATGGGTATTCATCCAAACACAATTTCACACAAAGAGTCACCTACATGACTAAAAATCAAGAATTTGGGCAAAACCTAGATTATCTCCTATCAAGATTGGTGTCATAAGTCATCTATGGCTAAATTATCACAACAGAGACAAAACCCATAAAGAAAAACACAATCTTTGGTTGTCTCTAGACCCAACTACACTATAGGTGAACTTTTTGACTTGTATCAAACCAATGAATTTTAGTACAAGTTACTTGCCTTATTATGGAGACGAAGAACAATCCTAATGCGAAGAGAAGAGAAACCCACAAACCAAATCCGCTCCAACCGTGAATCCAAGCAATCAACGAACAAAAACTCTCACGAACGAAACCCTTGATGCAATGAACAAAGTGTTAAATACCCACTTTGAGAATCACCTCGAAAAAAAGAGAGTATGGGGTCAAAGATGCAACTTTTGATGATTTTGGTGGTGTACTTGGTGGTCGGCAATGATGATCAAGGAGGTGGGGTTGTAGGGCTTAGTCTATGGTGGCCAGAAGTAGGAGGTTGTGGTGGTGGCCGGATGTGGTGGAGGTATGGTGGTGTCGGTTTGGAAGGGAGGTGCAGCCGGGGGTAGCAAAAAGGTAGGGGGCCGGGATGCAATGGAGAGGGAGAGAGAGTTAATTAGGTTTAGGGTTAGGGTTTTAGAAATTGGGGGTTTAAATATAGGATTAAAGTGGGCTAATGGGTTGTGGGTATTGGTATGTAGTAATAGGTATACAAATGGGTAATGGGTATTGGGTAGATTTCAAATAGGAATACAATTTATAGTGAAATTTATGGCTCTTGAAAAATCTAATTAGGAGTCAAAAATCATGGGTTTGGGAAAACACCACCAAAATACCATCACAACACCATGGAAAAATAAAATGAAGATAACGAGGCCAAAAATGAAGAATAGAATCAAAATGGCGAAAACGAACAAAAGAGACGATCAAACAACACAAGGAGCTCAAAATGCAATAAAACGAATATATATTGAAAACAAATCCATTATACGGTTCCGAAAAATACAAGAGAGATAAAAATACACAAAAATAAAAAATACACTCCAAAATACATAAAATGAAAAATAGGGGTTACAAATTTCCATTAAAAAAATATTTTAATTTTAAAAATAATTATAATACAGATATAATATCCAACTGGGATATTACATTACGGGCCGCTTGTAGTGCAGACAACAAGTACCGGAAAGATAGACAAGCATAGAGTAACAGCGGAAGCAAGTACAAAAGTAAGCATGGAAGGAATGTGACAACAAGGTAGAATGACTAACTCATAATCAAGAACAGAATCAAATAGCATGGCAAGATAATTGGGTGCAAGTGGCATGTAACAAGTAGCAAGTAGCATGCAAGCAAGTAACAAGTAACAAGTAACAAGTGTCCAGTAGCATGTACAAGTGCAAGTGATCATGTATTTCAAGTCTTGTATCTAATCATATCTAGGTAGCACTTCATGTGTCTCAAACTTTTATCACATGGTTGCTACATTTAAACAAGTTGCATTTAGGTTTCATAGTGGATCATATAGGGCAGTGTACTCAGGTACAAGTATCAAGTAATCATGTTTCAAGTTACAAGTGTCAAGTGTCAAGTGATCACGTGTCAAGTATCAGGTATCAAGTATCACGTAGGATCTATGGATCCCTTTCCGAGTACACATTTCTGTATTTTCCACTATTAGATAATTCCCTTTAACCCCGACTTGGTTTCTTATTATTATTATTTAAAGCAAGCATGGACGTGCATAAACAAGGCAAGAAAAATGGTAAGATAACAAGGGACAAGTAAAAGTTGGATAAGGACACGAACGGGTGACAAAACGTCTCATCAAAGGTTAGGACAACGAAACTTCCAGTTCTGGACAGCAAGACTCTACCATATCAAATCTGAGATTTCCGTTGCCATAGGCATGCAAATCGGGATCCGTCAGAAAATCTAGAAACTAGACTCCAGCCGAATCCAGCACATATATACAGGTCATATAATAGCCACAGAAACAGGGCTCAAAACAGAATGTCATAAAAAATTACTGATTAAATCTAAGAAATCACAATGTTCAACTAGAAATCACAATGTTATATTCATAAGCATGAAAATGACATAAAAAATTACTGATTAAATCTAAGAAAATCTGGGGTATTTCCTAGTATGTCTAGTATAAGCAAATAAAGTTTCATAATATTCCAATTCAGATAGCATAGTCAAATAAATTCGGAAAACAGCAAGATACAGCCAGTTTGTGAATCTGAATTTTTTTGACATAGCAGTACTAAAATAACGATAGATTACAAAGTATAACTCGAAATGCAAATCCGTAAAAAGGGTTGTAAAATAGATACAACAAGGTACATTTTATATTTTATAAGTTTTTACCAACAGCTACTAGAATCAGGTTGAAACTATGGTTCTTTACTGAACAGCGTGAAATTCTAGAAAATATAGTAGTTTGTTCACAAGCATAGAATAGTTTATAAATATCATCAAATAAATCTAGAAAAATTTGGGGTTAATCCCAATCAAGTCTAGTCATATTTAGAAAAATCTTAGATCCAAATCTTATCTTTAACATCAATATTAAAATGAATCACTATAAAGAAATCACATAAAACAAAATCTGGAATTTTCAACACATCTGTAGCAAAATAGCAATAACTCGCAAATCAAAAATCGAAACTGAGATATGTCGAAAATTCTGGAAAATATACAACGAGATGTAGGATTTATATTCACAAATTAATTTTGTTTAATGACCTTAATAGGGTCTAAAATACTGAAATAAAACAGGACAGTAGCAAAAACAGAATTATCTCCTTATGCATTAAATCAAATAGTTCTTGCAACAAATCCAAATTATAATAAAACACAAAACATGTTATAATAGATATCTAAAAGAACATGGTATGGGTGTTTAACAAGTCTACCACAAGATACTACAACTAACACATCAAGCATGTAACGAGTGTACAACATATCATGAATCACGAACAACATACATACATGCATCAAGAATCAAATTAGATATAAATTAATTTCATGTCGTGTGTGTAACAAATATGATGACTATGGATGGATCAACAAATAGAGTCAAGATCTAACAAGGGTTTTTCATGATAACGAATCTATAAACAAAAGTGACACTACAGGCGGTATTTGGTACTTGTATATACAACAAAACTAATACAAGTTACTTGCCTTATATAGTCGATGAATCTGATGAGAGAATGAGAATAACGGGAATAGATTCCCGGGCATGAATACAATACGAACGGATCACGAACAAGATGATCATGAACAATCACAAACACAATCGAACGGTTTGATGCTCTTGAAGATCAATCGCATGCACACACAAAGCAAGGCAGAGAGGGGGGGTGTTGTGCTCTGCGATGAGGGACAACGGTGGCAGGGCGACACGACGGCAAGACGGCGGTGACGTCGGGAAGAGGAGGCCGAGGGTCGCGTCGTTGGGCGATGTTAGCACTGGCACTGGCTTTTGCTGCTGACTGGATTCGGAAGAGGAGAAAGGGAGAAGAGGGGCTGGCATGCGACTCTTGGGAGGAGGGCAGCACAGCGGGGCACGACGATCAGAGGGGTATGCCGGTGGATGGGGGATCGGGGTGCAGGGTAGGTCGAGAAGGGGATGAAAGAGAGATGAGAGAGATAGATTAGGGTTAGGATTTGGGAGATGGAAATTGTAGATAGGAATAACAAAATTTGTTGGGGGGGATTAATAAAGATTTTTGGCAAGTATGGATTTGGAGAATCAAGAGAAAATGAGTGAACATATGATCTGCCTGTTAGGCAGATACAAATGTGAAGAAAATATGGGGAAGACTTGGTCAAAGAAGAGGGCATTGGGTTGCAGTTTAGGATCCAGTAGGACGAGTAGAAGGGTTCAATTAGGGTAAACTGGGTAGAAAATCCAATCCAATAAGACAAAAAATCAAATAGATAAGCAATCTGACCATGAAATGCAATTGATCAGAAGCAATAAATCATCCAGAGACAGAATAATTGGCAGACAAAAGAATCACAAAGAATCAAACAAATAGGTGAATATATAAATACTGAAAAGAAGAACAAATACAAAGTTCAGGAAAAAGGAGGAGTACAAATAGATAGAATATACTGGGAGAAAGAACACAGTACAAAAATACAGAAAATGGGATACAGGAGTTACACTATTTAAGCATGACCAGACCTGATATTGGTCACGCAGTCAGTATTGTCAGCCAGTTTATTTATGCTCCTACATCAGTTCACTACAATGCTCTTTTTCGGATCCTTAGATATCTTCGGGGCACAATAACTCGCTCATTATTTATGTCATCTACATCCAAACTAGAGCTCAGTGCATATTCTGATTCAGATTGGACAGGTGGTCTTACTGCCCGACGGTCTACCACCTGTTTCTGTCTATTTCTTGGTGATTCACTGATCTCATGGAGAAGCAAGAAACAAGCAGTTGTTGCATGTTCTTCAACAGAAGTTGAGTACAGAGCGATGACGGTTACTACCAGAGAGATTGTTCATGTTCATTGGCTGTTATCAGATATGAGTGTCACTCTTACTGGAGCTACTCATCTTTATTATGATAACCGGAGTGCATTGCACATTGCAAGCAACCCAGTCTTTCATGCGAGAAAAAAGCATATAGAGATTGATTGCCACTTGTTCGTGAGCATTTCGAAGTAGGAACCATTTCACTTCATTATGTTACCTCTTCACAGCAGACAGTAGACTTCTTTACCAAGTCTCATACTGTTAAGAGATTTCGATACTTAGTGGGCAAACTCCCACTGTTTGACCGACTAAGAGTTTGAGAGGGAGAGATATCAATATTATCCCAGTTTCAGTCTCCCTCATTCCATCTTCTGTCGACGTCCATCATCTTCTGCATCCAATTCTCAGCATTAGGGGATAATTCTTAAGTTAGGAGTGAGATTTCATCACAGTTCGGGATATAGAGATCCCACCACAGTTCAGGATATGGAGATCCCAACAGTGCACCACTACTACTTCCTTTTACTACTACTACTATGTCTCAAGTCAGGGGTGAAATCTCATCACAGTTCGGGATATGGAGATCCTGCCATAGTTCGGGGGTAAGATCCCAAAGTGCGTCACTACTAGTTCCTTTTACTACTACTACTACTACGGGTCAAGTCAGAGGGTGAGATCTCAGCACTGTTGGGATCTCCATCTCGAACTGTGATGGAATCTCACCCCTGACTTGAGACATAGTAGTAGCAGTGGAAGGTAGTAGTGACACAATATTGGGATCTCACCCCCGAACTGTGGCGGGTTCTCCATACCCAAAACTGTGATGAGATCTCACCCCTAACTTGAGACATAGTAGTAGTGGAAGGAAGTACTGATGGCGCACTGTTGGGATCTCCAAATCCCGAACTGCGGCGGGATCTCCATATCCTGAACTATGATGGGATCTCACTCCTGACTTGAGAATTATCCCCTGATGCTAAGAACTAGATGCAGAAGATAATGGACATCGACAGAAGATGGAATGTGGGAAGATGGAATTGGGATGATATCAATATCTCCCCCTCCCAAACTCAGTGTGAGTTTGCTGACGAAGACCATAGAAGATGAAGGAATTGCAAGAAAATTTAACGTTTTTTTAAAATACGAATGTATGGGCGTTGATCAGGAAAGATGTGTATATAGAAATAATCATACACATTTTGTTATATATACTGCTAAAATTGTTGACTGCCTAACCTTAGTGTTCCTGTCAATATGTATTTCTATAACTGTATGGAAACCTTGCATGATTTGGATACATATGTGGTAAATTTTGTAGTTCGCCAGGTTCAAATTACAATTGTACTCACCAGGATCTATTCCTTCAAATTATTGAATAATTGTTTCATTGTCGGTGTGCTCAAAATCTTTGATCTTTGTATATGTTACCAAGATGGCGATACTCTTCCTAGCTGTTCTAATCTTGTTTGCAATCGCCATTTTTAACTACAAGCCTCCTGTTGTTGCTTTTATTGGTGTGGAAACAATAAGATGATGAGTTCTTTTATTGAGGAGAAAGATCAGATCTAGATCGTCGATCGGGATCTAAATATGGCTGGCGGATGATCACCTTAAACGGGATCTGGATGGCTGGAAATGTCTGTATCTGGATCTGGATGGCTAAAACTGCCTGATGCCCTGCAAAAAGTCTTTACACCGGAGGTGCATCCGGAAAAAGACCCTCTGACACTCTAGGCAGGCCCAGAATAAAGATTAGGGTTTTTAGTGGGGAAAGATTGATTACCTTTGGCTGAATGAAAGGATAGGTATTTATAGGTTATGAATCAGTTATAATAGATAAACCTGAAAATATATCTTTTAAGATTCGGTTGGGAATTCGCATAGTGAAGGGATAGAATTAATTCATGATTTAGGGGGATTCGAGTGACATATGTAATTGGCTAGAAATCCTTCTTGGGCTGTAAGTGTGTTAGAATTGTGGATTTGATTGAGCTGATTGGTCTGAAGATGGCCATGTTCTTCTAGTCAGCATGTTGCAGATGTAAAATTACTATACCACCCTTGGAAGCTTTGAGATTCTTGCTGAGATCGTGTGGCTCCTATTTTTACTCATATCATAAGCCACCAACAACTGAACATTGTGTATTGCAACATTTGATGAGTAGTTCACTCAGTTTCGAGCAATCGAGGGAGCATGTGTCCTACAAGGATGCGTAGCATCTTGTTCGGAGCTTCTTATGGCAGTAGATACTTTCTAGAATTTTTAAATAATTTTATCAAACTTAAAACTATTTCTTTAGAAATTTTATCTAAGTTCCCAAATTCATAATTTTTTTAGAATGTTTGATTAACTTTTCCGAATTTATAATTTTTTTTTGAATTTTTAATTAAATTTTCTAAATATGTAATTATTTTACGAAATTATCAGTTAAATAATCAGATGGCTCGGATCTTAAGGAAATCGGAGGGTCTCCAACGCGTGTCAGGCCAGAGGTGCTCGAATGGCAGGCTGAGAACCAAATGGGGCGAGGGGTAGTTCTGCACAATGAGGCAGGTGCATCACGACAGAGGTGCTCGAACTATTGGCCGAGCACCGAACCAGGGAGAGTTCATCTCAGCGAGGCGAGGCTCAGTTTGGATGGCATGAATCTCAAGGAGATCGAACATTTGCATGACATTTGAGGAGATCCGCCGACAGATCGATGGTGTGTGACTTTTCAGGAGGTCCTACGGCAGGTTAGGAGTGCACGATTTTTGAAAAGATCCGACGGTAGACCAGGGGTGCACGACTTTTATAGAGATCTAAAGGCAGATCAGGAGTGCGCATTTTTTGAGGAGCTCTATAGGCCGAGCACCGAGCCTAGGAGATTGCTGCTTGTCTCTTTAAAGGGGCGTGAACGATAGGCAGAGCACAAGCTTTGCTTCACTTATGGATTTGGATCGTTTGTGTGCCTGGGGTGTTGTTTACTGCGTGATTATGCCGCATTGTTTAGGTTGCTTTTTTGACGGCTCCTCTCTTTTTGTATCGATGTAATGGCTTTGGCTGCTCAAACTTTTGTCCTTGCTATCCTTCATGCTCTCTACTCCTACCTGCTTATGTATATGCTGCTTTTTTAGCTATTGGCTTGGCGGTTTGTGTCTCCTTCAGAGATATTGTATATTTTTTAGTACTTTCTTTCAGTTTTACATCTTGTAAGCTAATTGTACATTTGTGTATATCTCCCATGTTTCATATATATATATATAGGTTGGAGTGTAACACCCCGAATTCCAAATAAGACCGAATTCGAAGTTCCACGAGATCTTTACACTTCTCTTCGTACAATTTTATAAGGAATTAAAAACTTTTGTTACATTTACTTTACACTTTTACAGTGGAAGCAATTTACAACAATTACATGAATAGAAATATACAACACTTGAATCATTCTTTAAGCAGCATGCATACTTTAATCTTATCAATCACTTTATCCTGCATAAAAACCGTGGGCACGTCAGTTCATTCAACTGATGCTAGGATATAATACATCAATTTTCTCTTACTTGGAAAGCACAAACTTGTCACAAACAGAACTACGGGGTATCCTATTGATATCGTGTTGTGTGGTGCACTTAGTCCTTAATGCAGTTATGTATATTATATGATACTAATGCGCACTTGTTCGGATTCTAAGCATCATATACTACATAGGTCCGATGGCAAGCCCTTAATCGTTCTTCATTTTGTACGGTTTAGTCCCTCATCATGACTTAAACTACTATGGTAACTATGATAAGTATCCTAGATGTTCTATGAGCTACGAGCTCATGTCCAGACAGCCTGGAGGGGAATCCCACATCATGACACGACGCATCGTGTAGAACCTATGGACAATTCAACCTTCGTCATGGGACATGACACCACCCGTAGTTACCAAACACCCCACAAGCGTCGCCTGCGGTACAGACTCTTGGAGACATATCCACATCATGACACGACGCATTGTGTAGATAGCCTGTGAATATTCTCACGCCGTAGCTCCGAGGCCCTCATACTCATGTTTTTCTCTTACTTTCGTCACTTCTCCACTACGTGTCTAGTCCTTAATTTTATTTGAATTATGAATAAAATCAATTCTCTAGAGTTAGCCCTCCCACTATACCGGTTTTAACCATTTATATAACACGACCCCAAATCATGGTCTTTTCATTTCACATCTTATTTCAAAAATTTCTTTTAAGGGGGTGTTGACGGGGCCGATGCTGATGGCGACGACGGGGTTGGTTTCCGCTCTTATTAGCACCCATAAGAATTGGAAGTCGTGTTAATAGAGTAATGAAGGTATGATATTGATGACGAATTCTCTCAGATTCGATTAGATTATTTGTGTTAGAGCCTATGAAAGGACAAACACTTATGTTTGTTTGTGCTTCTTTAGGTGTTTCTTAGGTATTATATGACTTTTTGATCTTCGAATGTTCAATGAAACAAACAAATACAATCAAAATGTGGGGTTATGATATATTCAAATTCATGTTGAGTTTGGGTTCATCAAAATGATTAGTGGTATCTAAATTCTGTTTAGTTTATTTAGCAATGATGATTCGTTTCTCTTGTGGCATGCTATTATATATCTATAGCTTCTTTATGTTTATAAAAATATCTCTGAAATTTCATTATTTGGGTTTTTCAGACAAGAGTAACACATGTTATTAAATAAGATAAACTGAAAAATGTCATATTGCATATCATCATTTTATTGTTTAAGTTCAATGCAATATATATATATAAAGAGCCCGTTCATTGTGCACTACCCTTTGTGTGCACTCCATGTGAACTTTTTACACGGACTGCACATGGATGATCAGAACCGTTCACAATGATCTACACGTCTAAATTAGTCTAAATATGCAAAATCAAGTCATTTGAAATTCATTTGTCCATACATTGAAGTGTTACAAAATTGTATGGCTGAATATTGTTTTTTTTAATATAATGACATGATGGATGAGCAAATGAATTTCAAATGACTTGATTTTACATATTTAAATTAATTTTGACGTGTAGATCAATGTGAACGGTTCGGATCATCCATGTGCACTCCATGTAAAATGTTCACACGGAGTGCACACGGAAGGTAGTGCACAACGGAAGGGCCCTATATATATATATATATATATATATATATATATATATATATATATATTCAATATTTTACATTTTTAGTAGCCCCCTGACTATGTGTAGTTAATTTTCGATCTTTTACATTTTTAGTAGCCCCCTAAATCTGTGTAATTAATTTTCAGTCTTGAAAGGGGATCGTCAGGTGTGAGATTGGAACTAACTGACTTGCATATGAGGCCATTTTCTTCTAATTGTTATCTATTTTTATTTGTACTTTCGCGTTCTAAGATATATTATCATTAAATTCTCAATTACGAAGAACGATGGATTGTGTAGGATGGTAAAAAGCATGGAAGTTGAATAGTTTGGTCCATTTTATCATTAAGTATTTTATTATTTTGTTTTCTTAGGGTAAAAGTGAACAAATGAGTAAGTATATCTAGAACGATATAGGTTTGGAAATGTAAATTGGTTAATCTATATATTTGTTATATTCTTATATAGCTAATTATCAATTATTGTTCCCGTCATGTATTTCCGATGTTGATTATATTTAGTTTGAGAGGGAATATTTGATTTGAGAGGAAGGCGGTTGAGAAACATGCGGTCGAAAAGGAGATAGTGGAGTACATCAAGGAATCCGAGAAGAACCACAACCCAACTTCGGTAATTATTTGACTTTTTTATTTTTTATTTTTCATTTCCCTTCAATTGAATACAAATATAAAATGATTTCCTTTCAATTGAATAGAAATATAGAATGATGTCGATTGATTTGGAAGTGTGAATTAGTTAATCTGTAGATTTGTCATGTTTTGATTATAATGTGATTGAAATAGTTAAGGTGCATCTTTAAAATTTTGAGTTCCATATAATTTTACGAGTCCCTTAAAATTATTTTAGTATGTGCAATTTGCATAGGGTAACACTAGTTTTGTATATATTATGAATAATTCAAACATTTTTATCACTTTTAAGACCGCTAATAATTCTTTTTCACTTAAGTGGTAGTTTTGTTGGGTCTGTGTGAATGATCCGTTCATGTATCTGGCTAGTCTTTCCTCATTTTTATCTATTTCAACAAATTTTAACACTACTCCCCAATTATCTTCACATGCATCTGTCTCTATTATCCACGTGTATTTTTTAACAGGTAATCGTAACTTACTTAATTTTGAAGTTTGTTGTTTTAATATTTTTAGTTTTTCTTCATCTTCTAAGGTCCATTCATATTTTTTGAACTTTTTCAGTTTTTGTTGTAGCCAATTTCTTTTTGCTAACTAATTTGTATGCATCCCCTTATTTGGTTTAGTAATCTGATTATAGCTTGTACTTCTCTTTTTTCTTTTAAAATTTCTGGGAATGTCTTTAATTTTCTGTTATATGTGGTTGTAGTTCTATTCCATCATGTGATAGTTTTGTTCCTAAGAATTATATCTATGTTTTGAATAATTTCAATTTTTTTGATAGTATAATATTTGTACTTTATTACTGTTTCTATGAATTTCATAAAATGTTCTTTATGTTGTTCTTCAATTTTGGATCCTATTAGAATATCATCTACATATACTTGTATAAATCTATTGTATTTTCCACATATTTTATCCATATATTCTTGAAATATTCCTGGACTGTTTTTATACCCAAATGGCAGCATGTTCCGTTCGTAAAATCCTTGTGGTGTACTATATGCTATTAACTATTTTTGACTCTTCTGTTAGTTTTACGTGGTAAAATCTTGATTTGTATTCAAATTTAGAATATATTTTTCTTGTTATTACCGTGTTTAATAGTTTCTACATATTTGGTAGCGGATATCCAAATCTTTTAGTATTTTTAATTAATTCCTTATGATTTACTACCATTTTAGATTTACCATTTTTTTCTTCTAATTGTTTTCTTACTATAAATGCTGGTGATGAATGAGGACTTTGTGACTTTTTTATGTAATTGTTTTCCATCAATTCTTTGATATGTATTTGGAATTCTTCTAAATCTGTTGGAGCATGTCTAATAAGTTTAATTTTTATTATTTTGTTCTTGTCTGTTAATTCTATATGAGCAGTGGGTTTACTTAAATGTCATTTTGCTAAAGGGTCTTCTCCGCATATATCTTCTAATTATTTTGTAAAATTTCTTGTATAATTGTTACTTGAACCTTTTGTACCGTAATTTTATTTGGTAAATATTAGTATTCACCACGCTAGGTTGAAGAAACTCTGATATGTGGTAAATCCGTTCTAGAATAGGGTTGTGTTATTCTAATTGCTATTGCTTGCTGCTTATAAGGTGTTGTAAAAATATAACGAATTTGTGTAATATAGATATAAGATAGTATTGTTGAAAAAGTCGTTTCCTAATAGTACATCATTGTTCATATCACCAAATTTGTATATTATCGGTACATTTAGGATGTAATTTCCTATTTGTATTGTAACATTTTGTTAGTACTTGTCCAGTACATCCGTTTGTCCTGTCAAAACTAGTTATTGTTTCCATTTTGGTAGTATATTTTTACGGTATAAACTAGTGTCTACTCCAGTGTCTATTAGAAAATGATAGATTCTTGATTTGTATCATTCATATACAAATTCTAGTAGTATGTATAATGTATTTTTTGTTGCTCTTAATAGATTCATTTGCGCAATATTCTATTTATTATTATACTCTCATTATTTACTGTTATTGTTATTTTTTATTCTTGTATTGAGTAAGGCTTACAGATGTAAGGAAGTCAGTTCCTAATAACATTTCATTAACATCGTATTCTAGGTCTACATGTAGATGTAATAGCATTTCATTTCTACTATTTATTCTTAGTGGTAGTATTATTTTATAGACAAATGGATGTATATTGTTATAATAGTCTAAATAGTAATATGGGTTTTCTAATGGTATTAATTCCGTTGTTTTTACATTTGTTTGTTTAATATCTAAATTAGTAGCTCCTATATCTACAAGGGCTTTATTCCATTGACCACTGTCATAATATTCTAATTCTATTTTAAATTGATTATTATTTTGATTGTCCAATGTATTTTTTATTGGTATTAATTCCAATGCTTATTGTTTGTTTCTTATTGACAGTGGCCTCTTTCCAAATATTATTTGTGGTGCTTTACCTTTTTTAATATCTTTTGCTTTGTTAAATTCAAACTCTATATAATTTGGTATGGCCATTTCAGGATTTTCTCTAATTGGTTTGTATCTTATTATTTCTCGGAATAGTGGTTCTATTTTAAAGTTATCAGTGTTTTTATTTTTTACTTCATGCTGACTTGTAAAAGCATAAATATTTCTTATTTGTATACTTATTACTTTACTTTTTCTATCATTTCTATTCCTGATAATTGATGATACAAGACTAAACTTTTCTCCTTTTTTTTTCTCTGCCATACTCATAGAGAAATTAGGTTTTATTGTAAATTTTATTTTTGGTACATTATGTTTCCCTGTACTATTTCTATTAAGGCGTCTTGTGTGCTGAATATTATTCTGTCATCCATTAAGTATATTTCTAAAGGTGTATTTATTCCTTCCAAAAAATAAGCCTTTATTATTATTTGTATTACTCCTAAATATGTATGTCTTAATATTTTTCTAGTTTTCTCGCTTATTTTTTCCATTTCTATTTTTACTATTCTTTCTGTTATTAATGGTATTATAGTCTTTCCTTGAGTTTGTTCTTTGTCTATGTGTTGTTCATTATTTCTAGCTATTATTATGGTATTTCTTTTTCTTTCAAATATTGGAAGTTTAAATATATATTTCTTTAGGGTTTATGTCTAATTTGGTTGCTCTTATATTATCATATTTTGTATATTAAAACACATTCTTTCTCTTACTTCTTCATTATTTTCTTTCCTTTCTAGTTGTTCTCCTATTTTTATTATTTATGTTATCATATTTATTTCGCACTCTTCTATTTCATCTTCACTACGTCCACTAACTTCTTCTATTACCATTATTTCATCATCTTCACTTATTTCTGACCAATTTTCTTCATATTCTATGGGTTCATATTTTAAGTTATACATTTCTTCAATTTCTTCTACATATTTTACATTTTCTTTTTTCATTCTTTTAGGAAAATTTGGTGATATATGTCCTAGTTCTCAGCATATATAGAAATTACATTTCTTTGGGTTTTTAAGATATTGTTTATTTTTATTTATTCTTCTGAAGTATTTTCATAAGATTTTTTATATCTCTTAAAAGTATTTCTGTATTTTGGTTTATATTTTTGCATTTTGCTTTTCAACTTTTCATATAATTATAATTATTATTATATCCCTAATGATTTGGTCTTGTCTCTTCACAATAAATTCTTTGTTTATATGTTCTATAGTATTTTATAGTTGCTCTAGTTTCTTGGCACACTTCATCTCTATAATCCTTCACAAATTGTGTTCTATATCTTAAAGTATCTGTTTCTAGTTTTACTTTCTCATTTATGTATGCACTGTATATATTTATACTCCATGGATCAGGTAGTTTCATAAAAAAATGAGTCTAAGATTGGACTTTTTTCTTCTTTTGTATAATTACTATCTCGAAAATATTCTCGGAATTCGCAAGCGTAGTTGTCAAAATAACTCATGTCACATATTTCAAAATTGCTTAACCTCCATCTTGCCTGGTTCTTTTAATATAAGTTATATTTTTCTGTTTTTTCATAGATACTAAATTCTTTTCTTATTGCTATCTCATAATTTCTAACTATTTCTTTTAATCCTAAGGTTCTTTATGCTGAATTTTCTTCTGTTCTTTGTCATCAATTGGTCTAGCTTTTTTGATATTATTTATTTCTTCTTCTGTAAGTCCGTTCTACTATTTTTCTACTACTCCTATAAAAGTTGCTTCTATAAATTTCTCAAATGTATTTCCAAAGAGTTTTTGCCTAAATCCTATTATTAAAGATGCTTTTACCAATTCTTCTATTGTTTTATCTTCATCTTTTACACAGTCTAGATCTAGTCATTCGTCATTTCCTGCTATTCCTTTTTTATAATGTTTTGTGGGATCATATTTTGGAGTTTCTTTTTCTTTTTCTTTCCCTAACTTACTTTTTTCCCTACTTCGCCATTTCCATGGTGGGTTATAAGATCTTTTATTAGGTGGTGGTCTTAAAAATTTGTACATATTAGTTGAAATTTCTGTAGATATTGTTATAATCTTGTCTTTCTCTTGATGCATTTTGATTTTTTCATTTGTTATATCTAGATTTTTTAAGGCTTCCTCGACTTCCTCTGAATTAGGATTTGCTAATAAATCTTCTATTTCTAAAATATTTGTAACCCCTGTTCCCAATTGTTGGTTTTTCTTAGTATTATTATTCATTTCTTTTTCTTCTTTATCTTTTCTGAACCTTTGTAATTTTTGATGATTGATAATAAAATAAGTTATTTGTCTTCAATTCAATATATTCTTCCAATCTATTTAATTTTATTTTCTATTGAACCTTGAAATTTTGTTGTTCAACCTATTTAAAATTTGCACATTGAATACTCCAATTAATCTATACTAATCCTATTTATTTTTCCTATTGAATTTAAACCCAAACCCATCTCCTTAGTGGATCCTAAACCCGTACCCATTGACCCATTAACCCACCCTAACTATATATATACACTAATCACCCTTCAACCCTAATTATAATCCTAATTAATCACCTAACCTAATCACCCCCCCCCCCCCCCCCCCCCCCCCCCGCAACCTACTTCATCTTCTTCCTTCCTCTGTTTCTTTTCGAACCCAACTGCGCACCCTCATCCTTATCCTTCGACCACCACACCAGCACCTCCGCCATCCTCTCCATCACCTCCTCGTGACCTTGCGCATCCTCTCCTCAACACCTTCGACCATCGCCCCTCCAACTGCTGCTCCACATTCTCGCAGCACCCATCAAAGCCCGATCATCGACCTCGCACAGCTCCACTCTCGGCCCCTCGACTGCAGCCACCACTGTCGATCCCTCGCCTTTCGTCGACTGACTGCTCTTCACTTCCTGCACACAGCGACCACCATCCTGCTCCGACCACACCACATTCCACTGCAATCCAGCCCCCAACCACTCCTGAAGCCGTGCCACCGTTCCTTACCCTCGCAGCAGCCACACTGCCATTGCTGCCATCGTCGTTACTGATCATTGCCACTGCTTGCTGTGGTCGCTACTGCTGTTGCTATTCTGCCATTGCCATTGCTGTGTTTGCTGTTGGGTGATCTTACCCCTTGATGTTGTGTTGTTGTGTTGTTGTTTGTTGTTCCGTGTTTGCACGTGCCCTGCCCGTAGTTGCACGTGCCCTGCCCGTCGAGATCATAATCCTGTTATTCTTATATTTGGATTAATCGTATAAGGCAAGTCCTCTTGAACCAATATATAATTCGTGATCATGAATTCTTTTGATCTCCCGCAAGTAGTTCACATTCCACTTATCCTATATATTTGCTTAATATTTGTTCAAGAGATTATCATGGATTCATCAGTGAAACCAAGTGATAATTCTCTTTTCGTGCCGATATCTTTGACTCGAACCCATGCCTAATATACATTGCATATGCACGTAATACAATTAAAACAATTAGATTTATGCTATAGAAATGATTAATGATTGGAATGTTCCCGATTGAATATGATTTTCGTGAATTAATTACCATGACTATGAAATACCTCGTTAATGTTGAAATTGCATGCTGATAATTAAATAGAGCTTTTGTTATTTAATTTCCATGAAATTGCATGTTACATGTTTAAATTGTTGATAATTCATACATATATATTTGCTAGCCTGTTGTCTACCTCATTTTGCATTAAACTTTTGAACCAGTTAGTGTAGGAAATTAATAGAACTTTTTGAACAAAATTGTAGCTCTGTGAGTCTACTTTTCAGAACATTCGACGAATCTGAATTCTGATTCTTAATCTGCTAAATATCAGATTTTTAGTACTGCTAGGTCTGGATTTCCATATTTGCAATTATATGTATATCAACACGAATAGTAAATGAAAAGAAAATGTTAACAGTGGAATTAAAATATGAAATTAATCTGGTTGAGACTGGACATGTTTAGGAGTCACCTTGAATTTTTGTGAAATTATTTGATGAATATGCAGACCCGATATGTACATGTAAAGATGACTATAAGTTTTTGCTTGAATAAAAAAGCAGTAAAGAATAAGATTTTACACCTAGTTTCTGTGATTTCAATATGTCGTGTGTATATGCGTCAGAACCCATAGAGAGTCTAGTTTCTAGAAATCTTGACAGATCCAGTTTTGCTTTCCAGTAACAACAGGAGTCTTTGTGTTTGTACAGCAACGTCTTGCTATCCAGAATGTATGCTTGTATTGATTTAGTGTAAACACTTTTGCCTCGTATGTAATGAGTAGAACCAGTTACACCTTGCATTACACAACCTTGACATTTTCTTGCATGCTCACATTAAGATGTAATAAAATATTAACAAGCCGGGGTATTAAAGGTCGACTTGGTAGTGAACAATCGGAAAATGTACTCGGCAAGGGCCCTTCTTGTTTACATGGATTATTGTTATAGAAAGTGGAGTAACGCTTGTTATCCTTTTATCTTGTTATCTTGTTATCCGAGTACATGATCTGTTGAGTTCACTATCACAGTCTAAAACGATCACTGTTTGCATGCACCGAACCTATGGTGTGGGATACACTATTACGTGCATTAGATAGGTTAATAAAATGAATAATAACCCTATATTAACATTGCATGCTTGATCCCGTATATTGTCAGCGATATTTATCATGAATTGTAACTAATTACTATTGCATAATTAAATATAGACCCTTGACTTTATTGCCAACTGTTATTTTTGTTCCTTGACTTTGATCCAGTAATTTATTATTGATATACCATGCTTTTATTGTTCTCTGTTTCCCACTACTTGTTGTCCGTGACTTGCTCTAACGGGCATTATTTTTCTATTTTAGATCACGAGTTTGCAAGTACTCAAGGAAGAATACCCGAAGGACTTGGTGAGC
Source organism: Hemerocallis citrina (assembly GCA_017893485.1). NCBI lineage: Eukaryota > Viridiplantae > Streptophyta > Magnoliopsida > Asparagales > Asphodelaceae > Hemerocallis > Hemerocallis citrina. The sequence continues at coordinate 1,137,867 of JACEHZ010000665.1, read as the reverse complement.
AACAATTCTAGAGAATGGAGCTCAAAAGAATAGGCTGCATTGATTACCTCTTTATGGTATTTTCCTTGAACATTGAAGGCATAACTCGATAGCAATATAGACCCTGATCTGTGATGAAAGATGTCTTCGGGGTTTCAGTTGGGAACAATTGGGTATGATTACACCCAAAGAATGTATCCATGAAGTTTAGGAGTTCATTCCAAGACATGACATCGATCATTGCATCTATGCTTGGGAAAGGGAATAGATCTTTCGGGCATGCCTTATTGAGGTCTGTAAAGTCTAATGCACATTCTCCACTTACCGTTTGCTTTCTGAACCATCATCACATTTGCTAACCACTCTGGGTATTTAACTTCTTGGATGAAGTGTGTGGCTAGGAGTTTGTCGACTTCTTCTTTAACTACATATAGCCTCTCAGGAGCAAATTTGCAGCGCCATTGCTTGACTGGCTTGGCATCCGGGCTCACACTAAGGTGGTGCATGATTATGTCTCCGAGGTTTCCTAGCATGTCGGTTGTGGTCAAGACGAATAAATCTTGATTCCCTCTTATGCAGGCAATGAGACGCTCATTGAGTTGGAAAGGAAGGGTCTTGCTTATACGAAAACTCTATCTCTGATCCTCTTGTGAGAAAGAGATCTCTTCCAATTCATCCATGGGTTTTGAGTTTGTGTCACTCCATTCTGGTGGTAGTTTGATGGCATTGAGCAAGAACTGAGCCCCCTATTGTAGCATTGTAGCAGGCTTGAGCTGCCTCTTGGCTTCCTGCAACTTGGCCTATGCCTGATGACATAGGGAACTTCCTCTTCATGTCAAAAGCAGAGGCGACTGCATGGAAAGTTACTAGGTCTGGGTGACCAAATATGGCATTGTACAAGAATCTGATGTTAACTACCATGAAGTTTAATACCTTTGTTCGAGTTTTAGGGGCTTTTCATGCTGTCACATCGAGCGTGATGATTCCTTCGACTTGGATGGGTGAGCCTAAGAACCCGTGGAGTGTTTAGCCGGTTGGCTTGAGCCAGTCTCGTGAGAGCATGAGAGAATCGAATGTGGCTATGAAGATGATATTTACAGAGCTGCCATTATCTACCAAGCTGCGTCATACCTTATAATTTTTCATGCAACGTTTTATGAACAAAGTGTTGTAGTGAGGCATCTTGATGCCTTCTAGATTTTCGTCAGAAAATGACATAGGGATACCCATTCCCTTTATAGGCGGAATATTGTGCACCGAGTTTACGTCCCTCACAAAGGCTTTGCGGGAGGAATTAGAGCCTCCGTGAATGGAGTGGAGAATGACCATGTGTTCTGAGTATTTTTATTCAGTTGGCTTCACTTGACGCTTATAAGCCCCCCCGGGCCGGAAGGGTTTCGACATTGTTATCTTTCTGAATGAATTGGGAGATGTAGCCTCGACGAATCAAACTTTCAAGTTCTTCTTTGAGGGCTCGGCAGTTGTCGGTGGTGTGTCCATGGTCTGTGTGAAACTTGCACCACTTGTTTGTATCTCTTCTTTTGCTGGCCGTGGTCATCTTGGGAGGAGGACGAACTATTCCATCTTTTTCAACTATGATGATGATGACAGACACACTTGCATTCAGAGGAGTGGACTTTTCTAAATGTGGTGTTGGAGGAGGATGACGTTGACCTGTGTCGTCTTTCTAAAACTTGTTGATCCCTTCCTCACTTGTATTCTTCCATTTGTTCCCGAAAGGTGAATCTTTCTTACCTTCAGGATAGAGAGCTTCCTCGACCCAGATATACTTTTTGCTCCTCTCTAGGATCTCAGTGAAATCTCTCGGTGGCTTCTTTGTGAGGGAGGATTTAAGTTCTTTACGAGTGACGTTGTGGCGGAAAGCAGCAGACGCCACTGACGAATTTAGGGAAGAGATAAACCTTGCTTCGACTGTGAACTGCTTGACAAAGTACTTTAGAAGTTCTCCATCCTTCTATTTCAATTCCAACATGGAAGCACTCATTTTTTTAGCCTGGCAGCAAGTAACAAAGTGCGCTACGAAAAGCTCCTCGAGCTGGTCAAAGGAGAATATTGACTTTGGAGTGAGGCGGGAGTACCATTCCCTTGCTAATCCTTTCAATGTTGTGAGGAATGTTCGGAACATGAGCACATTGGTGGAATTTTAGACCATCATGAAAGTTTTAAAACTCTCAATATGGTCAGTCGGGTCTGATTCACCATCGTGTGACTCGAATTGAGGAGCTTTGAAGTTCTTCGAAATGAGTTCATCAAGGATGGATTTGCTGAAAGGAGGTCGATTGGGGCAGTAAGCCTTGCTGGAGCAGTTCCCATCGTTCTTTATATGTTCCAGGTGATCTTCTACTTCTAGGATGCAGCGAAGGACTTGGTCGTCCTTCCTCTACGATCTGGTTCACTTGCTGGATTCTTCTCTTGATGGAGTACAGTGGCAACTCTATCAGCATCGACCCTAATCTTGAGTACCTCGGATAGCTTGAAGGATGTCATGCTTGAAGTTCTCTAGTTCGGCTCTAGTGACTGGGGCTTCTTTCACTTTGTTTCTTTCAAGATGCTTTTGACTCTCATGAGTAGGAATTCTTTCTACTGTGCATCCCATATGAGAGGAGTATTTTGATCTCTACCTTGGGGTTGAGTTGCTTCTCTGGTTCCCTTGATGTTCTGAGCGGGAGGCCATGGTTCGGGCGCGCCTCTCATCCAAACGGATCCATAGACCAGTTCCTTGTTACTTGGCACTGATGATTAAGCAGAGGTCTCTCGACCCCTAAGTATCCTGCAAGGCCATTAAATTAGTGGAAGTATTGTGGACTGAGATATGGTTGTGCAGAGGGTATTGTTCATGAAAACTTTGTTGGGAGCTCCCCAGTGCCTTTCCGTCGATAAGAGCTTGATTAGGTTGTTGGGGCTGGTCTGGTCGATGAAGAGGAATGGGTCCTCCACAGAAGGAGCTGGTTGACAAAGAGAGTTGGTTCGGCGGCTTGAAGCCATTGCTCTCCCTCTTAGTCTTGTGGCATGGCGGGAGAATTCGGCATTTCTCACAGCAAGTTCTAATCTATGAAGTAGATCTATGTAGTTTCTCAAAGACATCACCAATTTGTTGCTGCTTATTTTGGTGTGGGAGTAAACAAATAGTGAGTTTATATTTTGAAGGAAACTACTAAAGATATAACCTTCGATCGTTGTCATTAAAAGTAGTTAGAACTCTCAAGAGTGGATCTGGATCGTTGATTGAACACAGTGATCTGAATCCGACTGTTGCTGACGCGGCTGATGGACCTGCAAAAAGCTTGAAACACCATGGATGGCCCCGGTGACAGACCCTCCAAAGCTCAAGTCAGAATCAGAGAGAGAAATTGCAAATTACCTTCTGACTGAGGAGGGGGAGTGTATTTACAAGCCTGAGAAATAGTTTAGGAGATTGATATGAATCCCTTATCTCCTGTTTGATTCTCCCTCTTAAGACTCTTGTATGGGGATAAGAGATTTGACATACAGTCCTCATGTAATACCCTGATTTTCCAAATATATGAAAGATTATTTATTTTTATATATGGTGTGCATGTGTAGTATGTTGACTATTATTTTTAGCATGATGTGTAAGAATATTATTTTTCTAAGCCCAAATGTTAGTTTACTTATTTTTCTTTTAAAATAGTTATCTTGGCCCAACTAATTTTAGCCCATGAAATTAAACCCTTTTATTATTTTCTACAACTTGTAATGTGTAGCACTTTTTAAGACATATTGTTTTATGTACAAGTTCTTGTAGGGGTGATTTGTGCATGCACGTGCATTTCACATACACGTGCATTGAGCACTATTCTTGGCCGGATGTGAGTAGAGAAGTGGGTTGAGTCATGGGTAGTTATGTGAGGTGTGGGTAGTTTTCACAACCCCCTAGTCCATCCTAGCCCTTGATCCTATAACTATCTACTAAATCCTAGCCCTCCATCCTACTCAAATTTGTATATAAATACCCCCTCTCATTCTCTATTTCTTTTACACTAGAATCATTATTGTACGAGAGGTATTTTGTGAGAGAGTTGTGTGTGCTTTTCTGTGGAGGCCGAGTAGCATTTCTGAAGGCTTCAGTGTGGAGCAAGGAGCAAGGAGCAAGGAGTGCTGCGTCGCATTAAGGAGCTTTTGCTGGATTCGATTACTTCGTCAATAAGGTGGGTGTTTCTCAGGACTTCTAGTGTAGAAACCATGCCATAATTGTGATGTTTGTTACTATACTCATGAGAAGTAAAGTCGAATGTATTACAATTACTTGAGTATGTTTATGTTGATAATTGTGGAGGACTAATAGTGTAGTAATGGCACTGAAAACAAGGATGAATTGGGTCAGTACAGTCGACTGTCGTGTATATAAGTTGATTGGTTCGAGACTTCTGTTACATGATTTGTTAGAAAGCTTAATGACATATATGTGAATAATTAAAATAAAGTAGTAAGGCTAAACTCATATCCTTCATGATGTACATGACTAAGTAGACATGAGCATGTGGAAAAAGAACTAGGGATAATTAATAAAACTGTGTGAACGACTAGTGCAGTCGACTGATGTTATGAACAGTCGACCGATGCATCGATTAAACTATGAATATGCATCGATTAAACAGTCGACCAGATGGTGCCCCCGTTTTCATCATTGTGATTGTTCTAGTGTAATTGAGAATAAGGTTTCATCTCTGCAAGAAAGTTATGGATAAGTATAAATGCATGTTTAAAACACTTTCTTGTAGAAGAGACAATATTAGTAACTTGAAATTTCATGCTGCGATGTTACTGAACAGTAAGAAGCTTTGTATTTATGAGACATGAAAGTATGGATACTGGAAATTGACATCATGATGCAAATGCATGTATGAACTGTAAGAAAGATAATCCTGTAATTGGAAATATGAATCTGTCCAGTCGACTTAATGCGAGTAGCAAGTCGACTGAGCTGAACGTAGAAAGGTACTGTTAAAAAACCCCCAGGACAGACGACTGATGGAATAACAGTCGACTGTCATATGAATGATTTTTTGAACAAAGAAAAGTTGCGGGACAGCCGACTGGCCATGTGCAGCAGTCGACTCTCCCGAGTGTTTATGAAGAACTTGTATTGACTGTATCAGTCGACTGATCTTTTTCCAAGACGACTGTACAGAGTAGATTCTGATATGTCAGAGATTTCATTTCGATTACTGCTAAGAGTTGCAAACTTTATGATTGATGTTGATAAATTCTTTCTATTGCTGTATGAATTTATATGAAATGAATCATAGTTGGAATTGAGGAATTCACATGAATTGAGTCATACTTTGAATGAAGAATTACATGAATATGAAATTAAGAACATGATATGCTGAGGCAATGAAAATGAATTATGAGTTGGAATAGCTCAAATTGGAAGTTGTGAATTAGAAATTGAACAAAGGAGTAGCTAAGTCTCCCCCGGCAATAGAAATGAAATGAAAAATGAGAATTTAAAGACCAAGGTTGGTCATGTATTGAAATGAATGAATAAGTCCGGTTGAGTGGAGAGGCTAACTCCAGAACTTTGATTTTTATTCATGATTCTATTAAAATAAGGACTAGTACATAGTGGAGATGTAATGAAAGTAAGAGAAAAACATTGAGTATGAGGGCTATTGGGTAGCGGCGAGAGCGTATCCCAGGAATTCCCATGATGAGTCTGGGTGAGGATACTACTCCACAGTACCGTCCCAGTGGCGACGCTCGTGGGATGTTTGAAGACTACGGGTGGTGTCATGTCTATGGTTAGAGCTGAATTACCACAGGATGTCTGCATGATGAGTCATGTCAGCGATGGGATTCCCTCCAGAGTGCCTAGACATGAGTTCGTAGGTCAGAAAACATCTAGGATACTTACCGTAGTTACAGTAGTAGATTAAATCATGGCGAGGGATTGAACCCTATAAAAATGAAGAACGGTTAAGAGGCTTGCCCTCGGACCTATGTAGTATGGGATGCATAGAATCCGAACAAGTGTGCATTAGTGTCATGTAAATTAAATAATTGCATTAAGGATTAAGTGCACAATCACAACACGACATCATTTAGATTTCCCTCTTTTCTGTTATTTTGAATGTGAACAAGTTTTTGATTTGTTAAGAAATGAGAATCGTTATACTGTTTCTGGCATAGAGAGGATAGCCATGTATAATTATCATCGGTTGAATAAACTGACGTACCCACAGTTTTGTATGCAGGATAAATTACATGTTAAAGAGGAATGGATGCATAAAGATTTTACCATGTTGTTGTACACTTATGTAAATGTTGTAAATTTTTACTTCCGCTGTGCAAATGAAAAGTGTAATGTATGATGTAAACTCTGATGTAAAGTGAAAAGTTTGATTTTCCTTGTAAAATTGTACTGAAGAAAGTGAAAAGATCCTGTAGAACATCTCGAATTCAGTGTATTTGGGATTCGGGGCGTTACAGAGTGGTATCAGAGCCACGCTTTCTACGCTTTCTACACTTGTACAAATTTATAAGGAACGACACCCTAGAAGTGGACATTAAAGTGTGTGTTTGAGTTTAGAAATTTAAATGTAAGTGACTTACATTTGTGTTGCTCTATGACTTATGCTTCTTCCTCTCTATTCTAAGATGGCTGATCACTTCGACCCTGCTGGAGACGACGACTGGCATATCATTGAGGAAGAGTACCATCCTGGACAGGCTGATTCTGAGGACGAGTATCACCCTGGGCAAGCAGATTCTGATGAGGAGGAGTGGCCTGAATCTCGAGAGATTACCCCACCTCCAGACTCATCTGACGATTCTTCTTCTGATGAAGAAGAGGGACCAGTTCTGAGTAGCACTGTGGCTTCTCTTCAGAGGCAGGTGGAAACCCTGCGAGAGAGAGTTGGAGTATTGGAAGCTCAACCGGCGAAGCGAAAGGACGATTTTTCTGTTCTTAGTCACCGGGTATGGGAACTTAAGAAAAGAAAGAACCTGACAGATGTGCTGAAGGATGAAGTTGATGAACTATGGGGAGAACTTCGAGAAGCGAAGAGGAACCGTAGGAGTTAGATTGTTGTAGCTGCTATTTCTTTTATTCTGATGTTAAGAAATATTTTTAATTCGAATGTATAAAGTTTGGAATTCAATGAAATGCAAGTTGATTTAAGTTCTTGTCTTATACTTCGAATTTAATGGATCTTTTGCATCAGAATATGTCGAGAAGAGGAGTTAGGAATGGGGAAGGTTTGGATCTGGAGACCGAACTTACAAGGGTCTACCAGACGCTTAATGCAGTGGCTATGAACCAAGGAAGGGGGCCGGTGAATCCAGTACCCGAGGCGATTAAGCTAGTAGAATCATTCAAGAGAATGAAACCACCTGTATTCGAGGGAAAGTTAGACCCAGATGCGGCTGACAACTGGATTCGGCAAGTGGAGACAATCTTTGAGGTGTTGGAGACCCCGGAAGGCAGCAAGGTCAAGTTGGCGACTTTGCAACTGGAGAAGGACGCAGTTGTTTGGTGGCAGTCGATGAAGAGGACTATGGGAGGTATAGTGCTTGGCTGGGAGGAATTTCTGGAAGAATTCCACAGTCATTATTTCCCCTCCGATGTTCAAGAGAAGAAGGCAATGGAGTTTCTGTCACTTCAGCAAGGCAGCATGTCAGTGAGGGAGTATGAGACTAAGTTTACTCAGCTCTCCAGGTATGCTCCAGAACTGGTGATGGATGAGGCAAAGAAGGCTCGCAAGTTCGAGCATGGGCTGAGACCAAGCTTGAGATCCCGGATGATACCTCTTGGTATCAGACGATTTGACAAGCTGGTCAAGAGGGCGGTAGCGACGGAGGCGGATATGGAGCAATTCCATGTTGCTCAGCACCAGAGGAACAACTGGCAGTCCGGGAAGAGGCCCACCAATTCTGGGAGTTTCAAGGGCCAACCATCTGCACAGAGGTTCAAACCGACAGGGGCGAACACTATTAGTGTGGCTGGAGGACCCGGGAGCAATGTGGTGAGACTTTCTACAGTCACTTGCTACAACTGTGGTGAGATGGAACATTACAAATCTCAATGTCTCAAACCACGGGCTAGTAATCACAATGTGCCAATACAGCAGACTAGGAAGAGGCCGTACCAACCAGGGCGAGTATTTGTCTTGACGGAAGCTGATGCAGAGGAAGCAGATCAGGTCATCTCTGGTATGAGGGCTGATGTTTAGTAGTTTTTTGTCATTTCTTCTTCCCACTCATATTGTGAAACTGTTATGTAATGGTGTGTATTATGTAACAGGAGAACTCTATCTTAATGGAATGAAAGCTGTTGTATTGTTCGATACTGGATCCTCTCATACTTTTGTGTCTCCTAAGTTTGCTAAAGTGTTGGGAGTTGAACCGAAGATTTTTCCAGGCAAGATCTTAGCAGTAGCTACTCCATCAGGGGAAACTTTGACCACTGATCGGTATTACGCTAATTGCGAGATTGTAATTGGAGATCGAATCTTTGGCATTGATCTGATCGAGCTGACTATCTTGGGAGTCGATGTTATCATTGGCATTGATTGGATGTCGGTGCACAGTGCAAGCATCGAATGCAAGACAAAGATGGTGACAGTGAAGGCTCCAGGTGGACCTGAAGTCACTTTCCAAGGGAAGCAGAAATGTTCTAAACTGGTGGCAACTATCCGCAAGGAAGAGACTCCTGTGGAATTGCAAGGGATTCCTGTGGTTCGGGACTATCCGACTGTGTTCTTGGAAGATTTTCCTGGGTTACCTCCGCATCGTGATGTAGAGTTCAGCATCACTGTTCAATCGGGAAGTGCACCCATTTCTAAGACACCGTATAGGATGGCTCCAGTGGAACAGGATGAGGTGAAACGGCAGATTGAGGAACTGTTGGAGAAAGGCTTTATTCAACCTAGTGTGTCACCTTGGGGAGCACTAGTGCTTTTGGTAAAGAAGAAGGATGGATCGATGAGAATGTGTATCGATTATCGAGAGCTGAATAAGGTCACTGTTCAAAATAAGTATCCTATTCCTCGAATTAATGACTTGTTCGATCGTCTACAAGGAGCAGCTGTATTCTCCAAAATAGATCTTCGATCAGGATATCACCAAGTGCTAGTGGAAGCTAAAGATGTGCATAAAACTGCATTTAGAACTCGACATGGGCATTACGAATTCTTAGTTATGCCATTCGGAGTGACAAATGCACCCGCAATCTTCATGGATTTGATGAACAGAGTTCTGAGGCCGTTCATTGATTCTTTCGTCGTGGTGTTTATCGACGATATTCTCGTGTACTCCAAGTCAGAGGAGGAGCACACTGAGCATTTGGCAGCAGTGTTGAAGAAGCTGGAAGAGCAGAAGTTGTATGCCAAGTTATCCGAGTGTGATTTCTGGAAATCTGAAGTGGCATTCCTAGGTCACATCCTTTCTAAGGAGGGAGTGGCAACTGACCCTCAGAAGATAGAGGCAGTGAGAGTTTGGGCTAGGCCTACTACAGTGAAGGAAGTCAGAAGTTTTCTTGGGATGACTGGATACTACAGGAGATTCATTCAAGGTTATGCTCAGATAGCCGTACCGCTTACTGGACTGACCAAGAAGAATGTGAGCTTCAAGTGGACTGAGCAGTGTGAGGCGAGCTTTCAGGAGTTGAAAGAGAAGCTGACTACTGCACCTATTTTGGCTTTGCCTAGAGCAGGTGTTGAGTATGATGTTTATAGCGATGCTTCACATCGTGGGCTTGTTTGTGTCTTAATGCAAGAAGGAAGAGTAATCGCTTATGGGTCTAGGCAACTACGACCACATGAGAAAAATTACCCGACTCATGATCTAGAGTTGGCTGCGATTATCTTTGCTTTGAAGCAATGGAGGCACTATGTGTACGGTGAGAAGTTGAATATGTACACAGACCACATGAGCTTGAAGTATATATATCAGCAGAGGGATCTGAATCTGAGGCAACGGAGATGGTTAGAAGTGCTCGAGGATATGCGACCTGAGATCAAGTATCATCCTGGAAAGGCTAATGTTGTTGCTGATGCACTTAGTCGCAAGAGCAGTTTGGCCAGTTTGATTACAACTCAGAGGCATCTGATTGAGGAGTTGGATCGAGCAGGTATTGAGGTTGTCTTGCAAGGATTGGGAGCATCTTTGGCTCAGTTGAGGCTCTAGCCTACACTAAATGCAAGGATCATTGCAAGTCAGGAGGTTGATGCTGATATTTTGGAGATGAAGGAGCAGGTTGGTGCTGGCAGGTTGCCCGGATTTCAAACCAGGGATGGAGTACTGTGGTTCGGAGATAGGCTGTGTGTTCCAAATCAGGCAGACCTGAAAGAGAGTATTCTTCAAGAGGCGCATGCTACTCTTTTGTCGGTACATCCTGGGAGTACTAAGATGTACAAGGACATCAAACAGCATTTCTGGTGGTCAGGTTTGAAGCGGGATGTGGCTGATTTTGTTGCGAAGTGTGAGGTTTGTCAGCAAGTCAAAGCCGAAAGTCAGAGACCCGGAGGTCTATTACAGTCGTTACCTATTCCGGAATGGAAGTGGGATAACATCAGTATGGATTTCATTATGGGATTGCCTAAGAGTTCTAAAGGCAATGATGCAATTTGGGTTATAGTCGATCGACTGACCAAGTCGGCTCACTTTTTGGCAATGAAACTCACTGCTTCGATGGACAAGTTGGCTGAGTTGTATGTTGGTGAGATTGTCCGACTTCATGGTGTTCCCTCAACAATTGTGTCAGATCGAGATGCGCGGTTTACTTCGCATTTCTGGAGGAGTCTTCAGACTGCTTTGGTTACCAAGACAGATTTCAGCACAGCTTTTCATCTGCAAACCGATGGGTAGACCGAGAGAGTCAACCGTATTCTTGAGGATATGCTGCGGTGTTGTATACTAGACTTTGGAGGCAGTTGGAAAAGGCATTTACCCTTGGTAGAGTTTGCCTACAACAACAGTTTTTAGGCTAGCATCAGGATGGCGCCGCACGAAGCTTTGTATGGCAGAAAGTGTAGGACTCCTGTTTGTTGGTATGAAGTTGGGGAGCATCAGTTGTTTGGTCCTGAGCTTGTGCAGTAAACTTCTGAGAAGATTGATCTGATCAGGAAAAGGTTGGTGGAAGCTCAGAGCAGGCAGAAAAGCTATGCAGATAACCGGAGGAGGGACCTTGAGTTTGAGGTTGGTGACTTCGTCTTTCTGAAGGTATTACCCAGTAAAGGTGTGGTTCGTTTTGGCAAAGGCGGGAAGTTAGCCCCGAGGTTTATAGGCCCGTATAAGATATTGAAAAGGATCGGGAAAACTGCTTACCGGCTTGAATTACCGGAAGAGTTGTCTTAGGTGCACAATGTCTTTCATGTGTCTATGCTGAGAGGTTATATCCCAGATCCGAGTCATCATTTGCCTGAAGTGACGGAAGGTTTGCAGCTGGATCTGAATTACATCGAGTCTCCTGTAGAGATTGTTGACCGAAGGGAGAAAGTCTTGAGGAATAAGACGATACCGATGGTCAAGGTGGTCTGGAGAAACCATTTGGTTGAAGAGGCTACTTGGGAGTCTGAGGAGAGGATGTTGAAGGATTATCCTGAGCTTTTTGCTTGATTGTATCTTTGTATCTTTTTGCTCTTGTTGTTGTGTTTCCTGTTTTCTCGCTCTTGGCTGTAGTTCCGGGGACGGAACTATTCTAAGGAGGAAGTGATGTAATACCCTGATTTTCCAAATATATGAAAGATTATTTATTTTTATATATGGTGTGCATGTGTAGTATGTTGACTATTATTTTTAGCATGATGTGTAAGAATATTATTTTTCTAAGCCCAAATGTTAGTTTACTTATTTTTCTTTTAAAATAGTTATCTTGGCCCAACTAATTTTAGCCCATGAAATTAAACCCTTTTATTATTTTCTACAACTTGTAATGTGTAGCACTTTTTAAGACATATTATTTTATGTACACGTTCTTGTAGGGGTGATATGTGCATGCACGTGCATTTCACATACACGTGCATTGAGCACTATTCTTGGCCGGATGTGAGTAGAGAAGTGGGTTGAGTCATGGGTAGTTATGTGAGGTGTGGGTAGTTTTCACAACCCCCTAGTCCATCCTAGCCCTTGATCCTATAACTATCTACTAAATCCTAGCCCTCCATCCTACTCAAATTTGTATATAAATACCCCCTCTCATTCTCTATTTCTTTTACACTAGAATCATTATTGTACGAGAGGTATTTTGTGAGAGAGTTGTGTGTGCTTTTCTGTGGAGGCCGAGTAGCATTTCTGAAGGCTTCAGTGTGGAGCAAGGAGCAAGGAGCAAGGAGTGCTGCGTCGCATTAAGGAGCTTTTGCTGGATTCGATTACTTCGTCAATAAGGTGGGTGTTTCTCAGGACTTCTAGTGTAGAAAACATGCCATAATTGTGATGTTTGTTACTATGCTCATGAGAAGTAAAGTCGAATGTATTAGAATTACTTGAGTATGTTTATGTTGATAATTGTGGAGGACTAATAGTGTAGTAATGGCACTGAAAACAAGGATGAATTGGGTCGGTACAGTCGACTGTCGTGTAGATAAGTTGATTGGTTCGAGACTTCTGTTACATGATTTGTTAGAAAGCTTAATGACATATATGTGAATAATTAAAATAAAGTAGTAAGGCTAAACTCATATCCTTCATGATGTACATGACTTAGTAGACATAAGCATGTGGAAAAAGAACTAGGGATAATTAATAAAACTGTGAACGACTGGTGCAGTCGACTGATGTTATGAACAGTCGACCGATGCATCGATTAAACTATGAATATGCCTGTAATTCCATGAAATGAGATATGTTTTCATTGTGATTGTTCTAGTGTAATTGAGAATAAGGTTTCATCTCTGCAAGAAAGTTATGGATAAGTATAAATGCATGTTTAAAACACTTCCTTGTAGAAGAGACAATATTAGTAACTTGAAATTTCATGCTGCGATGTTACTGAACAGTAAGAAGCTTTGTATTTATGAGACATGAAAGTATGGATACTGGAAATTGACATCATGATGCAAGTGCATGTAAGAACTGTAAGAAAGATAATCCTGTAATTGGAAATATGAATCTGTCCAGTCGACTTAATGCGAGTAGCAAGTCGACTGAGCTGAACGTAGAAAGGTACTGTTAAAAAACCCCCAGGACAGACGACTGATGGAATAACAGTCGACTGTCATATGAATGATTTTTTGAACAAAGAAAAGTTGCGGGACAGCCGACTGGCCATGTGCAGCAGTCGACTCTCCCGACTGTTTATGAAGAACTTGTATTGACTGTATCAGTCAACTGGTCTTTTTCCAAGACGACTGTACAGAGTAGATTCTGATATGTCAGAGATTTCATTTCGATTACTGCTAAGAGTTGCGAACTTTATGATTGATGTTGATAAATTCTTTCTATTGCTGTATGAATTTATATGAAATGAATCATAGTTGGAATTGAGGAATTCACATGAATTGAGTCATACTTTCAATGAAGAATTACATGAATATGAAATTAAGAACATGATATGCTGAGGCAATGAAAATGAATTATGAGTTGGAATAGCTCAAATTGGAAGTTGTGAATTAGAAATTGAACAAAGGAGTAGCTAAGTCTCCCCCGGCAATGGAAATGAAATGAAAAATGAGAATTTAAAGACCAAGGTTGGTCATGTATTGAAATGAATGAATAAGTCTGGTTGAGTGGAGAGGCTAACTCCAGAACTTTGATTTTTATTCATGATTCTATTAAAATAAGGACTAGTTAATAGTGGAGATGTGATGAAAGTAAAAGAAAAACATTGAGTATGAGGGCTATTGGGTAGCGGCGAGAGCGTATCCCAGGAATTCCCATGATGAGTCTGGGTGAGGATACTACTCCACAGTACCGTCCCAGTGGCGACGCTCGTGGGATGTTTGAAGACTACGGGTGGTGTCATGTCTATGGTGAGAGCTGAATTACCACAGGATGTCTGCATGATGAGTCATGTCAGCGATGGAATTCCCTCCAGAGTGCCTAGACATGAGTTCGTAGGTCAGAAAACATCTAGGATACTTACCGTAGTTACAGTAGTAGATTAAATCATGGCGAGGGATTGAACCCTATAAAAATGAAGAACGGTTAAGAGGCTTGCCCTCGGACCTATGTAGTATGGGATGCATAGAATCCGAACAAGTGTGCATTAGTGTCATGTAAATTAAATAATTGCATTAAGGATTAAGTGCACAATCACAACACGACATCATTAAGATTTCCCTCTTTTCTGTTACTTTGAATGTGAACAAGTTTGTGATTTGTTAAGAAATGAGAATCGTTATACTGTTTCTGGCATAGAGAGGATGGCCATGTATAATTATCGTCGGTTGAATAAACTGACGTACCCACAGTTTTGTATGCAGGATAAATTACATGTTAAAGAGGAATGGATGCATAAAGATTTTACCATGTTGTTGTACACTTATGTAAATGTTGTAAATTTTTACTTCCGCTGTGCAAATGAAAAGTGTAATGTATGATGTAAACTCTGATGTAAAGTGAAAAGTCTGATTTTCCTTATAAAATTGTACTGAAGAAAGTGAAAAGATCCTGTAGAACATCTCGAATTCAGTGTATTTGGGATTCGAATTCAGTGAAGAGTCCTTACAGAATGGCACCGGTGGAGTTGGCCGAGCTAAAGGTACATGTTCATGAATTGTTGGATAAGGGATTTGTCACGCCAAGTGTTTCACCTTGCGAAGCCCCCATGTTATTTGTGAAGAAGAAAGATGGTAGTTGCAGGCTCTGTATTGACTACAGGGAACTGAATAATGTTACTATGAAAAACCGATGTCCACTGTTGAGGATTGATGACCTACTTGACCAGCTTGGAGGTGCTTCAGTTTTCTCAAAGTTGGATCTTCGCTCAGGTTACCATCAGGTTAAGGTGAAGCCTGAAGATGTTCAGAAGATGACATTTCAGACAAGATATGGACATTACGAATTCTTAGTAATGCCCTTCGGAGTTACCAATGCACCGGCCGTGTTCATGAGTTTGATGAACAAAGTATTCTCACCATTTTCGGACAATTTTGTCGTTGTATTCATCGATGATATTCTGGTATTTTCTCAAAACTGGGCTGGTGATGAGCAGCTGTAAAAAATCCGAATGGAAGTGGAAGTAGGACTAAGAACCAACTTGATTATTCATGCAGACGGCTCACTTCGTTTTGGAGCCAGATTCTGTGTACCTAAAGGGGAAGTCAGGCAGAAGCTACTTGAAGAAGCTTACTGCTCACCCTATTCCATTCACCTCGGAGGCACAAAGATGTATAGAGATTTGAAACAACACTTTTGGTGGCACGGTATGAAGAGAGAAGTGGCAAGGTTTGTATCACAGTGTTTGGTTTGTTTGCAGGTGAAACCAGAGCATCAAAGGATCGCAGGATTTTCACAGCCACGTCCAATCCCAGAGTTGAAATGGGTGAACATTACTATGGATTTTGTGATTGCATTACCAAGGAGTCCTAGGAGTTATAATGCTATTTGGGTGATAATGGATTGTCTGACAAAGAGTGCCCACTTTATTCCTTTCATAGTGGGTCAGTCCACAGAGAGTTTGGCCAAGAAGTACATTCAGGGGATTATACGATTGCATGGAGTACCTGTTACCATTGTACCGGACAGAGATACGAGGTTCATGTCTCAATTTTAGGAGAGTCTTCAAGAAAGTTTGGAGAGTAAGTTGAATTACAGTACTACATTCCACCCTCAGATAGATGGACAGTCGGAAAGGACGATTCAGACTCTGGAGGACATGTTAAGGTCTTGTGTTATTCAGTTTGGCAGTTCTTGGGAAGATCATCTGCACTTGGTCGAGTTCTCGTACAATAACAGTTATCAAGATAGTCTCAAGGCAGCTCGATTTAAGTATGGTCGAAAGTGTAGATCACCAGTTTGTTGGGATGACATCGGCGAGAGGAAACTTTTGGGGCCTGAGTTGATCACGAAGACAGTTGATGCAGTGGCTCAGATCAGGAAGCACTTACAGGCAGCTCAAGACAGGTTCAGGAAGTGGGCAGAAATTCATCGAAGGCCTTTAGATTTTAAGGAAGCTAAGTCCCCGATTCATCGGTCTTTTTGATATTGTGGAATGAGTGGGCAAGGTGGCCGATAAACTAGCACTACCACCGTCTTTATCGGGAATCCATGATGTGATCCATGTCACCCAGCTTAGGAAGTACATCAGGGATGAAAGCCATGTGATTGGTTACTCAGAGATGTCCGTAAGGCCAGATTTATCATGCGAGGTCTAACCAATATCTATCTTGGACATGGGTGAGAAGGTGCTGAAGAATAAGGTCATCAAGCTTGTTCGTGTCTCATGGAATCATCACTCGCCGGGTTAGTCAACTTGGGAACTTGAGGAAGAGATCCAGAGGAGGTTCCCTCACCTCTTCGAGTACACTTTTCTCGGTATTTTTCTATGTACCACTTGAATGAATTTCGAGGAAGAAATTCTTCTTGTAAGGTGGGTAGGATTTGTAACCCCTGTTTCTGATTTTTTAGATTTTCATTTGTATTTCTTTTCTCTTCTCATTTTTGTAATATGTTTATTTGATAATAAATTTTGTTATTCATCTTCAGCCAAATTGTATTCTTTCTATCAATTTTATTTTCATATGTTGAATCCCGAGATTCTTGTGCACTCTATTTTATTTTTATTATCATTGTGCTTTGGGTATTTAATTAACCCACTAATCAATTTATTTTTTTGAGCCCGAGCCCAAGCCCATTTCTTGTTGTATCCTAACCCAAACCCAAAACCCGTTAACCCTAATCCAAACCCAATGGCTTAATCCCCTATAAATACTAATTAATCTCCTAAACCCTAATAATTAACCCTAATCCTCCTGCTCTCATCAGTCGCCCTTCTTCTTCCTCCTCATCTCCATCTCGTTTCTGCTCCTTAATCCCACTACGCCGCCAACTCGACGTTCATCTCCTCCTTCCCGTCTACAGCCCTGACTATCATCTTCCTCACCCTGTCTTCACCACTGATCGACTACCCCCGTAGCCGCAGCCACCTCGTCCAACTGCGCCCATCCCCCGACTGCAGCAACTCCACCATCACCGACGCCCTTTGCTCGCCTCTCATGTGCACGAACACCACCACAACCCGAAGCTCCTCCAACCGTTGCTCTTCAACACCACGCCACTGCTGCTACCTCGACATGTAACACCCCGCAAAATTGAGTTATGATAATTTTGCTCTACGTGTGTTACGCGCATGTATTTTATATACCGTTACGGGCAATATCCGTAAAATATTTTGATATAAATATCCTACATATTATGTATTTTGATTCTTTATATACTTTTCCGTCTTCTCAAAATTCATTTTTTATCTTATTCTGAGTCAACTCAAATATTAAATTTAATCTTTTGTTTTTAGGCGCTTTGCACGTAATTTTGTGCACGTGCCGATTAATGAAATTCTCTTGAAGTCTTGAAAATTTTCCAGTCATTTTTCAAGTCACTAGTGTGTTGTTAATTTTAATAAAAATCAGCTAGGCTTAAATCTATTTTTTGTAACACATTAAAACTATTATAAATTAAAGCCCTTAAATATTATTTGTGCATTCAATGTGCATGAACTCTCATTTAAAATTTAAATAGACTAGTACACATTACAATATGTAAATACACACCTAATTTAATTAAAAACCAATAATGAAATTGTATGAAGAGTTATGCACATGCACGTGCTCTTCTTTGCGTGATTGGCCGGCCAATGTGAGAAAGGGGAGAGTGGGTGAGTTAGTGTGTGAGTAGTGAGCTCTTTCAGGTGTAACACCCCGAATTCCAAAAACAGCTAAATTCGAGATTTCCACAGGATCTTTACAATTCTTTCGTACAATTTTACAAGGAATTTAAAACTTTTATTTCAACAATAATT
This sequence comes from Hemerocallis citrina, assembly GCA_017893485.1. Lineage (NCBI taxonomy): Eukaryota > Viridiplantae > Streptophyta > Magnoliopsida > Asparagales > Asphodelaceae > Hemerocallis > Hemerocallis citrina. Next base: position 1,119,947 of record JACEHZ010000665.1, on the reverse strand, counting down.
ACATCAAAGTCTTTTACATCAATACGCAGCGGAATCAATAAGATACAACAATAATAAAAGTACAATTGTTACAACTTTAACATTTACGTAGTCAACAGCATCAAATCATCTTTATATCTTCATGTAACTCCAAATCCTGCATATAAATCTGTGGGCGCGTCAGTTGCTTACATCTGACGAAATATTATACACGGCCATCCTCTTTATGCCGGAAACAGTATAACGATTCTTAAATACTATAGCAAACACAAACTTGATCACAAACAAAGCTATAAAGGGACTATCCTACTGTTGTCGTGTTGTGTGGTGCACTTAGTCCTTAATGCAGTTATTTATATTACATGACACTAATGCACAATTGTTCGGATTCTATGCATCCCATACTACATAGGTCCGAGGGCAAGCCTCTTAATCGTTCTTCATCTTGTAGGGTTCAATCCCTCGCCATGACTTAATCTACTACTGTAATTACAGTAAGTATCCCAGATGATCTATGAGTACAAGCACATGTACAGAAAACCTGGAGGGGAATCCTACGTCATGTCACGACGCATCGTGAAGACAGCCTGTGGCAATTCAGCCTCCTTCATGGCACACGATCCTCTTGTAGTCACCAAACATCCCACAAGCGTGGCTAAAGTCCGATCATTACGGAGTAGTGCCCACGCCATGTCTTGACTCATCAAGCATGCATTCTGTGACTCACCCCCGCACCGTAAACTCTAGCTCTCATACTTGTGTTTTTCTCTTACTTTCATCACATCTTCACTATGTATCTCTCTGTAATTTTGGTAAGTATCATAGATGTTCTATGATTACAAGCACGTGTACAGAAAACCTGGAGGGGAATCCCACGACATGTCACGATGCATCGTGAAGACAGCCTGTGGCAATTCAGCCTCCTTCATGGCACACGATCCTCTTGCAACCACCAAACATCCCACATGCATTGCTACCGGGATGGTACTCTGGAGTAGTATCCACGTCATGTCACAATGCATCGTGAAAACAGCCTGTGCATACCCTCACAACACACATCCAATGGCCCTCATTCTTGTGTTTTTCTCTTACTTCCATCACAGCCTTACAAAATTTGTTTTAAAAGAAAATCATCACAACCTAGAGCTAGCTTACCCTACCGGACTTAAATCAAAACAACAGAGACAATTAGCCTACCTGGCTACTTCTCAAGAGATGCTCAACCCTCAACGGTTAGCTCTCAAATCAATAAATAATACTGCCGGTCACTAGGGTCTCGCCTAGCCTCTAGATTCCAACAACTATCTATTTCTAGAGATCAACAATATTTCATAATTAATCTCAAATAATCATTTCCATTTCTTTTGTTCACAAACTCTTTCTCAAAAACATTTCTTTTATAATCTCATAACATGAGACCAATTCAATTCGATCCCTTTATCAATTTCATCATTCATATCCTTGTATGTATTTCAAAATAAACTTTAACCAAGTATTAACAATCATAAAATCCCATATTTAAACTCATTTAACTTTTGTCAAAATCAAATCCAAACTCAAGAACCAAAAACCAGTTCAGTTCAGTCGACTGGGGACAGTGCCAGTCGACTGTTCAGCGAACATCAAAACATCTCAGTCGGTATCAGTCGACAGTTCTGCTAACATCAAATCATCACAGTCGGTATCAGTCGACAGTTCTGCTAACATCAAATCATCACAGTCGGTCCAGTCGGCTGGTGACAATATCAGTCGACTGTTCCGCGAATACTTTGAAAACTCAAACACTAAAATTCAGGACAGCAGCAGTCGACTGTGAAAGTAGTCAGTCGACTGTCCTGCCGACGAAAACCCAATTTCTTATACTTTCCAGTCGACTGTAGAAGGTAAACAGTCGACTGTCAATTACCCTAATTACAGCCTGCATATAATTTTCGACCCTTTTGATTGATTTGTACTTCCATATAAAAATATAGATCATTTCCAGAATGTATTCCTTTAAACAATATCGTATATGTTCTCAAATTCACAAGTTTCTCATTTTTCAATGAAATCCTTAAAATGCATTAAAACATATATCCAATCGATATTCCAAATAAACTATTGTCTTTTATCAAAATCACTTATAAAATCTCTATACTCACATAAATAAATATTTTGAGGCTAGGATCGCACTTCTTTGCTACATTAGCATCAAAAGTCATTTCTCCAGATATTTGCATTATTTCAATTACTATGTCAACCATGCATCATACAATCAAAACTTACTACGGCACATATTCTTGCATGCAAATATTCTAACAATCATCATAACACATTTTGGACCATAAATTTAACAATTCACAACTATCACAATAATTAGAATTTAGCAATCAATCTCTACAACAACTAGCATGTAATCTCATCATACCAATTCAAATTCAACATATAAATTGTATATCATCTATCATGCAAATTCCTCCTAAATTAGAAAGCATTTAAGAAACACCCACCTAAAGTTGAAGAAATACGAATAGAAAGCTCCTTGAAAAATCCCCTAGAATGCACGAATAGATCATTCTCCTCCTAGCTCCTTGCCAAAACCGAAAGCTTCAAATTGGGTTGTATAGCTGACCTCCAATGGGGAAAACTCAAAACTACTCAATCTTTTTCTTACTCAAATCTTTTCTCTCTTTAATAAATTTTTCTAATGTACTAAGATAAGAAGAAACTATGGGGTATTTATACATAATTTTGGGTGGATTGAATGGCTAGGATTAGATCAACTAGTTAGAGATTAAGGGCTAGGATGAATTAGGGAGTTGTAGCAACTACCCATGATAAGATAACTACCTCCACACTACTCCCATTTTCTAAAATTTAAACTTGCTTTCCCTCCTACTTTAAAATCCAAAATTTAGTTTTTTTCCCCCTTTTATGAACAGCCCGGCCCCCAACAATGTGTGCACATCGCACGTCTGCACGTGCACGTGCTTTGTGTACAAAATAATTTATTTATTTAATCTCTTTAAAACAATTATTTATATATGTAATAAATATAAAAATTTTAAATTTTAAAATTATACTTTTCATGCACAATTAAAATAAACACACATAATTTCATGAAATTCATTTTGAAAGAATAATACGCTTAAAACACGTGCACCGAAACACGTGCGTCGCCCGTAAAATCTCAAAAATACAAAAATTGACTTTATCGACCGAAAAATATTTATAGTTAATTGGGATGCAACATAAAATATATTTAATATACATTTTCGATGATGTACTCAAACATACAGAAAACACGTGTATTGCACGTAAAAGTTTATTTTAATTAAAATAGACAAAAATTGAATTCGTTTTACAAAATGAATTTAAGCATGTTTATAAAAATAAATAATTAAAATCCATTGAAAACTTTGCACGTAACGGTGGAATATCCGAAATCGACACGTGCATCGATAATACGTAAAAGCACGTAAAACACAAGGACTGAAATTTTGCATTTGAGTTGTCTCAAATGGGATTTTAAGAATACAGGATTGCATAAATAATTGGAATTCAAAATACATATCAAAATGCGTTATGGATATAATCAATAATAGTACAAAATGCACGTGCGTAACACCCGAGGGCAAAATTGTCATTTAAATTTTGCGGGGTGTTACATCAGGACATGGGGAGTCATTATAAGCACTCGCTATTTCACCCTATAAATACCTTCTCACTTTAGCCATATAGGGACACAAATCAAATAAAAGAGAGAGAGAGAGAGAAGAGAAAGAGAGTCGAGGAGTTGCTTTCGGGAATCCAAAGAGGAGAGCTTGCGGGATTTGCTAGTGTGGTGGATTTTGAGGGATTTCGCTAAAGGTTCAACCATTAGGAGGTCTATTTTGAGGTGGGTGTTCTCATTTTCTTTTAAATTTCAGTAGGTTGTGCCTGCTTAGCCATGACATGTGTAGATGCTAATTTAATTGGTGTGTATAAGTGTAGAAGCTTTTCTAGAATTTTAACTGTGTACTCTTAGTCATAGTTAGTATGTGAATGTGTGGGGTTTTCATTGTTTTCTAAAATATTAGTAATTGTGTATATTAGAAATATGTAGATGAATAATGAAATTGGCATGTGTGGGTAGAGTAACATCTCTAGCAAAATTTATTAGTACATGCTTAAGTACAATCATGTAGTAGATAATTGAATTAATAGGAGTTTTATAGAATGCTTATCTAGTGGAAAAGTTATAAAATAAACCCATGTAATTAATTTATTTTATATACAATGTAGTAATGTAAAAACTTCCCAAATGTAGTTGTACAAAGAACAATAATTTATCTAGTTCAAGTTGTAAAACTATGAACAGTTCATGCAAGTTGGGCAATAATTTCCTTATATTTTGATAATAGTTTGTGGATTTATTTCGGGCTAATACACTAATGATGAAGGAACTTAATATCTGAAAATGATTAGAAATAATAATGCATAGCGAATACGAAATTGAAGTTTTAAAGTAATTTAGATATAGAGAGTTGCAATAAAAGAATTACAATAGTAGTATAATCAGATTAGTAGGCTTGACTGCCTGGTCTTAGCGTTTGGGTGTAGGTGTTGTGTAAAGCGAGGTGGTCGCGGGTTCGAGCTCCAGTGGGGGGTTTTCTTTTCGAAAAATTTGAGAAATTATCAAAACAGTAAGCAAAAACATATAAAGAAATTGTGTTTGGAGTTTTACACCAACAGAGAGTTGGCATATTGGTTGTTGGGTGCACCTTGGGTTGCGGTTTGGCTTGCTGTGCACCAGGGTTCGATCCCGGGTGTACACATATTGTTTTTTAATATTTTTTGTTTTTTTTCTTCATGTTTTTAAAAAATGGGAGGAAGTTGTGGAAATATTTTTAGAATATTATTAAATCATTTGGAAATAATTATACACTATTTTAAAGATGTATTTTGGATATTTAAAAGTTTCATTAGACAATGTATTAGATGAATCTAGTTTCTAGTCTAAATTTGAGGGTGGATGTTTATGTTAAAATGATTTGAAATTTCGGGAATGGAATACAATTTTAGGAACCCATGCAGAGGGTGCTGTATGTGAAATTATGAGATAATAAAAGCAAGGATTTGAAATATTAATCATGCGATGTTTTGTAAAGGGTTTATCAATTTAAGAGTTGTTGAATATTGTTATGTGATGAATTAGAAATGTTAATTGAGTGTTTGTCTACAAGAAATTGATCAATCACACTGTTATAAGTGTTTATTTACATTGAGATGATAAACATAAACAGAATAGATAAAAAATAAATGATGAATAATGAATGAGATGTGTATGATGAGGTTAGATGTAACCTATGCGATATCTTTATTGAGATGGTTGGTTATCCTAGAGTGAGGGAGACCCAGAATACCTGCAGGTTATGATATATAAAATTTGAGAAATAGCCAGTGTGAGTTAACTTTCTCTTTGAGAAGTAGCCAGTGTGGGCTAACATTATTAGTGTTTTGGTTTAAGCGGGGTGGGTAAGCTAGCACTAGGCCTTAATAACTACAATTTAAACTTAAGGATAGGCACTAGTTGGAGATATGATGAAATAAGAGCAAATGTGAGTATGAAGGCTTCAAGATTATCCGCGGAGCGAGACAATCCCCTGTATTCCAGGACGAAGAATGAAATAGGCCCCAGAATAATCAGCAGAGTGCATTGATCTCCAGTATTTTAAGATGAGAGCGACGCTCATGGGACATTTGTGCAATGAGGGTTCTAGGATGACTCACGGAGTGAGACAATTCCCAGTATTCCAGGACGAGGGATGAAATATGCCCTAGAATGATCCGCAGAGTGGGACTGATCTCTAGTATTCCGAGGCAAGAACCAATACTTGCAGAGTGTCTAAATCTTGTAGTAGTCATGGCAGTAGGTTGCATACCGAAGGATTAAACCCTATATTGTGGAGTAAATTAAGTTCTTGCCCTTGGATCTATGTAGTATGGGATGCATAAAATCCGAACAAGTATGCATTAGTGTCATCGTAGTGTGAATGTCAGCATCAGGCATTAGGCCATATCATACAATGACATAATTAAGATAGTCATTTCTATATTTTCTGCATTCATGTTTGTCATTGTTAAGATAGTGAGATCGCTGCATTATAGCATTGTGTTAGTTGTATGCAACTGACGTACCCACAGTTTCCTAGTTGCAGGATTGGATTTGGTATGGACTTGAAGTCGCTGTTGTAATACCCCGGACGGATATTATATTGTATAAATTATTATTTTTAAAGTAAAATATTTTAAATGGGAAATTCTTGGTTTCACTCATAAAAGTTACCTGGACCTATATACTGGTAAGTATATACAAGTATTGTATCAGTTTTGTGCACTTGTACAAAGTCCTGAAAATCCCGTTTTGAGGAAAATGTCTGGAAAATCCTGGACAGACACTGAAAATTATTATTTTATTATTATTTTATTTCTATTTCCCGAAATGAAATATTTTTGGTAGATTTCACCCGGTTTTGTTAATAAGCATTATCTGTGTACACATACCAGTCTGTAAACATGTATTGTATCAAATTGGTACTGGAATCTTCCGGGATGATAATAAAATTTATTTTATTATTATTTTTGTAATTAAATTATTTTTATACGGATTGTGCGGTTTTACAAACGGATCGGTATATAGATATATACATATGTATGCGTATTGTACCGATTTCGTACGTTTGTGCAAATCATGTAATATGTGTTTTGGACAAAAATATCTTATTTTTGTCATGATTAATCAAATTTGGAGGGCTAGGATTTGTTTGGAGGCTTAAACCTAGGGTTAAGAATAATTAGGGTTACATAAGAGTATTAAATTGTATCTTCTACTAGAAGACTCTTCTCCACCTCACCCCTCCACCTCACCCCCTCCACCTCATCCTTCTAAGGCTGGCCAAAATGATCCCAAGGGGGTTTGTGCACTTGTGTGGATGTATTTTGCACTTTTCACCCTCTTTTCATCCTATAAATACCTCTCCCTTTCACTTTTTACCCCATTTTACAAGAAAAAAAAAGAGAGAAGAAAAGAAAAAGAAGAAACCCTAAGTTTTCTTCATTTGGGTTTTTCATAAGTGTTCTTCAAGTTGTAGTAGAAAGCTAGGAGGAAGGAGAAGGTTTACTAGCTAGTCCTTCCTACAAGGGATCTAAGGTGGGGATTCTCTACTTCTATTTAGATTGTTTTCTTAATTATTTATGTATGTAGAAAAGAACCCATCTTTAGGGTTATTTTTGATTCTATGTGAGTAAAGAACCCATATTTGATGGTTGTTTGTTGTAGGATAAAAAGAACACATCTTTTGATGGTGGATGTTGTAGGTGTATGTTCTAAATAACTTGGACTATTTTTTCTAAGCATATAAAAGGTTGTAGGTTAAAAAGAACCCATCTTTATGAGGTGTTGTTGTGTTTTTTGTGTTCCTAAATAACTGGGACTGATTTCCTAAGCATAAGCATGTTGTAGGGATCAAAATGATCCAATGAAAAAAATGGATTGAAATAACAAATCACATAAAGATTGATTTTTGAGACCTTGTATGGTCAGTATTGTTGTGATGATTATTTTGGACTAATTGGACTAAGATTTTTGCATAAGAACGGTGGAAAATCAAGATGAAGTTTTCTCTTTTTATTGGTGTGGATTCTTGTCCACTTTTGTTGTATGTGTTTTAAAAATGACTTGGACTAATTATTAAGCATAAATTTGTTGTAGGGATCAAAAGGATCCCATAAAAAAGATAGGTGGTAGAACTTAATTAAAACACATAAAGGTTGTTTCTTTAACCATGTATGTTTCTTGTATTTATTATGGTTATTTTTGTTAGCAGAAATAACCACTTGGACTATAGCTATGTGTATATAAAGATTAGTGTGGTAAAAATGTTTACTTACCCATTCTTGGGTTGTAGAACTCATCTTGCTTTTTAAAGGATAAGTTTCTGTTATATGTTGCTCTCTACTTTGTTAAGAAATCATTCTTTACTAACCCTTGTTCATAAAAGGTTGCTCTTATTGTATGTAGGAACTTGTAAGATTGAAGAAAAAGTGGGTTGTAGTATGTACTAATTTGTAGACTAATAAATGTAGTCTTTGTATTATATAGGACTTGAAAATTCAATAAATATAGATTCTTGTAATAGTTAAGTAGGATTTGTAATTTACAAAAGAAGTAGTTTTTGTAATAGCTAGATAAAGTCCTTAGTAGCTTTATAAGTTTACTACCATGCTTGAGATGAATGTCGTAGTACCATGTCCTAAACTATTCTAGGCTGCTAGAGAACCCATGCTTGAGTTGTAGCAAAGAACCCATCCATGCTTATGTGAACCCATGAACCTACCATGTTTGTGTTATATGTCAAAAAGAGAACCTATTCATGCTTGTGAACCCATCCATGCTTATGTGAACCCATGAACCTACCATATTTGTGTTCTATGTCAAAAAGAGAACCTATTCATGCATGTGAACCCATCCATGCTTAAGTTGTTGTAGAAAGAAACCCATCATGCTTGAGATGTAGTAAAAGATACCATGCTTGAGTTGTGTAGTAATTCAAGATTAAAAAGAACCCATTCATGCTTATGAACCTATTCATGCTTGTGAACCATGAATCCATTTTCATGCTTATGAACCAATTCATACTTGTGAATCCATGAACCTACCATGTTTGAGTTTTCATTGTTTTATGTCAAAAGAATACCATGCTTGAGTTGCTTAAGTAGTTGTGGAAATCCATGCTTAAGTTGCTAACTATTGTAGTGAGAAACCCATGCTTGAGTTGATTTTAGTAAGTATACCATGCTTGAGTTGTTGTAGGTTGATTATAGAAAGAAACCATGCTTGAGTTGTTATAGGTTGATTATAGCGAGAAACCCATGCTTGAGTTGATTTTAGTAAGTATACCATGCTTGAGTTGATTATAGTGAGAAACCCATGCTTGAGTTGATTTTAGTAAGTATACCATGCTTGAGTTGTTTTAGGTTGATTATAGAAAGATACCATGCTTGATTTGTTGTAGGTCGATTATAGCGAGAAACCCATGCTTGAGTTGATTTTAGTAAGTATACCATGCTTGAATTGTTGTAGGTTGATTATAGAAAGATACCATGCTTGAGTTGTTGTAGATTGTTGTTGTAAGAAACCCATCATGCTTGTATTATTGTAGTGTTCTAGTAAAGAACCCATGTTGAGATGGGTAGTTGTTTTAGATTCAAAGGAATCCATGCGTGTTTGAGTTATATGATTGTAGTGGTTTCGGTTAAACTCTAAAAGGAAACCATGAGTTGAGCTTGCATGATAACCCAATTGAAATGAACTCATGGTCCATAGTTGTTCTAGTTCGATTTTTAAGAAGAAACCCATGAAACTATTTCCATAATAGTTCTAGCTCGAATTGGCGAGGAACCCATGCAATTAGGTTCTAGGTGATTCTAGATCAACTTTGAGAAAGAATCCATGAACCTAGTCGCATATTGTCCTAGTTCAATTTCGGAAAAGAACCCATGAGTTCTAGTTGTATGCATTTCTAATTGAAATTGGAGCATATGATGTGCACACGCTTCATCTTCAATATATGGTAAATAATGGTTTGAAAAGTCACTAGTATTGTTAGCTAGATAAAAGCTAGCCCAGGGGTCATCGAACATCAAGACTCGCATCTTACCACCTTGGAAACTGTGGATAAATCACACCTCGAGCACCGACGGATCTTAACTGATGTGGGTTGATCGCGGGCCGAGAGTGTTGACGAGATCCGAGTTAGGGGTAGTGATAGGGTCTCATAATTTCCGTAGGGGCCATCGACCATCAAGAATCGCATCTTACCACCTTAGAAACTGTGGATAAATCACACCTCGATCACCGACGGATCTTAACAGATGTGGGTTGATCGTGGGCCGAGGATATTGATGAGATCCGAGTTAGGGGTAATGATGAGTGAGAGAGATTTCCGTCATCGGTGTCTTGGATCGATAGGCCATGAGTTGGATCGGGATAACATAAGGAAGTTATTGAAAACCCCGTGAGATTGTTTGGGCTTAGTGACATCGTTAGGGTAGTAACTTAAGGCTATTACTACTTAACCTTTACTTATTATTATTTTTGCCGAAGGGAAAGAGTTGGAGTTAAGGGTGATTCCTTATGATCCGACTTGTCCTATAGGCCGACACTAGGCGGTGTTGTTGGGTTGTACCTTCCCATCAAAGGGATACGTACGGTGCCATCTCACGAGTTGGGAGCACGGGTTGCGTATCTCGTCTGTTAATTCCTGAAATACCATGATAAGAACGGTATGTCAAAACTAGGGGATGGACCCCGGAAATTCTGTCACGTTCTATGCTAGGGAGAGCGAACGGGCCATAGACTACGGTCTATGAGTTATGGGTGACACATGGTAGGCTTTGTGCTATCCTGCGCTCAGAAGACCATGTGTTCGTCTGGTTTTTGAGTGAGGTCGGGCGTGCCTGACGAGATTAGACCGTTCAGGGCAACCTCATCAGTCACGGGGTATTCTCAGAAACAGGATTGTGTACAATGTAGAATTCTTAACGAGGGTTCAAATCCCTATATATGGAGAAACGGCTTGAGATGGGGCGTATATAGTATGGGATGCATACGGTTCCGGAGACTTGCTTGTATTAGAGTAAGAACATCTTGGCGTTAGTCAATCTTGTGTTAAAGTCTAAGGCATAGCATACACTAACACATCAATTATATATACATATTTCTCTTTTCATTAATCTGTTTGCTTAAGTGGAGAATTGCTGCTAGTTATCAGCCTTAAAGCGTCAGTGAATACTGATGCCCCCATTTCAATAGGTACCGAATTGCAGAAGTACAGGTACATAATTTAAGAGGACTCAAGGTGAGAGAAGCAAGAGTCGTTTCCTTTTCCGTGCATTATATGTTGTTACTATTGTTTCATTGTAACAGTTTTGTAATCTATTTATTTGTTGGAAAGCATCCAAGTGAAATACCAAGTGTTGTTGTTCATTCATTGTACTCTGATGTAATATGTTGAAAGTTGTAACACTTGGGATTGTAAAGGTATTATTGTAACACTGTTGTAATGTATTGCAATTTTGTAACATTCAGATTGTAATACATTTGTGTTGAAATAAAAGTTTTAAATTTTCCTGTTTTTTTGTGTATCGTGGCTAATTGAAGAAAAGATTCTGGCTTATGTCATGGTTTCCCAGTCACCGGAAATCGGGGCGTTACAGTTGTCATGGGTTGTCAAAAGATTGAAGAGCTTTCATTAACATATGTTGTATTGTACTTATTTATTTCTGTTGTGCTATTGTAAAAGAATGATGTTGTAAATGAAAAAGTTTTAAATTCCTTGTATTTTTGTACGCATTTGAATTAAAAGATCATGTTTATGCTACGAATTACATATGTTTGGAATTCGGGGCGTTACACGTCGCCCCTTGACTGAGCCACCTCGAGCATCACCCGCAGCCTCCTGACTTCCTCACCACCGCAGCAACCCCGTACGCCATTGTGGTGCCGCCCGAAGCTCCCCTACTCAACCATTACCAACCACCCTGCTATCATGCTACACTCGTTGCCATCCACCATCACTGCACTCGATGCATCCGTACCACAACCACACCCGACTGCCTACCGCCAACTTGCTGCCTTCCTCGATCGCCCACTTCTTCACCGACTGCCACCTTGTCTGTCACGCCCCGCTTCTCAAAATACGGGAATACAAGCTCGTGGCGAAGGCCCAGCGAATGATTTTAACATCATCCATAAGCTGTACCAGTCTTAACTTAACAACATGAAAAGATATAATTACAACCACGTAGAAAACATAATCACATAAACGAGGATAAAATCCAATAACCAAATCTGGAATACAAGAACTTACCAAATACCTCGAGAATATGCAATGCAGTAACAGATCGACGAGTTCCTTTTGGTTATCAATCACTGTACCTGTATAACATAACTCTAAAGAAAGAGAAAGAGACCCCGTTAGAGCAAGCTTCGGGAGATAAGTAGTAGGAAGCAGCAAAATAGGAAATAAAGGACTATATAACAAGAACAAAAATTGTATCGATATTGGAGTCAATAAATGATAAACGGTAACAAAATCAAAAGTTGATAATCAATAATTCAAAATTAGGAATCAATGTTTAATAACTAGTATTCAGTGTTAGTGTCAATATTCAGTATTCATTTATGTCTATAAGTCTTTTATCAATCCTAACTAATGCACGTATTATTGCGTCCCATACCACAGGTTCGGTGCATACAATTAATTTCGTTTAGACTTAGTGGTGGATTTTATAGGGTCGTGTACTCAGGCATCATTATATTATGTCCTATAATCAGGTAATGGGTTCTAGAGGTGACCCCCGTAAATCCCTGACGTGGCAATTAGTTCCATTTAACTGGTAAACAGGAAAACGGTAAACACGTTCATGAATCATGTAATCATGTAATGGGTTCTAGAGGTGGCCCCCATCAATCCCTGACGTGGCACTTAGTTCTACGTGGTACTTAGTTCCATGTGATAGGTTCTAGAGGTGGCCCCCATCAATCCCTGACGTGTAACGACCCTAATTTTGATAAATAAGTTTTATAAACAAACTAGATTCTACTAGTTATAAAATTATTTTCTTGGTTAAAGAAATTATTTTTCTATGCACATGAACTTACACATATGCAATTTTTTGAGTTTGGGCTTGTGAAGCCCAATGTAACACACCAAAACAACACTTAAAAAAAAATGAGTACAACCCCAAGGATGCTCGGCCTACAATTGCCGGGGGGGGGGGGGGGGGGGGGGGGGGGGGGGAGGCGAGAAAACAAGTTAGGACTAGGGTTTTATTGTTTGAATATATTTGACTCATGATGAGTCTTTCTCCTCTCCCACACTCCACCTCCCTCATATTCCAATCCCATGCATGATGAAATGTTTCCCCCATTCCCCATGGCCTTAGAATCCGGCCAAATCCCTCCATCTCCCTCGTCTTTTTTGTTTTAAAGTCCCCCTCTCAACTCCACTTCTCATTTACAACTCCTACACTTTTCTAAAGCTCCAAACCTCACTCTCTACACTCTTACTACTAATTTGGAGTAAGAAGAAGAAGAAAAGAGGAGGCCAAAACAAGGAGGAAAAGAAAGGTGCTCAAGTTGGAGTCAAGAAGGAAGACCAACAAGCAAGGAGCTAGAAGGAGATCAAACTACACGCAAAGGTGGGTGATTCTAATCTTTTTTTTTTGTTTTTATTGTTGAATGGTGGTTGTAGTGACTGAAAAATGAAATGCATGCTCTTGAAATTTTAGTATGTCTTTTTTAAGGGTATCTAAGATCTATGTTTCAAATTTCATGAGATTTGGACCACTGTAACTATGTTAATAAAATCATGCAAACTCAGCTAGTTATTTTAGTAAATGGAACAGCTACTATTATTGCTCTGTTTTTGGTGTTATTCAAAGAGGCATAATTGAAAATCCACCTAGTAGAATCACTTGATTTTTGTAAGTGTTGTCATGTCATGTGTCAGGAGCTAGAATATAAAAGTTCATAATGTTCTGACACTGTTTACTATTTAAATCTGATTTTACCCTATGACTGTGTTATTATGATGTGCTGTTATGAGAATCTGTACACTTGTTCAAGATGGGACCATAAGAGATTGTAAACGACCTTGTATGAAGAAACTTGAAACTAGGAAGTTATAGTAGACACATAGAACTTTCTAGATTGACTCTAAGTGTACGATTTTATATGATTTTTTACTAGTGACGACAGAAACACAAAAAATCCTAGAGCTTACTGTTTTGCACGATGTTCATTGAAATGAGTTTAAACTTATATCTTGTTGGCTTAGAGTTGCTGTTTGAGGTCAAGAATCATGTTATAGATGTGTACTTGGGTTAGGACTTAAATTATCTAAAGTTCCTTGCTAAGAGCAGCTTATAGTTGCTTGTACACCCCAATATAGACAACATTGTTCACTATTTTGAAGTAGAAATTGTATTGGATGTTGGGATTGTGTTGTTGACCTTTTTGGGATGAAATCCTTGCCCAAAGTGTGCTATCACATGCTTTCTACATTGAGTAGAAGCATGGGAGCACCCGATCGCGATTCTTCAAAGTAACGGGACCGGGAATGACTCCGTTTTGGCATAAACGCCAAATGTTTGCTTGCTGTTTGGAATTGTAAATTGTCAATTTTAGGGCTCTTAGAACCCCTTTTTGTGGATTCATGGGTTAGGACTTACTCCTAGTGTAGTGTACCTTGTTGGGATACATCAGTTTGAGTATTTGAGACTCTAGGACTAAGTCTTGTTGACAAACCTAGACGGGTAGAATAGAACCTGTGTCGCATCGAATGCGATGAAGGAGATGACTCGTGCACCGACGCACTCACCGTGCAAGGATGGATTCCATGGATTTTTTTAGGAGCTACCACCTATTGAGGACCATGGAGCATTAAGTTAGTAGGAGCTGCTTGTTGGTCGGGCCGAGGTTGCGATCGAACTTCAAGCATAGATGACGATCGCGACGATCGATGGGGTTGATTCATCGCTAGTTCGTGCCAAGTGTAGGTCGAGGTGGGCCAACCCTTGGGCCGGACTTGAGGGCTAGTTGAGTCATAGTGAGGGATGGGTTAAGGTCCATTAATGACAAAAGGGTAGCTAATTAGAAAGAGTCTGCAAGTAGAACTTAACTAGTTGTTTATAGCAAGCCAAGTTGATTTCCAAGTTAGGGATTGGATATGGTAGATAGACCGCCTAACTAAGGGAATGGGTAATATGAGATAGCTCACCTGGAGGTCCATACTTATAATAAGAAAATGAAAGAGAATTAGAGTTGGGCTAGAGTGATGGCCTTTAGTAATCGGTTGATAAAAGAAATACTAATAATCCTGTAGTTAAGATTATCTTTAATTTTGGAGTGGGGTAGCATGGATACTTTGGTAGGACTAGATCGAGTCTTGGTTGATTGTAAGGACAGGCACTAGCGAGGGTGTTCGCCTGTCTGTTCTCCTGTCAGAGGGACGCATGGCATCATCACGCTTGGCCAAATCCTAGGTTCGTTTAACGCGGACAGGGACCCTGAGCTGCCCTGTAACGGAGTCGGGGAGACTCTGTGGGGGCTCCACTGTTTTGGCAGAAATGCCTTTATGTCCATAACAACCTTTGAGGAGATTTGGAGTGTTGATGTCGTCTCGACTACAAGTTCTGCTCTAGTGTAAGGACGAGTGTAGTGAATTTGGGAAAACCTTATATCCGTCAGGTCCTTTGTTGATCAATGCGGACAGGAGGTTTAGAGGAAGTCCTCACAGCGCGAAACTCTACGGGAATGACTCTAAGTCCTCCGGCGGGGAGCCCTGGTGCTTGTATATCAGCTTTTGGTGAGGTCCGGGGAGATGTAGATACAGCAACATACCATGATTATAGTCGTGCAGGGTAAGCCTGCAACTGGGATCCAGGGCATAGTGGATAAAACATGAGGATTGGACACCACTAATGATAGTAGTGACAGGTAAGCCGGACGACTGCAGCCTCACCATCACTGGAATCAGAAATAGGAGAAAGCATAAGAGCAGGATGCATAGCGAGGGATCGAGTTCCATCAGACTGAAGAATGCCGTTTTGTTGGGGGGGTGTGTAGTGTGGGATGCATATCTTTCAACCAAGCGTGCATTATCTTTAGGAGCATGTGTGCATAGTGTGCATTAGATTAGGTCAGGGTATATACCGACACTTGCTTGACACCACCTTTTCTTCGCATCAAATATTATTTGTGATTGTTGAGGTTGGAATTGCTATATTATGGCGTAGAGAGGATAGCCAAATATAGCATTTTGTCAGTTGTAATCAACTGACATGTCCATAGTTATCAGTGCAGGATTGCCGACTTGAGATCGCGGGAAAGCTCTAGCAGGGGAAAGCATCCATGTGAAAGTTACGATCCAAATTTATTGTACATTCTTCTTGTAACAATTAATTTGTAATTTTTGTAAATCATGGACATTGTAATAATAATTTGATGTAATAAAAGTTTTTAATTTCCTGTAATTTTTGTTGTGTTGTGACTCATTTGAAGAAAGATCCTGGAGTGTGTCACGAGTTCCTATGTTAGGAATTCGGGATGCTACATGACGTGGCACTTAGTTCTACGTGGCACTTAGTTCCATGTGATGGGTTCTAGAGGTGGCCCCCATCAATCCCTGACGTGGCACTTAATTCTACGTGGCACTTAGTTCCATATAACTTTAAAACATGGGAAACACAGGCCCCCTTCCGAGTAGACTTACCTATATTATCCACTACTATGGTCAACCCTTAACCCCTACTTGTTATTATTTTATTAACAATTATTTATGACCATGCATGTGGTCAATGTGGACGATGGTATTAATACTCATGCAACATGTACAATCGATGAGACCGATAGTACAATTTCAAGATGATAGAAAGACTATACAATACATGAAATATACATCGTCCAATTTATTAAATATGGAAAACATGGTTTTATGCAAAATATAACAATATTTGGACTAAGTGTACTACAATTTCATGTGCAAGGTTTTAAGTTTCTGTGTGAGGAACCGGGTCGAAACCTCAGTACAAAGTTAAGCAAATGACAAGGCAGTATGTGTGAATGTTCAATAGTACAATAAATTTACGGTTTGGGATTGAATTCAACAATAATAGCACGATGAGAAGACTATGAATAAATAACATGGTACAATAAATTAACAATGGAGTTCAATTAGATATGATATTCAATTTGATTACTATTTGCCAGATTTCAAAGAGTGTTTTCTTGAACTAGAAACAATAAAAATAAGTTCGAGAGGTGCTTGCATGTTAGGAGACGATTAGATCAGATATAGGGAATACCGGGATGAGGATCCCAGGCGACAAATCACGAACACGAAGCACTAACACGTGCGAGTCACGTGCGAAAGCTGAAACAGCAACAGCAAGATCCACAACACACAAATAGCAGATCCCAAAGCGAAATAGCAACCACATAACTCGGATCCCAGAACAGCGAACACCAGATCGGGATTTGCTACACCCCGAACACCAAACACTCGAATCGGCCAATATCGGATCCCCCTCTAGGCAGAACAGTAAACAACAGATCGAGATTTTTTACACCCAGAACACCAAACACCGACTCCTCTCACTGTTCCTCTTCCCCACTTCAACAGAGAGAGAAGGAGAGAGCCGGAGATGCTGGCGGTGATGGTGACTGTAGTGGGGGCGCTCGTGACGACTGGAGGTGGCAAAATCGACAGGCGGCGGTGCTATGGTCAGGAAGTGATGTAGCAGCGAAGGACGGCGGTGCGTTGAATGACTTTGTTTCGCTCCGCAAATAGGGGAGACGAGCAACGGAGTTGCTCGGGTTGGACGGCGACGGCGAGGCAATGGGGTGTTCTCCTGTGGTTGCGGGGTGAACGAAGAAACGAAGACGAAGGCGATGAGCGGTGGTGGCGACGAATGGCAAAGTCGGCAATGGCTTCGAGCGGAAGTGAAGACGATGGGTTCTTTGGACGTTATGAGCGGAGGAGGAGGTCGAGGAGCGATGGCATTGCGACGGTAGGTTGCGAGGGGAAGCTTCCGTGGTGGAGATGGCGGATGAGTGAGTTCTCGACAATGGCGATGGGCTCGACGAAGGGGAAGGAGGTTGAAGATGAGGTGGGGCACTGCGGTAGGCTCGAGGGGTGAGGGCAATGGCATCGCGGTGAAGCCACGATGGGGAGAGGGCGATGGCGGGGATTAGGTTTGAAGTGAAGCGGAGGAGGGAGAGCTCGGGAGTCGGCGGTTGCGATGGGGAAGATGTAGGGGATTGGGCGGGAAAGTTAGGGTTCAACAGTGAGAGGGGGAGTGCACAGGATCAAGTGTAGGGGGTATGACAGTAGTGGGGAGTTTTTCTGCTGGCTTTTTTGGAGAAAATAAGGAGATGAAAAGAATATTTAATGATAGAATAGTGGAATCATATTGTGGGTAGTTAGTAGATACGGGGGATTGTGGGGGAGAAGATTGTGGACTAGTTGTTAGGGAGAATTTTGGTTATGGGTTTGGGTTAAAGTAGTTTAGAATCCAATAGGAGGTGGGTTATAGGGTTTGGGTCCAAAACACCATTAAACGATTAAATAATTGTACATTGGGCTTCTTAATAATTAATACAATTATAAGGAACAAGATATTGGGCTTTGGGCAAGAATGCGGGTCAAAATAGATGGACAATTATCAATCCAACAAGACGAAAGACAAATCCATGAAATTAAATTTAAATCAGGAATACAAAAAATAGGATTCAAATAATCAAATAATAGATCAAAATCGATGGGCTTCATACTACTAAATAATAATACAAGATTATGTTAAAATCAATGGGCTTTAACAAAAGTAGTAATAATAATACTAATAACAATAAATATTAATAATTAAAATAATAATAACAATAATAACAATAACAATAATAATAATCATCATAATCATACTAATAATAATAATAATAATAACAATAATAATAAACATAATAACAATACTGATAAGAATAATTATACATGATAGAATATAATTTCCGTTCAACATTTTCGCGAAAGTAGTTCAATAATGAAAATAATAATAAAATAATGAAAAGAACAACAACAACAACAACAACAACAACAACAACAACAATAAAATAATGAAAACAATAGTATTAATAATAGTAATAACAGTAATAATAACATTATACAACAAAATAAAAATTTAACTTATCAAATGTGAGTTAGCAGTGCCTACGACTCTATTGGCTAGCGGTCTCCCCCTCTCTGCGATGCTTGCACTCGAGGATCCTTCTCTCACAGTGGTGGCTGAGTCGATCTTGACCGGTGAGCTGAAGAGAATTTTCATTCCTAACTTGCAAATTCGGAGGCATGATGGCTTCTTAGGGGATTCGACGAGCTGTATGGATGTCGTTCGTCATTTTGCCACCCCCAAAGATAAGGTGGCCATGGAGCATGGGACTGTGGCTGACTCCGCTTTAGAGATCGCGAAGGCGCAGATGATGGTAAGTTAATTTTCGTTTTTGTTTTTGCGAGATTGTCAACTTTCTTGTTCTTAACCTTGAATCCTTTCTTGCAGGCAATCTGCCACTTCAGCCACCTGCTGAGGCAAGTGGTGGAGCAAGAGAAGGAATTGAAGGCAGTCATCGACAGAGTGAAGGTCGGGCAGTCGCGGTCGAAGAAAGAGTCCGAGGCGGCTGCTTTGCTGGCTGAATCTCAAGCCGCCCAGATTACCCTGTTAGAGGCGGCATTGGCGAAGGCGAAGGAAAGTGCCGCTTTGGAGAAGGCTGAGGCCGCTCGGGAGAAGGCGGCAGAGATGGAGATGACAGTCTTTGAGCGGGACATGGCTGTGCTCGAGGCTGTTCGAGAGGCTAAGGCTACAGCAGAAAAGAAGGCCATTGACTTTTTGGAGGACAATATGCGGAGGGCCTACGACATGGTCTTGAAAGATGTCGGAAAATGAGTTCCAGGGTTCGATCGCAAAGGCTACTATTTGTTTCCCGACGAGGCGAGAGGAAACGTAGAGACCGCAGAGGGAGAAGAGGTTGATGAGTAGGGGGCGACGAAGAGGAACTCATTGTGGGGGACCCGCAACGGCTTGAGTGAGCTTTCCAGAGGAGGCTGAGGGGAGTGGCCGCGCGCTTGGAACCCTTGAGGTGGATCCTTGATTTCCTTAGGAGCTTTTCTTTTGTTTCTAGCTGTAGGTTTGATTGTGGTGATGCCTAATAGCAGACTGGCCACCGATCTTGTATCTCTACTAAGTAATGAAAGTCACATTGTTGTTTCAACATTTGTGTCCTTTACATAGCGTAAAACTATCTTGTAGCTTTAGGTATATTCTGGTTCTAAGAGATTTATATCTCTTTTGTTCCTCTCTCTAAGATAGCGAGGTGTCCCGTCTTCACTCCTAGATAGGCGTCTATAAGTTGGGATTTGCTCGAAATTGGGAGAGGCTTTATAAAGCTGAGTTGGAGTTGAACCATCTGAAGCTGATCTTAGCCCACCATGATAGAAAAATAAAGCAGATAGAAGAAAGAATCGATGAAGCGGCATCAGAAGGCGAGGAGGCGTGCCCGTCAATGGCTGTCATCCAAGGTTTGAGGCTTAAATTCCTTCGCCACTCCCTGTTCGAAGCGAAGTCTGCGAGGGAAGAACTCAAGAACGTGGTTCTTGACAAAAGCATCGAGGTGGCCCATCTTCGGAGAACAATTTCTGATGTCTCGCGCGGAGCCAGTTCAACTCGACTGCCTCTGTTGAAGATAAGAGTCACCGATGATGCGCTCAAAGAGCGAGTTGTAGAGCTGGAGGTGGAGAACGCTCATTTGCGACAGTTGTCTGAAGGAAGCAACGTTAGGAGCACCTCCTGCCCTCGGGGTGAGTATGCTCAGGGTAAGACATTCCATGAGCTAGCACTTCGCTTGCCCCCTGTGTTACGAAATCTCGGAGATGCGCAAAGTGGCATGGCCGGTTCATCGAGCGGAGCATCTATTAGGGCCACTGTTAGAGTGGGTGCCGACGATGCCACTTGACTCGTTGGCCTGGGGATGTCTATGGAGAGGGGTCACCAGCACCATGGTGCTCGTCGTCCACGTGTGTCGCTCAACAGGTGCATCCCGCTCCCTAGGAGGGGTTAGGGCAAAATTTTGTAATCCCGTAGTATGTCTTATTGTGAATTTTGGCCTAGTTTGAGACTTGTATCTCGTATATCAGTTGTATCTTTAGTTGGACTTGTATCTTTGACTTTAATGCAAGTGAAGTAAAGCAATTTTTGAAGAATTTCTCTTGAGTATTTACACTTGGGTAACACTCGTTTTGATAGGGTAGAGTCAACAGTTGTGGGAGTAATTCCGAATGGTGAACCACTTTGTACTCGCTTGTGAGTAAGTAGTTGAAGCAGAATCGAATCAAGTGTTAGACTCTGAACCATCGTTTAGAGAGCATCAATAGTTGTGGGAGCAATTTCAAATGGTGAAACGCTTCGTACTCACATAGAAGCGAGTAGTTAAAGCGGAATCGAACAAAGTGTTAGACTCCGAACTGTTGTGTAGAGAGTATCAACAGTTGTGGGAGCAATTCCGAATGGTGAATCGCTTCGTACTTGCTTAGAAGCAAGTAGTTGAAGTGGAATCGAACCAAGTGTTGGATTCCAAGCATGTCGTTTAGAGAATATCAACAGCTGTGGGAGCAATTCCGAATGGTGAACCGCTTCGTACTCGCTTAGAAGCGAGTAGTTAAAGCGGAATCGAACCAAGTGTTAGACTCTGAGCTTGTTGTTTTTTAGAGAGTTTCGTGCGTCGCAAAGAAAACCAACTAGATTATTATAAATAGAAAATTCCCAGGAAGTAACTCGCCTTTATTAGAGATGGATTGAGTGGCTACTTCTGAGTTGCAAGCCACTCCTACATTTTGAAAAGAGAAATGACAAGGTAGATAAAAACACTAAATAGAAACTGCTCGACTCAGGAGTTGCCTGAAGTTGCTTGGAGCGGTGTTACAACACCCTCTTGGTACTTTATTAAGTGGTCAACGTTCCAAGTCCTCGGTTTTTTCCTGCCCCCCGGGTCTTCGAGTTGATACGCGCCTGGTTGAATAACTCTGGAGACCCTATACGAACCTTCCCAGTTGGGTGCTAGCTTGCCCTTCTTGCTTAGAAGGGAGATTGACAGCTTTCGGAGTACTAGGTCCCCCTCTTTAAGATTAGCGGGTCAGACATTCTTATTGTAGGACTAGGTGATCCTGCGTCAGTATGTCTCCTGTCTTCAGGCCGAAGAGTATTTGTCGATTAGCGTTCTCTGCTTGGCCGTTGGATTAAAGGTGGGATATTGAGGAGAAATGCTGATGGATGCCGAGGTCGGTGCAGAAGTTGTGAAAAGCTGCCCCTGCGAATTCTGTTTGTTATCGGATACAAGGATATGAGGTATGCCGAACCGATACACAATGTTCTTCCAGAAGAACTTCTGAACTTTGTTCTCCGTAATCGTTGCAAGGGGTTCGGCCTCGATCCACTTAGAGAAGTAATCTATCGCCACGACGAGAAATTTCCGCTGGCCTGGCACTGGGGGAAAAGGTCCGAGAATCCATCCCCCACATCGCAAAAGGGATGGGACTCGCTAAAGAGGAGAGCTAAGCTTGTGGTAGGTGACGGATCGGAGAAAATCTTTAGCAGGGAATGCATTGGCGAACGTACTGTTCGGAGTCGCTATAGAGTGTGGGCCTGAAGTAGCCATAATTTAAAACTTTACGGGCGAGGGATCTTGCTCCCAATGCACGCCACACATCCCATCATGGGCCTTCTTCAGGGCATAGTGTGCTTCTTTGGGGGAGAGACACTTCAGGTAGGGTCTGCCGTCGATCTGAGTATAGGAGCATTTGTACATGACTCCATCTAGGAGAGTGTACCGCTCGGCTCTGGTCCTGAATCTCCTAGCCTCTTTTAGGTCGGCTGGAAGAATTCCGTCTCAGAGGTACTCGAGCAGGGGTTTCATCTAATTTTCCCCAAGTGTTAGGGGCATAGTCTCCATCGGCTCTAGGTTGTCCTCCTCAATACGGGGTTTCGGGAGGACTTCTATCAATACGGTTCGCTCTAGACCATGGAGGGAGGAGGAGGCGAGCCTTAAGAGGGCATCCGTATGTGCGTTCTCCTCTCGGGGGACCCGCTGGAGTCGAGCATCTTCAAATAAAGCTAGCAGTCCCGTTACCTTCGCCAAGTACTTGGCCATGCACTCATCTCTTGCTTTGTACTCCCCAAACACTTGATTCATGACGAGCTATGAATCACTAAAGATCTGGATATGCTTGGCCTCAGCTTTGTGGGCCATGCAGAGCCCTGCGATGAGGGCCTCATACTCGGCTTCATTGTTCGACGCACGAAAGTTGATGCGGAGGGAGTATTGCAGAACGAAACCATCTGGGCCGGTCAAGATAACCCTTGCTCCACTTATGTCAGTGCACGAGGATCCGTCGACATAAACGATCCAGACCCAGGGTTCGTCAACCGACTCGCAGGGGTTGGGAATAGTGCTCTCCACAATGAATTCCGCTAGGGCTTGTGCCTTGATAGCGGTTCGAGGTTGGTAGCTGATGTCGTGCTGGCTCAGCTTTATGGAACATTTAATCAAGCGTCCCGATGTCTCGGGCTTATGGAGGACTTGCTTTAGCAGTTGGTCGGTAAGGTTGACCACCGAATGAGACTAAAAATACGAGCGAAGTTTCCTTGCCGCCATGACCAATGTATACGCCATCTTTTCCAACTTCGGGTAGCGGAGTTCCGCGTCCCTAAGGACCTTTCTCACATAGTAGATGGGTCATTGCGTCTTCTCCTCCTCTCTTACCAGGACGGCACTAAGGGTCTGCTCCGAAGTGGCCAGGTATATGTAGAGGGTTTCACCAGGCTTCAGCTTTCTCAAGGGTGGGGGCTTTTCCAGGTAAGCCTTCAGTTGATCGAAGGACTCTTACTGCTGTTGCCCCTACTGAAAGCCTTTTGCTCCCCATAGGGCTTTGAAGAATGGGAGGCATTTCTCCTCTGACTTGGAGAGAAAATGCCCTATAGCTGCAAGGCGTCCCATGAGCCTTTGCACTTCTTTGACATTGGAGGGAGGGGCCATATTGAGTATGGCTTTGATCTTCTCAGGATTGGCTTCTATGCCCCTCTGGCTTACCATGAATCCAATGAATTTCCCGGACGAGATGCCGAAGGTGCACTTGCTCGGATTCAACCTCATGTTGTGCCTTCTCAACACCCCGAAGGCTTCCTGGAGGTCAAGGACATATTCCTGCTTCCGGATGCTCTTGACCAACATGTCGTCCACATAGACTTCCATGTTACGATAATCTGGTCTCGGAAGACCTTGTTGACTAGGCGCTGGTATGTAGCTCCCGCGTTCTTTAGCCCGAAGGGCACTACTCAGTAGAAGTACAGGCCTTGGTCAGTCATGAACGAGGTCTTCGGAATGTTAGGAGGGAACATCCGGATATGGTTATACCCCGAGAAGGCATCCATGAAGCTGAGGAGCTCGTGGCCGGAGGTCGCATCGATCGGAGCATCGATGCTTGGAAGGGGGAATGGATCCTTCGGGCACGCCTTGTTGAGGTCTGAATGTAATTGGAGCATATGGATACAGTCAATCCAACAAAGTGACCGTCAAAAGTAGAACCACTAAATGTTAATGGATCATCTTGATTAACAGGAATGCGGAAAATATATAATCTTCATGTGCTTGCTATACTATCATTCTACCGAGGTGGTGGGAAAACAAAGAATATAATATCGTCTAAAATGAACGAACCGTAAGTAGGAACAGCACAACAAATGCCTATTCAAAAAATAAGGATTATAAAGCGAAATGAATCACAAATTTAGATCAAAAAATTGAGGCTCAGATGAGGTTCAAGTTAACGTATAATCACTGCTCTTATTTCTAATAAAGTCTCTCTCCTACGCCTGAATCAACTACAAATATTACTACTGCCTCGCCAGCGTTATAGATTACTTAGCAGTAGAAAGAACTAAATAGGCAATAAGATTGCATTGACATGTTTGAACAAATAACCAAAAATTCAATCACACCTTAGCAGTGGACATATATGCACCATCATCATCACCTCCAAGAACGAAAAACATTGTACCACAAAAAAATGCAGGATTATTTGTAAAACAATCCGTCTTTTTTCGCTTGAAGTTTCAAAAATACAATCACTGTCATACTGAATTCATAGATTACTACATACATCTATCTGTGTTGCTTCCACTAAAAATACAATCACTGTCACAATGAATTCAAATATACAATCACTGTCACAATGAATTCATAGGTTACTACATACATCTATCTATTCAATTAGTCTTTTTCCAGAATAGACTAAGAATTAGTTTGCCTGAAATGGAAAATGTTCTGAAACTTGCTGAAGAACAAAAACTATTTAATTTTCCTAGCCCACCTTATCTAAAAATAGACAAAAGTAATTTATGCCAAATAAACATAAAATTTATGCTTATAATTGTGGGATTTATATGATGTTTGTGTAGTAATAGAATCGATGAAATTGCTAAATTTTGGGATAATGTATGGGATGAATGCAGATTAATGTGCTGAGGGAAGAGGATTTGAATGGGAATTTCTTTAAGGCGCTAGCGCATGTGCAGGACATTCATGCCAATTGTAGGATACTACCGAGGAAGCATCACCAGGTTTTTTTTTTGGTTGGGAAGTGGGGAATGTGTTTGAGTTGTTCGAGTTGAAGTCAAGTTGTTAGGATTGGTAGTTTGCATAGCTTGGTTTCTTGTTTTGAGAAAAATGGGTGGGTTATTTGCACCATTGTAACATCCTAAATTTTTATTTATAAAGAGTTTGTTGATTTTTACGTGTTTTGCACGTATAATTTCATATGTATTTTTCTGGAAAATTATTTCTTTATAACATGAAACAATAATTATTTCAAGTCTCTCTCTTTATTTTTCTAAAAAAACTATTTTTTAAAGCCGAATAAAGTCTTTCTTTATAACATGAAACAATAATTATTTCATGTCTTTCTCTTTATTTTTCTAAAAAGCCTATTTTTAAAAGCCGAATAAAATCCTAGGCCTAATTATCTCTTTCTAGCCCACCCTAATTTATTTATTTATTTATTTATTAGAGCCCATAGTTAATTAGCCCATTAGTGAGCCCATTTAACTTAATTCATCTTTTAATTAGTCTAACTTGTAGTATAGACCAATTTAGTTAGCAATTAATTAAAATACATGAACAAACTTTTAATGGGGATACTAGTTTTGCATGTGCAAAGTGCACCCTAAGTGTAGGCCGGATTTCACCAAAGAGAGAAGGAGAGATGGACGAAGTTGGGAGGTGGTTGCTCCATTATGAGTAGTTGCTACAACTCCCTAATTCATCTTGGCCTTTGACCCTTAACCAATTAGACTAATCCTAGACTTCCATTTGCACTCAAAATTAGTATAAATATCCCCCCCCCCCCCCCCCCCCCCCCTCACTCATTCATATTTGCACTTGAAAAAGAATTGAAAAGCATTGAAAGAATGAAAGAAAGACAAAATTGTGAGTAAAAGATTAGGAGTGTTGTGAGTTAAAAGATTGAGTGTTAGTTGTGTGTGTTCCTCTTCCAAGTTGACCGACCTACCATTGGAGTAAGAAGGAAGGAGTTCAAGTACCATCAAGCTAGAAGGAGAAGTCAAATTGGTGGCTCAAATTAGCAGGAGAAGGCTTTCCTTGTTTATTCTAGGAGACTTTAGGAGTTCTTGTTGTTTTCTCTCCATTAAAGGTGGGTGATTTTATCAAAATTCTAACTAGATATCATGCTAGGGAATTGATTGGTAATTGTTAGAAAACTTTAATTAATTTAGTCATGTGTTGTGAAAATGAGACAAATTGCAAATAGTATGAATGCTTGTTAAAGAGAAAGTTAATTGATGCAAATTATGATTGTTATCTTAGAAAATACCATGCTACCATGATTTATATGTTGCTATGTGCTAAATTAAGAAATTGTGCTTGTATGTTTAGTTAATTGAAATGAGAACCATGAAAAATGTGATTTTGCTAGTTTACTTGTTAATGGCAAGAAAAAGGAAATTATTACTGAAATGATTGTATAATAGTAATAAAAATAATAAAAGTGATCTAGGAAAATTTTTAAGTGCAAAATTGTAGGGAAACTATGCTTGTTTTCTAAAATTTGAAATTGTAGAGCAAAATATAAGTAGTGAGTAAAATTATGATTTTTTGTGTCAAAAATCAAGTTTTATTTTAGTAAATTACTTTGATTATATAGAAACTAAAATATGGAGTTTTTGAATTAAATTGGAGAAGAAAAGAATTTAAAAATAGTTGTTTTTATAAAAGTCCGAAGTGGACAAAGACTCGAACCATAATCCTAGGATCCCAAACCATATCAGGTTAGTCACTTGGACTTATTGATCATTGGGTGCATTTGGATTCGCTTACTGTAGCCGTGAGTTTGGTCTTGGATCTCTGGTTCAAAACTGGGCATTAGCCCTTTTGTTTTATATTTTCCAGAAAATCTGAAAACCTAAAAACGAGTTCTTATGAATTTAAACCCCCCTCTTTGTCATACTTGCGATCTGTCCTTTCTGGTTAGTAGCGGCGCCACAGTGCGCTGCACTGTAGCAGCAGGTCGTCTTTGGTTGCGGGTTCGAATCCTGAGTTTGGCACTTTAAACAACTTTTTTGGTTTTTTTACTTTTAATGTGATTTTGGACCTTTAAAAAACCGAAAAAATATATATAATTATTCTAAAAACATATGGACTTCATGAAAAATATTTATACAATATTTTGACTTAAATTAAAGAGAGTGAGAAGTAAAAATTGAGTAGGATGCTATAAAATTGACTTTTGCATAAGTAGAAAATGTGATTTATTCCATGAGAAAAATTCTACCTAATTTGTAAAGGGGATCTTGTATGAGAAAAAAATTAAAGAGTGTTTATCTATGAAATTTTACTCTATAATTTGTGCAAGTCTTGCTATTGAAAGTTAAATGAAAAATATGATTTTGATTTTGAAGGAAAAAAATAATAGTGCGAGAAATAAATGGATCTATTGAGATTAATCCCGAATGAGAAAGATATAAATCAAAGTTGAACTTTATGTAAGAAATTGATTCATAGAAAAGAAATGGAAATTATGTTGAGTTATGAAAAAGACTGTGAGTATGAAAACTCAATTTTTGTGATTATGAAGTGAAATTGAGAACTAGAGTGTAGCTAAGCCTCATATCAGCAATGAAAAGAAATTGTTGAAAAAAGATTTGAAATGAAAAGACCAAGATTTGGGGTTGTGTTATATAAATGGTTAAGATCGGTATAGTGGAAGGGCTAACTCTAGAGGATTGATTTTATTCATGATTCAAATAAAATTGAGGACTAGACACATAGTGGAGATGTGACGAAAGTAAGAGAAAAACACGAGTATGAGGGCCTCGGAGCTACGGCGTGAGAATATTCACAGGCTATCTACACGATGTGTCGTGTCATGACGTGGATATGTCTCCAAGAGTCCGTACCGCAGGTGATGCTTGTGGGGTGTTTGGTGACTGCGGGTGGTGTCATGTCCCATGACGAAGGCTTAATTGTCCATAGGTTCTACATAATGCATCGTGTCATGACGTGGGATTTCCCTCCAGGCTGTCTGGACATGAGCCCGTAACTCATAGAACATCTAGGATACTTATCGTAGTTACCGTAGTATTTTAAGTCATGACGTGGGATTGAACCCTGCAAAATGAAGAACTTAAGGGCTTGCCCTCAAACCTATGTAGTATGAAATGCATAGAATCCGAATAAGTGCACATTAGTGTCGTATAATATACATAACTGCGTTAAGGACTAAGTTCCCGTACTTCTGTTTGTGATAAGTTTGTGCTTTCCAAGTAAAAGAAAATTGATGTAATATATCCTAGCGTCAGTTGAATGAACTGACGTGCCCACAGTTATCATGCAGGATAAAGTGATTGACAAGATTAAAGTATGCATGCTGCTTAAAGAATGATTAAAGTGTTGTGTATTCCAATTCATGTAATTATTGTAAATTGCTTCCGATGTAAAAGTGTAATCTAAATGTAACTCTGATGTAACAAAAGTTTTTAATTCCTTGTAAAATTGTAGGAAGAGAAGTGTAAAAATCATGTGGAACTTCGAATTCGGTCTTATTTGGAATTCAGGATGTTACAAAGTGGTATCAGAGCCACGCTTCCAAGTATTATAAATTTATAAGGAACGACACCCTAGAAGTGGACATTAGAGCGTGTGTTGAGTATAGAGATTTAAATGTAAGTCACTTACATTTGTGTTGCTCTATGAATTATGCTTCTTATTCTCCTTTCTCTAAGTTGGCGGACCACTTCGACCCAGCTGGAGGAGATGACTGGCACATAGTTGAGGAGGATTACTACCTCGAGCAAGCTGATTCAAACGAAGAAGATCCTGAAGAATTTGAAGAGGAATGGTCTGAGTCCCGAGAGATCACTCCACCTCTGGATTCATCTGATGATTCCTCCGACGAGGAAGAACCAGTTCCGAGTAGTCTCATTGTGTCTCTTCAGAGGCAGGTAGAGACTCAGAGGGAGAGAGCGGAGCTTCTGTAGGCATAATGTGCGAAGTACAAGGAGAGCATTGCAACTCTCAATCATCGTGTTTGGGAACTCGAAAAGAAGAAAAACATGTACGATGTACTGAAGAAAGAAGTAGCGGAACTACGGGAAGAGCTTCGAGAATCCAAGAGAAACCGTAGGAACTAGAATGTTGTATCTTGTTACAACTTTCATTTTGATGTCAGAAATGTTTTAAATTCGAATGTATAAAGTTTGGAATTCAATGAAATGAATAGTTGATTTAAATTCATGTTTTCTACTTCGAATTTAATAAATCTTTTGCGAATATGGCTGGAAGAAGAGATAGAAGCGGAGAAGGGTTGGATTTGGAAACAGAGTTAGCGAGGGTCTATTAGACACTCAATGTCGTTGCCATGAATCAGAATCATGGGAGGGTGCCTGTGAATTCAGTACCCGAAGTAATCAAACTCGTGGAATCATTCAAGCGGATGAAACCACCTGTGTTTGAGGGGAAGTCAGACCCTAACGCGGCTGATAATTGGATCAGACAGGTCGAGACCATCTTCGAAGTCTTGGAGACTCCGGAAGGCAACAAGGTGAAGTTTGCTACACTGCAGTTCGAGAAGGATGCGGCTATGTGGTGGCAGTCAATGAAGCGGACAATGAGAGATATTGTTCTTGGCTGGGAGGAATTCTTGGAGGAGTTTTGCAGTCATTATTTTCCATCAGACATCCAGGAGAAGAAGGCCGATGAAATTTCTGGCGCTGCAGCAGGGCGGTATGTCGATTAGGGAGTATGAGACAAGGTTCACTCAACTCTCGAGGTATGTGCCTGAACTGGTGATGGATAGGGCAAAGAAGGCTCGAAAATTCTAGCATGGTTTGAGGCCAAGTCTGAGATCCAGAATGATACCCCTCGGTATCAGGAGGTTTGACAAGTTGGTCAAGCATGCTGCAGGCACTGAGGCGGATATGGAGCAGTTCCATGCTGTTCATAATCGGAGGAACAAATGGAATGTTGGGAAGAGGCCCGCAGTTACTGGAAATGTCAGAGGACAGCCATCAGCTCAGAGGTTCAAGCCGACAGAAGCGAATGCTATCAACATAGCTGGGAGATCTAAAAATAATTGGCTGAGACCTCCTGCGGTGACTTGTTTCAACTGTGCTGAGATGGGATATTACAAATATCAATGCCTCAAGCCGCAGAATGTCACCCGTGGTGGACCAACGCAACAAGTTGGGAAGAAGTCGTACCAGTAGGGGCGAGTATTTGCCTTGACTGAAGTTGATGCTGATGAAGTGGATCACGTCATCACTAGTAAGAGGGAGGATGTTTATAAGTGTTTTCTATTGTTCTCTTTTCCCGCTTTATTTAGTAAACTGATATGTAACGAGTGTGTGTTATGTAACAGGAGAACTTTATTTGAATAGAAAAAAAGCTGTTGTTTTGTTAGATAATGGGTCCTCTCACACTTTTGTATCACCTAAGTTTGCTAAAGTTTTGGGAGTTGAACCGAAAGTCTTTCCAGGCAAGGTCTTAGCAGTAGCTACTCCATCATGGGAGACTTTAACCACTGATCGGTACTATGCGAATTGTGAGATCATGATTAGGGGCAGAATTTTCAGGATTGATCTGATCGAGCTGAATGTCTTGGGAGTCGATGTTATCATTGGCATTGATTGAATGTCGGTGTACAGTGCAAGCATCTAGTGCAAGACCAAGGAAGTAACAGTGAAGGCTCGAGGTAGTCCTGAAGTCACTTTCCAAGGGATGAAGAGATTGTCTGGGCTGGTGGTAGCTATCGGCAAGAGGAATGTTCCTGTAGAGGTGCAGCAAATTTCAGTGGTTCGGGATTACCCGACTGTATTCCTGAATGATTTTCCTGGGTTACCCCTACATCATGATGTAGAGTTCAGCATCACTATTCAGCCAGGGAGTGCACCCATTTCCAAGGCACCGTATAGGATGGCACCTGGAGCAGGATGAGATCAAACGGCAGATTGAGGAACTGTTGGAGAAAGGCTTTATTCAACCGAGTGCGTCACCTTAGGGAGCACTGGTGCTGTTGGTAAAGAAGAAAGATGGTTCGATGAGGATGTGCATCAATTACCGAGAGCTGAATAAAGTCACTATTCAGAACAAGTATCCTATTTCCCGAATTGACGACCTGTTCGATCGTCTACAAGGAGCAGTTGTTTTCTCCAAAATAGATCTTCGATCAGGATACCATCAGGTTCGAGTGAAGACTGAAGATGTGCATAAGACTGCGTTCAAAACTCGATACGGGGGTTACGAATTCTTAGTTATGCCATTTGGAGTGACGAATGCACCGGCAATCTTCATGGATATGATGAATATAGTTCTGAGGCCATTTATTGATTCTTTCGTCGTGGTGTTTATTGACGATATCCTTGTGTACTACAAGTCGGAGGAGGAGTACACTAAGCATCTGGCTGTAGTTTTGAAGAAGCTCCAGGAGCATGAGTTGTATGCCAAGTTTTCCAAGTGCAATTTCTGGAAATCTGAGGTGGCATTCCTGGGTCACATCCTTTCTAAGGAAGGAGTGGCAACTGATCCGTAGAAGATAGAGGCGGTGAAGGATTGGGCAAGGCCTACTACTAGTAAAGAAAATCAGGAGTTTCCTTGGACTAACTGGATACTACAGGAGGTTAATTTAGAGCTATGCTCAGATAGCCGTGCCACTCTCTAGTCTGACCAAGAAGAATGTAAACTTCAAGTGGACTAAGTAGTGCGAGGCGAGCATTCAGGAGTTGAAAGAGAAGCTAACTACTGCTCCCATTTTAGCTTTGCTTAGAATAGGTGTTGAGTATGATATCTACAGCGATGCTTCACATCGTGAGCTTGGTTGTGTCTTAATACAAGAAGGAAAAGTGACCGTTTATGGATCTAGGCAACTAAGACCGCATGAGAAGAATTATTCGACTCATGATCTAGAGTTGGCTGCGATTATCTTTGCCTTGAAGCAATGGAGACATTACGTATATGGTGAGAAACTGAACATGTACACGGACCATAAAAGTTTGAAGTACATCTATCAGTAGAAGGCCCTAAATTTGAGGCAAAGGAGATGGCTGGAAGTACTTGAGGACATTCGTCCAGAGATTAAGTACCATCTTGGGAAGGCTAATGTTGTTGCTGATGCACTTAGCCGTTAGAGCAGTTTGGCTAGTTTGATTACAATTCAGAGGCATCTTGTAGAGGAGTTAGATCGGGCTGGTATTAAAGTTGTTCTGCAAGGCTTGGGATCATCATTAGCTCAGTTGAGGCTCCAACCAATGCTGAATGAAAGGATTATCACAAGTCTGAAGGAAGATGTAGAGATTTAGAAGATGAAGAAGTAGGTTGGTACTGGCAAGTTGTCTGAGTTTCAGATCAGGGATGAAGTGTTGTGGTTTGGACAGAGGCTATGTGTTCTGGATCAAGCAGAATTGTGGGAGAGTATTCCTAAGAAGGCACATGCTACTCTTTTGTCTGTACATCCTGGGAGTACCAAGATGTATAAGGACATCAAGCAACATTTCTGGTGGTCAGGTTTGAAGTGGGATGTGGCCGAGTTTGTGGTGAGGTGTGAGATCTGTCAGCAGGTCAAAGCCGAGAATTAGAAACCCAAAGGTCTATTGCAACCGTTACATATTCCAGAATGGAAGTGGGATAACATCAGTATAGATTTCATCATGGGTTTGCCCAAGAGTTCAAAGGGAGTGATGCGATTTGGGTCATAGTCGATCGAATAACCAAGTCCGCTCACTTCTTGGCGAAGAAACTCACTACGTCTAATGACAAGTTGGCCAAGCTGTATGTTGGAGAGATCGTCAGGCTTCATGGTGTTCCATTAACGATTGTGTCTGATCGAGATACGCGGTTTACTTCACATTTCTGGAGGAGTCTTCAGACAGCTTTGGGTACCAAGATGGATTTCAGCACTGCTTTTTATCCTCAGACCGATGGGCAGACCGAGAGAGTCAACCATATTCTTAAGGATATGCTTCAGTGTTGTGTTTTAGATTTTAGTGGCTGTTGGAAAAGGCATCTAGCTCTTGTGGAGTTTTCCTACAACAAAAATTTTCAGACTAGTATTGGAATGGCATCGTACGAAGCTCTGTATGGCAGGAAGTGCAGAATACCTGTTTGTTGGTTTGAAGTTAGGGAGCGATAGATGTTTGGGCCTGAGATTGTGCAGTATACCTCTCAAAAGATCGATCAGATCAGGAAGAGGTTGGTGCATGCTCAGAGTAGGCAGAAGAGCTATGCAGACAACCGGAGGAGGGACCTTCAGTTTGAGGTTGGAGATTTTATCTTTCTGAAGGTTTCACCTAGCAAGAGTGTGATTCGCTTCGATAGGGGTGGGAGGTTAGCCCCAAGGTTCATAGGGTCGTACAAGACATTGAAGCGGATTGGGGAAACTGCTTACCGGTTGGAGTTATCGGAAGAGTTGTCTCAGGTGCACAATATCTTCCATGTGTCTGTGCTGAGAGGGTATATTCCAGATCTGAGTCACCATTTGCCTGAAGTGCTGGAGAGTTTGCAGTTGGATGTGAGTTACATTGAGCTTCCAGTTGAGATTATCGATCGTTGGGAGAAAGTCTTGAGGAATAAGACGATACCGATAGTCAAAGCAGTCTGAAGAAACCAGTTGGTTGAAGAGGCTACTTGGGAATCGGAGGAAAGGATGATCAAAAATCATCCCGAGCTCTTTGTTTGATTTGTATCTTCTTTCTTTACTTTTCTTATCTTCTTATTGTATTTCTGTTTTCTCACTCTTTAAGTGTAGTTCCGGGGACGGAACTAGTCTAAGAAGGGAGTGTTGTAACATCCTGAATTTTTATTTATAAAGAGTTTGTTGATTTTTATGTAATTTGCACGTATAATTTCAAATGCATTTTTCTGAATTTATTTTTCTTTATAACATGAAACAATAAATATTTCAAGTCTTTCTCTTTATTTTTCTAAAAAGCCTATTTTTAAAAGCCTAATAAAATTCTAGGCCTAATTGTCTCTTTCTAGCCCACCCAAATTAATTAATTAATTGATTAATTTATTAGAGCCCATGGTTAATTAGCCCATTAGTGAGCCCATTTAACTTAATTCTTCTTTTAATTAGTATAACTTGTAGTGTAGACCAATTTAGTAAACAATTAATTAAAACACATGAACAAACTTTTAATGGGGATACTAGTTTTGCATTTACATTGCACTAGCACGTGCAAAGTGCACCTTAAGTGTAGGCCGGATTTCACCAAACAGAGAGGGAGAGATTGACGAAGTGGGGAGGTGATTTCTCCATCATGGGTAGTTGCTACAACTCCCTAATTCATCTTGGCCTTTGATCCTTAACCATTAGGACTAATCCTAGCCTTCCATTTGCACTCAAAATTAGTATAAATACCCCCTCCCCCCCCTCACTCATTCATATTTGCACTTGAAAAAGAATTGAAAAGCATTGAAAGAATGAAAGAAAGACAAAATTGTGAGTAAAAGATTAGGAATGTTGTGAGTTAAAAGATTGAGTGCTAGTTGTGTGTGTTTCTCTTCCAAGTTGGCCGGCCTACCATTGGAGCAAGAAGGAAGGAGTTCAAGTACCATCAAGCTAGGAGGAGAAGTCAAATTGGTGGCTCAAATTAGCAGGAGAAGGCTTCCCTTGTTCATTCTAGGAGACTTTAGGAGTTCTTGTTGTTTTCTATCCATTAAAGGTGGGTGATTTTATCGAAATTCTAACTAGATATCATGCTAGGGAATTGAATGGTAATTGTTAAGAAAACTTTAATTAATTTAGTCATGTGTTGTGAAAATGAGACAAATTGCAAATAGTATAAATGCTTGTTAAAGAGAAAGTTAATTGATGCAAATTATGATTGTTATCTTAGAAATACTACATAATTTATAAGTTGTTATGTGCTAAATTAAGAAATTGTGCTTGTATGTTTAGTTAATTGAAATGAGAACCATGAAAAATGTGATTTTGCTAGTTTACTTGTTAATGGCATGAAAAAGGAAATTATTGCTGAAATGATAGTATAATAGTAATAAAAATAATAAAAGTGATCTGGAAAAATATTAAAGTGCAAAATTGTAGGGAAACTATGCTTGTTTTCTAAAATTTGAAATTGTAGATTGACTAAAATTATGATTTTTTGTGTCAAAAATCAAGTTTTATTTTATTGAAATACTGTGATTATATAGAAACTAAAATCTGGAGTTTTTGAATTAAATTGGAGAAGAATAGAATTTGAAAATAGTTGTTTTTATAAAAATTCGAAGTGAACAGAGACTCGAACCATAATCCTAAGATCCCAAACCATATCAGGTTAGTCACTTGGACTTATTGGTCATCGGGTGCATTTGGGTTCGCTGACTATACCGTGGGTTTGGTCTTGGTTTTCGGGTTCGAAACTGTGCATTAGCCCTTTTGTTTTTATATTTTTGAGAAAATCCGAAAACTAAAACCAAGTTATTATGGATTTAAACCCCCCCCCCCCCATCCTTTTCGTACTTGTGCTCTGGCCTTTCTGGTCAGTAGCAGCGCCACAGTGTGCTGCACTGTAGCGGCGGGTGGTCTTTGGTTGCAGGTTCGAATCCTGAGTTTGGCACTTTGAACAACTTTTTTGGTTTTTTTGACTTTTAATGTGATTTTGGACTTTTAAAAATCAAAATATATATATATATATATAATTATTCTAAAAACATATGGATTTCATGAAAAATATTTATACAATATTTTGATTTAAATTAAAGCGATTGAGAAGTAAAAATTGAGTAGGATGCTATAAAATTGACTTTTGCATAAGTAGAAAATGTGATTTATTCCATGAGAAAAATTCTACCTAATTTATAAAGGAAATCTTGTATGAGAAAAAAATTAAAGTATGTTTATCTATTGAAATTTTACTCTATAATTGTGCAAGTCTTGCATTTGAAAGTTAAATGAAAAATATGATTTTAGTTTTGAAGGAAAGAAATAATAGTGTGAGAATTAAATGGACTTATTGAGATTAATCTTGAATGAGAAAGATATAAATCGAAGTTGAACTTTATGTAAGAAATTGATTCATAGAAAAGAAATGGAAATTATGTTGAGTTATGAAAAAAACTTTTGGAGTATGAAAACTCAATTTTTTTGATTATGAAGTGAAATTGAGAACTAGAGTGTAGCTAAGCCTCATACCGGCATTGAAAAAAATTGTTGAAATAAGATTTGAAATGAAAAGACCAAGATTTGGGGTCATGTTATATAAATGGTTAAGACCGGTATAGTAGGAGGGCAAACTCTAGAGGATTGATTTTATTCATGATTCAAATAAAATTAAGGACTAGAAACATAGTGGAGATGTGACGAAAGTAAAAGAAAAACACGAGTATGAGGACCTCGGAGCTACGGTGTGAGAATATTCAGAGGCTGTCTACACGATGCGTCGTGTCATGACGTGGATATGTCTCCAGTAGTCCGTACTGCAGGCGATGCTTCTGGGGTGTTTGGTGACTGCGGGTGGTGTCATGTCCCATGACGGGGGCTGAATTATCCATAGGTTCTACACGATGCGTCGTGTCATGATGTGGGATTCCACTCCAGGCTATCTGGACATGAGCTCGTAACTCATAGAACATCTAGGATATTTTTCGTAGTTACCATAGTAGTTTAAGTCATGACGAGGGATTGAACCCTACAAAATGAAGAACGATTAAGGGCTTGCCCTCAGAGCTATGTAGTATGGGATGCATAGAATCCAAACAAGTACGCATTAGTGTCATATAATATACATAACTGTATTAAGGACTAAGTGCACCGCACAACACGACATCAATAGGATAGTCCTCGTAGTTCTGTTTGTGACAAGTTTGTGCTTTCCAAGTAAGAGAAAATTGATGTATTATATCCTAGCGTCAGTTAAATGAACTGACGTACCCACAGTTTCTATGCAGGATAAAGTGATTGACAAGATTAAAGTATGCATGCTACTTAAAGAATGATTCAAGTGTTGTATATTTCTATTTATGTAATTGTTGTAAATTGCTTCTGCTGTAAAAGTGTAATGTAAATGTAACTCTGATGTAACAAAAATTTTTAATTCCTTGTAAAATTGTACGAAAAGAAGTGTAAAGATCCTGTGGAACTTCGAATTCGGTCTTATTTGGAATTCGGGGTATTACAACCATTGTTGTTGAATTTGCTATGAACCAATTATTAGTTGATAGGTCAAGTTTCTATTGAGAGAGCGAGAGAGCTATAACCTATATCAGTAACAAAACAACTAATTTAAAAGAAGATGGTAATAATAGGGGAAACGTAGGCATGTGCTGATGTGCATAATATAAGAAGAGAAGACAAAAGATGTATACATATGGATGTAAAGATATGTGCATGCTTATTTATACAGATGAATGTATTGAGGGGATAGGATTTGAATGAGAATTTCTTCTAGGAATTTGCTCGTGTTCAGGGGATTCATGCATAGGATACTGCCAAGGGCACCTCACCCTGGTATTTTAAATGTAATTTCTTTACCTGAAGATTCGTTTTAAATGCAGTGTCCTTACAATGCGAGAACTGAATAGTGATAATTTGAGACTTTGAGTTAAAGTATGTCTTTTATTATGAATGAAAAATTGAATTGCTTATAATTTTTGTAAAGTAGCGTTGTAAAGCTTAGTTATAAATTGAATTGCTTATAATAAATTACAAAGAAAGCTATAAGGTGGCTCTCCTTCAATCTCCCCTAAAACCAATGGCCCAGATAGATTCTCACAAAACATATTTTCCCGCCCAAAAATTCAAATCCCAAAACACATTAACTCAAACAATCGTCTCTCTCTCTCTCTCTCTCTCTCTCTCTCTCTCTCTCTCTCTGTTTCTCCCCCTCCCTCTTCCCCAGTTTTGTCTCTCTCTCTTTCTCTCTCTAATCCATCCCACCCCTCCCCCCTCTCTCTCCACACTTCCTGATCCCCTCTCAACGCCTCGCCTCCTGCAGCCCCGATGCCCCGACGCCCCGCCTCTGTCGACGGCGCTGCCCTCCTCATCCTCCCCTCCTTTAATGGGTCAGTCCAATTTCCAGTTTTTATGCTCATTCTCATGGGTTAGTTAAAATTTCAATGTTCTTATGGGTTAGTTAAAATTTCAATTTTTATGCCCATTCTCATGTATAGATTGGATGGAAAAAACCCATCACTACTCATCATGATGGTTAGTTATGGGTTAGTTAAACTTAATGGTTTGAGATATGATTTTGATGCTCATTCTCATGTAAATTTCAATTTCAATTTTGATGCTCATTCTCATGTTCTTATGGGTTAGTTAAACTTGATGGTTTTAGAGTAAGATTATTCGGTTACTACTACTACTACTATGAATATCACAAAGTGCACGGATTCATCAGAAAATAGAGTTACATATATCAGCAAATAAAGTCCTCGAATTTTTATGCTGATATGTGATCACAATTTCAAGTCCCAAAAGAGTGCATACAGGAATAATTTGATAGGGGTGTGATTTTGATGCTCATTCTCATAAGTTTAGAATTGTAGCTTATAGGCTTTGTTTGGGAAAGACCCATCACTAGTAGTTAGAATTGTAGCTTAGGTGAATTGTAGTTTAGGTGAATTGTAGTTAGAATTGTCCACGGGCAAACCTAGGTAATTTAGGTGAATTACAGTTATAATTTTTCATGTAGGTAGTTTGGGTGAAGCCTTATTTGACAATTTGATAGGGGTGTGATTTTGATGCTCCTTCAATTTTGATGCTCATTCTCAATTTTGATGCTCATTCTCATAAGTTTAGAATTGTAGCTTATAGGCTTTGTTTGCGAAAGACCCATCACTGGTAGTTAGAATTGTAGCTTAGGTGAATTGTAGTTTAGGTGAATTGTAGTTAGAATTGTAGTTAGAATTGTCCATGGACAAACCTAGGTAATTTACAGTTAGAATTTTTCATGTAGGTAATTTGGGTGAAGCCTTATTGTACAATTTTTTATGTAGAATTTTTTTAAAATCTCCCTGCATATAGCCTTCTTCTAAAATTTGTGCACATAATCAGAAGCTACTTGATAACTCATGTATCCTGTTAATTTCTCTGCTCAATAGTAATGAGTATTATAGTCAGATGAATTTTTTTTACAAAAGAATACTCATTTCTAGCCGAATCTATGTTTTAGAATTTTCTTACAGTGTGCTTAGGGCAAATTATATTAGATAGATATTGTTATAAATACACTGCAAGGGAAATTGGCTGAGGGGGCAAATTGGTTTGGCAAACCAGGAGCCAACACTCTTTGCCACCACCATGCTCGAGAACGTACTCTATGGGAAGCCTGATCCCACTACAACTAAAGGTTAAGCTGTTACCCAGAGGTGAGTTTGCAGGTTTATTCTAGCTAATTAATTAAAGATAAGCGTTTGAATAGAAAATAAAAAACAAAGAGGATTCATATTTCTTTAAGCTGTACCTTTTAGTAGTATACTTAATATCCAATATCTTCTCTTAAAGTCAAGATTAATGATACTCAAGATATTAATCAGGTTCTTTAAGATGTCTGAATCGTCTAAAAGGTTTTCTGTGTCTAAATCATCATATATCTGATATTTGAATGTAATTAAAATGATGGATAAGAACAAATGAGCATAGTGGAGCTAGCAAAACAACAAAGAAATGAGCAATCATGCATGCTTGGAGATCAGTTAACGGTGCAACTCTATATGGATTAAATATTACCCTATTATTGGTTGTCTTCATGAAGGACATCTCATAGTATAATAAAAAGGCACTGAATATTCAACTGTACACACATTCTGCAAAAGTTAACCTTTATATATAAATTAGTTAGGTAGTTTCAAAGTAAAACCATTGCCAGAATTCTTTAACCCACCATCAGAGTAAATCACTGACCTCAATTAAAAGCCACTGCCATGTTTTGTAGTGCTAACATTTCCAATTAAATTAGTTTGCTTCAGAACGTTGTAAATTACGATCCATTTTGACCTACTAAAACCAACCAAATCTTATTCATAGATAGGGATTTTAAGTTGTAATTTTGTAACATTGTTGTTTAGAAGTGGGTATATATAAATGTGATGGAACATGATATCATAATCATCTCTTCTTACCAATATCATAGGCAAAGGCTCCAAATGTTCAATATGTGAAACTTCCAAGGGAATACTCTAAAAATTGACTTCCTACCAATGGTATTCCTCCTACATAAAAATATTAGTTTGCAAGAACTAACAACTATTAACAAAAGTACTGAAAAGGCAATCTAGTTTCACACACTTTCCAGTAGCAGGAGTCTAAAAAACTGATTGACAAAGAAAAATTATACCAAAGTCTTTTGACAGCACCTTTAGAACAAACTCAGTTAATCATATACCAACATATTCTTGATTGTTACTATAGTCGATGATTTGACTATTAGTAGTGTCATTTTAAAAAAAATTACCCTAAAATTGCACTTCTAAACCTTGAAAAGGGATTTATGTGGCCAATCACAATGATTTGGATAAAGGATTAGTTTTTTGTTTTGTTAGTGTTGTATCTGAAGAAAATAAACTAAGTTTTGTTGATTTGAAGTGATACCTGCGGTGGAGATAAAGATCAATAGTATAGGAGCTCCACAAATCTCCCA
The DNA here is from genome assembly GCA_017893485.1 of Hemerocallis citrina. Classification (NCBI taxonomy): domain Eukaryota; kingdom Viridiplantae; phylum Streptophyta; class Magnoliopsida; order Asparagales; family Asphodelaceae; genus Hemerocallis; species Hemerocallis citrina. The sequence goes on along the minus strand of JACEHZ010000665.1, from coordinate 1,079,201 downwards.
AATTCAGCATATATATGTTTGTACCTATATTTTTAGTTATGTAAAATGTATGTGGGTGCCCTTAATTTGATTTTGAAGTATTTGAAATGTTTCTTGAATAAGTAGGAATATTGTGTCAACTGTATATTTGAACTGCAAGTTGGATCTAAAGTCCATTGCCCTACAAGTGCATAATGCAGAGTACAACCCCAAGGTATATACATGCATCTTCAATTTATGCTTATTTGGCTTATAATGCAACAAAATTACTTTCATATTATATACATAATAAATGTATGTATATAAATCCCAAGGTATATACATGCATCCCACAAAAACATTTCAAATTAGTCAGAGTAGTTATGCCAAATAAACATATAAATGAATTTAAGTGGATGGTTTTTTTATCTTTATACAGTCTTTACCGTATATACCAAAGGCAGTGGCGGGCACACACCAATGGCAGATGCCTATACTCAAATTTTGATATGCCAAGAAGTTGGCTATGCATTGAACCATTTGGTAACTTTTATATAGTTTTGGTAAATTTGTCCCTATCCCTTCCACATAAATCGAAATGCTAATCCCAACAGATTCTATTTAATCCCAACAGATTTCCTTTCCTTCCACTATATGGTAGTCAACTCTAAACTGAAAACATTTTTCAATCTAAAATGGCAGGACATAATCCAATTCCACAGTAACTTCAGAGATAAAACAATCCTAATAATTAAGGTACATGGGGGAGTATAAAACAAAGATAAAGAATTCTTAGACTACCAATAGGAAGAGGATCATAGTTATGAGGAAACCTAATCTTGTTGCCGATCTAACCCATAGCACCCACACCAACAGTGGAATTTTCAAATTCTAGATGTGAATCGAGCCAATACTCCCTTTAAAAGTACACTGCAAAGATATAAAGAATGGAGACATAAGATTTTTTTATCAATGGTTACAATATCTAGAGAACAAAAGTTATAGAACAGAATGAGATAAATAAAATATGGGAAACAAAGTCCACAAAACCAAGCACAACTTTTGAATGTTAGAAAGAGAATAGGAGAGGTAATAAAGGATAGCGCGACTCTTATGCAAAACAAACTTGTAGTAATCCCATATGAAGGTGAAGCCACAAACAGGGAGAAATTAGTGCAGAACATGGTAAACAATCCCATGTTCGACCCTAAATTAGAGGGAAAGAAGTTACAGATAGAAATACTTAATATTTCAATCATTTCCTCCGAACTTTATTCATCAGACGGCCTATCATATTTCGTAATACACAAACAAAAAAGTAATACAATCATAATATTTATTTTTATGAAGATTTGCTTAAAAAATGATCTTATAGCAATTAAAAACTCATGTCAAAAGGTAAATGTGCAAGTACCAAATTTGGGAAATTACACATGCTAGAACCCTAAACATCACAACTCAATCAAACGACATCCCAATTCAGCCAAAAGAGCACTGAGTTATTGTAACATCTGTTTTTTTTTATTTTTTATTTCCCAATTATTTGATTTAAATTATTTTTAAATATGTTTCTTAGTATATTTACCCCTATTAATTGATTTTATTAGTATTAAAATGATTAAATTGATATTTTGGGATAAATGGGAAAAATTGAAAATATAGGAGTTTTGGGATGAGTTTTCTCGGAAGAGATGAATCCGAATTAACCCGAAATTTTTTCTTGAGTATTTGTGCTCAATAGAGGATCAAATATTTGTTAATTTGAAGGAATTGCATTGTCATAGCATGAGGTTAGGAATTTTGAAGTTTGGCATTGAAATTTTCTTAGGAAAGTGACTTTTTCATTGGAAATGGGCTTAGGCCCAAACCATACCCTTAATTATTATTAAAAACCCTAAAATATTACTATAGGGCCATTTCCCCCATCCCTTTTTCTTCTCCTTTCTGATTTCCGACCGATGCTTTCACCCCCCATGGAACCCAATTAGGGTTTTTGAAAATCCACCCAAATTCCACCTCCAACTTCCAATATTTTAGGGTTCCTAGAAGATTTTTGGGTGCTCTTCCTCGTGGCAGCATCAGTTTTGTGAGAAAGCTTCGAGAAGGTATATTAAATTGTATGATAGTTTGTTAGATTATATGCTTTTCATTTCTTTTGCTAGAAATTGATGTAGGAAGATGGATAGAGCATATAGAACGTGTTAGGAGTTAGAATTTGTACATATCATGGTGAAATTGTGAAGTGGTAATTTTGGCATCAAGCCAAATTTTAAGGTATGTGAAGTTGGGTAAGAAATTTAATTCTAGTAAGTTAGAAAATGCATAGGAGATTGTGGAGTAGTGTGGAAGTGTTAATATGAACTTAGGATGATTTTATAGACTTAGAATTTAGCGAAAATGATTGAGAATGAATGTATAATATATGTGCACGCCGGGTGTTCGGTGAAATGTCCGAGCGAGATTTAGGAAAGAATTTGTTAGATTCGGAGGTGTCATTGAGTTTTATTATTATTGTTTAACCCTAATTTGAGAAATTAGGAGAATTAGATGAAAGCACGTAGATATTTGGCAATTTCCCTTAAAGGGTTCCTCCGATCGATGAGCGAGTTTTTGTATTAGGGTCCAAATTTGGAATCCATCGATGTAGCTCACCTACATATGTCATTTGTGACGTTTGGGTGAAGACAGATTCAAATTTGGAGGTTCGTAGGTCACGTTTTGAGTTTTAAGCTAATCGGTTCTATAATTTTCCAATTAGGTGAAAAAGTGAACTTTGACTGGCTACCAGGTGGACGTGGGACATCGTTTGTTCGATCCGTCAGGTAAGTATGTTGTATCTATAAATATTTTATATTGTGGCCAAATTTCGTGGTTTTTTGATATATTTTGTAGAAATTATGCCAAAAATTGATTTTCAATGAAAATACGGATTTTTAATGGTCCGAAAATGGGTTTTTGAGCTATTTGGTGAAATTAACTATTTTAAGTATATTAAACCTATATTATGGGTTAATGTGATGTGTTGATGTATAAAAACTAAATATATTAAATTGTTTATGCATATTTTTATCCCGTGCATGTTTTGTGCATGTTTTTGGGTATATAGGCCGATATAGGTAATTTGGTATATGTGGAGCCTTGTGTATGGGCTAGCATGCTATGGATGGGTGTTATGAGATGTAATTAGATGAAATTAGTGATTGTGGCCATGTTTTGGAGACCCATATATATATAATGCATGTTTTATGCTTATTTTGGGGCATATAGGCCCTTATAAGTGATTTTACTTACATAGAGCATTGTGTATGAGCTAGCATGCTATGATTGGTTGTTATGGAGTTCAATTAGACGAAATAAGCGATTGTGGCCCTTTATCTTGGAAACCCACAAATGTGATGTATGTTTGTGATATATATATAGATGATAATGACTTGTGATGTGATAAAGTATGTGTTTACATTCTAATTATGTTCGAAGTGAATTAATGAGAAATAGTATGATATTATAATGTGATGAAGTGTACATTTTGATACTTTTACGATATGGAATAACATAATGTAGTTCTATTATTAATGTTATAACTTGGGGTATGCCTATATATGATACAATGAGGTAATGAATAATATGGTATTTTTAATGTGGGATGTTATGGAAAAATAAATATCTTGGCGCATTAATATTATGCAATAATATGATATGATGTTTTTATATGTTGAATGACAGGGTGTATGCATAATGTGGTATAATGATATGATGGTTAATATTGTGGACACCGGATATGCATCAAATGGTAAGATAAAATATAAGATGGCACGTGCTAATAAAATATTTTACTAATTCATGTGGTTAAAGTCAAAGACATGACTCGTTGTAAATCAAAAGTGAAATGCTTGTGTTGATAAAGAAAGATGAAATGATTAATGCTAATAACAGATGGTTTTGTTGACTAGTACCTACAGCAATCCTGGGGGTTTGGGCTAGAACTCCTAATACCCAAGGACCGGCTTGGGGTGCGAAGGTTTTCCCTCCTGGCTTCGGCTGGGAGGAAGTACCCAGTTTATCTGGGGTGCGGAGTTTTATCGCCCAAGCTATCGGCTTGAGGCTCAATTTTTCCTTGATGACAGCTGTCGCGAGGAAGTACCCAGTTTACCTGGGGTGCGGAGTTTTTCCCTCCTGGCTTCGGCTGGGAGGAAGTACCCAGTTTATCTGGGGTGTAGAGTTTTACTGCCCAAGCTATTGGCTTGACGCCCGGTTTTCCCTCGATGACAGCTGTCGCGAGGAAGTACCCAGTTTACCTGGGGTGCGGAGTTTTTCCTTCCTAGCTTCGGCTGGGAGGAAGTACCCAGTTTACCTGGGGTGCGGAGTTTTTCCCTCCTGGCTTTGGCTGGGAGGAAGTACCCAGTTTACCTGGGGTGCGGAGTTCCCTCACTGGCATAGGCTGGGAGGAAGATGTAGCCTCGAACGAGTAAGACTCTGTGTAAGCATCGGTCCGCGTGTTTTACTGGGCTATCGGCTTTCAGTATATTGGGATACTGTGGCTCACTGGTCGACAAACTAATAAAATAACTGAGTGTAAATAAATGTGAAAGTAAAGAAAGTGGTTGTGAATGAAAATGAATATGAAGGAATACGAGTGTATGTGGTTAATTTAAGATGAAAAAGTAAAAGAGACGTGTGTTAATATGAATAGTATGAAGTAATCATATTTTGTAAATGATTATTAAAGTAAAATACAGTATGATATGAGTTGATGCAACTTGGAATTGTGTCGAGGAACTACCTGCCTGCTACTTCTGTGGAAATGGTGGGAACTACCTGCCTTGGCATAATTCGCAAGGTGAGATGGTGAGTAGTTAATCTAATATCGGTAATGTGTAATGGACATGGAGAATTAAGTAAAGTGAAGATGAAAAGTAATTGAAGTAAATTAATAACCAAGCTATCGGCTTGAGATGTGATGTGATATTACCCAAACTATGTGTTTGGGGTGCGGTGATTATTACCCAAGCTATCGGCTTTGTGGTGTGATATATTATTGCCCAAACTATGTTTGGGATATGGAGTATAAATTGATGAGAATGAAAGTGAAATTAATGGTAACTTGAGATATAAGTGAAAATGAAAGTAAGTTTAATTCTCAATAAGATTGAGTAGTAACTAAGTGATATAATGAGATGAGAATGAGCTATAAAACATGCTTTTGTTGCAATGAGAATAAGCATTCTAATTAGTGATGTGTTAATGATGTGATGAAATGCAAGTACCTCGCAAAGTGAAATGAAATGTGATGTTTGTGTTATACGACATAAATGAGTGCGATATTCTGGGAATGAATGCATATGTTTATGATGCTATAAAAACAGATAAACGCAATGTTATACAATAAAATAAATACTTGTAATGCGATGTTATAATGATGTAGATGGTATGGTTGTTTGGATGCGTGCGATGTATGTAATAAGAAAATGGTTATATTCATATAAATAGTGAAATGCTGATATAACAATAATTGTGAAAAGATGAATATTCGTGTTAGGGAATTCAAATTGAAAAGTAATGGAATGTATGTGAATTCGTATTATGCGAATGTAAAATAGGGATGTATATATGAGGTGGATGTGAAGCATATAGTGAAATATGTGAAGTTATGGGTAATTACATAGTTGGATGCAGATTTGAAGAGTATTTTGATATAAAATCGTATTGGTGATGTTTTTACGTTCAGATTTCAGGTTGCATCGTGTTAACTTGATGTTTGTAAGTTTAATTTATATTCTTTATACAATTTAATTTATTTATTAGATAAATGGTTATACTCACACCAGAAATGGCTAACCCCTGTTGTTTTCTGGGGGTTAGGGGGGTCCCTCCTTGAGGGTGGACAACCCTAACTCTCCTGCAGGTTTGCTAGCAGCTCGGTGAGGTAGTTATAAAGTTAGAAATTATATTTTGTTGAGATGATAGATTATTTATGTATTTAGTATATAAGAAAACATGGACAGTTGATGTATTATTTTGTATTAAAGTAAACATATATAGATATAGTGCTGTGATGAGGTAAGAAAGCCTGTACCCACCTCGTTGTGGAGTATTGGGTTCTGTGTTTGGTTTTTGGAAAGCTTTTCCTTAGTTTTTCTATTACTTATGTAAGTTTTAAAAGGAAATTTATGGTTTTTAATTGATAATTGATATTATGTTATGAGTTTGGCCCCAGAGCATGATATTTATATTGCTTGTGTGATTCTGCTCATTTTGGCATGGAGAGCCCATGATTGTATTGCCTGTGTTGTGAGCTACGGAATTTAGAGCAGAATTCCGTATGCTTTTTGTGTTTCGGGGTAGAAATTTCAGGGGAGACTCTGCCAAAATTTTATTTAAAATATATCTATCTTAGTTTATGTTTAAAGTGATGTAGAAATTGAAAGAATTGAATTTAAAGGTTTAGTTTTCAAAAAGAAAAAAGGGGTGTTACAGTTATTCCATGTTGCAATCAAATATTATTCCAACAAATTCATAAAATCCTGCTCTATGTATCATCCAACTACATAAAATCTTCCACTGCAACTAAACTATAAAAACAGAAGAGTTGGGGAATTTGAAATTGAAGTATCCCAAAACTGCAACTAAACTATCCCGAAACTGCAACTAAACTAAACTGCAAAACATTGTTCCACAATGTTCTTTGAATTTCCAGCAATCTATCTAAACTAATCACCAATCTAAACGGTCTATTCCACAACTAAACTAAACTGTAAAACTAAACTGTAAACTAAACTTATCACCAATCTATCTATTCCACAATGAGATCAAATAACATGTTTCCATTATTAAAAAACTGTAAATTATATACTAAATTCAAGAGCCTTACTTGAATAGGGGTAGGAGAGGCAGCAGTAGGAGAGGCACCCTATATGATAAATCATCAAAACCATCAAATACTTGATACTAATTTTGAAACAAAAGCAGAACATGATCAAGTTTAACAATAACTCATACAAACCATCTTAATAGAACCAACAATGTATTGTAAGATTACTTTAACCAACTTAGCTTTCCATGAGGACGATGGACACAGGCAAATAACAGGGAACAAACCTGCTTTCAGCAAATTTTATTTTTTTCATTTTGTTTTTTATTTTTTATTGTGCAAGGGCCTTCAATTACGACGTGTCAAGTTTGACCAATCGAAGCACAGACATTCAACCTTAAAAAGTATAGTTTCAACACCTCTGAACATCCATCAACATCATTGTTCAAGCAGTGCAAATAAATAACATAGTATCTTCCCAAAAGAAATATAATCTGGGAAAACAAAAGGAACTACTAAAGTTTCAAAGAAAAAAAAACTTTTACTTAAGGAGGAAAGTATAACAAAAGTAAGAAAACCCAAGTATTAAATGAAGACAAATATTAGTTTCAACCCAGAAATTTGACATTAAATCAAGTATAATACCTCGATAGATATGCCGAAACCTCCACTTCGTCCCGTGCAAATCCTTGGCAACCAGCTCCTGCGATGGCCTCTGTTGCTTATAATCCTACACAACATATTCCATCACTCAAAATCAATCATCCCCCAAAACCCAACAATTTTCAAATATCAACAAACAAACAAACAACAATCCTCAGCCGCTCGCCTCAGCACCGAAAACCCCCCATAAGTGCTCGTATCTGACGCAGTCAACGTCCTACAGAACATATACGACAACATCACCGACATCCTCCTCATCTCCCCATTCACCTCCTCCCCCTCCACCTCCTACATAACCCCCCAATCCATCAAAAATGAGCAAAAACCCTAACACTAAATCTTGAATTTCACCCGCATAAAAATTATTTAACCATGAAATCCTAAAATTTGACTAAGGTGAACTTACATGAGGGTGATGGAGCTTCGAGTGTGGGTTTAGCTGAGGTGGAGGTTGGGTTGACGGAGCTGATGGAGCTTCGAAGGAGGTGGAGGTCCGAGTGCGGTTTCGATGAGGCGGGGCTAACAGAGCTTCGAAGGAGGTCGGGAGTGCAAGTGGGTGGAGGTTGGTAGGGTGCATAGTGAGGTAGCGGGGATGGCAGGGATGGGGGATGGCGGGGTTGCAAGGAGGCGGGGGTTCGGAATTTTGGGAAAAGAGAAAGGGGGGATTCGGGATGAGAGAGACAGAGAGAGAGGGAGGGAGGGGGTTCTGAGAGAGAGAGAGAAAGATTGGGAGAAGATAAAGAAGCAGTAAGAAAGTGGGGTTCTGAGTTGAGAGAGAGAAATTGGTTTTGGGGTTTGAAAATTTGGGCGGGAAAATATGTTTTGTGAGAATCAATCTGGGCCATTGGTTTTAGGGGAGATTGAAGGAGAGCCACTTGATAGCTTTCTTTGCAATTTATTATATATATATAACTCGGCGAGAAGGCCGAGTGCACTCGTGTGCACACGGAGAGGTGGTGCACTGTGCACTTGTGTGCACTTGGCTTACCCGCCTTCGTATCGACGATCTAAACCGGTTACATTGATCTACACATCTAAATTACTGTAAATATGTAAAATCAAATAATTTGAAATTCATTTTTCCATCTATCAAGTGACTATAAAAACAATGATTTTCAGCCATACAATTTTGTAACACTTCAATGGATGGGCAAATGAATTTTAAATGATTTGATTTTACATATTTAAGCTAATTTAGATGTGTAGATCAATGTGAACGATTCGGATCGTCGATATGAAGGCGGGAAGGCCAAGTGCACATGCCGTGTGCACCATAGGTGGTGCACAACGGAAGACTTCTGTATATATATATATATAAAAATGTGAAATATTGTCACTCTGTTTCATTAATAAGAAATTAATAAAACAAACCAAAAGTATGGAGCCAAATAAATAGTCTACGATACAGGAAATAAAACATACAATCTCCAGTTTTACATGGGAGGGTGGGTCAATAGAAAAAAATATAAAGCCACATGACCAGTACAAACAACTATCGGTCCTCACTACAACAAAAGAGGCCTACCCTGGCGAATCTACAATGGCATTTTGGTAGAAACGCCAGGGTAGAACACAAAAAAGAGAAAGAGGAAAAAAACACAAATCTACTCTGGCATTCATGGTAAATGCTGGGATATCCATCACCTACCCCGGCGGTTTTACTTGAAAACGCCGGTATAGGTTCTTGTATAGAAATATCCCCACTTTCCCTCTCTCTCTATCTCTTTCATTTTAGTTTTTCCCAAACCAATTTTCACTATCAATCCGTTGCCGTCGCCGTCGCCGTCGCCGTCCCCCTCCCCCTCCCCCTCCCCCTTCCCCTTCCCCGTCTTCGCTCCTTCCCCATCGCCGCCACCCGCCCCCTTCGGTGCCGCCGACCCCGTCCCCCTCCCCCGTCGTCGCTCCTTCCCCTATCGCCGCCACCGACCCCCTTCGGCGCTGCCATCCTCGTCCCCCATACTAAAAATTCGACCCGCTTCAGCCTTAAAATTTTAGTTCCTCCTCTCTTCTCCCCTAATTTCCCTTCTTTCAATCTTAACCCCAATTTTCTTGTGCAAAGGTATTGAAAAGGATCGTGGCAAAGGCGGAAAATTAGCCCCGAGGTTTATAGGCCCGTACAAGATATTGAAAAGGATCGGGAAAACTGCTTACCGGCTTGAGTTACCGGAAGAGTTATCTCAGGTGCACAATGTCTTTCATGTGTCTATGCTGAGAGGTTATATTCCAGAGACGAGTCATCATTTGCCTGAAGTGCCGAAAGGTTTGTATTTGGATCTCAACTACATCGAGTCTCCAGTCGAGATTGTTGATCGTCGAGAGAAAGTCTTAAGGAATAAGACGATACCGATGGTCAAGGTAGTCTGGAGGAACCATTTGGTTGAAGAGGCTACTTGGGAGTCTGAGGAGAGGATGTTGAAGGATCATTCTAAGCTTTTTGCTTGATTTGTATTTTGTATTTTCTTGTGCTTGTTGTGAGTGTTTTGTTTCTCGCTCTTGACTGTAGTTCCGAGGACGGAACTATTCTAAGGAGGGAGTGTTGTAATACCCCGATTTTCATTTATGAAATTATTAATTTTTGCACGTATTGTGCACGTGCAATTTTTTGGTAGTGTGAAATCTTATAATTATTTTTCATTATGGATGATGTGTGTATATGTGTTCTTTAATTATTTTTATAAAGGCCCATTTTCTTCAAATAAACATAAGCCTTTCTTTTTAGCCCAAATCTAATTTATTTATTTTCTTTTATAAAACTATTATTTTGGCCCATTAATTAAAGCCCATGAGTTATTTCTATTTTAATTACAACTTGTAATGTAGAACATCTTTTAAAGATTATTTTTATAGAAAATATAATGTACAACTTTTTTTTGGAGACTAATGCATGCACGTGCATTGCACGTACACGTGCAAATGCACCATGTGAGGCCGGTTTTTTGACATGGAGGGAAAAGGAAATTTGAATGGAGTCATGGGTGGTGGTTGCTTGATCATGGTTGGTTACTATAACTCCCCCTTGAATCCTAGCCTTTTATTTCTAACTCCTAGTTTGATCCTAGCCTTCCATTTCACTCCAATTTTTAGTATAAATACCCCCCCTAGCGTAGTTATTTTTGTACTCTTTATTTCTCCAAAACCTATAGTATAAAATATATTATTAGTAGTATAGTAAGTGAGTTAAAAGATTGAGAGTTGTGTGTGAGGAGTTGTGTTTGCACCAAGAAAGGAAGGCTGGCATCTTTGGAGCTCGGGATTGCATCTTTTGGAGGCTCGTGTGCACATCGAGGAGGAGGAGGAACGCTCTTTTGGCAAGGAATTTTTAGGAGGTGTTGCAATTGTATTTCTATCCAATTAAGGTGGGTTATTTTTCATGTTTCTAATTAGAAAGCATGCTAAGATTGAATTGGAATATTAATGCATGAAAAAGATTAATAAGAGTACTTTTTAATTGGAAAAATGGCTTATTAGTTGATTGGAATGTTGATAAATAGCTTGTATGTGGTTCCATCATCAAACTTAAGTTGTGTGTGAATTAATTATAGCTATGGATTTCTTGAAGAAAAATTCATTGTTAGCATCAAAAACTATATGCAAATGTTAGTAGATGAAAATGTTGTTTTATGTGCTTGAATGAACCCTTTTGTGATAACGTTTGTAACGAATAATTAAAAATATAATTTGTAGGTTTGTGAAATGAATATAAACAGGGAATTGATATAGAGAATATTGATGTTAAGTTGGATAAGAAATGACGAAAAGAAATGTGGTAGTAGTAGCATACAATTTAAACTAATTGTATGCAAAAATATGTGTTTAATTATTGGAAAAATTATTTTTTAAATTACTGGAGTATAAATTATTATGGGAATAATTAATCTGGAAATTTACAGTAAGTTTAGTAAAAGCAAAACTCAAATGAGAGCTTTTGAAATATCGAAATGTGCTTTTAGACAGAGAGTTGATTTAATTAGAATGCAAGTTGTATTGAGACAACTTGAGCCTATAGCTCAAGTGGTCAGGAGGCTTCTAATTGCTACAGTGTGCGGTTGGGTTCTCATAGGTCGATGGTTCGATTCTTGTTAGCACCATATATTTTGTTGCGCATTTAAAAAATTAATTAAGCTTCAGCCGAGAACATTTAAAGCTCTTAACCCCCTTTATGTCGATTGGCGCGATTGGCCTAGTGGTCAGAGCGTGCGGCTTATTTCCCTGTGGTTGCCGGTTCGAATCCTGGTCTCGGCCAGTATTAAACTTTTTGGAAAAAAATATTTTTTTGATGGTTTTTGATGTTTAAAAATTATGAAAAAAATACTATTATTATTCTAAAATTATGTATGACTTATGAAAAATAAATTAGGAGTTATTAAAATGAAATAGAGTATATTTTTGAGAACAAAAGTGTAATTGGAACTATGGTTCTACACTTACATTTTTTGTGAAAGTTGTACTTTGCAAAAGAACTTGAAATAAAGTGCTAGAAAGGAAATATCAATAAGAAAGAAAATAAATGAAGTGAAGTTGTATGAATTATTCTTATTGAAGAATAGTGTAACAATTATGAGTTGTGAAAATTCATTTTGACCATATAATTGATGATGTGATTGTAATGTGGAAATAAATATTTGATGAAATGCATGCATGATAATTGAATTCCATGTATGGTTATGGACTCATGAATTATTTGAAATCATGTGATTGGAAAAGAGAAATATTATTGAGTATGAAAACTCAAGCATGTGAATTTGTGAAATAAAATTGAAATTTAGAGTGTAGCCAAAACTCACACCGGCAAGTGAAAGTGATGAATTACGATTATTGATATTGAAAAGACCAGTTTGGGTCATTGTGAAATGAAAGAAGTAAGACCGGTAGTAGTGAGAGGGCTAACTCTAAGAGATTGATTTTGTTCATGATTTCATTAAATATAAGGATTTAATACATAGTGAAGAGGTGATGAAAGTGAGAGAAAAATACAAGTATGAGAGCCACGAGTCTACGAAGTGAGAGTGATTCATAGAATGCATGCTTGATGCGTCAAGACATGGTGTGGGCACTACTCCAGAATTATCGAGATCTTGGTGATGCTTGTGGGATATTTGGTGACTACAAGAGGATTGTGTGCCATGAAGGAGGCTGAATTGCCACAGAATGCATGCTTGATGCGTCAAGACATGGCATGGGATTCCCCTCCAGGTTTTCTGTACACGAGCTTGTACTCATAGATCATCTAGGATACTTATCGTAGTTACAATAGTAGATTAAGTCATGACGAGGGTTGAACCCTACAAGATGAAGAACGATTAAGAGGCTTGCCCTCGGACCTATGTAGTATGGGATGCATAGAATCCGAACAAGTGTGCATTAGTGTCATGTAATATAAATAACTGCATTAAGGACTAAGTGCACAATCACAACACGACATTAATAGGGTATTCCCTTTAGTTTGATATGTGACAAGTTTGTATTTGTTAAATATGGAAAATCAGTTATACTATTTCCCGCATAGAGAGGATGGCCGTGTATAATGTTCGTCGGTTGAATAAACTGACGTACCCACAGTTTTGTATGCAGGATAAAAGGCATGATAAAGATTAAAGAAGCACAGATGCTTAGAGATTACTCAAATGTTGATGTACATTTATTTAAATGTTGTAAATTTGCTTCCGCTGTAAAATGTAAAGTGTAAAGTTTTCATGTAACTCTGATGTAAAGTGAAAAGTTTTAAATTCCTTATAAAATTATACGAAAGAAGTGTAAAGATCTTGTGGAATCTCGAATTCAGTTGTGTTTTGGAATTCGGGGCATTACAACTGGCCTTCTTCACCATAACAACGTTGGCCAGCCACTCTGGGTAGCTGACCTCCTAAATGAAACGAGCGGACAATAGTTTGTCCACCTTAACCTTTAGGGCTTGTTGCCTCTCCGGAGCAAACTTGCGTCGCTTCTGATGAATGGGTTTGGAGCCCGGGGCGACGCTTAATCGGTGCATGATAAGGTCCTCTGAAATCCTAGGCATGTCGGACGGGGTCCAGGCGAAGAGGTCGATGTTGCGACAGACGCAATCAATCAGGCCTTGCTTCAAGACTGGGGACAGGGTGCAGCTAACACAAAAATGTTTAGACTTGTCATTTGCCTTGAACGAGACTTCCTCCAGTGCATCTGTAGGTTCCGACTCCTGATGGTCTCTCCCGGGAGGGAGTTCAACCATGTCGAGGGGAAATACACCGCCCCGATCGCTGTCATGTAACACGAACGCACCTATTCCTGGTTGACTCGGATGACCCTGACCCCAAGGACGGTGGGGAACTTCAGTTTCAGATGGCAGGTCGAGGGGACGGCTTGGAACGAGCAGAGCCCGAGTCGGCTGAGGATGGCGTTGTATGCTGCCTTGACGTTGACCAAGATGCAATCCATCGACTCGGTTCGGAGGATGGGGGTGTGCCTGCCGTTACATCTAGTGTCACAATCCCCTCAATTTGTATAGGGACGCCTGAAAAACCGTGAAGGGTGTAACCGGTGGGCTTGAGCTTTTCTCGGGGGAGCTTGAGGTTCTCAAATACTTCTAAGAACAGGATGTTAACCGACCTGCCGTTGTCTACCAGGATACAGAGGACCTCGAAGTTGGCCATGAAGAGACTGATGACGAGGGCATCGCAGTGCAGAAGCCGGATGCCTTCGAGGTCTTCTCCTGAGAAGGAGACGGCCAACTGCTGGACACGGAGGAGGGATAGTCCCAAATAGAATTGACCTCTCAGACGAAGTCCTTGTAGGAGGTATTGGAGTCCCCTCCCATGGGTCTGCCGTAGACACAGTGGAGGATAGCTGGTCACCCTACTTCCCGGGTTCGGGGTCCCGCTCGGGGCGGCGGCTGTTCGCTCGAGGAGGAAGAGAAGGCCTCTGGCTCCTTGGTTCTCTTCGGTCTTTGGGATTGGTCCGTACGAACTCCCTCAGATACCCTTTTTGGATGAGGATTTCGATCTCGTCTTTGAGGGCTTGACAATGATTTGTGTCGTGTCCGGTGTCTCGGTGGAAGCGGCAGTAGAACCTTTGGTCTCGCTTCTTGCCATTTTTCATCTTTCTGGGAGGGAAGAGAATGATCCCTTTATCCTCGATCTCCATCAAGATTGCCAAGACATTATGTGTCAGGGGCGTATATCTCTCGAATCGGGGGACCGGGGGGACCCTTTTGAGGCCAGCTGCTTCTTTCACAAGCCTCTTGGAAGGCTCAGCATCATTGACCTTACGCTTCCCCTTAGCAGTGGCTTCCTTAGCGCCCTCGGGATTGAGGGCCTCTTCGGCCCGGATATACTTCTCGACCCTGTTGAGTAGGTTATGGAAGTCCACAGGTGGCTTCTTGGCCAAAGAAGCCTTGAGTTGGCCGTGGCGGACGTAGTGTCGGAAGGCTGCAGAGGCGACCCCTACATCGAGGGAGGAAATCAACCTCGCCTCAGTGGTGAACCTCCGAACGAACTCCCGGAGGGATTCTCCATCCTTCTGTTTGAGGTCCAGAAGGGAAGAGCTCGTATTTTCGACCTTCCGGCTGGTCACGAAGTAGGTAAAGAAACTAGCCTTTAGCTGCTCGAATGAGAAGACCGAGTTGGGGGTAAGTTTGGAAAACCATTCCTGAGCCGGTCCATGGAGGGTAGCAGGGAAGGCACGACAGAGGAGTGGATCCGCAGCGCTGTGAATCATCATGAACGTCTTGAATCCCTCCATGTGATCAGCAGGATTGCCCTCGCCATTGTAGGTCTCGAATTGGGGAGGCCTGAAATTCCAAGGGATCTCGGCCTCTCGGATTTGGGGGAAAAAGGGGGTTCGGTCTGTCGATGACCGCGACTCGGTACTGGTTTGCCTTCGCTAAGATGGGCGAGGCAGTTCTTCCTGCACCTGGGGACGAGCCGATCCATGGGACTCGCCGGCTCCTATTCCTGACCGGGGGTTGGAACTGTTGCGGACCTCAGTGGTCTGGCCGCCTCGGATGGCTTGGAGAATCTCGTCCCAGAAATTTTGGAATTTGACCCTTGTGACGAGGGCTTGGCCCACCGGTCCTGCGGGGGGCGCGCACCTGAGAAGGCTATCAATGATGGTTCAAGACCGAGTTGGAAGCGGCCACTCGCCTCGTCCGGCTGGCCTGCCTGTCTGAGATGACGCGGCGCAATTCAGACGCAATCGAAGGTTGGGCCGTGCCATTGACCCGAGGTTGGTTGGAACCCTGGCCATTCGCGCGGCTATGATGTAGGGGGTCTGGATGTCGTGCCGAGGTGATGGCTTTTCTGGCTTTGGTAGCCATGGAAGGGCTCAGACCCGAGGTGACAACTCTGGCTGAGCTCTGAAGGATGACAGTACTTAGAAGGAAGATTTCCACAGACGGCACCAACCTGATGTTGTTTGTTTTTGGGGTGTGGGGGCAACAGGTGTGAGTTCTTGTAATTTGTATAGTGGAAGTCCTAATGCGGTAGTGGCCCTAGTCCGACCCAGGGTAGCGAGAGCCAGCTCGGAAGTAGGAGCGGTGAGGCGGGGACCTGGTGCTCGGCTCGGATCCAACTGCTGGGCTCGGATCTGGGGGCTCGGCTCGGTCCTGGGTACCTGCAAGCTGCCTAGAAACACCCGGAGAAGTTCCGGCGACATGCCCTCTGACGATCTAGTTAGTTACACAGAAAAGCAACATTAGCTAGGGTTTAGGGGCAGAAAGTTTGATTACCTTTGAATGAAGGAGGGGGTCTGGTATTTATAGGCAGACGCAAACGGATCATACCTTCGAGACCCACTATTCTTGCTGCGCCTCCTCCAGACTCCCCGCTAGACGAACCAGCCACTCCGCTGTGAACGTCCCCTGGGTTTTGCGAAACTTTAGGCTAACATAGGGCCAGCTCATGAAACGATCTTCCCTGGGCATGCTAACATTGCTACCCTCAAGAAGTTGTCTTAACCGATGAATTTCCTTCTCTAGTTCAACTATCCTTCCTCTGAGAGAATCATCCCTCACTTTAAATTTCAGATAAGGCATGCTCCCCACAATAAACTCGAGGATTATTCTCCTTAGATGAGCCACTTCTAAGCTCCTCTCGAGCATTACGTTCTTCAGCTCGTCTTTTTCTGTCACACCCCACTTTCCAAAATTACGGAATACAAGCACGTGATATGGACCAGCGAATGACTTGCGTCATTCATAGGCTGTCATCGATTCAACTCAACAATATAAAACAGGAAGTAAAACAACCACGCATGCAATAAGAGAAGTAATCACATAAATAATAATACTTGAAATTTTAAGCATAAAATAACAAACATAGAATAAATTCAACTTCTAGAATAAATAATAACAATATTCGGATCAAAAGCCCACAAATACAACAATGTTCAATTATTAAAGTTCAAAAAAAGAGAAACAATAATTATTCAACGGCACAGTAACACAAGTCTTTCACCATTATTGTTCTCCTAGTCCATCAGGTAAATCTCCTTGATTTTCTGTAAGCTATTCATCTAAAAGAGAGGAAAAATATGTCCTTAGAGCAAGTCGTGGATAGCCAGTAGAGAAAGAGAGAACAATGACAATAACAGTGTAACGATGAATTCAATGAATGATGAAATCAATAGTATTGAACAGTGACAAGGCGATAATAGTACAATGTGCAATAACGATGTTTTATAACCATAACAATAAACATTAACAATAACGGTAAACAATAACGATAACACTGTTCAATGAAGATGACAATATGCGATGCTAATGCGATGAAAATCTTAAGTCTATTATTCATTTTAATCCTAACTAATGCACGTACTACTGCTTCCCATACTACAGGTTCCATACATACAATCAGTTTTGTTTAGACTAAGGTGGTAGATCCTATAGGTCATGCACTTGGCACAATATAACATTTCAATAATAACCACTGGCTATTGAGCAATTTCTTGCACAATAACGATAACACTGACCATTTGCAATTTCTTGTACAATGATGATAATACTGGCCATTTGTAATTTCTTGTCATTTGCAATTTCTTGCACAATGACAATAATACTGGACATTTGTAATTTCTTGTAAAATGACGATAACGATAATTTGAGAACGTGTCCCACATTTCCGAGTACAGTCACTATATTATCAAGTACCCTAGTCAACCCTTAACCACGGCTTGATTAACATTCTTTTATTCAATCATGCAATACTAATAGAGAACAATAGGGGCAGAAATATCAACGGGGAACGATAATGCAATTAATAAGGGACACTAGAATGATGACAAAACAATCCTAAGATCATGCAATATACTCTATACAATTAAATGCACCAAATACAACATTATAGATACAATTGTATATTATTAAACGAAGAAATCCAATTCTGGACAGCAGTAGGTTGTTGTACCAAAATCAGAATTCCCGTTGCTACAGGATAGCAAATGTTGATCCGTCAGAAGGTATAAAAACTAGACTCCTGCCCGGTTCCAACACATATAAATAAGATACATAAAATTTGTAGCATCAAGTGTCAAAACAGCAAACTACACAGAATTTGTGTTCAGTCAGAACTTGTAAAATTATGTTTATACATATGAATTAGGTCTGAAACTTTAATTAATTACAAAAAAATAGGGAATGTTCTCTAGTGTGTCTAGTATCAGCTTGCAAAGTTTCAAGTTATTATATTACAAGTAGCATGGTTAAACTAATTGTAAGTCAAAGTGATGCAGCAGTTTTTAGAATCAGGAATTCTACGACACAGCACCAGTAAAACTGCGATAACTCAAAAACCGTAACTCGGAAGTCAATCCTATCAAAAGGGTAGTATACTAGACATCTGGGGCTACATTTCATATTCAGAAAGTTATTGATTTTGGTGACATTATCTAGGTCGAAACAACATGGTAATGTTCAGGTTGGCAGTAAATTACAGGGTTTCAACATATTTTTCATACATAAAATGATTAGAATGTTATGAACGATGAGTTAGGGGTTAACTAAATCACAGCAAGTTACATCTATGTGAGCATGGTATTAAGATGTATAATGTCCATAATCTTACTAATCACAATCAACTAGCACACCATCTTCAATCATATGAACAATCAACACTAGTATATTGTAACCCCTGTTATCCGAAAAATGTATTTTTATGTATTTTTTGTATTTAAAATTTTTGCAAATTATTTTTTTCGGTTTTCAAATTCTTTTGTAAAATTGTAGTATTGGATCTTCTATTAAAATCTATCAATAATTTTAATTGTTTTCGGTTATTATTAATATTATTATTATTATTATGATTATGTTTATGATTATTATTGATGTTTTTATTATTATTGTTCGGTATTCTTATTATTACTGTTATTTGTGTTATTATTATTCTTTCCCTTGATTGTTTATTTAAAAATCTAGTTCTATTGATAATTGTATTTGTAGTTATTTCAAATTATTTTCATATTGAAGTACAAAATATATTTTTGTTATATAAACCTATTTTTTATTGGTAATTTTATTTTTCCTACCTCTCATTGGATTTTAAAAACCCAATTACCCATTATCCATTTTAAACCCTATAACCCATTTAGTTTCTTATTGGATATTTTACTAAAACCTATTGGATTTTAAACCAAATGCCCATAACTATTTCCCAACCCAATACAATTACCCAATAACCCGTTACACTTACCTAAACCCATTTACCTATTGTTGAACTACCCGAATCCAATACCCACCAAACCCGTTCACACCAATCCCTAACCCGAATCCCTGTTTACACCCCAAAACCTTTTTACTCAGCCATCATCTATTATACTCCGCTAAAACCCTAAAATCATCTAACCTATATATTTCGAACCCATCTTCCCTCAGCCGCTTCGTCTCCCTTCTGTGTGCACCTGCCTCTCCCGTCCTCTGCCCACCTCCCGATCCTCCGCCACTCCCTGTCTCTCCTCCTCGCTGTGACTGTACCCCGAGTGCCAGCCTCTGTGTGCAATCTCCTAGCCCTATGCCTCATCCACTGCACCGCCCTACTCCCGCTTTCATCCCCTAGCCCTGTCCTGCTCTCTATCTCTCTTTCCCACCTCCTTGTCGCCTTGTGCTCAGCCCCGACACACTGCCCGCCTAGGCAGTGTCGCCATCTCCCTCAGCACTACCCCGACCTCTCCCTGGTACCCTTCGTAACACAGCATCGCGGGCTGTCCCCTGGTCCGCCCAGCCGTGCACCCTTGTATTCCCCTGTGTCGAACTCAGCGGCAGGCCAGCAAACCTCTGCATGTTCCTGCCTCTTCCCGATGCGCTGCGCACCGTTGGCTCCCTCCCTGTCGTCCCGACAGTGCAGCCCGCAGCAACAGCGACAAAACCTCGCTGTGTCGTTGCCCTTGCGTGTTGTTCGAGATGTATGCGTGGTGGTTCGTTTTGAGTTTGTGTGCTCGTGGGGTTCGTCCGTTCATTCTTGGAGGGCTTGGTTCATAGTCGTGATTGTGGGTTGGTCGTTATTGGTTGTTCGTTGTTTGTGGGATCATGAGAGTGAGTCCGTGATCGTGTACTCGTTGTTGGGTTCGTGTTCGCTCGTGGTTCGTGGGTTTTTTCTCGCTTTTGGAGTTTGTGTGTTTGTTCGTGTTCGTGCCCCCTGTTCTCGTTATTCTTGCTTGGAGTTGTTTTTTTCGTCGGTTAGGTCAAGCAACTTGTACTCAAATTTCTTTGTATGATACAAGTCATAAATACCGCTTGTAGTGTAGTTGGGTTCTAGAGACAACTCGTGTGTGATGTATGTTTGATAAGTATTGTTTCTATTTTTCTCTTGACCATAGTTGCCTCACAGCACATAAGACATGAATTAACCTAGGAGTGACCGTTTCTTGATGTGATGTATATGTGGAACAATTATGAGAATTCGTGTGCTTGTTAGATACATATGAGATACTTTTTTTGGACATGTTGTATACCCTATTTCATGTTTCTTGGACACCTAGTAGACTCTAATTTATGTTTCGTTATGTTTCGACCAAGTTTCGTGTGATTCATATTGGTTTTGTTCCTAAAGGAAATTCTGTATTTTGTCGATAATCTGTCTTGATCAGTAATTTAGACCATATTAATGTCAGAATCTTAATTTCTGTATAAAACATGAGTTTTAGAGAAATTCGTATTCGTTCCAACTCCTCTAACCTTGCTCGATTTCGTTTTCGTATTTGTGAGATATGACTATTTTACTACAGAGGTGTAGATCATTTCCAGATTTTGTTTTTCGATGATTTTGATGACTAAATTATTTGGATACTTGTGCTACACATATTATTTTGGTCTAAAACTTTGGTCAGTATTTCTTTATTTATTTAGGGCCCCAGAATTTTGGTGGATTTTATTGATGATTTTGTGTGCCGTTTCATGCTTGTTTATAAAAGCTATACTTGCTGGATTTTGTTCGTTGTTCTATAAAGATTTGTATTTTCACCCTGATTCCTTTTACTGTATGAAAAATGTTTGTGAAATATGAAGATTAGCATATTTTGTCTATTTTCATCTCCCTTTGGCGGATTTGGATTTCATTTCACGGTTTGTGAGATATTACAGTTTTTGTACATTAGTGTTGGGAATTCCAGATTTGCCAAATTTACAGTTTCTTGATGTTTTCCAAATTTTTATGGCTAAACTAAACTTACTTGAAAATTATGAAACTTTATATTCTAATACTAGACATATAGGGGATTACCCCAGATTTTTCCTGGATTTATTTGAGGTGTTTTGATGCTGTTTTTCTGACTTTGAATGCAATTTCCTGTTTTCTAGCTAAACGTATTTTCTGGATTCAAATCAGTTTTGACTCATGTTTTTCTGAAACACTATAAGACTTATATGTATTCACTGGATTTGGGTGGAAGTCTATTTTCTATATTCTCCGACGAATTCAGATTTGGCTGTTTTAGTACTGTTCTGTCGTGCTGTCCGGAATATGAACATACACTGTTTTGTCGTTTATGTGACTGTCTATCATCTATGCGTGCTTATTTGTTACCCTAGACCTGATACTGATTATATTATGTTAGTTTGACATTGTTTCATGCTTATACATGGCTGTTTGATAATAATAACAAATAACTAAGCCGATGTTTAATGGGAAAGATCTAGTAGTGGATAGTGCAGAAACGTGTACTCGGAAGGAGACTTGTGTTTCCTATATGACATGTTACCGATCAAGTTTACAGATCAAGTTACCGATCAAGTTTACCGATTAAGTTATCGATCAAGTTTACCGACCAAGTTCTGTGATTCTGTGAATACCCGAGTACACTGCCCTATATGGTCCACTATGAAATCTTAAGAGAAACTATTTGTTGTAGCAACCATGTAGTAAAAGCTGGGATGCATGAAGTGCTACCTACATAGTAATCACTACAAGACTTGATACATGACACTTGAACATGATACATGCTTACTTGATACTTGATCCTTGACACATGTTACATGTACTTAATACTTGTTCGCTTGATACTTGATACTTGTTCGCTTAACACTTGCTACTTGTTACTTGTTTACATGATACTTGTTCACTGGACACTTGATACATGACACTTGTACTTGTTCATCTTTCCATACTAGTATTCTATTTTGTTATCATATATATTTCATGTTATTAGTTAGTTTTCCCCATGTACTTGTATCATGCATTACAAGCAGCTCGTAACTTGTAATTGATGGGTACTTTGTTTTTTCTTTTCCTCTTTCCTGCAATTTATTAAATTGAAGATTTTGGAGATCAGTTGCCAGATGGAATAGGCGAGATGAGATATTAGTTGCAGGAGCTCTTGCTACATTTATTTATTTTCCTGTTATTCATGAATAATTGTATCTGCTACTTGGATCTTTATTTTGTACTTGGGCGATGTGACCCAAGGATTATTAACTTGTTCAGATCTAGTTTGTTTGAGAATTATAAATTTGTTTCAAGTAAATTTGTTGGTATCTTGATTCAATTATTCATGCCTGGTTGTTTCTCTTGCTTCCGACTCTGATTATTCTTGTGAAATGTTGTAAAGATTCTTGAACAGCTTATGGATGATGCAAATCATTCGCTGGGCTTAGTCATGTATCCATATTTCGTATTCTCTTTTGGGAAGTGGGGCGTGACATATATAATCTACAATAGTTGTGTAATGTCATATCATGAAATGCAATAGCAATCCCTATTCTTATATTCAATAATTAACTCTATGAATGCATGTAACATCTTAACAAGTCAGAGGCAAAAAGACGGCACGAAGTCAGGACTACTATTTGGATTTGCTCGTGTAAATCCGTAGTATCCCAACGATAGATAACAATAACAATATACGATAATAAATAGGAATCTACTTGCGGGATTCAATAAATTTTTTTGAATACGATTCAATATGATTCGAAAGTGAGATGACTTGCCTTTAGAACGACGTTAGATTAATCCGAATATGCAAAGAATAACAGGATCAGAATCATGGAGACACGGCGATGAGCAAACGATCACGATGATCATGATCGGGCACAGATCTTGATGAGGATCAAGATCGGATGATTGGATGGCTGAGATTGAAGATCAAGATCAAGTTCAAGATGATGATCACGATCGCGATGATCAAAAGAGATCCGATGGTTGAGATCAAGATCTTGGTGATGATGATGATGGTGATGATGATCAATGCAAATCCAACGGCCAAGATCAACGAATCAAGAAGATGATCCTCAAGATCGTGATGATCAACAATCGGACGGCTCACAACACACTTGATCAAAACTTGATCAAAAGCAACCCATCAACAAGGGCTTCGGCTATCTGGCTGCGATGGATGGGAGTGGCTAGCGGCTGCAGGCGGCAGACGGCGGCAAGGCTAGCCGCTGGCGCTGGCACTGCCTGTAGTCATTGCTGCTGACCTAGGGAGAAGGTAGGGAAGGGGACACAAGGCTACAGACGTCGGGGGTAGCTGGTGCTGGGCTGCTGCTGCTGTGGTGGTCGCGACGGTGGAGCGACGCAGGAGGGTCGCGCTGTGGTTGTCACTGCGCTGCTGTGTCGCGGAGGCACAAAAGGAGGAGAGACGGGTGCATGGGTGGATGAGAGGGAGATGAGATCGGGAGATGAGAGCAGGAGAGGCAGGGGAGTTTCCAGATGGCGGAGTGGCGCTGGAGTAGGGCGGCACAGGGATGAAAGAAGGAGAGGTTGATGGAGAGCAGGGTTTCGGAAGTGCATGGGTCTAGGGTTTTAGTGCATAGGGTGAAGGCAAATAGGGATATGTGAGGAGATGAACAGGGTAATATATTGGGGTATAAATATAATAGGGTTAGGGTTTTGAAGAGGAGCACGGGTAGGTTTAGTTGAATAATGGGTTTGGGTATAAATGGGTATAACTGGGTATTGGGTTCAATTTATTTGGGTATTAAGAACAGGGTAGGGTATAGGGTTAAGGTTATATATAGGGTAATGGGTATATATAGGTAACGGGTTAAGGTTTGTAGGGGTTTAATGGGTAATGGGTACTGGGTAAAATCTAATAGGGGAAAATAGGGTTTATAAATTCAAAAGAAAAATAAAATAACCAATAAAAATATTGTTTATAATAAAATGTAATTTGCATTACAATATAGAATTTATTTGAAATAGCTACAAATACAATTAGTACATAGAAATGGATTTTTAATAACAAGTCAAAATTAATAATAATAGTAACAATAACAAGATTTGTATTACGATATAAAAATCATGGAAAATAGTTACGAATAAAATTCTTGATCGAAAATAGATTTTAGTAGAAAATCCAATAATACATTTTGACAAAAGAATTTGAAAGCAAAAAAAATAATGTACAAAAAATTTAAATATAGAAAATACACAGAAAATACGTATTTACGAAAACAGGGGTTACATTTTCAGTGGTAGTCGCAAGTAAAGAGTGACAAAGGAGTTTGACCCTCGAGGATGCTCTAGTAGTCTCTTCCCTCGAAGGATGATCTTCTACACCGACAGGGGGCACCTCTCATGAGACCTCGTCGTTACGTCTTGCTTATATGTCCATTCGGGATAACACTCTTCTTATGTTGCTGAGTTCCGCCTCAGCCTTTGAAAGCCTCTCCGAAAATGAACAAGTCCCAATTCGGTGATACAGAGCTTGGTACGAAGGTGGGCCACCCCGCTGTCATGAAGAGTATGTGTGTGGTGTGCAACGACCTGCAAACCAAAGAAAAGTGAGGTAAATCATTCTAAGGGAAATTATTAAAGGTACAAGTCGCACAAAGACTCAAAGACCTCCAATGCCACACAAGATGTGAACAACCAAAATAAATTTTATTGCTAACGTAAAGATACAACAAGCGGTGGCCAGTCCGCTATTAGGCATCCATACAAAAGCAAGAACAACAAAAATAAAGAAAAAAGATAACTAGTTATAAGATGAGTCAAGGATCCACCTCGATCGACTGATCCACGGGAGGAGTAGACTCGCGACCGCTCCCCTCAACTACCTCTGGAGCAACTACCATGGTGGACATAGGGTCCTCTACGACGATCTACTCTTCCTCCTCCTATTCTGAATCATCTTCAACAGGGTCATACAAAGAATACTGCGAGCGATCGAACCGTGGGATGTGTGCTCTAATGTGCTTAAGAGACATAACACACGTCTGATCCATGTTCGAGGCTAGGAACCCCTCGGCTTCAGCCTGCACCTCCTTCACTGCATTCTCCTTCTCCTTCGCAGCCTTCTCCCTCTCATCGGCCATGAGAACCCTCTCTCGGTTCGCCTTCTCCTTCTCTTGGGCTGTCGGATCGTTGGCCTTCGCCAAGGTCGACTCCAGCCATTCGATCTGCGTCGCCTGGGTCTCTGATTAGCGCTTCGCTTCCTCCAATGCCTTAGCTGTCTTCGCCCACTCTGCTCGGTCCTTATCGCTCGCCGCCTTAACTCATTCTCTTGCTCTGCCACCCACTTCAACAGGTAAAACCGACCCTACTAATTCCAAGAAAGTCAAGTACCCAAATACAAAAGCAAAAGCTTATCGTCATGTTAACCCTAGCCATCTCCAAGCCATTGTTGCCCACTGACCTTGCATCCATCGCCGCTCTACCCTTCGGAGGTTGCGAGGTGATGGCCTTCCTGCATGCAAGTAGCCGAGTCCCCAAAAAACCCGTCGTGCCTCATCACTCGCCAGTCGGGGACGAAGAGCTTCTTATGCTCTTTGGTAAGGATCATCTCCGCCACTGCAATAAGGCATAGAGCCTCGAGCGCAAGAGCCCTACCTAAGGTAAATTCCCCAGTGGATGGAGCAGGTGAAGTGGAAGGTGGAAACTCCAAATCCACGATGAGGGATGCGAGCACTGGACCCCTCATGACCTTGGCTGGCAAAGGCTTGGCAACCGTTCTCTTTATGTTCTTATCCTCGAGGGCTTTGCCACTCAACCCCACATGCTTAGCAATCATCGCCTTGAAGTCCATGCCAACAGTCCCTGCAAAACGAGACACAAAGAGAATAAGACAAAAAAGGAGAAGTATCTACGAAAGTAAGAAAACAAAAGAAAATCATAGATGCATACTAGGGTCGATCGGGCAGAGACCCCCCTGAAGAGAAATTCCTTCGTTGCATCTTTCTAACTTAGAGGAGGCCGACTTAGGAGTTTTCTAACCATCTCTTCCTCCTCTAGACTCAAAAATGGTTTGTCCTTCGCCCTCCTCGGTAGCTCCTCTCTCCACCTCGTGGGAATCCCCCATGGCTTGCGACTCTGAATGAGGGAGTATTTCTTCCTCCAGAACTTGATGGAGTCAGGGTTATTAATAAGCTTTACACCCTTACGAGGAGAAAGATAGTATCTGTACTCCGACTTGTTATTCTGATGAATCCTGTACAACCTCCTAAGAATAGTCAGTCAAGGCTCGATCCTCGCCACTTGAAACTGCAGTACGAAGCCATTGACATGTCTCCACATGTTTGACATGTACTAAATCGGACTCAGGGAGTGCCACCTAAAAACTTCGACCACAATTGGTGGAAGGGTGAGACGAAGTCATCAAATGGAAAGAAGCAAGTGTCGGAGGAGTTCGGCGAACAAACCCTAACATCCATACCCGGCAAGAGAAGATCGAACTCCCTCAGAATCATGAAACATTCTCGAACACGGCCCAAGTCTTCCTCCGAAAGCATCGAGGATATATCATCAACCTTGGAGTGCTCGTGTGACTTGTTCTCCACGTATGAAGGCGGCATCCCGTACACCACCCTCAACAAAAGATCAGCTAAGTAGTCTCGAACTCTGCCAAGGCTCGACAAAGGGCAAGGAAGCCTGCCCTCCTTCGCTTTTCTCGTCCTTTCTACTACTCAAGGAAAGAATCAGTTGCCGATTTCTGCCATGACCTAAGGGGGAAGTCTCATTTCCCGAAGATTCCGTAGAAATCTTTAATAAAATAATATATATATAAACAAAAAAATATATATCTTTTACCTTGATGTGACAGCTACGGTCAGAAAAGTTCGCTAGAGAAAGCAACGCCTGACTACAACCGCTAGCATGATAGCCTAATATGAAAAAAAAATATTTTAGAAGGGAGAAATGAGAGAATGAGAGAGGGTGGGGGGATAAATTCTTATAGAGATGGAAGATTCGGTTGGGATTCTAATTCTTTAGGGCCCCCAAATTGTTGGGAAAGCCCAAAATACCAAGAAGCCCAGTGGCCACGAAGACTAAACGATAAAAAACTCAAACGAGCGGGAAAATCAAACGATGCCAGAAAATCATTGACCAGTCAATGGTCAACGGTTAACATGACACGTGTCGCCCAGTCAACCACCTTCAACGTTCGGTGGCAGGTTCCGAGCAAACATGTCCCCGATCGTGAAAATCAAGCAAAATCATTTACCGGTCAATAGGACAGGAGTTGCCCAACCAAACACCTTCAACGTTTGGTGGAAAGCTCCAAGCAAACATGTCCCCAATCGTGAAATCAAGCAAAATTGTTGACCGGTCAACAGTTAATGGTCAACGGTCAACAGGACACATGTTGCCCAGCTGAACCACCTTCAACATTCGGTGGCTAGCTTCGAGCGAACATGTCCCTGATCTTGAAATCATGTAAATTTGTTGACCGATCAACGGTCAACGGGATACATGTCGCCACGCCGAACCACCATAAACGATCGTAGCAGGCATCGAACAAAGGTGTCCCCGATCGTGAAATCGCACAAAAATATTGACTGGTCAATGGTCAACAGGACATGTGTCACCCCGCCCAACTGTTAGGTTTCAATGGAAAACAAAGATTGAATACACAGAAGAAAAATTACAAAAAAACTTATTGAAACTTAGCCATGGATCACTGCGAAAACTATAAATCATGTTTAGGAATTATACCTTAAGGATGGATCTGCTGTATCCAAGATATGTCTATCACAATACTGCAATATTACGGTGCCTCTAAGGTATCCACACGAATGGATCAAAACCAAGCTTTCCTCACGCCGCGCTGATAGCTGTAGGATGGGGTTGTTCCTCACGGTCTCTCTCTCACAATGTCTGTGACGGCTAGGCTTTTCTCGTGTAACTATTTTTCACAAATATGTATCATATATATAGCTACAGAAAATTAACCCTAAGAGAGTAATGAAGTTGTTGGGCTCACAATCTGACCTGGGTCAGATTATTGTGTGGGCATTTGAATTTTAGTCAGCCCATTTAATCTGATTAAATATCCAACCGATGTCAGGTGTCCAAGTCTTACTTGGATTCCCAATTAAATTCATCTTATGAATTTAAATCCCAATTTTGATCCATTCTAAGTATGTGACCTTGTAGGTTCTCGTTACATTGACAGTAATACTAAAATCATATTCTAGTATTACAAACAGTGAGCGGTATCTTGCAATACATCACTGCTACTCAAGTAACGGAAATCTCAATAATTAGACATAACCTATTCGTAACTAATGTTACCATGTAGTCTAGTTCCAATGTTCAGATATCTTAATTGACCACAAGGCATGGAGTGTGTCATTCTTTTATAGTTTAATCTTTGGTTTCTTGATGTCAGAGTAGACTTACTAGAACAAATGAGCTCAATATCTCATATTGACTCATTTGAGCACGGCCATGCATTTTGCAGTATCACTCAATCAAGGGGCCGTAGATATCGCTCCTGTTATGTAAGAGGGACAAATCCTATCTAAGTCACTCACATCCCTCCGCATGATTTGTAGTATATCCATTAGTAGACTTTATAATTACCTGATTACAGGAAACATTTGATGACATTAAAATATATAACTTCTCATGTAGGGAACCATAGTGACTTCAAGTTAAAGGAATACATACACCATGGTCACCGTGAGAACCGCTTATGACACTCACGTAACGATCCATGCAGCATTCTCATGGTGGGTCAGTCTTGTACGTTATTACTCTAATATGTACCCATGTGAAGATTTGATATTTCATATCCATAACCCATGAGATATGGTCATCAGTCTACACACATACTAGTCTCTATGCATTATTGTTATCCTAATTCACAATAATACTTGACTAGAGACATTTAAGAATTGTGTTCTGATTACAACCAATAGGATTTCACAATGAAGTTATGCACTTGATATCTCATGGTTTTGAACCTACTATTCCAAGGACTATATTATGCTCATTTAATCACAATAAACAACACAATAAATAAAATACCTCATATATGAAATAAATGTCATAATGCAATGTAAACTTGTAATGTCAATACACAACTGGCCTCTAGGGCATACACCAATAATTACCATCAATGTTCGGTGGCAGGCTCGGAGTAAATGTGTCCCCAATTGTGAAATCACGCAAAATTGTTGATCGGTCAGCAGGACACGTGTCGCCCCCCACAACCACCTTCAGCGTTCGGTGGCAGGTTTCGAGCAAACGTGTTCCCAATCGTGAAATCACACAAAATAGTTGACCGGTCAACGGTCAGTGGTCAACGGGACACGTGTCGCCCCACCGAACCACCTTCAAAATTCAGTGGCAGGCTCCGAGCAAACGTGTCACCGATCGTGAAATCACGCAAAATTGTTGACCGGTCAACAGTCAACAGTTAATGCGACACATGTCGATCAGCCTAACCACCTTCAACGTTTGGTGGCAGGCTCCGATCAATCGTGTCCCTGATCATAAAATCGTGCAAACTCATTGACCGGTCAATGGTTAACGGTCAACCGGACACATGTCGCCTCGCCAAACCACCTTCAATGTTCGGTGGCGAGCTCCGAGCAAATGTGCCCTGATTGCGAAATCACGAAAAATGGTCAATGGGACACGTGTCCCCCAGTCAAATCACCTTCAACGTTCGGTGGTAGACCCCGAGCAAATGTGTCCCCTATCGTGAAATCACGCAAAATCGTTGATCGGTCAATGGTCGACGGTCAACGGGACACGTGTCGCCCCGTCGAACCACCTTCAACGTTCGGTGGCAGGCTCCGAGCAAAAGTTTTCCTGATCGTGAAATCATGAAAAAACGTTGACCGGTCAATGGTCAATAATGGGACACGTGTCATCCAACCAAACCACCTTCAACATTCGGTGGCAGGCTTTGAGCAAACGTTTCCCCGATCATGAAATTGCGCAAAACCTGCCAATCACCTTTATTGTTCGATGGCGGGCTCCGAGCAAACATGCCCCTGATCGCGAAATCACGCAAAACGGTCAACGATCAATAGTCAACGTTCAACGGTCAACTGACACGTGTCACGATCAACGCTCTGACCGTTCGATCTTCGTGATTTTCAAGCTAGTCACGGTCAACGCTCCAGATTGTGCCACGTCATTAGGTATTTAATTAATTTCTATATTTAATATTAAATCAAATTAATTATTTAAAAACTTTTGAAAAAATAATTAAAAATCGTAAAATTTAATTAAAAATTATGAAATTTTTTTATTAATTTAGAATAATTAATTCGAAAAAAAAATATTTTCTAAATTCCAAATGTTAATTATTAATTTAGAATAATTAATTTTTTTTTTGAAAATTAATTATTTAAATTCAAAAATTGAAAAAAACAATTGAAAATAATCAAATATTGGGAAAAATTCGGAAAAGTCAAAAAAATTATAGGAAGACTTCAGAATAATTCTGAGTAATTTTACAAACTCAGTAATGTACTATTATGCCCTAAGCGATATTCAAGTGTCCCCGAGAACTCTGATAAATTCTGCTAGCCATTAAAAACGGGAAGACTACTCCTGAAAGGCTGTGAAACTCAGTCTCCGGGAGTTGGGACTTGTGATATGGCTAAAAATGGAACTAAATTAGGACCGTTCAAATCAGGTACGAATCATAAAGCTCTTTGGGGTAAAATGGTAATTTATGTTATAAACAGGTCATTGAATGGAAATTGGGCCTCTCTCAAGCCCAATATCCAAAAACAGATATGGCTTACTGGGTTGTTAAAACATCCCCATGCAAACAGGTTCATATTGTTTAAATACGATTAAAACCCCTAATTATCCATAAGTGATAGTTCAGAAAACCATATCTCTTATCCTGAAGGGAGTTTAAATCCTCCTCAACCACTTTTATGTCTTCATGAAGAAGAGATAACCGGTTTAATTAAAAAACACCGGGACGTAGAGAAAAATCATTATCTTGAAATTGTCCCAAGGCAACTATAAATACCTCCTACCTCCATAAGAAACAGTTAATCAGTATTTTCTCCACAAAATCTCTTTAATAGACTTCTTGATTTCTGACTTGAGCGACGGAGGGTCTGTCGCCTGGATCAACTCCGGTGTCTCGGACTTTTTGCAGGTCAGAGGAGGCAGTCGTCACCAAACGAATCGAATCCTACGGTGCAAACGAGTCAGATCATCAACTCAATTGCAGTCAAAAGCAGTTAACACCGTTAGAAATCAAAAGTTCAGGTTCTTAATTGTTTCTCCGAAAAATTCACATCACCTAGTTACTCTCGCACAAGGAAAAAAAATGGTAACACTAAATTATATTATTTGTGGTTTCTCGATGGCTACATTAGAATGTGACCTAAATTATAAAACATACTCATATATTAGATAAATTTGGATTGATGAGTTTTATCACTCCCTTTAATGATCATAAAAGCAATGCTTTATACAACTTTCTACAGAAGTCCAAATTGATAATTTGTGGTCACTCAATCGAGGGCTAAAACTCAATAATAATAATAATAATAATAATAATAATAATAGTATTTGTAGTTGGTACTTGTTAGGCTTGGAATAACTCTGATCACCAAAACTAATTAATAAATAACTAGTAATTCAAACATGCGGCGTACATCTTAATATATATCGCTAATTTTATAATGAGAGAAGGGCTTGGTGTCATATGTAAATATATCAATGCGTGCAACGCATGTACATAATAAATATGAAGGAGGTCTCAGGTTTGAGTCCTTACTACGTCAAAATTTTTACTTAAAAATCAAAAAAAGTTATTAAGACATGCATTGCACGTATAAATTACTAGTATATTTTAAGTAAAAACTCTGACATAGTGAGGACTCAAACCTGAGACCTCCTTTATATTAGTTTTGTATGCACGATACACGTAAGAGTTTTGTTCATTGAGAAATTAATTTGTTTGTACATGGGGAGTTATTTTGTGTGCGCGATGCACGCATTTGTAGATTTCAATCGACAACTTCAACTCTCCCATTATAATTAACTAGTAATTTACACATACGATATACATCTTAATAAATATATATTTTTTAAATTAAAAATTCCGACGTAGTCTGTCCTCGAACCTGAGACCCCCTTCATATTATTTATGCATGGACAATGTACGTAAGTTGGTAGATTTATCAACGACTACTCCAACTCTCCCATTAGAATAGTTACTAGTAATCTGCACGTGAGTGACACTTTTGTAAATAATTATGTCGTAAACAAATTTGAACTTTGAGGATATTATGGTAACTAACAATATTTGAGTAAATGGATGGTTAATATAACTCCCATTCAAAAAAGAATGGTTGAGATTAGATAGTTAATTGTCTATAAATTACAATTTATGTAGAAATTACAAAACTTCAACTCGGATATAATAGTACTAGTATTTAGCACGTGCGATGCACATTTTAATAAATATATAGTGTCAAAAACAATATAATTTAGCTCATGTGAGAAACATGTTAATAAATAAATAAATATTTTAAAGTAATATAAAGAATATAATGAGAGATTTGGAGTTGTACGTGCGATGCACGTAAGTTGGTAGATTTAAAGTGTATAATGAGAGAGTTAGAGTTGCACGTGCAATGCATGTAAGGTAATAAATTTATAAATCACAACTCCTCTTCTCCCATTATAATATTAGATATTAGAGATTAGAGATTACAGCATCCACAGTCGTGTGGTATTTTGCCATTTTTATGAATTGTATAGCTTTTGTAGCGCTGCAGTCGTGTGCTATATATGCGTAATTTGGCAATTGAGCAATAGTAGACTAATATATTTTGCAGAAGAAATAACAATATGCATATTATAACGGACAAAACATTATGTTTCGTCCTAAATATTTTATAATATTTTATTCAATCAGATGAAACATGATATTTCGTCCCAAATATTTTATAATATATTTTTGGGATCGGACGAAACATGATGTTTCTTTCGATCAAATTAGAATTTTTTATAATTTAAAATACCCAGAATATAATAAAAGAAGCTTGGACGAAACATCGTCTATAGCTCCGATTGCAAAATTTTTGATTATTTTGGAATTCTATGGGTTAGATTGCATATGATTTTCTATGGATTATTGATTGGGACAATTGGATTTCGATGGATTATTAATTGACTCATATGATTTTCGGTGGTTCACTAACCTATAGGAAAAAAAACCAAATAACTACACTAAAGGCATTGTTTCGTCCGTCAACTTTTTTTTTTCTCTCCGAAGAAACATCTACGCAAAATAAATAAATAAATATACTATTCAAGACCAAAAAATTATATATAAAAAAAAATTGGACGTCAATTATTTTATATCCTTTGTTTTTTTTAGCATTTTATGACTGCAATGAAACCACAAATGTTATTTCTATTTATCAATTTTTCTATTCTTTAGCTTTCACGACTGTAGATGCTCTTAAAGATAGATGATAAATGAATAATACGTAATCACTTGTAATTTTGTAGGATTTCCTAGAGTTAAACTTACCCATAGAAAAGGCACAAGCCGAGATATATTTCTTTACGTTCAGATTGGGAGGGCTTCTTCTCTATATTTTTTAATTTTTTTTTCCATCCAGGTGAGCTTCGAACAAACTCTAAGCTCCAAATGTATTTATAAGTAATGACTTATCCTTCAATGTGGTTGAAGCTCAGCATTTAGATCGAAGCGTACCCACCGAGAAAACACAATGCAAAAAATATGGCTCATGTTGAAAAGAGAGGGAAGAGGGTATTTTCTCCTTCCATTTGTTTCTGGTGTAGGTAGACTTTGATTAAACTCTAAGCTCTCAAAGTAAATCATAAATAAGCACTTGATCGTTTTGATTGAAGCTTAGTGTTTAGCTTGAAGTTTACCCACCGGAAAAGTACTAGTCGAGCAATCTTTGCTCATGTGAAAAGAAGTAGTACGAGCAGGAGGGAGATTGAGTTTCTCTTGGTGTGAGGAAATATGGAGGGCTTCGATTTATTGGTGAAGAGGGAAAAAAGGATGAGGTAGGGTAGTGATATTGGTAAAAATAGAACAAAATTGAGACTGTTCAAATCTAACATGAATCTTAAAGTTCTCAGGGGTAAAATGGTGAATTTCAGTAGAAACAGGCCCGACGAGAGCGACTGAGCCATTTTCAGGTCCATTGACCCGATCCAGCCTGTAATAGGGACTACTACAATAGCCCTAGCACAAAGGAGTTTGGATTCATCAAACCCAGTTAAAACCCAAAAACTCTCCCTTTGTCAAGAGAAGAGTCCTGACTCGATCTCGTCATATGGAGGAGATAACTGACTCTATCCAAACACCAGAAAGTAGAGATAAATGAATATCTTGATACTGGCCCCCTATAACGACTATATATACCTCAAGACCTCCTCAGAAACCAAGTAATTGCAAATTCCGCTCTCAAAACCAACCATATCTCCTGACTTGGGCATCAGAGGTTCTATTGCCGTGGTCACCCCAGGCATTTCAGACTTTTTTGTAGGTTCATGGGAGCAAGATCTGCTATTCCTAACGATCATATCTCGGAGTCTGGTACAGTTTTTGGCGGTTAACACCAACAAACAGCGAAGGTATGATCTTTACTTTTTTAATTAAAGAATTCACATAGGTTTGCTCCCACACAAAAATTAGCAGTAACCGTATCACGGTCAACAACGACAGTTCTATCAATATCCTTTTCCCGGAAGCCTTCCAAGGCCTCAAGCTTTCTCAAGTTTGTATCAAGCCTGCCGCATACACACTCCATGGGTTCTCTGGGGTGCCAATCTCATTCAAAGGAATAGTCACTCTTGAGGTGACTGCAGGGAAAGCCCTAACAACCCGAACCAAGGCAATGGAGTGGAGTATTAATCAAACAACTAGTTCAGATTCCATCACTTGGTTCAACCATATGTAATTCATAGCATAAACAAGATCTTTTACTTCAAATTCAAACAAAAATATAAGGAAGTTAAAACTTTTCCATTTACAACATCATTCTTTACATTAGCATAACGAAAATAAATAAGTATAGTAAATATATGACAATGAAAAATCTTCAATCTTGTGACATCTCTCATAGTGTCTTCAAATCCAGGCCAAGACCAATCCTGCAACTAGGAAACTGTGGGCACGTCAGTTGCATACAACTGATGCAATGCTATAATACAACGATTCTTCTACCTTAGCAAACACAAACTTGAATGCGAAACAAAATGTGAGAAGTGACTATTCTAAACATGTCACTGTATGATATGAACTGATGCCTAATCCAAACACTTACACTTACGATGCACTAATGCACACTTGTTCGGATTCTATGCATCCCATACTACAAAGGTCCAACGGCCAAGCCCTTAACGTACTCCTCATTATATGGTTCGATCCCTCGATATGAAATCCTACACGGTAACAAAAACAAGGTTCAAACATCCCATGAGTATGAATTCCAGCCCCGGAGTACACCGCCCGACTATACAGAATTCACCTCGTGCGAACATCCTGCAAGTACTGCTCTAGCCCAATACATATTGGAGATCTGCCTCCTATCTGCCCGACTATTCATGATCCCGGAGTACACCGCTTGATCATTCATAATCCCAAATTTAATAAAGCTCGTTTCTCACCGTAGCAATCTCAGTCCTGGAGTACACCGTCCGACTGGATCTGTAGTCCCGGAGTACACTGCCCGACTATATAGAAATGCCCCATTTACATTTTCCCAGGCCTCATTACATCTTACTTTTCTAGTTCCTATCCTTAATTTAATTTTAGTTATCATGGTCTAGAACTAGCTTACCCTACCGGACTTAAACTTACTCAACAACCTTTCATGTCCATATTGACCATTTCACAAAATTTAACATATCAAAATTGTTGGACGTTACGAGCCTCGCTTAGCTCCTAGAACCCATCCATCTCAACATAGAGATCTTCTAGGTTAATCTTAACAACTTTATAAAAATTTCTCATTCAATTGCCTAACACAACTCAAGATCAATTCGATTTGATAAAACCCTTACAATATCGTACGTTTATTTTCCAAAATACTGGCTTCGTTCATTTCTTTATTTGTCATATCAATCATTTTACACAAATTCTAAGATGAAATTTATTTCTCAATCAATATAAATTCCATTCAACTAGTCATCATCAAATAACTAGACAAAATTTCGGAAAGATGTTAAAATAGGACTTCAACAGTCTCAATTCAATCAACATCATCTTGTTCTAATATTTCAATCAAAATTTTCCAAACCTGTACTAAAATCATTTATTCAAACTTGAGATTTAATCCCAAACAATTGTACTAATTTCCATCAAATATTATTTCTCCAAAATACCAATATCCTTTAAAATCATCTCTATTCAACTTCTTCAAATCCAGTCACCAAATATGTGTTTACTCCTTTATCTAAGTGGGAAAATTAAGTCAAAAAGGTTTGTACAAATTACCATCAAAATGTTTTCCCAAAAAACCAATTTATATTTTCAATATACTCAAAAACAGTAAATACTACCAAATTCGAGCTCAACAAGACTAAAACATACAATCTCAAAGATCCTAAGCCACATGCACTAACCAATAATCCAAAGACTATTTCTTTATCAACTTCAATTCAAGGTTGCAATATATATATATATATATATATATATATATATATATATATATATATATATATATATATATATATATAATCTAATATTCGAATGTTCAACTAGAGACAACAACCCAATGGTAATGTAAAAATCATATAAATTTCAATAGTACTCCAAAATTAGATTTCTTAGTTCCATAGGAAACATTAATGAATCTACTTCAACTTTTAAGTTATAAGTTTCTCCAAAATATTGTGTCTATAACCCTGAATTCTTCGAAATCTACAGTATGGTCGAAATGTTATATAGACTACAGTTAAAGTACTGCCACGTGTTCAATCTTGTAAATTTCATTATAAATTCTATTCATCATGGAAATTGATTTCTCAGACTCTAACGAAAGGTTAATGAGTCTACTTCAACTTCTTAATTTTAACCTTTCTCAAAATACTGCATCTAAGATGCCAAAATGATCAAAATTCGAAATGTATACAAATTTCCAGCAACTAGTCAAACTGCCAACCAGTCCTAAGTTTGGATTTTATTAAAATAGTAAAAGACATCCAAATATTATGAAATTTTAAAGATATGTTCTTGACATATACTGGGTGCTCATATAAAAATTTTAGCTCTGGATTCCATCTAGTTTAATAGATATGATTTTCTGAAGTGCAACTAAAACTTGAAACAGAAAGTTATAAAAATGCCCCCAATTTAATCATATCAAAATTTCACACTTTTAATCGACAACACATAATCTAAATTTGAATACTCAATCTATATATGTTATCATACATCTAACAATTCACACATATATATTTTACAAACTAGCATTCTACTAATAAAATTATATTAGAAAGTTGGAGAAACACTCACCTCAAAAAAGACCTTCTAGTAGTTGAAACCTTAGCAAAAGCTCCCCAATCCCCTACTCCGAAAAAAATGCAGCTCCCTCCCTTGGATTTCCCGAAAGCAAATAGCAGCAAAACACCTCTTGCTCTCTCTCTCTCCCTCTCTCTCTTTGTGTGTGTGTGTGTGTGTGTGTGTGTTTTCATATGAGGTTAGATTAGGGGGTATTTATATGGAAAATTAAGGAGTAGTTTTAGCAACCAATCACTCACACCTACTCACACACTCACCCCACTCACTCACCCCACTCTCTCTTATATACCGGCATTTGAAAGAGTGCACATTGCACGTGTGCACGTGTTTTGTACACTTTCACATTTTATTTTCATTTTTATTATTTTATTCTATTTTAAATTGTTAAAATACTCATATTAAATTTAGTATAATTATCCTAGTGAAATTTTTAGTGCACAACTTTGTAATAAAATAGCACAATTTGCACGTGCATAAAAAATGTGTAAAATACGTGCTAATAAATATTCATATATAAAATAAATTCGAGAAAACAGAAAATGTCTATAACAATCAAAATACAAAATATTTAAAATACGTTTCATTAATTCTATATAAGTATACAACAGTACAATCAATGCGTGTATAGAAAACACGTGCACTGCATGTGTAAAAATATATTTGAGTCAAAATAGGTGAAAAATGAATTTCAATTTATGAAACAAATTCGAAAAAGTTATAAATTAAATAATTGAAAGCGTAGAAAATTTTATAATATTACACGTAACAGTAGAATATACGTAATCGACACGTGTATTGAAAGCACGTGCAATGCACATAAAATACAATGATTAAAAATAATATTTAAGTTGACTCGGAATAGGATAAAAATGAATTTTAAGGAGACAGAAAATGTATAAATAATTGAAATACAGAAATACGTAGGACATTTATATCAAAATACGTTACGGATATTACTCGTAATAGTACAAAATACACGTGTACCCGTGGGAAAAATTGTCATAACTCAATATTGCGGGGTGTTAAATCAACGCCACTTTAGTTTCTTTCATACACGCAAGTGAGAAGTAGCTCACTATTCGAAATTGCTTCTACAACTAGTTGAAACTCTCAAATAACCAGTTTGGAGTCCAATACTTAGTTAGATGCCGCTTTAGTCGCTTGCAAACTCTCACCATTCGGAATTGCTCCTATGACTCGTTGAAACCATTGAAAAACTGGTTCGGTGTTCACAATCACGCCTTGGAATCATCCTTATAGTTTGCAAACATGCGAGTTATGAGCTCAAAATGAACGTTCGAACCACTCCCAAAACTTGTTGAACCCCTAAAATAACTCCCCAATAGCGTAGCTCATCTTCTTAAGCTCCCAGGAGATGGAGACATTACGGGCCAGATTTGACCCCCAAGAAGGACGAATCCTATCTCGCCCCGCATCCCAAGATACGAAAACATGAGCATGTAACAAAGGCCCAGCGAATGATAAGAACATCATCCATAGCTGTAACAGATTAACTCAATAATATATAAGAGAACACAACCACGCAAGAAATAATAACCACATAAACAATGAACAAACTCCAAAATAATCATGAAATAAATTCACCAAATAATATCTAACATCTGGGAAAAAGTAAACTTCAGAACATGTAAGCCCGTAATACAAAGTATGAAAAGTAAATAAAGTAAACAAATAGCATGAAATAACTAAGGCAATCTAATAGTTCCGCTCCATCTTCAGAAAGTTTGCTCACCAAGTTCTTGAGTCAAATTTCCTCCAGTACCTGTAAACTAATCAACTAGAGGTCGGAAAAATTATCCGTTAGAGAAAGTTACGGACAACAAGTAATGGAAGCAAAGAAGCAAGAAAAATATGGTATATCAAGAAATAATAGACTATAGCAAAATCAAAGATCAATGACAATAATAAGAGTTGATGATAAAATCAAAGTCTAGGATTTATGATGCAATAAACAGTGATTGTAATCAATGATGCAAGATAAATAACAATAATTATGATCAAGAATACAGGTGTCAATCCTAGGTTAATCAATATTTTATTAACCTAGCTAATGCACGTAATACTGCGTCCCATACCACAGGTTTGGTGTATACAAATATTGATCGTTTAGACTATGATGGTGAAATCAACATATCGTGTACTCAGCACAATAATCAATAATTAACAATCAATAATCCACCATTCACGACCATAATCAATCTAGAACAAAGGGTCCTACCGAGTACAGTCTCCAATTGTTCACTACCAAGTCGACCCTTATTTACCCCGACTTGCTAATATTTTATTATACTCAAATGTAGACATGCAATGGGTAAGGAAGTTTTGAAATGATGTAAAAGATGGCAAGGATATGCAATGCATGATATAACTAATTCTATCCCCTAAATGCAAAATTAAACATGGATATACGAGAAAAACACAAGCACACATTCTGGACAACAAGACATTTCTGTACAAAAGTCATATTTTCCATTTCTACATAAAAGAAAATCAGGTTCCGTCCGAGATTCTGGAAAGTAAACTCTCTGCCGGTTCCAACGCATATTTACATGACATATAAAAAATACAGAAACTAATCCTATAAGTTCATTCTTTACTGATTACATGTTCAGACAGCATGTAAGAGTCAAATTACTTGTGTACAAAAATAGACTGTAAAATCCTTTAAAAATATCATAAAAATCATATTTTAGTTCCTAACAATGTTTAACAACAACACAATTTATCTCAGATTTTATTACTTAAAATTAATCTACTGTTTTAATTAATTAGACACGGTGATGCATTTTCAAACTGCATTATGGAATTCAGACGTCGCTGTATGAAAATATGGATATCTTTAAAGGTCGGATTGCAAAAATCTCAGATGATCTGGATTCCAGACACAGAGCTATAATTCTTATTTAATGGGTTCTAATTGATATTGTTCTTAGTTAGGTCAAAAAATATAGTTCTCTGCTGAACTAGTGTTCTAGCAGCAACCTAGAGTCAAGTTTTCACATTTATAAATGGTCTGGCAAAATTATCGACTAATCTTATAAAAATAATAATATGACTCCTAGACATGTCTAGCAACAACATATAAAATTTCAAGTTCAACTTCTGCTGTTAACATTTTATTTGAACAGAAAAATCACATCTGTGTAACTATAGACAGAAATCTGGAAATTGAAAATTTAGCAATACTAAAAATACGATATCTTTTAGTTCGTAAATTGGAATCTACTTCTGTAAAAAGTTCTGAAAAATAGATTCAAAAAGCTACTGATGATGTTTACAAAGATATATTAAATTATGAAAGAAACTCAGTCAAAAACTCAAAGCAACATGGAGCAAACAACAGGCCAGCAAGCAGGTTATTATTAAAAGATGACATAATAAATAAACATGCATATTAATTCATGAAAGATAATTAATAGAAAATTATACTCCATATTAGGGTCGACTTCTACTGTTGAAAGACAAATTATTATCCACATAGCATGATCATCACATTCAAATGGAAAGCATTCAATAATGAATGTCTATATACATGTTTTCTAATCTACGTATTCGTGTCGTGTATGCATGTGACTATGTATAACAGGCTTGGGTTTGAATCAAGGGAAATGACTTGAAAGAGGGTAATAGTCTCTTTTAAAGGTATCAAACAAGTAAAATATGATAAATGAAAGAGGAACTACTTTGAGATGAAAAGAAATTCTTGAATAAGAATAATAAAACTAGTTCAAAGGAAACTTGCCTTAAAGATGACGACTCTATACACGAAAAAATAATAGGACGGGAATCCCGACGGCAACAATACACGTGCAAACCATGGAATAGTGGCAACACGTATGAACCATGTAATAGCAACACATGCCAACAACGTGCAAGCAACACGGCAACAACAAGAAAAACAACGGCAATGGCACAACAAGATCGACAGCAACACAGAAAGCAGCGGCAGGGTTGTCGAGCAGAGGGAAGGGCAGTCAACGGTGACAGTCGATGAGGAAGACGATGGGGTTCTGTAGTGGAGGTCGAAGGCGATGGTAGTGGTGATGAAGAGGGTGAGGGTGGTTCTACAGTGGGGCTGGGAATAGGGCGTTGGGGAATTGGCTGCACGAGGTGGGTGCCCTCGGTGGCGGAGACAGCACAGGCAGGTGGCCGATGGATCAATGAGCGGGGGTATTGGCGACGAGGATGGAGACGAGGGCGATGCTGTGGTTGTCGGAGAGACGGGGACGGGAGGTTGGGTGCTGCAGGGATGGGTTCCAAAAACAAGGGAAGATGAGAGGTAGAGCGGCGAGAGGGAGAGAGATTAAGATTAAAATGGGGATAATTAGGGTTAATTGATATTTTTAGGTACTTAAGGTGTTGGGTTTGGGTTGCGGGTTAACGGTTTATAGGGTATGGGTTTAGGATACAATAAGAAAATAAATGATAATAATAATAAGGATATGAAGATAATGGATTAAATAAACCTAATACACAATAAAATAAAATTAGCAGTGTACCAAAATTTCAGGGTTCAAGCCAAAAGAATACAGATGGTCAAAGGAGAACAAATGGGTCCAAGGGATAGCAAGATTTATTATTGAACAAATATGAATACAATAATTTAAGAAAGAAGAATTACAAATAAAAAAAATCCGAAAAAATATCAGAAACAGTGGTTACAATTCCTACCAACCTTGCAAGACGAATTTTGTCATCGAAATACATTCAAGTGATACATAGGACAACCCCGAAAAAGATATATAAAAAAAAAAAAACTTCACAAAGAGATGAGGGAACTTCTTCTGAATCTCCTCTTAATGTTACCAAGTTGACTCACTCGAAGAGTGAGGATTCCAAGAGACACGAAAAAGCTTGATGACTTTATTCTTCAAGACTTTCTCACGCATGTCTAAGATAGAGATTGGTTGGACCTCACATGATAAGTCTGGTCTCACAGAGAACTCTAGTAGTCAAACACATGACTGTCATCCCTGATGTACTTCCTGAGTTGAGAGACACAAAATACATCATGGACACCTGATAAATCCGGTGGCAACCAGAGCCTGTAGGCTACCTTGCCCACTCGTTCCACAATATCGAATGAACCGATGTACCGGGGACTCAGCTTGTCCCCTCCTCAAAATCGGTTAACACCTCTCCATGGCGATACCTTGAGGAA
This sequence comes from Hemerocallis citrina, assembly GCA_017893485.1. NCBI lineage: Eukaryota > Viridiplantae > Streptophyta > Magnoliopsida > Asparagales > Asphodelaceae > Hemerocallis > Hemerocallis citrina. Next base: position 1,036,476 of record JACEHZ010000665.1, on the reverse strand, counting down.
CACATGATCGCCTGCCACAAACTCCAAAGGCCTTCGATGACAGTCAGCCTACTTCCTCTGCCTGTCCTGAGCTGCTTGCAAGTGCTTTCTGATCTGAGCTACTGCATCAACAGTCTTTGTGATCAACTCAGGCCCCAAAAGCTTCTCTCACCGATATCATCCCAACAAACTGGCAATCTACACTTCTGACCATATAGCACCTCGTACGGAGCTGCCTTAAGGCTCACCTGGTAGCTGTAGTTGTATGAGAACTCAACCATGTGTAGATAATCTTCCCAAGAACCTCCAAACTGAAGAACATAAGTCCTCAACATGTCGTCCAATGTCTGAATCATTCTCTTGGATTGCCCGTCTGTCTGTGGGTGAAATGCAGTATTATAGCTCAACTTAGTATCCAAGCTCCTCTGAAGACTCTCCTAAAACTGAGATCTAAATCCCATATCTTTATTCAATACGATGCTGACAGAAACTTCATGTAGTCTCACAACTTCATGTATGTACTTCTCTGCCAGGCTCTCGGTGGACTGACCCACTCGGAAAGGGATGAAACGAGCACTCTTCAGTCCAAATAGCATTGTGACATTTGGGACTCCTTGGCAGTGCCGTCACAAAATCCATAGTGATGTTCTCCCATTTTCCATTCCGGGATTGGAAGAGGTTGAAGAAGTCCAGCGGTCCTCTGATGCTCTGCCTTCACTTGCTGACAGATCAGACATTGAGAAAAAAATCTCGCTATGGCTCTCTTCATACCATGCCACCAAAAATGTTGCTTCAGATCCCTGTACATCTTTATGCCTCCAGGATGAATAGAGTAGGGCGAGCGATGAGCTTCTGAAAGGAGCTTCTGCCTGACTTCACCCCTAGGTACACATAACCTAGCTCAAAAACGAAGTGACCCGTCTGAATGAATGACCAAGTCAGTTATCAAGCCCGCTCCATTTCACTTCGGAATTTCTACAACTGCTGATCACTAGCCTGGGCCTTCTTGATCAGCTTTATCAGTGAAGACTGCAACTGCAACACCATACACTGTTGTGCTGAACCAGGGAGAATCACATCCAGTTCCATCCTCCTTATGTCCTCCAACACTTCCTTTTGCTGGGTGAGGAACATAGAAGTAGGTTGCTTGCTCAAAGCATCGGGCACTAGGTTCACTTTACCAGGGTGATACTGCAAGTTGATGTCGTAGTCCGCCATCAATTCCAGGCATCTCCTCTGCATCATATTCATTTCCCTCTGAGTGAGCACATACATGAGACTCTTGTGATCAGTGAAAATCTTAACCCTATCCCCAAGCAGATAATGCCTCCATAACTTCATGGCAAAAATTACGGCTGTAAGTTCAAGATTATGCGTGGGATAGTTCTTCTCATGTGGCCTTGACTGCCTAGAAGCATAAGCGACAACCCTTCCTCGCTGCATCAACACTGCTCCCAAACCTCTGCCCGAAGTATCACAATGAATCACAAAGCCTCCAGAACTATCTAGGATAGTCAGCACAGGGGATGACGTCAACCGGTTCTTCAACTCCATGAAAGCTTCCTCACAGGCTCCTTCCAAACAAACTTCTGCTCCTTCTTCGTTAAATTGGCTAGGGGTTCCGCAATCTTCGAGAAGTCTTGAACAAACTTCCGATAATACCCCACCAATTCGAGGAAACTCTGCACTTCTGATGCTGACTTTGGCACTGGCCAATCCTTGACTGCCGAAATCTTCGACGGATCAACAGATACACCATCACCAGAGATAATGTGGCCCAGAAATGCAACACGGTCAAGCCAAAACTCACACTTGCTGAGCTTCCCATAGAGCTGATTCTCCCTCAAAGTCTGCAAGACGACCTTCAAATGCTCTGCATGATCTTCTTTGCTCCGTGAATACACCTAAATATCATCGATGAACACCACCATGAACTTGTCCAAGAACGGAGAGAACACCTTGTTCATTAAACTCATGAACATGGCTAGTGCATTCGTAACTCCAAACGGCATTACTAAGAACTCGTAATGTCCATATCTCATGCAGAACACTGTTTTCTGAATATTTTCAGTCTTCACCTTAACTTGATGATAGCCAGAACGAAGATCCAACTTCAAGAAAACCAAACAACCTCCCAGCTGATCGAACAGATTATCGATCCTCAGCAAAGGGTACCGGTTCTTCACAGTGAACAGTGACATTGTCAGCTCTCAGTAGTCAATGCAAAGCCTGCGACTACCATCTTTCTTCTTGACGAATAACACTGGGTCACCCCAAGGAGAAACACTTGGCTTGATAAAACTCTTATCCAACAACTCCTGAACTTGCACCTTCAGTTCTGCCAACTCAACTGGTGCCATCTGGTATGGATTCTTCGAGATTGGTGCCGTTCCTCGTTGAACTACGATACCGAATTCCACATCTCGGTCTGGCAGCAATCTAGGAAATTCTTCTGGAATGACATCGAGGATAACCTGAACAACCACGGGTGCAACTTCACCATCAGTGCATAATGACTCAAGTGCACGAGCTCTCTGGTTCATCGAGTTCTTGACACGCCCAGACAGTGTCTCACCTGCATGAAACCCATACTCCTCGTGACCTGGGGGCCTGAATATTACCTTCTTCGCATGGAAATCAATCACAGCATGGGTAACTCCTAACCAGTCCATCCCAAGGATCACATCAAAGCCAGAGTTGGGGATCACAATCAGATCAGCCTTGAACTCCACGCTCCTAATCAACAAAGAGCTCTGCTTGCGCACTTTAGAACAGATGATGATACCTCCACGTATGGTAATATTCCAAGTAGAAGGCATGATGTCGCAACCCAGACGATGTCGATCCATGACGCAGGAAGAAACAAAGGAGTGGGTAGCACCGGAATAAAAAAGAACATGGGCAGGAAGAGAGAAAACTAAGATGACACCTAAAAGATGATCAAGAAATAAGAATGAAAGTGAATGCAGGTCAAAAGCAAGAATAATTGAGTTGAAATAAATAAATAGAGCAGAAACAAAAAGCAAATAATACAACTATAGAGATATACCTGCAACGACACCAACAGCCGTCTCAGCTTCAGCTACAATCAGGTTATAGGCCTGACCGCAACCTCCAATTTGACCTCACCTCGGGGACATCCTCCTCTGATCAAAAGCTTGCCTTTGCTGTGGAAGAGGCGGTCTACCCTGGCCTCGAGCTAGCGCTCCTTGCTGAACTGGTCGCAGGAGAGCTTGTTCCTGGGGCAGTCTCAGACCACATGATCACTGTCTTCACAAGCAAGACACAGATGGTTGGTTAGCCTGCAGTCTTTCTACAGATGCCTGACTTTATGGAAGTAGTACATGTCTGAACTGGCCTCGGGGCAGCAACGAAAATGGCAGCGCTCTCGCGGGAGGGGTCAGAACTGGCCGCCAACTAGGCCCTCCAGTAGGCTGGGCGGGGGTGGGGTACTGCACTTCCCGTTGAATAGCACTCATCCTCTTATGAGCCTGCTCCTGTATCCTAGCCGCATCAAGATCATCGGCATAGGTGCGGTGTCGGTGAGCAACCAAATGGTCCTGAATGTTGAAATTCAAGCCCATCAAGAACCTACGAGCCCTATCCTCATCATTTGCCACCATAGCAGGTGCAAAATGGCTGAGCTGAGTAAATTCAACAACGTACTCATCCACAGATTGGTTCCCCTAAGTTAAGGAGACAAATTGGCGCTCCATCTCGTCCTTGGTGACACTGGGGAAATTTTTTGCTATGAAGCTCTCCATGAAAGTGGCCCAAGTGATGGGTCTCTCAAGCCTTTTAGTTTCAGCTCATGACCAGATATGGGTGAGGTCACCCACAAGCTAGATGCTTATCACATCCACCCGATCCACATCGGAGATCCGAGCTGCAATCCATAATTGCTCTATCTTGATCAGCCATTGTTCGGCTTCCAACGGCGTCTCGGTACCCGAGAACTTGTCCGGGTGCAACCTCATAAACTCTACCACAGTACTGAGCCTTGGTGGCAGTAGCCCTGGTGCAGGTTTAGTAGCGGTTCAGTTGGTCACCTCCAATGTAGCCCACATCAATTCATTGTGCTCTTGTTGAAGGTCCATCATCTGCTGCATTGTCTCAAGGATAGCAGCCTTGTCCGTATGCTTATCCCTGGGTCGAGTAGTAGAAGAACTGCCAAACCATCAAGTTGGTGAGTACCCAAATATACGTTGGTTATTACATGTTCATGTGATCAACGTAGTGCGCATGTTATTGAGTTAACCTGGCTAGAGCCAAACCTGAGCTCTGATACCACTAAAAACCTATCACGCCCTGCTTTCCAAGATACGGGAACACGAGAAGGTAACAAAGGCCGAGCAAATGATAAGAACATCATCCATAGCTATAACAGACTAACTCAATAATATATAAGAGAACACAACCATGCAAGAAAGAATAACCACATAAACAAAGAATAAACTCCAAAATAATCAGGAAATAAATTCACGAAATAATATCAAACATCTGGGAAAAATTAAACTTCTGCACACACAAGCCCGGAATACAAAGTATAACGAAAAGTAAATAAAGTAAACAAATAGCATGAAATAACTAAGGCAGTCTAATAGTACCGCTCCATCTTCAAAAAGTTTTCTCACCAAGTCCTTGAGTCAAATTTCCTCCGGTACCATTAAAATCATCAATTAGAGGTCAGAAAAATCGTCCTTTAGAGCAAGTTACGGACAGTAAGTAGCAGAACAAAAGAAGCAATGAAATATGGTATATCAAAAAATAAAAGGCTATAACAAAATCAATGATCAATGACCATAATAAGAGTTGATGATAAAATCAAAGTCTAGTATTTATGATGCAATAAACAGTGATTGTAATCAATGATGCAAGATCAATAGCAATAATCATGATCAAGAATGCAAGTTTCAATTCTAGGTTAATTAATATTTCAATATCCTAGCTAATGCACGTATTACTGCGTCCCATACTACAGGTACGGTGCATACAAACAGTGATCATTTAGACTATGGGTGAACTCAACAGATCATGTACTCAGCACAATAATCAATAATTAACAATCAATATTTCACAATCAATAATCCACCATTCATGTCCATAATCAATCTAGAACAAAGGGCCCTACCGAGTACAGTCTCCGATTGTTCACTACCAAGTCGACCCTTATTTACTCCGGCTTGCTAATATTTTATTACACTCAAATATGGACATGTCATGGCTAAGGAAGTTTTGAAATGATGTCAAAGAGATGGAAAGGCTATGAAATGCATTATATAACTAATTCTATTCCCTAGATGCAAAATCAAACATGGATATATGAGCAAAACACAAAACACACATTCTGGATAGCAAGACATTTCTGTACAAAAGTCAAATTTTCCGTTGCTGCAGGGAATCAAATCAAGTTCCGTCAAATTTTCTGGAAATTAGACTCTCTGCCGGTACCAACGCATATTTACACGACATATAACAAATACAGAAACTAGGCCTATAAGTTCAGTCTTTACTGATTATATATTCAGGCAGCATGTCAGAGTCAAAATACTTGTGTATAAAATTAGACTGTAAAATTCTTTGAAAATCTCATAAAAATCATATTTTAATTCCTAACAATGTTTAGTAACAACACAATTTATCTCAAATTTTAATACTTAAAATTAATCTGCTGTTTTAATTAATTAGACACGGTGATGCATTTTCAAACTGCATTCTGGAATACAGGCGTCACTGAATGAAAATATGGACATCTTTCAATCTATAGGTTGGACTGAAAAACCGTAAGATGATCTGGATTCCAGACACACATGGATATAATTCTTATTTAATGAGTTCTAATTAATATTATCTTTAGTTAGGTCAAAAATCGGGTTCTCTACTGAACTAGTGTTCTAACAACAACCTAGAGTCAAGTTTTCACATTTATAAAAGGTCTGGAAAAATTTTCGAATAATCTTATAAAAATAATAATATGACTCCTAGACATGTATAGCAACAACATATAAAATTTCAAGTTCAACTTCTACTGTTAACATTTTATTTTAATAGAAAAATCACGTCAGTATAGCTCTAGACAGAAATCTGGAAATTTAAAATATAGCAATACTAAAAATATGATATCTTTCAGTTCGTAAATCAGAATCTAGTTTTGTAAAAAGTTCTGAAAAATAAATTCAATAAGCTACATATGATGTTTACAAAGTTATATTAAATTATGAAAGAAACCATGTCAAAAACTCAATGCAATATGGAGCAAACAGCAGGCCAGCAAGCAGGTTATTATTAAAAGACGAAAAAATAAATACACATGTAGATAACTTCATGGAAGATAATTAATAGAAAATTATACTCCACATTAGGGTGGACTTCTACTGTTGAGAGAAATTTTTTTTATTAACGTAGCATGATCATCACATTCAAATGGAAAGCATTCAATCATGAATGTCTATATATATGTTTCTGTCTAAGTATTCGTGTCATGTATGCATGTGACTATGTATAACAGGCTTGGGTTTGAATCAAGGAAAATGGCACGAAAAGAGGAGTACTACTTGGTTTCGCCGATTAATTCGTAATAGTCTCTTTTAAAAGTATCAAACAAATAAAACATGATAAATGGAAGAGGAACTACTTGTGGAGATCAAAAGAAATTCTTAAACAAGAATAATAAAACTAGTTCGAGGGAAACTTGCCTTAAAGATGACGACTATGAACACGAAATAATAACGGGACGAGAATTCCGATGGCAACAATACACGTGCAAATAACAGAATAACGGCAACACGTGCGAACCACATAATAGCAACACGTGCAAACAATGTGCAAGCAACACGGCAACAACATGAACAACAACGACAATGACATAGCAAGATTGACAACAACACAAAAAAGCAGCGGATGGGTTGTCGAGTGGAGGGAAGGGCATTCGACGGCAACAGTCGACGAGGAAGACGATGGGGTGCTATAGTGGAGGTCGAAGGCGATGGTGGTGGTGACAAAGAGAGTGAGGGTGGTTGTTGCGGTGGGGCTCGGAATAGGGCGTTAAGACGTTGGCTGCACGAGGTGGGTGCCCTCGGTGGCGGAGACAACACAGGCAGGTGGCCGACGGATCGACGAGCGGGAGTGCTAGCGATGAGGATGGAGGACGGGATGGAGACGAGGGCGGTGTTACGGTCTTCGGAGCGAAGGGGACGGGAGGTTGGGTGCTGCGGGGATGGGTTTCGAAAATAGGGGAAGAGGTGTAATACCTTAAACTTTCATTTTAATAACAATGTTGATTTTCAAGTGTTGTGCACGTGCAAATTTCATATGTATATTTATTTATTTATTTTTATATATAAAATTTCTTTTTGTAGTATGAACCATTATTTTCTTCCTTTATTTTTCTAAAATCCTATTTTTGTAAAGCCTAAAACACATTTTTCTTAGTTTGAGCCCACTTTAATAATTTATTATTTTATTATTTTGGCCCATAAGTCTAAGCCCACTATTTGTGAAGCCCACAAATTTAATTAATCGTTTAAATGGCCACACTTATCATGTAGACACAAATTGTGAACAATTGATTAATTAAAAATTGTACAAACTTCAAATAGGGGGGTACTAGAGGGCACGTGCATGCACGTAGTGTGCAATGCACACCCTTTTGGAGACCGGTTTATGCATGGGATGATGGGGAGTGGGTGTGTGTGTGCATGGGTAGTTATTTGAGTGTGGGTGGTTGCTACAACTTCTCCTCCTATCCTAGTCATCCATCTTTAACCATCTAGTAAAATCCTAGCCCTCCAATCCATCCTAGAACTAGTATAAATACCCCTACCTACATGTATTCCACACTAAGAAATTATTGAAAGGAAGAAAAATTATATAGGAGAAATATATTAGAATGAGTGTGAGTTGTGTGTATGTCCCACCATTGTAGGCCGGCCCATCCTTCTCCACATGGAGCTCTCGGTTTTGGCAAGGAAGCAAGAAGGAGGACCTTTTGCATCCCAATCTAGGCAAAGGCTCTCTCTCGCATTCTAGGGGACTCTAGGAGCTTTTAATTGGCTTTTTCTCCGAAGAGGTGGGTGTTTCTCATGACTTCTAAAGTAGAAATCATGTTGGGAATGAATTGAATAGTTATTAAAAAGCAACTAGTTGAAATTAAATTCATGTTTGCCTAATTAAAGGAGAATTGATAATCTAGTAGATATGTGTTAATTTGGTTGCTAGATTTATTAATTATGAATGAAAGTGAGTGTTTCTCATTGCTTCTATTATTGGAATGCATGCTAGGTATGTTTTAAATGTAATTATTTGAATTAACTAGTAAGAGATTGGAACCATGTTTGTTAATTAAAGTATTAAAGTAGAATGGTATATTAGAGATGAATTGATGGGATGATTACTAAGAGATAATTGTTAATTGTTGTAGTAGAATTGTCCATTTTTATATGTGCCATATGAGTGTTAGAATAAATGAAAAGATTGTATTTTGCGAACATAGTAGTAGTTAATTATTTGATAAAAATAGAAGTTTTATTCATTGGAAAAGATGACTTTGTGTTCTAAAAACATAGTAGTTGTTAATAAACAAGAGAACAATAATGTAGTGATTTTTGTAGGAACCTATCTTTAATTATGAAGAATTATAATGTAAAAATTATAATCATGGAATACAAACTAAGGCTAAAATGCATGTTTTAAAGTGTTAAAATTACTCAAAAAATACTGGTTGCTGTAGAATTGATTGTATTTTAATTCTGGAAAATTTTGTTTTCAAAAGAGGAGAAAACGAGACAATTTTGTTTTGAGACTTGATAGGTATGAACAGAGAGCAAAATCAAAACCCAAATTAATTACTTTCAAAATGAATTGGCCACTTAGACCAACTGGTCGGTGGAGCTTTCGGCCGCTACAGTAGGAAGGAGGTCTCGGGTTTGATACTCTAGCTTTGTTTTTATTTTTTTTTGTTAAAAACCCAAATAGCCGAGAGTCGATACTTAGGGATTATAACCCCTAGTTATATCGTTCGGCGGCTTTGGCGCGTTGATCTTGTGCGCTGTCTGTTTGACCGCTGGTTGTGGGTTCGAATCCGGTTGGGGGGTTTGGATTTAAAAAAAGTTTTGGGGGTTTTTTTTAATTAATTGAGTTTTAAAATTAGAATAAAAAATTGGGAAAAATATGGATTAATTACTGAAAATTATTTGGACCTTATGAGAAAAATTTATATAACTTTTGGTAAAGTGTAATCAAGAAATTGGGACTTTTTGCAAGAAAGGACTTCATTTTAAAATTTAATTTGCCTTTAAAATAAAAGAAAAATAAATGAGAATTTTTTGAGTTATAAAGATGAAAATTATAAATAAGGAAATTTTGAAAGTGTGGTTGGTGTACTTAATTGGATTTATAACTTGTGTTTGTAGTGAGATTTTGAAATGGAAATAATAGATTTGTGAAATAAATGAATAGCGGATTACTACTAGTTGAATTTTATTCTTACGCATAAATTGCACGTGAAGTTGAATTATTGATTGTGATGAGTTATGAAAGATGTGAATACATGAATACTATGCTTATGAAACATGAATTGTGATTAATCATGATAAGACCTTATGAGTATGAAAAGCTCGATATTGTAATTATGAGTTGAAATTGAGAATTAAGGTATAGCTAAGCCTTGTACCGGCAATAAAAGAAATGTGGAAATGATATTTGAAATGAGAAGACCAAGTTTTGGGTCGTGTGAATTAAATGAATAAGACCGGTATAGTGGGAGTGTTACACTCTAAGGGTTGATTTTATTCATGATTCAATTAAACTAAGGATTAGATATATATAGTGAAGATGTGATGAAAGTAAGAAAAAAACATTGAGTATGAGGGTCATTGGATTGGCAGCGTGAGTGTAACCCCTGTTTTTCATTTTTTGTGTATTTTCGACTGTATTTTTCATTTTGGTGTATTTTTTTTCTTCCTTGTAATTTCCTGAACCGTATATTGGATTTGATTCAATATATATTCGATTTATTTTATTTTGAGCTCCTTGTGTTTGATTGTTTGTCTCTTTCGTCTCATTTTTTCATTATTTTGATCATTTCCTCATTTTTGGTCCCGATATCTTTTTTTTTTTCTTGATGTCGTGGTGGAGTTTTGGTGGTGCTTTTCCTTACCTATGATTTTTGACTCCTAATAAGATTTTTCAAGAGCCATAGATTTCACTCCTAATTTGTATTCCTATTTGTATTTGACCTAATATCCATTACCAATTTGTATACCTATTACTTCATACTAATACCCACTACCCAATAACCTACATGTAAACCCTATATATAAACCCCCCTTAACACAAACCCTAACCTTAACACCAAACCCAAGCCCCTATGTATCCCCTGTTTTCCATTTTATGTATTTTGGAGTGTATTTTTCATTTTTGTGTATTTTATCTCTCTTGTATTTTTTCGGAACTGTATATTGGATTATTTTCAATAAATATTCATTTTATTTCATTTTGAGCTCCTTGTGTTGTTTGTTCGTCGTTTTGTTCGTTTTCATCATTTTGGGTTCTTTTTCTCATTTTCTTGGCCTCATCCACTTTATTTTATATTTTTGTGATGTGATGGAATTTTGGTGGTGGTTTTTCCGAACCTATGATTTTTGACCCCTAAATAGATTTTTCAAGGAGCCATAGAATTCACTATAAATTGTATTCCCAACTGAAGTCTACCCAATACCCGTTATCCATTTGTATACCTATTAGTACATATTAATACCAACAACCCATTAACCCACATTAACCTCCTATATAAATATCCCTAACACCTTAAACCCTAACCCTAATCCCTAATTAACTCTTTCTCTCTCCCTCTCCATTGCATCCCGGCCTCCTAATTCCCCTCTCCCTTCCTCCCGGCTTGCATACCTCACCACACCGAGCCCCCCTCCATCCTCTCAAAATCCGACCTACACCATCCCATCTCCATCCCTTCGACCACCATACAAAACCCTACAACCCTCCCTTGATTTTCTTGCTTGCCGACCACCATACAAACCACCACACCATCAAAGATTGCACCTTTTCATCACCAATCTCTTCTCTTTGTGTTTCTTGAAGTGGGTATTCTCCACTTCGTTCGTCGCATCAAGGAGATTGTTCGTGTGGGAGTTTTTGTTTGTAGGTTTGCTTGGATTCGCGTTTGGAGAGAATTAGTTCGTGGGTTTTGTTTCTAGGGCTATTTGCATCGTATTCTACTCCATAACAAGGCAAGTAACTTGTACTACAATTTATTTGGTTTGATACAAGTCAAAAAGTTCACCTATGGTGTAGTTGGGTCTAGGGACGACCAAAGATTGTGTTTTCCTTGATGGGTTTTGTCTCTATTGTAATAATTTGGCCATAGATGACTTATGACACCAATCTTGATAGGAGATAACCTAGGTTGTGCCCAAAACTTGATTTTTAGTCATGTAGGTGAATAATGGTGTGAATTTGTGTTTGGATGAAGACCCATGTGAAATAATAGGTGTGGACATGTTAGTAACCCTAAATCAGGATGATTAGATATTTGGTAGGTTGTATTTCAAACCCCACTGGTTGTCTATTTTCAAACCCCACTGGTTTTACTTGATTTGAATTTCTTATGACTGAGTTATGAATATTTTGGTACAGACGTGTCGATCAATTCCAGATTTTGTTTTGGGTGAATTTTGTTAACAAATTATTTTCAAGAACTATTCTATACATAATATCTTGATCTAATATTTTTCTCAGTGTTTCCTTATGATATTGGGGACTACCCAGATTTTTGTCGAATTTTAAAGATAAGTTTTGTGTAGTGTTTCATGCTCTTTTCTAAAATCTACTTATACTGTAATTTGCGCGCTGTTCAGTAAAGAACTCTGTTTTCACTACAATTTTTTGTACTGTATGAAAATTATTTGTGAAAAGTGAAAGTTAGTAAAATCTATCTATTTTCATGTCCCTTTGGCGGAATTGGATTTCAATCAACTGATTGCGAGATATCCTAGTTTTCGTACAGCAGTGTTGAGAATTCCAGATTCGTCAAACTATGTTTTCGTATTGTTTCTTATTTTTGATGGCTAATCTATACTTACTGGAATATTATGAAACTTGTTAGTTTGATTCTATACCTATAGGGGAATACCCCAAATTTTTTGTGAAATTATTTAATACGTTTCCATGCTGTTTTCATGCTTTTAAAGTCGTTCCCCTGTTTTCTGGCTGAATATAAATTCTATATTCAAAGAAGTTCTGTGTTGAGATGTTGTGAACTAGTATGTGACTTATTTATATGCGTTGGATGCGTGGGGATGTCTAGTTTCCAGATCCTTTGACGGATCTAGGTTTGCATTTATGTAGAGACCAGAATCCCTATTTTAGTACTTATTGGTCTTGCTGTCCTGATTATGAACATAGACTATTTTGAATGTATATCATCCATGCATTGTGATTTGTTCCCCTAAACCTAAACATGATTACATCATGTTAATTTGGCACTATTTCGTACACACTCATGCCTGTTTGATAACCATGATAAAATTAACCAAGTCGGGGTTAATGGGAAAGATCTAGTAGTGGAAAATTCAGAAACGTGTACTCAGAAGGGGACCCATGTATCCTATATTTGGAATTTGGTATATGATTTGGATTATTTGGAATTTGATATACGATTTGGTTAATTTGGAATTTGTTATAAGATTTGAATTATTTGAAATTTGGTATATGATTTGGATTACTGTTCCTAAGTACACTGCCCTCTATTGTCCACTATGAAATCTAAAGCGAAATTGTTTGTTGTAGCAACCATGTGATAAAAGTTGGGGCGCATAAAGTGCTACCTAGATAGTAAAATAACAAGACTTGACATGACATAACCTGTTACCTGATTATCCTGTCATATGATTACTTGTTACCTGTTACCTGATTATCCTGTTACCTGATTACATGTTTACCTGTTTACCTGATTCCCTGATACTTGGTATATGTTTACCTGCTTACCTGTTTACTTGACACTTGGCACTTGTTACCTATACCAGTTAGTATACCTTGTTGTGCTAGTTAGTTTCCCTATTCCATGTGCTTGTATCCTACTCTATTTGTGACCCACGACTTGTAATTGACGGGTACTTGTGTTTTCTCTTTTTCTCTTTCCTGCATTCGATGAATTGCAGATTATGGAGAACAGGTTCAAGATGGTATCGGTGACTTGAATTATTAGTGTTGTTTTTCTTTATTATTATTTCTTGTATCGTGTTAGAACAATATTTGTATTCGTGAGACTTGGATTTATTCTTGTATTTGGGCAATGTGACCCAGGATATTTGTGATATTTAGATCATGACTATTTGAGATTTATATATTTTATTTCAAGTATTCTTGTTGGTATTTGGTTCATATGTGCATGTGGTTGATTTTTTTTCTGGCTTCCGACTGTGATTATATTGTGATATATTGTAAAGATTCTTGAACAGCTTATGGATGATGAAAATCATTCGCTGGGCCAATGTTACGTGGTCGTATTCGGTATTTTTGGGACGCGGGGCGTGACACCCTATCTCCCTATCTCTTTCTCCCAGCCTGATCTAGTCCCAACCCGAGCCACCTCACCTACAGCCCGGCCTCCCTACTCCAGACCGAGCATCCCTAGGCCGAGCCACCCCCAATCTCTCCTCCAGCAACCTCCACAACCCGACCACCTCTTCCTTGCTTGCCGACCACCAAAACCAACACCACCATCATCAAACTTGCATCTTTTGATCCCCTACTCCTTCGTTGTGGTGTTCTCGAAGTGGGTGTTTGCCACTTTGATCGTCGTTGTTTCAAGGAGATTCGTTCATGTGGATTTCGTTCATTGTGCTTGGATTCGTTGCGTGTAGCGGATTTTGTTCGTGGGTTTTTCTTATAGGCGTGTTTGCATCATTCTTCATCCCAAAATTAAGGCAAGTAACTTGTACTCCAATTCATTTGTTTGATGCAAGTACCAAAGTTTACCTATAGTGTAGTTGGATCTAGAGACAACGCTAGATTGTGTTTTCCTTGATGGGTTTTGTCTCTATTGTGATATTTTAGCCATAGAAGACTCATGACACCAATCTTGACCTAAAATAACCTAGGATTTGCTCAATTCTTGATTTTAGACGTGTATGTGAAATTGTGTGCAAATTCTTGTTTTGTTTGATACCCATGTGAAATAATAGGCATGAACATGTTAGTAACCCTAATTCATGATGTTTAGACTCTTGGTAGGTTGTATTTCAAGTTTGGATGTGTTTGGAGCAATATTCTTGAATCCAAGTTGTTTTTGTGCTTGAGGGTGAAATTTGTATTTTCTGGAGGTTCTGTTTCATTACTGTTTTCGTCTATGCTACAGTCAGTATCTTGATTTCGGTATAAAATATGAGATTTAGATAATTTTGTCTATTTTCAAACCCCACTAGTTTTGCTTGATTTGGATTTCATATGACTGAGTTATGACTGTTTTAGTACAGAGGTGTCGATCGTTTTCAGATTCTGTTTTGGGTTAATTTTGATAACAAACTATTTTCAAGAACTATGTTTTACATATTATTTTGATCCAATATTTTGGTCAGTGTTTCTTTATGATATTAGGGACCACCCAGAATTTTGATAGATTTTATTGATAAGTTTTATGTGATGTTTCATGCTCGTTTCTAAAATCTATACGTTCTGTATTTTACTTGCTGTTCAGTAAAGAACCCTATTTTCACTACGATTCCTTTTACTGTATGAAAATTATTTGTGAAATGTGAAAGTTAGTAAATTCTATCTATTTTCATATCCCTTTGGCAGAATTGGATTTCATTTCACTGGTTGCAAGATATCTTAGTTTTCGTACAGCAGTGTTGTGATTTCCAGATTCGCTAAACTATGTTTTCGTGATGCTTTCTTATTTTTGATGACTTATCTATTTTTACTGGAAAATTATGAAACTCTATATTTTGATTCTAGACATATAGGGGAATACTCCAGATTTTTCGTGGATCTATTTAATTTGTTTTCATGCTCTTGAATTCGTTTTCTTGATTTCTAGCTGAACCTAGATTCTGTATGCAAATCAGTTTTAAGCTGTGTTGTTGTGAATTAGTATATGACTTAATTATACTCGCTAGATTCGTGTGGATGTCTATTTTCCAGATCCTTCGACGGATCTAGATTTGCTTGTTTGTAACTGTAGGAATCACTGTTTTACTACAACATGGTCTTGCTGTCCTGAACTTGAGATGTGTTTATTTTGTTCCTTTATGAGATATTTTGCACTTGTACATGATTAGCTTGCTACTTGCACTTGTCACATGATCATGCCATGCTATTCTTGATATGTTTTGCACATTTACATGCTTTTTGGACATTAATAATAAAAATAACCAAGCCGGGGTTTAAGGGACAGATCTAATAGTAGATAATTCAGAAATGTGTACTCGGAAGGGGATCTACTGATCCTACATGATACTTGACATGATTACTTGATACTTGCACGCAAGATACTATACTTGCCACTTGCACAACTTGACACGTGATTACATGATACATGATACATGGAGCTTGGAGCTCAATTACTTGTTTGTCCCCAAGTATACTGCCCTCTATGGTACACTATGAAATCTAAAGCGAAACTGTTGTGTTGTACCAACCATGTAAGGTGGGCTGCATGAAGTGCTACCTAGATAGTAATTCATTACAAGACTTGATACATGCTACTTGAACATGATACTTGAACATGATACTCGAACATGATACATGTTTGCTTGATACTTGACTACATGATACATGAGACTTGTTTACATAAGACATGAAACTTGATACTTGATACATTAACACATGACACTTGACACTCGATACATGTTTATAGGATACTTGTTTACTTAACACTTGATTTATGCCATGTACACTTGATCACTTTTACCATGCTAGTTGTTACCTTGACATCACACTTATACCATGTGCAAGTTAGTTTCCCCATATGCTTGTATCCTACATTATAGGTGACCTGTGACTTGCAATTAACGTGTACTTGTGTTTTCTCTTTTCCTCTTTCCTATTCGATAAATTGTAGATTTTGGAGAACAGGTTCCAGATGGTATCGGAGACTTGAAGTATTAGTGCTGCTTTTGATTATTATTATTATTTCTTGTATCGTGCTTGAACAATATTTGTATTCGTGAGACTTGGATTATTCTTGTATTTTGAGACTTGGATTTATTTCTTGTATTTGGGCAATATGACCCAAGACTTTTGTTTTTTTCAGATCATAACTATTTGAGATTTATGTATTTGGTTTCAAGTATTTCTTGCTGGTATTTGACTCATTATGTACATGTGGTTGATAAATCGCTTCCGACTATATATATTTCTTATGCTTGTTGTTATGATTTCTTGAACAGCTTATGGATGATGAAAATCATTCGCTGGGTTTTTTTTACGTATCCGTATTTCGTATTCTTTTGGGAAGCGGGGCGTGACAGTGAGACTATTCACAGAATGTCCCATGACGCGTCATGATAGGGCGTGGATACTGCTCCAGAATACCGTCCTGGTGGCGACGCTCGCAGGGTGTTTGACGACTGTGGGTGGTGTAATGTTTATGGTAGGAGCTGAATTACCACAGGATGCCTGCATGATGAGTCATGTGACAGTGCGTTGGGATTCCCTCCAGGGCGCCTAGACATGAGTTCATAGGTCAGAAAATATCTAGGATACTTACTGTAGTTACAGTAGTAGATTAAGTCATGGCGAGGGATTGAACCCTACAAGATGAAGAACGATTAAGGGCTTGCCCTCGGACTTATGTAGTATGGGCTGCAAAGACTCTGAACAAGTGCACATTAGTGTCATATAATACAAATAATTGCATTAAGGACTAAGTGCACTTTCACAACACGACATCAATAGGATAGTCCCTTTAGCTTTGTTTGTGACAAAATTGTAGTTTGCTAAGTATTGAGAATCCTTATACTGTTTCCAGCATAGAGAGGATGACCGTGTATAATATTTCGTCAGTTGAATGAACTGACGCCCACAGTTTTACATGCAGGGTAAAGATGCTTGACACAATCGAAGCATACATGCTACTCAAGATTGATTTAAATGATGTTTCATGTAAATTATTGTAAAATTGCTTCCGCTGTAATGATGTAAAGGTATAATGTAACTCTGATGTAAGAAATGTTTTTATTTCCTTGTAAAATTGTACGAAAGAAGTGTAAAGATCCTGTGGAACTTCGAATTCAGTTGTAAACTGGAATTCGGGGTGTTACAGAGTGGTATCAGAGACAGGCTTCTAAATAGTACATGTTTATAAGGAACGAAACCCTAAAAGTAGACATTAGAGTGTGTGTTGAGTCTAGAGATTTAAATGTAAGTCACTTACATTTATGTTGCTCTATGATTTATGCTTCTTCTTCCTCTCTATCTTTAAGATGGCGGACCACTTCGACCCCGCTGAAGATGACAATTGGCACATCATTGAGGAAGATTACTACCCCGGGAAAGCTGATTCAGACGAGGAAGATCCCGAAGAAGTGGAAGAGGAATGGCCTGAGCCCCAAGAGATCACTCCAACTCCGGATTCATCTGATGATTCTTCTGACGAAGAAGAACCAGTTCCGGGTTATCTCATTGTGTCTCTTCAGAGGCAGGTAGAGACTCTACGAGATAGAGTCAGACTACTGGAGACTTAATTGGCAAAGCGCAAGAATGATTTTGTAGTTCTCAGTCATCGTGTTTGGGAACTCAAGAAGAGAAAAATCATGACCGATGTACTGAAGGAAGAAGTGGAGAAACTACGGGGAAAGCTTCGTGAAGCCAAGAGGAACCGTAGGAGTTAGACCGTTGTATCATCTACTACTTTCATTTTGATGTCAGAAATGTTTTAAATTCGAATGTATAAAGTTTGAAATTTAATGAAATGAAAAGTTGATTTAAAATTCATGTTTATACTTTGAATTTAATGGATCTTTTGCATCAGAATATGGCTAGAAGAGGAGCTTGTAATGGTGAAGGTCTGGACTTGGAAACGGAGCTAGTGAGGGTCTATCAGACACTAAATGCCGTTGCCATGAATCAGAATCAGGGAAGGGTGCCTGCGATTCCAGTACCCGAAGCAATCAAACTTGTGGAATCATTTAAACGAATGAAACCACCGGTGTTTGTGGGGAAGTCAGACCCTGACACGGCTGATAATTGGATCCGACAGGTAGAGACTATCTTCGAAGTCCTGGAGACTCCGGAGGGCAGCAAGGTGAAGTTGGCGATACTGCAATTCGAGAAGGATGTGGCTGTGTGGTCGTAGTCGATGAAGCGGACGATGGGAGACTTTGTTCTTGGCTGGGAGGAATTCTTGGAGGAATTCCGCAGTCATTATTTTTTCTCAGATGTCTAGGAGAAGAAGGCCATGGAGTTTCTGGCGTTGCAGCAGGGTGGCATGTCGATTAGGGAGTATAAGACGAGGTTCACTTAGCTCTCAAGGTATGCTCCCAAACTGGTGATGGACGAGGCAAAGAAGGCTCGAAAGTTCGAGCATGGTTTGAGGCCAAGTCTGAGATCCAGGATGATACCCCTCGATATCAGGAGGTTTGACAAGCTGGTCAAACGAGCGGCAGCCACGGAGGCAGACATGGAGCAGTTCCATGCTGTTCAGAATCGGAGGAACAACTGGAATGCGGAGAAGAGGCCCGCAGTTGCTGGCAATGTCAGGGGACAGCCACCGGCTCAAAGGTTCAAGCCTACGGGTGCGAACACTGTTCAGGTGGCAGGAAGACCCGGGAATACTTGGGTAAGACCTCCAGTAACTTGTTTCAACTATGGAGAGACAGGCCACTACAAGTCTCATTGCCCTAAGCTGCAGGATGTCGTCCGTAATGGTCGAACTCAGCAGACCGGGAAGAAACCGTACTAGCAGGGGCGAGTATTTGCCTTGACTGAATCTGACGCTGATGAGGTGGATCACGTCATCACAGGTACGAGGGAGGATGTTTAGAGTGTATCTGTTGTTTCACTTTTTCCCGTTAATTAGTGAACTGTTATATGACGAGTGTGTGTTATGTAACAGGAGAACTTATTTTGAATGGAAAGAAAGCTGTTGTTTTGTTCGATACTGGGTCCTCTCATACTTTCGTATCACCTAAATTTGCTAAAATTCTGGGAGTCGAACCGAAGATATTTCCAGGTAAGGTTTTAGCAGTAGATACTTCGTCAGGGGAGACTCTAACCACTGATTGGTATTATGCTGACTGCGAGATCGTGATTGGAGATAGAATTTTCAAGATCGGCCTGATCGAGCTGAATGTTTTGGGAGTCGATGTTATCATTTGCATTGATTGGATGTCGGTGTACAGTGCGAACATCGAGTGCAAGACCAAGACAGTAACAGTGAAGGCTCCAGGTGGACCTGAAATAACTTTCCAAGGGAAGAAGAGATGTTCTGGTTGGTGGCAGCTATCGACAAGTGGGATGTTCCTGTAGAGGTGCAGCAGATTCCTGTGGTTCGGGATTATCCAACTGTGTTCTTAGAAGATTTGCCTGGGTTACCACCGCATCGTGATGTGGAGTTCAGCATCACTATTCAGCCAGGGAGTGCACCTATATCCAAGGCACCGTATAGGATGGTGCTTGTGGAGCAGGATGAGATCAAACGGCAGATTGAGGAACTGTTGGAGAAGGGCTTTATTCAACCGAGTGCGTCACCTTGGGGAGCGCCGGTGCTTTTGGTAAAGAAGAAGGATGGTTCGATGAGGATGTGCATCGATTACTGAAAGCTGAATAAGGTCACTTTTCAGAATAAGTATCCGATTCCACGAATTGATGACTTGTTCGATCGTCTACAAGGAGCAGCTATTTTCTCCAAAATAGATTTTCGATCAGGATATCATCAAGTTCGAGTGAAAGCTGAAGATGTGCATAAGACTGCGTTTAGAACTCAACACGGGCATTACGAATTCTTAGTTATGCTGTTTGGGGTGACAAATGCGCCTGCAATCTTCATGGACATGATGAACAGAGTTCTAAGGCCGTTCATTGATTCTTTCATCGTGGTGTTTATCGACGATTTTCTCATGTACTCCAAGTCGGAGGAGGAGCACACAGAGCATCTGGCAGTAGTTTTAAGGAAGCTTCAGGATCATGAGTTGTATGCCAAGCTGTCCAAGTGCAATTTCTGGAAATCTGAAGTGGCATTCCTAGGTCACATCCTTTCTAAGGAGTGAGTGGCAACTGATCCGCAGAAGATAGAGACGGTGAAGGATTGGGCAAGGCCTACTACAGTAAAGGAAATCAGGAGTTTTCTTGGGCTAACTGGATATTACAGGAGATTTATCCAAGGCTACGCTCAGATAGCTGTGCCGCTCACTGGTCTGACCAAGAAGAATGTGAACTTCAAGTGGACTGAACAGTGCAAGGCAAGCTTTCAGGAGTTGAAAGAGAGGCTGACTACTGCACCTATTTTAGTTTTGCCTAGAGCAGGTGTTGAATATGATGTCAACAGCGATGCTTCACATCGTGGGCTTGGTTGTGTCTTAATGCAAAAAGGGAAAGTAATCGCTTATGGGTCTAGGCAACTAAGACCACATGAGAAGAATTATCCGACTCATGATCTAGAGTTGGCTGCGATTATCTTCGCCTTAAAGCAATGGAGACATTATGTGTATGGTGAGAAGCTGAACATGTACGCAGACCATAAAAGCTTGAAATACATCTATCAGCAGAAGGATTTGAAACTGAGGCAAAGGAGATGGCTGGAGGTACTTGAGGACATTCATCCGGAGATTAAGTATCATCCTGGGAAGTTTAATGTTGTTGCTGATGCACATAGCCACAAGCGCAGCCTGGCGAGTTTGATTACAACTCTGAGGTAGCTGGCAGAGGAGTTGGATCGGGCTGGTATTGAAGCTGTTCTACAACGCTTGGGATCATCTTTAGCTCAGTTGAGGCTTCAACCGACACTGAATGAAAGGATTATTGCAAGTTAGAAGGAAGCTACAGATATTCAGAAGATGAAGGAGTAGGTTGGTGCTGGCAAGTTGCCCAGATTTCAAATCAGAGATGAAGTGTTGTGGTTTGGAGAGAGGCTGTGTGTTCCAGATCAGTCGGACTTGAAAGAAAGTATTCTTCCAGAGGCACATGCTACCCTTTTGTCAGTACATCCTGGGAGTACCATGATGTACAAGGACATTAAACAATATTTTTGGTGGTCAGGTTTGAAGCGGGATGTGGCTGAATTTGTGTCGAGGTGTGAGATTTGTCAACAAGTCAAAGCCGAGAATCAGAAAGCCGGAGGTCTATTGCAACCGTTACCTATTCCGGAATAGAAGTGGGATAACATCAGTATGGATTTCAACACGGGTTTGCCTAAGAGTCCAAAAGGCAATGAGGCGATTTGGGTCATAGTCGATCGACTAAGCAAATCTGCTCACTTCTTGGCGATGAAACTCACTGCTTCGATGGACAAGTTGGTTGAGATGTATGTTGGTGAGATCGTCAGGCTTCATGGTGTTCCGTTGACCATTACGTCTGATCGAGATGCGCGGTTTTCTTCGCATTTCTGGAGGAGTCTTCAGACAGCTTTGGGTACCAAGACGGATTTCAACACTACTTTTCATCCCCAGACCGATGGGCAGACCAAGAGAGTCAACCGTATTCTTGAGGATATGCTTCGGTGTTGTGTACTAAACTTTGGAGGCAGTTGGAAAAGGCATTTACCTTTGGTGGAGTTTGCCTACAACAACAGTTTTCAGACTAGCATTGAGATGGCGCCGTACGAAGCTTTGTATGGCAGGAAGTGCAGGACGCCTGTCTATTGGTTCGAAGTTGGGGAGCATCAGATGTTTGGGCCTGAGATTGTGCAGCAGACTTCTGAAAAGATTGATTTGATCAGGAAGAGGTTGGTGGATGCTCAGAGTAGGCAGAAGAGCCATGCAGACAACCGGAGGAGGGATCTTGAGTTTGAGGTTGGTGACTTTGTCTTTCTGAAGGTATCGCCTAACAAAGGCGTGATTCGATTCGGCAAGGGTGGAAAGTTAGCCCCGTGGTTCATAATATTGAAAAGGATCGGGAAAACTTCTTACCGGCTTGAGTTACCGGAAGAGTTGTCTCAGGTACACAATGTCTTTCATGTGTCTATGCTGAGAGGTTACATTCCAGATCAAAGTCATCATTTACCCGAAGTGCCAGAGGGTTTGCAGTTGGATCTGAGTTACATTGAGCTTCCAGTTGAGATTGTTGATCGTCGGAAGAAAGTCTTGAGAAATAAGACGATACCGATGGCCAAAGTAGTCAGGAGAAACCAGTTGGTTGAAGAGGCTACTTGGGAATCTGAGGAGAGGATGATGAAGGATCATCCTGAGCTCTTTGTTTGATTGTATTTTCTTATTGAGTTTTGTTTTCTCACTCTTTAATTGTAGTTCCGGGGATGGAACTATTCTATGGAGGGAGTGTTGTAATACCCTAAACTTTCATTTTAATAAAAATGTTGATTTTCACATGTTGTGCACATGCAAATTTCATATGTATATTTATTTATTTATTTTTATATATAAAATTTCGTTTTGTAGTATGAACCATTATTTTCTTCTTTTATTTTTCTAAAAGCCTATTTTTGTAAAGCCTAAAACACTATTTTCTTAGTTTGAGCCCACTTTAATAATTTATAATTTTATTATTTTGGCCCACAAGTGTAAGACCACTATTTGTGAAGCCCACAAATTTAATTAATCATTAAAATGGTCACACTTGTCATATAGACACAAATTTTGAACAACTGATTAATTAAAAATTGTACAAACTTTAAATAGGGGGGTACTAGAGGGCACGTGCATGCACGTAGTGTGCAATGCACACCCTTTTGGAGGCCGGATTATGCATGGGATGATGGGGAGTGGGTGTGTGTGTGCATGGGTAGTTATTTGAGTGTGGGTGGTTTCTACAACTTCCCCTCCTATCCTAGCCATCCATCTTTAACCATCTAGTAAAATCCTAGCCCTCCAATCCATCCTAGAACTAGTATAAATACCCCTTACCTACATGTATTCTACACTAAGAAATTATTGAAAAGAAGAAAAATTATATAGGAGAAATATATTAGAGTGAGTGTGAGTTGTGTGTGTCCCACCATTGGAGGCCGGCCCATCCTTCCCCACATGGAGCTCTCAGTTTTGGCAAGGAAGCAAGAAGGAGGACCTTTTGCATCACAATCTAGGAGGAGAAGGCTCTCTCTCGCATTCAAGGGGACTCTAGGAGCTTTTAATTGGCTTTTTCTCCGAAGAGGTGGGCGTTTCTCATGACTTCTAAAGTAGAAATCATGTTAGGAATGAATTTAATAGTTATTAAAAAGCAACTAGTTGAAATTAAATTCATGTTTTCTTAATTAGAGGAGAATTGATAATCTAGTAGATGTGTGTTAATTTGGTTGCTAGGTTTATTAATTACGAATGAAAGTGAGTGTTTCTCATTGCTTCTAATATTAGAATGCATGCTAGGTATGTTTTAAATGCAATTATCTGAATTAACTAGTAAGAGACTGGAACCATGTTTGTTAATTAAAGTATTAAAGTAGAATGGTATATTAGAGATGAATTGATTGAATGATTACTAAGAGATAATTGTTAATTGTTGTACTAGAATTCTCCATTTTTATCGGTGTCATATGAGTGTTAGAATAAATGAAAAGATTGTATTTTGCGAACAAATGATTGATTACATCATGTGTAAATTAGTTGATAAAAATAGAAGTTTTATTCACTAGAAAAAATGACTTTGTGTTCTAAAAACTGAAGAGAACAATAATGTAGTGATTTTTTTGGGAACCTATCTTTAATTATGAAGAATTATGCTTTAGTTCTCGACTGTCGAAATTATAATCATGGAATACAAACTAAGGCTAAAATGCATGTTTTAAAGAGTTAAAAATACTCATAAGAATACTGGTTGCTGTAGAATTCAATGTATTTTAATTCTGGAAAATTTTGTTTTCAAAAGAGGAGAAAAAAAGAGTATTTTGTTTTGAGACTTCATAGCTATGAACAGAGACCAAAATCAAAATCTAAATTAATTACTTTCAAAACGAATTGGCCACTCAGACCAACTGGTCGGTAGAGCTTTCGGCCGCTACAGTAGGAAGGAGGTCTCGAGTTCGATACTGTGGCTTTGTTTTATTTTTCTATTAAAAACCCAAATAGCCGAGAGTCGATACTTAAGGATTATAACCCCTAGTTATATCGTTCGGCGGCTTTGGCGCGTTGGTCTTGTGCGCTGTCTGTTTGACCGCTGGTTGTGGGTTCGAATCCGGTTGGGGGGTTTGGATTTAAAATTTGTTTTTGGGGTTTTTTTGATTAATTGAGTTTTTAAAAATAGAATAAAAAATTGGAAAAAATATGAATTAATTACTGAAAATTATTTGGACCTTATGAGAAAATTTTATATAACTTTTGGTAAAGTGTAATCAAGAAATTGGGACTTTTTGCAAGAAATGACTTCATTTTAAAATTTAATTTGTCTTTAAAATAAAAGAAAAATAAATGAGAATTTTTTTAGTTATAAAGATGAAAATTGGAAATAAGAAAATTTTGAAAGTGTGATTGGTGTACTTAATTGGATTTATAAATTGTGCTTGTAGTGAGATTTTGATATGGGAATAACAGATTTGTGAAATGAATGAATAGCAGATTACTACTAGTTGAATTTTATTCTTACGCATAAATTGCACGTGAAGTTGAATTATTGATCGTGATGAGTTATGAAAGATGTGAATACATGAATACTATGCTTTTGAAACATGAATTGTGATTAATCATGAAAAGATCTTATGGGTATGAAAAGCTCGATATTCTAATTATGAGTTGAAATTGAGAATTAAGGTATAGCCAAGCCTTGTACCGGCAATAAAAGAAATGTAGAAATGATATTTGAAATGAGCAGACCAAGGTTTGGGTCATGTGAATTAAATGAATAAGACCGGTATTGTGGGAGTGCTACACTGTAAGGGTTAATTTTATTCATGATTCAATTAAACTAGGGATTAGATACATAGTGAAGATGTGATGAAAGTAAGAGAAAAACATTGAGTATGAGGGCCATTGGATTGGCGGCATGAGATTATTCACAAGATGTCCCATGATGCGTCATGATAGGGCGTGGATACTACTCCAGAATACCGTCCTGGTGGCGTCACTCGTGGGGTGTTTGACGACTGTGGGTGGTGTAATGTCTATGGCAGGAGCTGAATTACCACAGGATGCCTGCATAATGAGTCATGTGACAGTGCGTTGGAATTCCCTCCATGGCACCTAGACATGAGTTCGTAGGTCAGAAAACATCTAGGATACTTACCGTAGTTAGAATAGTAGATTAAGTCATGGCGAGGGATTGAACCCAACAAGATGAAGAACGATTAAGGGCTTGCCCTCGGACTTATGTAGTATGGGCTGCAAAGACTCTGAACAAGTGTACATTAGTGTCATATAATACAAATAATTGCATTAAGGACTAAGTGCACTTTCACAACACGACATCAATAGGATAGTCCCTTTAGCTTTGTTTGTGAAAAATTTATGGTTTGCTAAGTATTGAGAATCCTTATACTGTTTTCGGCATAGAGAGGATGACCGTGTATAATATTTCGTCAGTTGAATGAACTGATGCCCACAGTTTTACATGCAGGGTAAAAATGCTTGACACAATCGAAGTATACATGCTGCTCAAGATTGATTTAAATAATGTTTCATGTAAATTATTGTAAAATTGCTTCTGCTGTAATGATGTAAAGGTATAATGTAACTCTGATGTAAGAAATGTTTTTATTTCCTTGTAAAATTGTATGAAAGAAGTGTAAAGATCCTGTGGAACTTCGAATTCAGTTGTATTTTGGAATTCGGGGTGTTACAAGAGGAGAGGTAGAGCGGCGGGAAGGAGATAAATTAAGATAATGATGGGGATAATTAGGGTTAACTGATATTTATATGTACTTAAGATGTTGGGTTTGAGTTGCAGGTTAATGGGTTATTAGGTATGGGTTTAGGATCCAATAAGAATAAATGATAATAATAAGGATATGAAGATAATGGATTAAATAAACCCAATATACAATAAAATAAAATTAGCAGTGTACCAAAATTTCATGGTTCAAGCCAAAAGAAGACGGAAGATCAAAAGAGAACAAATGGGTCCAAGGGATAACAAGATTTATTATTAAATAAATCCAAATACAATAATCTAAGAAACCAGAATTACAAATAAAAAATCCGAAATAAATATCAGAAATAGGTGTTACAAATCCTCAATCTATTTCTAAATAGAACTTGTAGGCCTTCGAGTCTTTGTCGAGACGATAGGCCATATGCCCCAATAAAAGCTCTACAGCTCCGGGAATATGCATGATGCAGCAGCAATGCCAGAAGCATGCGAACATGCAGGATTGGAATTCAAAGCAACCATTCGAATCCACCATAAAACCTGTCAAATCGCTGACAAGCATGCTTAGAAGGCAACCCTTACCCGAGACTATCTCTGTAAGCTCGCTCCAAGTAGCCACAAACAACACGAAGGATGACATACAAAGTTCAACATTCAACATAAGAGGAAAAACCAGTGTAACATTTCAACACAAAAGTTCCGTAATTTTCATAAGTCATGCATTCAAATACGAAGATAGAACAAGCGGTGGTCAGTCCGCTATTAGGCTAGTACAAAATTTGGCAAAAGTAAATGCAAAGGGAAAAGCTCTATAACTGCAAGATCATGACTCGTTATCGTCACACGGAGTAAAAAGGGTAAGAACCCCAGTCGCTATGCTCCCCTCCTTTCCACCTGGTGAGCCATCTTGAGTCCTATCTTCGTCGACCTCCTCTACCACTGGCTTCGAAGTCTATCATAGAGTAAATAGGTAGTGGAAATAAAAAAAATGTAAATCTGAAACCTAGCCAAGGGTCAATGCGAAAACAATAAAACGTGTTAGGAGTTTTCACCTAAATGATGGAACGACTGTCTCCACAATCTGCCAATCACTTGCATTGCAGTGTTGCAGTGCCTCTATGGTATCCACATGATCAAACAACGAAATTGGGCTTTCTGACACGCTGTGGTGCTAGCAGCGTGATGGGAATGATACTCTTCCTCTCTCTCTCACTTTCTATGACGGCTAGGTTTGTTTTTTTTTTCTTTCTTCTTTTCTTTTCTTTTTTCCCACAGATACATATCATATATATAGTATGAAATCCACCCTAAGAGAGTAGTGAGGCTGCCAGGCTCACAATTTAACTTAGGTTAGATTCATGTCTGGACCTTCTAATTTTGGTTGGCCCATTTAATTTAATTAATTGTCTAACCAATGTTAGGAGTCCAAGTCTTACTTGAATTCCCAATTAAATTCATCTTATGAATTTAAATCCATTCTAAATGTGTGATCCTGTAGGTTCCCATTACATTGGCAGTAATACTAAAATCATATTTTAGTGTTATAAACATTGAGCGGTATCTACCAATACATCAGTGCTACTCAAGTAGCGGAAATGCCAATGATTTGACATAACCTGTTCGTGACCAATGTAACCATGTAGTCTAGTCTTTTTGTCCAGATATCTTAATTGACCACAAGACATGGAGCGTTTCATCCTTATATAGTTCGGTCTTTGGTTTCTTGATGTCTGAGTAGACTTATTAAAAAAATGAGATCAATATCTCATATTGACTTATTTGAGAATGACCATGCTTTTGCAGTCTCACTTAATCATAGGGTCCGAAGATATCGCTCATGTTATGTAATAGAGACAAATCGTGTCTAAGTCACTCACATTCCACCGTACTCACATTCCTCTGTATGATTCATAGTATGTCCAATAATTGACTTTACATTCACCTTATTATAGGCGACGTTTGATCGTATTACAACATATGACTTATCCGTAGTGACTTCAAGTTAAAGGACTGCATATACCATGATCAATGTGAGAATTGCTCATGACACTCTCGTAACGATCCATACAACGTTCTCATGGTGGTTCAGTCTAGTACATTATTACTCTAATATGTACCCATGTGAAGACTTTATAACTCATATCCATGACCCGTGTGATATGTTCATTAGTTTATCCACATACTAGTCTCCATGTATTATTGTTCTAGTTCACAATAATTCTTGACAAGGAACATTTAAGAACAGTATTCTGATTTCAACCAATAGGATCTCACAATAAGGTCATGCACTTGACATTTCGTGGTATTGAACCTACTAATCTAAGAAACTTATTATGTTCATTTAATCACAATAAATAACACAATAAATAAAATGCCTCCTATATTAAATAAATTTCCTGATACAATGTAAACTTGCAAGGTTCATATGAGGTTGGCCTCTAGGGCATACACCAACACAAATTGGGGAACTCGCTCCGTCACATCCCTAAAGGCCTTGGTGTAGGAGTGATCTATCACATCATTAAGATGAACCAGCACCTTCACCTTAGCCTCTGACACCGCAATTTCCACTCTGCCGTCAGATCCCTTGTAGCCTCCTCCTTCCTCTTCCTCACTCTATCTCGAAGTTGGGCAGGAGAACCATCTCCTTGCCCCTCATCACCTCTAATTCCTTAACGAATTTCTTCTTGTCCCTCTCTGCCCTAGCGGCCTCGTTCTTTCACTCATTCTCCTCGGCCTGTATTAGCTTAATCAAATTCTCGGTCAGATAAGCAACCTGCAAAGGGAAGCAAATGACTCGAAAAGCTTCAAATTCAAAGGGGAAATTTAAAAAAAAACGTAAAAACTGAAAGTCAAGCAACTCATCTAAATCGCACATCGAGAAAGCTCCATGACGGAGCCATCGATCGTTTCCTTCTCTAGAACCTTCTGGTCCTGAGGAAGGGAAAGATTCTGCACTACATCAAGGCACTTCACCGAGTCCCACAAGATTGCATCGCACCATTTCAACCCCGCATTCCGGGGCATACACCTTCTTTTCCTCGAAAGTAAAGATGGCTTCGGCTGTGCGGTTACGCGGCGTATGTTGGAGGGCCAAGCGGACGTCTATGCCCGAACCCCCCTCAGCAGGGCTCGTAGATGCGTCTGTCAACGGTTGCTCCACTCCTGTTGGGGCGGAAGCGAAAGAACCCTTAGCAGACTTCGGAATTCAAAGGCGACTCGTTACCCCTTTCATCTTTCTGTCCTCTGAGACTCTGTTGTGCAAAGAGACTCGGTTCACAAGGAGACCGCTGAAATCCATGCTCCTTGCGCACAAAAGAAAAAAAGAAACAAAGAAGAAGTGAGGGCAGGAAATCAAAACAAGGAAAGCAGGAAAGCGCTGAAACGAAAGTACAAGTACTAAAATGCGGGAAATGAAATGCCATACTAGGGTCCATCAGGCTCAATCCTCCTGAACGAAGAACCTTATCCGGCACATCCTGCCACTTCATCTCATCGTCTACAAAAAGAGAGTCACTCACCCTTTCCTCCTCCATCAACTCCGGTTCGATGGTCAACCTCTTCGGCATGGAACTCTCCTATCTAGTTAGGAACCCCCACGGTTTGGGACTCCGGATAATAAAATATTTGTGCTTCCAATGCTTGATGCAGTCTGGGACACTAATTACCCCTCTTTTGGGGCGATTAGAGATGTAGTGCAAGTTGTCGCATGCCCGTTGCTTATGGAGCTTGAAATGCCGTCACCACAACTGTAGACTCGGCTTGGCGCCGACTTATTGGCATCTCATCATGAAGACTGTGAGATGCCTCCAGAAGTTAGGTGCAAACTGAATCAGACTAAGGTCATACCAATTCAACACGGTCGTCATGAATGAGTGCATCGGTAAGTGCAACCCACTATGGAAAGCATCGAAAGAGAACAGACAATACTTTCTCAACATTCAAGAGAAAGCCCTAACCGGGAATGAGTAACTCATATTCCGGAGGATTCCCGAAACAACGCTTAATTGTCGGGATATCCTCCCCCACAAGGATAGTTCTCAAATGATCGTCTTCGAAGATCGGGTAATTGTTGGACTCCTCACCTGTAGCCCAGTAGTGGATCAGGTCTGATACGTCCTCCAGGTACTGACAGACTAGAAGTGGAACAAGAGGAGGATGAAACCGGGAATAGGAACACCCCCTATTATCTCTTGTTTGGCCGATATCCTCTACAACAACAGAGGAGCCGACTGCCTCCTTCCCCTGGCGAGGTTGGGAGACCAAAATCACTGCTAATCCATCACTACTGGAGGAAGAGGAGCTACCAATGGTACACTAGCCATGGCTAAAGAAGAAATTTACAACTTTAAATGTTAATTGATTGTTGAAGTGAGAAACGGAGAACAATACTGCACAAATCAAGCTCCTTAAAAGAAAATAGCCACTTGAATGTGAGAACAAGTGAATAGTGAAGCGAGGAGGATAGAATGGAGTGGGGAATTTATGGGAGGTAAAACATCCCAAAACGTGTGCGAAGCGCGTAAAAATAAGCGTTACCGTGTCAAAATATGTGATACCTCTTAAAAATATGTGGTATAATGGAAAAAAAGAAAGCATGCACTATGCACATGAAAAATCACATGCAAAGTGCATGACTGCAAAATATCCATGTCGTTTCATGTGGGCCCCACCTCTGCAAGCCAACAGGAAAGCGCCATGTGGCACACGCGGGCCCCACAACACTACAGATGGTGCCATGCATCGCGTGGCTGGCCGCATGGCCCCACGTTGTGCTGGGCACCACGCGGTGCTACGATGCTGACCCCACAGCACAGCAGGCGGTGCCACGTGTCATGAAGAGTGACTCAAAGAGGAGGGCCCACTATTAGACCCCCTGTCATTGACAGGTGGGCCCCTCTCCTCCCCGGTGCCCGAAGCAAAATCCGGGATAGCGGTTGCATAAGCCACCCTCCACTTTCGATGACCTCAAAATTCGCGCAACATGCGATGGATGATCAGGATTGCTCCGAAATCCGCACTCCGTCACGGCAAGTGCGAAACACGTGCAAAAGAAATAGAAAAAAAGGAAAAAAGAAAAAGGAGAGTGACGTGGTAGCGGGGCCCATGTGTCAACGCACAGTCGCTGACACGTGGGCCCCTCCCTCCCCAGGGCCATCTGTCAACCCAGGAGGTGGTAGCTTTGTGCATTCTACTCCGTCAATTATCCTAAAAAGTTGTGCACGATCCGATCACAGATCCATATCACCTTAGGTATTCTTTCATTCTTTTTATTACTTAAAAATTTCAGAATAATAATGAAAAAATAAAAAAATTAATTTAAAATCTAGAAAATTGTTTTTAAAATTCTAAATATAATTAAAAATTCGTAATATTATTTTAAAAATTTTTAAAATAATCATTATTTTAGAATAATTAAATTTAAATTCCGAAAATTAATTAAAAATTCAGATTAATTAATTAAAATTTGAAAACATGATTTAAAACGGGGAGAAATCCAGAAAAATCACAAAAGTCAAAAAGATTCTTAGAATAGTTCTGGATACTTCACAAAGTTAGAATAATGTCGTTACACCCTGACCAAGATTCAAACTTTCCCGAAGACTCCAATAAGTTCTTTAAACCATTATAAATGGGAAAACTACTACTCAAAGACCGTAGAACTCAGCTTTCCAGAGTGGGGGCCTTATGCAATGTGTAAAAATAGAATAAAATCGGGAACGTTCAAATTGTGCACGAATCTTAAAGCTTTCAGGGGGTAAAACAGCAAATTTCAGTAGAAATAGACCTAACGAGAGGGGCTAGTCCGTTTTCAGGCCCATTGACCCAATCCAACTTATAATAGGGACTGCTGCAACAGCACTAGCATAAAGGAGTTGTAACCCCGGTTTTCGCAAATACTCATTTTCTATGTATTTTCGGATTTTTGATTTTTTTTGTAAATTATTTTTCCGCTCTTAAACTCTTTTTGTTAAAATTTGTTTTTGGATCTCCTATTAAAGTCTATTTATGATCAATAGTTTTAGTTGTAGCTATTTTTTCAATGATTTTTATATTGTAATACAAACCCTATTATTCTTGTTATTATTACTATTATTGATTCTGCTATTATTATTATTGTTATTTTTACTACTATTAGTATTATTATTTTTATTATTATTACCTTTTGATTGTATATTAAAAATCATATTTTTATTTATATATTTTTCCTATCTCTTATAGGATTTCTATAACCTAAATCCAATATCTTTTTAATCCTATTCTAACCCTAGTGGATCTTGTACCCATTAATCCTCTACTCGTTACCCAATACACTGAAACCACACCCCCCAAAACCCTATATCCACTATATATATAATCCACATACTGTGTTTTTCCCAAACCCTACTTCCGCCATCTTCTCTTAACCCATCTCTCGATCCCTTATGTTCATCCTCCCGACCTCTCCCCTGTGCACCCTCTCTCTGTCGCTCCTCCTCCCTATCTCCCGACCACCTTCCTCTCGTCTGCTGACCACCCTCTTGCATTGCGCTCAGCCAGCGATGATACCGACCCCCCATTCTCTTCCCTTTCTCGACATCTCTGCTGCAGACAACCCCCGACACCCCCTCTGCAGCACTGCCCCGGGCTCCCCCTCGACGTCAGCCCTCGACCTCTCTTCTCCTCCTAGCGCTCCCTTCTTGTCGCACCTCCTCAGTGGCAGACAGTAGACCCCTCATCATTGCCCTGCTTCCGAAGATGCCTACAGACCCTCTGTCACGCCACTCCCCTACCCCCTACCAACTTCAGCCCGAAGCCGTAGTGCGCTCCCCGCACAGTGTTCCTCCATCGGCAGTGCAGCAACAATGACAGCCCTCTCTCCTCTTTCCGAAGCCGGTAGCCTCCCCATGTCGCCTGCACGCCGTTGTGCTGCCATTCTGTCGTTAGGGCATCCCCTCGGCAGACCCCCGAGCACCTCTGCCCCGCAGCCCCCTGGCTGCCCTTCACAGTTGCTTTGTTTTTGTGATCAAGCCATCCTGGTCGTCGATCCCCGTGATCATCCTGATCATCATATCCACCATCATCTGATCTTGATCCCTTGATCTCGACCGTTAGATCTGCTTAATCATGATCATCATCTTCATCATCAGGGAAATCTTAGCCATCTGACCTTTCATCTTGATCTTGATCGCTGCCTTGACCATCGAGATCCGTGTCGATCGTGTTCGTGCCCGAGAACCATTCCCGTTATTCTTGCTCTTGCTTGGTCATTTTCGCCGTAGTCTATAAGACAAGTAACTTGTATTCTTTTTGTTCAGTAATACAAGTAATAAATACCGCATGTAGTGTAGGTTTGTTCTAGAGACAATCTATATGCAAAACCCCTGTTGTATCTTGTCTCTATGTTTTGATCTACCCGTGTTGTCTCGTTACACACATGACATGAATTTAAGCATAGGGTTAATCAATTCTTGTATACATGCATGTGTTCGTGAATTATGAGGTGTGAATCTTGCATACTTGATGCGTTAGTCATATTATAATTTGTTGTAGACTTGCTAAATATCCTATACCATGTTGCTTGGACATCTAGTGTACCCTATTTCACATTTTGTTATGATTTGGATGTGTTTTATATAAACTAGTTGATTTTATGCATAAAGAGAGTTTCTGTTTTTTGTTGTTACCCTGTTTTGATCAGTATTTTATACCCTATTAATGTCAGAATATGAAAATTATTTGCTAATATGAATTATAGAAAATTCAGTCTACTTTCTAGAATTTTTGACAGATCTCAGTTTCGATTTGTGAGTTGCAAGTTATGGCTATTTTACTACAGAGGTGTAGAAAAATTATAGATTCGATTTTATGTGAATTCTGGAGAGTAAATAATTTTTATACTGATGCTGATAATATTTTGATCCAATATTTTGCTGAGTGCAACTAAACCTGATTGGGAATAACCCTTAATTTTTGTGGATTTAATTGATGACTTTTAGAAACTATTCTATATGTCACGCCCCGTTTCCTAAAAATATGGAATACGAGCACGTAACATTGGCCCAGCGAATGATGTTCATCATCCATAAGCTATTTAGGAATCTTTACAACATCTCACAAAATAATTAGAGTCGGAAGCAAGAGAATCAACCACACATGCATAATTGAATCAATATACCAACATAATTTACTTGAAACAAATTGTATTAATCTCAAATAAATCAGATCTGAATAAGTCAAAAATTATGGGTCATACTGCTCAAACACAAAGAATCCAAATAATAGATACATTGTTCAAAATGAGCAACAGGAAATAAATGAAGATAGCAAAAGCTCCAGCCAACAAGAACTTTAGATCCTATACCCCATCGGGCAGCTAATCACCAAAATCTACAATTTGACAAATTGCAGGAAGAAGGAAAAAGAAACAAGATTCTTGTCAATGCAAGTTACGAGCCGCTTGTAATGCAGAATACAAGTACATGGAAAACCTAAACAAATCTAAATGATAGCAGAAACAAAACATAGCATGGTATATACATAACAGAATCAACTAGCATGGTATAAAAATATGTGTCAAGTGTCAAAGTCAAATAGCATGCAGACAGATATACAAATAGTGTCAAATAATAGTATCAAGTGATAGTGTCAGATAGATAACAGATAATCAGATGACTAGATAGCAGATAGCAGATACAGATAACAGATTCAGATTCAGATTCAGGTACAGATTTAGATTCAGATTTTCATAAGTCTTGTATTAATTACTAACTAGGTTCCACTTCATGTGCCATCCTTTTATCACATGGTTGCTACATTCAAAACAGTTACGTTTGTAGATTTCGTAGGGAATTATATAGGGCCGTGTACTCAGGGTTCAGATAGACAGATATCAGACAACAGATCAAACAGATAGAACCTAGTGGTTCTCTTCTTCTCTACACCTTCCTATAAGAAGTAATGTAGACATAGTCAGATAACAGATCTAGACAGATAGATAGAACCTAGTGGTTCTCTTCATCCCTACACCTTCTTATAGGAAGTAATGTAGACAGGGTCAGATAAAAGATAACAGATAATCATATGGGGAACATAGGCCCCCTTCTAAGTACACATTTCTATGCTTTCCCACTACTAGATCTTTTCCATAAAATCCGGCTTGATCATTTTATAATTATTATCAGACAGATGTGTATGTGCATGAAACATATTAAATCTAGCATGATATAACGACCCACAAGTTCATAATAACATATAAGCATGTACAGATGGTAAGTAGTCACATAACAGAACAAAATAAAGTACTTCCTAATTCAGGACAGCACGACAGTACAATACTAAAATAGAGATTTCCGTTACCACAAATATCGAAACCTGAATCTGTCGGAGAATCTGGAAAATAGACTTCCAACCGAATCCAGCGGATACAAATAAGTCTAATTAGAAAAACATAGCTTAAAACTGATTTGAATCCAGAAAATACATTCAGCCAGAAGTTAGTAAATCGAATTCACAGTCAGGAAAACAGCATCAAAACACCTCAAATAAATCCAAAAAAAGGGGGTATTCCCCTATATGTCTAGTATCAGAATATAAAGTTTCATAATTTTCCAGTAAGATTAGTTTAGCCAACAAAAATCAGAAAATATTAAGAAATGATCGTTTGGTAAATCTGGAATTCCCAACACTGTAGTACGAAAACTATAATATCTCGCAAACCGTGAAACGAAATCCAGATACATCAAGGGGAGATGAAAATAGACAAAATAAGATAAGTTTCATATTTCCCAAATATTTTTCAAACATGAAAAGAAATTAGGGTGAAAATATAAATCTTTTCAGAATAGTGAGCAAAATCCAGCAAGTATAGTTTTTATAAACAAACATGAAATGGCAAATAAAACTCATCAACAAAATCCACCAAAATTCTGGGTAATCCCTAAATAGATATAGAAATACTGTGCAAAATTTCATATCCAAATAATATGCTTAGCACTAGTATCAAAATAGTCTATCCATCGAAATCATCAAGAAACGAAATCTGGAAATGAAATACACCTCTGTAGTAAAACAACCATATCTCACACATACGAAAACAAAATCGATCAAGGTCAGAGGAGTTGGAAAGAAGATGGATTCCTCTAAAAAACATGTTTTACTAAAATTAAGATTCTGGCCTTAATATGGTCTAAATTACTGATCAAAACAGATTATCGGCAAAATACAGAATTTACTTTAGGGACAAAACCAACATGAATCACATGAAACTTCGTTGAAACATCACTAAACATGAATTAGAGTCTACTAAGTGTCCAAACAACATGAAATAGGGTATACGACATGTCCACAACAAGTATATCACATGGATCTCACAAGCACATGAGTTCTCATAATTGTTTCACATACATCACATCAAGAAACGGTCACTTCTAGGTTAATTCATGTCATATGTGTCGTGAGGCAGTTATGATCAATAGCACTATAGAGACAATACTCATCAAATATACATCACACACGAGTTGTCTCCAGAACCCAACTACACTATAAGCGGTATTTATGAATTGTATCATACAAAGGAACTGAGTACAAGCTACTTGCCTGAGAGACGAAGACAGAAACGGTACAAAAGCAAGAATAACGGGAATGGATTCCTGAGCACGAACTCAAGAAAACAAACAAACACAACGAATGGATCACGAACCAATCACGAACACAAACCAACGAACGGATCACGATGATGATCAAGATCAAGATGATCAAACAATGATCGGGCGGATCGGAATGGATGAGATCAAGATCAAGATCAACAAGATCTGATGGTCCAGATCGAGGTGATGATGAAGTTGATGATGATCGCGACCAAACCGCCAAGATCACTCCGATGGTGACGATCAAGATGATAGTGATCAAAGTAGATCCGACGGTCGAGATCAAGGAATCAATATCACGATCACAATGGGGATTGGACAGCCCACGTTCAAAGTGAGCAACACACAACTCCATGAACCCAAACACGCACATAAAGAGAGGGAGAGACGGACGAGAAGACGGCAGTGCTGACTCTACTGTTGCTGTCTGCCGGGGGAAAAGAACAGTGCACAGCGATGATCGCAGCATTGGAGAGAGCACAGGCAGAGGACGGCACACAAGAAATCCGGTGGTGCAAAAGCTTGGTACAGGTCGGTGTTGCTGCGGGGTGCTGTCGTCGGGGTGGCAGGGCACAGGGCGCGCGACGGGGTGTCGCACAGGGCTGGCTGAGTGCGGCAGGGGGGCTGCCGGCTGCGGAAGGAAGTGCCACAGTCACTGCGTCACTGGCTGAAGGAAACCAGGGTACGCTGGTTGTTGCAGTCACGGCGACGATGGCGTTGTAGTCGCGTCGAAGGGAGAAGGAAGGCGGGAGGTCACTGGTCGCAACGGCAAGGAGATGGTCGGGGAGATATGGATTGCACGGGGGGGTGTGCACTGGGGGAGGTAACCAGGGTGGTCGAGGAGGAGAGGTCAGGATGCTGGTGTCGCGAGCAACAGAAGGAGGGGACGAGGGAGACGGGAGAGGGATGGAGAGAGAGCGGAAGGTGAAGAGGCGGATGGGGGATAGGCGGCTGGTATTTAGAGAAGGAGAACAGGGGAGGGGATACAGGGTATATATATAGGGGAGGTGTTAGGGTTGTAAACGGGTTAGGGGGTATGTTAACGGGTCTGGGTTTGGGGTAATATAGGTAATGGGTATTAGGGTGTGAATGGGTTACGAGTTGGGCTGAATAGGGTAATTAACTGATCTGAAAAAGGGTATGGGTAGTTGGTTAAAAATCCATTAGGGTTTTAAAAATTTATTAAGAAAATAAACTAACAAATAAAAAAATTGTTATAATAAAAATGTAATTTGCATTACAAAAATAGAATTTATTTAAAATAGATTCAAATACAATTAGCACATAGAAATGGATCTTCAATACCCAGCCAAAATTAATAATAATAATAACAATAATAACAGCAACAATAATGATAAGAGTAATAATAACAAAATAGGAATTGTATTTTAATATGAAATCATAGAAAATAGTTACAATTAAAATTATTGATCGAAAACCGATTTTAATAGATGAGTCAATAATACATCTTAACAAAAGAATTTGAAAACCGAAAAAAAAAATTTGCGAAAATTTTAAATACCGAAAATACACAAAAATATGTTTTTGGGATAACAGTTGTTACACTATACTTGTAAACAACTAGTACACTTGCAGAATCTTCATGCTCCTCGGTAAAGAACCTTAATTTCATCTTGGTTCTATTTGCTTTTTATAAAAACTTTGTGAATATGAATTGTAGCATATTGTATCTATTTATCACCCTTTTACTGATCTGTATTTTGATTTATATTTTGTAAGATATTGTTGTTTTAGTACTGATGTGTTTTGGATTCCAGATTTACAAAACTGTTGTATCTTGCTGCTTCCTGATTTTAATTGTGTATACTAACTATGTTAGAAAATTATGAAACTTTATACTCTAATACTTAACATACTAGGGAATACCCCAGATTTTTTTTGGATTTAACCACTAAGTTTTATGCTCCTAATACTTAACATCCTGATTATGAATATAAACTCCTGATTTCTGGCTGAACATGTTTTCTGGATTCAATTCTGTTTTGATTCATGTTTTTGTGAAATACCATATGACATATATATTTGCTAGATTCGGTTGGGAGTCTATTTTCTAGATTTTCTGAAGGATCCAGGTTTAGCAACGGGAATCCCAAATTTGGTGCAGTACTGTCTTGCTGTCCAGAACTAGAATTTTTGTTGTCTTAGTTTACTTGAGTCATTAATCATCTGTTCGTGTTCTTTATTCAACTTGTACTTATCCCTTGTTGTCTGTCCATGTTTCTTGACTTTTTTTGTGCACGTCCATGCTTGCTTGAATAATAATAACAAGAAACTAAGCCGGGATTTAAAGGGAAAGATCTAATAGTGGAAAATACAGAAACGTATACTCGGAAGCAGATTCATAGATCCTACTTGGTTATTTGGAGCTTGGTACATTAGTATTTGGAGTTTGACACGTGATTACTTGACACTTGCACACTTGACACGTAATACTTGGTTACTTGGAGCTTGATATTTGGTATTTGGAGCTTGCTATTTGATATTTGGAGCTTGACATTTGGTTACTTGGAGCTTGATATTTCGTATTTGGAGCTTGATACTTGGAGCTTTTCCTTGTGTACACTGCCTTCTATGATCCACTATGAAATCTAAAACGAAATTGTTTGAATGTAGCAACCATGTGATAAAAACCTAGGACGCATGAAGTTCTACCAAGTTAGGAC
The DNA here is from genome assembly GCA_017893485.1 of Hemerocallis citrina. NCBI lineage: Eukaryota > Viridiplantae > Streptophyta > Magnoliopsida > Asparagales > Asphodelaceae > Hemerocallis > Hemerocallis citrina. The sequence continues at coordinate 997,262 of JACEHZ010000665.1, read as the reverse complement.
TAAATACAAGACTTGAAAACAACATGATCACTTGACACTTGCTACTTGTTACTTGTACATGATACTTGATTCTTGGCATTTGTTACATGTTACTCGTTTATAGGATATTTGTTTACTTGACACTTGTTACATGCCACTTGCACTCGTTCATCTTGCCATGCAAGTTGTTCTATTTTTTTGCCATATCTATTTCATGTTATGTTTGCTTCCACTGTTACTTTATATTTGTTTATCTTTCCTTGCACTTGTTGTCAGCACTACAAGCGGTCCGTAACTTGCATTGACGGGCATTTTGTTTCTCTTTTCTTTTTCCTACAATTTGTTAAATTACAGATTATGGTGATCAGCTACCCGATGGAGTAGGTGATCTGAGATTCTAGTTGGTTGGAGCTTTTGCTATCTATTTATTTTCTTGTTGCTTATCTTGAATAATTCTACTTGGTTACATGGATTATTTGTATTGGGCTTTGTGTCCCAGACTTGTGATTTTGTTACAGACATGATTATTTGAAATTTAGTATTCTTGCTTCTTGTTTCAGGTAATCTTGTTGACTATATTGATTCAGTTATGCATGCATGGTTGACTATTTCTCTTGTATCTCTCTTGTTTATACTTGTATTTGTTATAAAGATCCTGACAGCTTATGGATGATGAAAATCATTGGCTGGACTTAGTCACTTATCTGTATTTTGTACCTCCTTTTTGGAAAGTGGGGCATGATAGGAGTCCACGTTCATCGAACCCAGTTTAAACCCACTATTTCTAGGGGGTAACTGCTTCTATCCCTCCATGCAAAAGAGAGAGTTTGAAAACTCTATCTCTCCATCAAGAGAAAAGTCCTTACTCGATCTCTTCATATGGTTGAAATAACCAACTTTGTCCAAACACCGGGAAGTAGAGATAAATGAATATCTTGGAACTGGCCCTCCTCGGCGACTATATATATACCTCAAGACCTCCTTAGAAATCAGTAGTTGCGAATTTCGCTCTCATAACCCACCGAATCTTTGAGTATTTGACTTGGGCGTCAAAGGGTCTATCGTCGGGGCCACCCCCGGAGTTTCAAACTTTTTTGCAGATTCACGGGAGCGATATCAACCATTCCAGACGATATGATCTAGGAGTCAAGTGCAGTTTTTGGTGGTCAACACCGACAAACAGCGAATGTTTGATCTTTATTGTTTTTATTAAAAGAATTTACATATCTATTTGCTCCTACACAAAAATTAGTTGTGTAACACCCCGAATTCCAAAAACAGCTGAATTCGAGATTTCCACAGGATCTTTACACTTATTTCGTACAATTTTACAAGGAATTTAAAACTTTTATTTCAACAATAATTACATCAAAGTCTTTTACATCAATACGCAGCGGAATCAATAAAATACAACAATAATAAAAGTACAATTGTTACAACTTTAACATTTAAGTAGTCAACAGCATCAGATCATCTTTATATCTTCATATAACTCCAATTCCTGCATATAAAACTGTGGGCGCGTCAGTTGCTTACAACTGACAAAATATTATACACGGCCATCCTCTCTATGCCGGAACAGTGTAACGATCCTTAAATACTTTAGCAAACACAAACTTGATCACAAACAAAGTTACAAAGGGACTATCCTGTTGATGTCGTGTTGCGCGGTGCACTTAGTCCTTAATGCAGTTATTTATATTACATGAAACTAATGCACACATGTTCGGATTCTATGCATCCCGTACTACATAGGTCCGAGGGCAAGCCCTTAATCGTTCTTCATCTTTGTAGGGTTCAATCCCTCGCCATGACTTAATCTACTACTGTAATTACGGTAGGTATCTTAGATGATCTATGAGTACAAGCACGTGTACAAAAAATCCTGGAGGGGAATCCCACGTCATGTCACGACGCATCGTGAAGACAGCCTGTGGCAATTCAGCCTCACTTCATGGCACACGATCCTCTTGTAGTCACCAAACATCCCACAAGCGTCGCCACCGGGACGATAATTCTGGAGTAGTGCCCATGCCATGTCTTGACGCATCAAGTAGGCAGCCTGTGGATCACTCTCACACCGCCAATCCGATGGCCCTCATACTCGTATTTTTCTCCTACTTTCATCACGTCTTCACTATGTATCTATTTGTAATTTCGATAAGTATCCTAGATGTTCTATGATCTATAAGCCCATGTCCAGGCAGTTTGGAGGGGAATCCCACGCACTGACATGACACATCGAGCAGGCAATCTATGGACAATTCAGCCTCCGCCTTGGAACGATGGTACCACCCATAGTCACCAAACATCCCACAAGCGTCGCCACCGGAATGGTATTCTGGAGTAGTATCCACGTCATGTCACGACGCATCGTGAAGACAGCCTGTGCATACCCTCACAACACCCATCCAGTGGCCCTCATACTTATGTTTTTCTCTTACTTTCATTACATCCCTACAATGTTTGTTTTAAAAGAAAAATCATCACAACCTAGAGCTAGCTTACCCTACCGGACTTAAATCAAAACAACAGAGACAGTCAGCCTACTTGGCTACTTTTCAAGAGATGCTCAACCCTCAACGGTTAGCTCTCAAATCAATAAATAATACTACCGGTCACTAGGGTCTCGCCTAGCCTCTAGATTCCAACAACTATCTCTAAAGATCAACAATACTTCATAATCAATCTCAAATAATCATTTCCATTTCTTTTGTTCACAAACTCTTTCTCAAAATATTTCTTCTATAATCTCAATCATGAGAACAATTCAATTCGGTATCAATATCGATTTCATCTTTCACATCCTCGTGTGTATTTCACAATTAAACTCAATCAAATATTAATAACCATAAAATCTCATATTCAAACTTAATTAACTTTCATTTATCAAAAATCCAATCTAACTCAAGAACCAGAAAATAGTTCGGTTCGGTCGACTGGTGACAGTCTCAGTCGACTGTTCTGCGAACATCAAAATATCTCAGTCGGTTCAGTCGACTGTTGCCAAGGAGCCAGTCGGCTGTTCCGCTAATACTTTGAAAACTCAAACATCAAAATTCAGGACAGTAGCAGTCGACTGTGAAAGTAGACAGTCGACTGTCCTGCCGACGAAAACCCAATTTCTTATACTTTCCAGTCGACTGTAGAAGGTAAACAGTCGACTGTCAATTACACCAACTACAACTTGCATATATTTTTCGACCTTTTAATTGATTTGTACTTCCATATAAAAATATAGATCATTTCCAGAATGTATCCCTTTTAAAAATAATATCATATATGCTCTCAAATTCACAAGTTTCTCACTTTTCAATGAAATCCTTAACATGTATCAAAATATATATCCAATCAATTTTCCAAATAAACTGTTGTCTTTTATCAAAATTACTTTATAAAAATCTCTATATTCAAAAATAGATATTTTGAAGTTAGAAACACACTTCTTTGCTATATTAACGACAGACAATTCTTTTATACACATTTGCATTATTTCAATTACTATTTCAATCACGCATCATACAATTAAAACTTGCCAAATGGCCCATATTCTTGCATGCAAATATTCTAACAATCATCATAACACATTTTGGACCATAAATTAAACAATTCATATCTATCCCAACAATTAAAATTTAGCAATCAATTTCTACAACAACTAGCATGTAATCTCATCATACCAATTCAAATTCAACAAATAAATTGTATATCATCTATCATGTAAATTCTACTCCTAAATTAGAAAGCATTCAAGAAACACCCACCTCAAGTTGAAGAAATACGAATAGAAAGCTCCTAGAAAATCCCTTAGAATGCACGAATAGATCCTTCTCCTCCTAGCTCCTTGCCAAAACCGAAAGCTTCAAATTGGGTTGTATAGCCGACCTCCAATGGGGAAAACTCAAAACTACTCAATCTTTTTCTTACTCAAATCTTTCCTCTCTTTAATAAATTTTTCTAATGTACTAAGATAAGAAGAAACTATAGGGTATTTATACATAAATTTGGGTGGATTGAATGGCTAGGATTAGATCAACTAGTATGGAATTAAAGGCTAGGATGAGTTTGGAAGTTGTCATAACCACCCATGACTTGAGAAACTACCTCACCACTACTCCCATTTTCAAAATTTAAACTTTCTTTCCCTCCTACTTTCAAAAATAATTTAGTTTTTCCTCTTTTAATAACAGCCCGGCCCCCATAAATGTGTGCACATCGCACGTGTGCACGTGCACGTGCTTTATGTACACCCAAAAATAAATTATTTAATTAATCCTTTTAAAACAACTATTTATATATGTAATAAATATAAAAATTATACTTTTCATGCACAATTAAAATAGACACACACAATTTCATGAAATTTATTTTGGAAGAATAATACGCTTAAAACACGTGCACCGAAACACGTGCATCGCCCGTAAAATCTCAAAAATACAAAATTTTGACTTTGTAGACCGAAAAATATTTATAGTTAATTGGGATGCAACATAAAGTATATTTAATATACATTTTCTATGATATACTCAAACATACAGAAAACACGTGTATTGCACGTAAAAATTTATTTTAATTATAATAGACAAAATTGAATTCTATTTACAAAAATGAATTTAAACATGTTTATAAAAATAAATAATTGAAACCCATCAAAAATTTTGCACGTAACGGTGGAATGTCCAGAATCGACACGTGCATCAATTAATACGTAAAAAGCACGTAAAACTCAAAGATTGAAATTTAGCATTTGAGTTGTCTCAAATGGGATTTTAAGAATACAGGATTGCATAAATAATTAGAATTCAAAATACATATCAAAATGCGTTATGGATATAATCAATAACAGTACAAAATACACGTGTGTAACACCCGAGGGCAAAATTGTCATTTAAATTTTGCGGGGTGTTACAAGTTGCAACAGGCAGGTGACTGAGTTAATTAGCGTCATCCTCAATAATTAATTTTCCTTTTTCTTTTCCCCCTAAGAACCCTTCCCTTGTGAATATATATATATATATATATATATATATATATATATATATATATATATATATATATGGGAAATGCTCCTTTGAAAATGCAAATGTTGTGAAAATACGTGAAAACCACCTAGGCCGTTGTTGGATTATAACAACGGTCTAGGTTATAATGCATTATAACCTAGGCCTAGGTGGTTTTCCACGTTTTCATCGCTATAGTACGTTTTCAATGGAGCATTCCTATATATATATATATATATATATATATATATATATATATATATATAAACTAAACACACACTAGGTTTGCCCGTTGACACGTGCCGCGTCTTCGAAACGATACACTTGTTTGATTATATGAAATAGTTTTAGAGGTCCAGCAAATTAACTGAACTAGGAAACATATTATATGAGGAAGCAACATATCTACCTTTAAGCTTAGCCATTGCCTTCTTGAACATTAGCTTACACTTACCAGGAATGCATATAGTTTGTTAGAAACACTGTATAGAGTTTTTTTTAACTTCATCATCACTTTTAAATGCTTGTAATAGTGATGCAAGGACATGATCATATAGGTTTTATAGAGCTTACTCTAATCCCCTCACCACTATGAGCATGTCCAAATAAATGGTAACCTAAGTGCAGGTATGAAGGTATCTACAATACCAATAATCTAAATATTTGTTTGTCTGAGACTCAGTTTGCAATTGAAATACATCTTATAATTATTTCAACAAAAATCTAATACATGAAGTTCTCAAAACTCTAATCCAAGCCAATCATTTCTTTTATCTCCACTTTGTCTCCCCACTGGACCTTTATAAAATATAAATCAAAATGGATCAATAACAAAATTAACTTTAGCTGTTTTTCTTGAGTGGAGAGTTTGCACTCTTCACTGGTAAACTCCAGTCATCCCAATCCTATATATCCAAACATACACTAAAAGTTCTTATATGTTATGTTATCCATGGTTTCTAATAACCAGTGAAGGGTACACTTTACGATAGTATATTCTTCTGTAGTAAAGAAATTATTGTTGCATATTTGCCAAGTTATTTTAGGTTGCTGATTTGCTTACCTGTCCTGCTATGGTTTGGAAGTCCAAATTGAGGCCACAAAAAAATCTATCTCTCACTTGCGTACACCTTAAATCAAAACCAATAAAAAAACTCATCAAATAAATCACTATTAAAAAATTTTAAACCCGAAAAAAAATATATATATATGTCTCTGAACTTAGATCCCATGCACAACCAAAATTTGAGTCAGCAAAAAATTGAGTAATCCCCTGCACACAAAAAATTAAAAATTAGAATGAGAATTCGGTTAATGAGATGAAATTATAGTCGCAGCATCGCATGTAAAGGCTCTCGATTCGGTAGAGGGGATTCCTCGATATGGAGTCGCTTGATATTCACGCTCAATTTGGTGGAAGAAATTTGTCGATATGGATTCAGCAGCGGATCAGATATCGGCGATGACCACTTGATTGAGGTTCGACACTGGATTTGGATTTGGATTTGCTTCGTTTGAGAGGACGATGGGGGCTTCATTAATGGAATGGAAGCAAAGATTTAAGAAAATGATTTTAGAGATTTGGAGTTAGCGGCTTAAAACCCCTATGGGAGATAGAGAAATTGGAGCTCTCTGGTTTGGGAAATGGAGGGAGCAAACTGATCTGATTAAGAGAGAGAGAGTGTGTGTGTGTGTGAGAGAGAGAAATAATTAAATAAATAAAGGTGTTGTTTTGGTGGAAAACTTTTAGGGAAAAATATCTTTTGGGAGCTTAGATCTGGACCATTGATTTTCTTACTATTGAAGGAGAGCCGCTTGAAAGCTTTTCTTTGTGTTTTATTATATAGATATTTGAAAAATGGTAGGTAAAAATGTGGAAAATTTATAGTAATCTGTTATAATTAATCATTTTCATTCCAATTACCCACCATAGAGCATCTGTAGTCATTGGCTTTTTACCAATTTTTCCACAAAAAAGAAATTGAAGTGCTGCAGTCGTTAGCTATAAACCCAAAATATGAGTTTTGGAGGAACAATGCCTTGCCAAATTTGGCAGACGATTTGGCTATTTGGAAAAAAAATAGTTAACAAAAAGATGATTTTTTGTCCGTTTGATCGAACGAAAGATCATCTTTCGTCGATTGATTTTTATTTTATTTTCCCTCGAAGAACAGTAATGATATACCGTTCAGAAATAATTTTTTTTAATAATACGTTGGACGGGAAATCATTTCCCGCCCGAGCCATTTATTAAAAAAAAAATTTGAAACGAGGATATAATTTCCCGTCCCACCAATAAATGAAAAAATGGAAGGGACAGTGGATCAGCATTTGGCGCGGGAATGGAAGGGACGAGGGATGATCCCCTTTTATTTAAAAGAAAAAATGGACGGACGGGAATTCATTTCCCGTCCCGTCCTTTTTAATAAAAAAAATTAAATTTTGTTAGGGACGGAGAATCGTCTATCGTCCGTTCCATTTTATTTTAATTTTCTTTTAAATGAAGGGACGATAAATTATCTTTTGTCGAAGAAATGAATAGTAAAAAAACTCAAAAATTGGGTTTCAATGACTGCAGAACAAACTCATCTTTCCTATTTCTATTTGCCAAATACCCAAAATATGGGTTGCGACGACTACAGATGCTCTTAAAGCTTATAATGCTTTATATTTCATTTGTTGTTTCTTTTATTTCTTTTTGATAAGTAATTTTAATATTGATGATGGTAAAAATCGCAGCAGATCAGAGCCGTACGATTCCTGCACAGATCTCAAAGCATCCACAAGCAGATTAGCCATCACAGGCCTCTTTTACAAGTCTAGGCCCACTCCAAGACATGGGCTTCTTCCAAGCCCATAAAAAGTGACAGACTAGGCCTACTAGAAGAGATACCTAGCACGTGCAGGCTAGAAGTCAAATCTCTTATCCCCTAACAAGGATATCTTATCCCTTGAGGGGGATAAACATGAAAGAGATAAGGTAGGTAAATCGATCCAACAGACACAAATCAATCTCTTGAAATATCTTTCAGGCCTATAAATACCCCTCCCCCTCTTCAGTCAGAAGGTAATAAAAAATTTGCCAGTTTTCACTCTTATACTCTCTTTCTCTTTCTGGTTCTGACCTGAGCGTCAGAGGGTCTGTCACCAGGGCCACACCCCGGTGTTTTAGGCTTTTTTACAGGTCCAACGGTCACATAAGCAACCGTCAGATTCAGATCAAGGTGGACAATCAACGATCCAGATTCATTTACAGGAGCTCTAACCGTCTTTAATGGTCAGGGTCACAGGTTTGACTTTTAGTGGTTTCCTTCAATTATTATCTCACTATCTATTTGCTCCCACATCGAAATAAGCAGTAATAGATTGGAGCTGTCTGTGGAAAAGCTACACAAGTCAAGCTTGTCTCCATGCCACCAAGACAAAAAGGTAAAGGGGCGACCTCCAGTTGTCGCACTAACTCTCTTCGTCAATCAGCCCCTCGTATGGAAGATCAGATTCCTCCTCAGCAGTCAACACGACAGCCTAATCACACTCCTTTCAACGGAGAGGCACCGGGGGGCTCCCAACATGAACAACATCCTCAGTACGACCATGTCTCAGTCCATAATGCTTCAACTAATTCAATGGCCTCGCAAGGCCCCCGGGGGTCTAGAGATATCCGCTAGATCATCAGTTCTAAGCAACAAGGAACCGATTTGCAGATCCAATTGGACGAGAGATGAGCCCGATCTGAGGCTTCCCGCTCAGGTCATCAAGGAAGCTAGAGAACACATCTTTCTAGACAGCAATCAAGGCAATCCTCCTCTCACAGGGGGTTTCCAATGATGAGGAGCCCAACTCGTGAGAATCAAAGTCTTCCTGTGCAGAACAGAGGGGAAAATACCTCAGCCACTAGGGCCGAATTGGATAAGTTCAAGCTCGACATCCCCCATGCTATCCAAGGGAGTCAAGATTTGAGCCTGTCCCCTAAAGAAGGATCGGCCGACTCAACTAGATCTCAAAGGAAGGATGACCAAGTCCTCTACCATATCCAAGAAGTAGAAGATCGCCTAGAACAACTAAAGAATGAGAGAAACCACTCCAGCAGGGCACGATGTTTTCTATGTCTCACAACTCAAGAGATATATCCGTGATGAGAGCCACGTGATCGACTATTCTGAGTTGACCGTGCGGCTGGATTTGACTTGTGAGATTCCACCAGTTGCTATTTTGGATTGGCGGGAGCAAGTACTTAAGAACAAGGTCATTAAGCTAGTTCATGTTTATTGGAATCCTCACTCATCGGGTGAGTCCACTTGGGAGTTGGAGGAGAAGATTCAGTAGAAGTTTTCTCATCTGTTTGGGTAGGTTTTTGTTTTGTTCTTTCTTTTCTATTCGGGGTTACCTATGTACTTCTTGTTTGAATTTCGAGGACGAAATTCTTCTTGTTAGGTAGGTAGGATTTGTAACCCCTATTTTTCATTTTATGTATTTTTTCTTTTTGTGTATTTATTCACATTGTATCTCTTTTTGAACCGTGTATTGGATCTTCATTTTCTATATATTCATCAATTTCTTTTTTCATCTTCTTATTTGATCTTTTTGATCCAATTGTCTCTTATTGTTTCGTGTCTGATTGTTCGAGCTATTACCTTTTATTCTCGTTAATAATTGTTCATATCCTATTTTATCTATTTGTTTTGTTTCCACCTCTCTATTGGATCACCCTACAATTCTATGTGGATCTTCTTAAATTAATCCTATTCAAAACCCTACCCAATTCTTATTGGATCTGCTTGCACACCTACCCACAAACCCATTTGATTTTTTTATACCCATTTCCCTATTGGATCCTACCCGTATACTCGAAACCCAATATGCACTAAACCCTAACTACTCACATATATAGCCCCACCTGCATATTCCCGTTCATCCTAACCCTAGCCGCTCTCTACCTCGGTAGCCCCCTCCTTCCTTTCTCCTCTCCTGAAGCCAGCAACGCCAGCTGCAGCGCTCACAGCCAGAGTGCCTCCCGATCTCTTCCTCCTCCTGTCGCACCGCCAGACCGCAGCCACCACAGCCCAGCGATCCCTTGTCGCAAGCTCCCCACAGCGGCGCTGCCTCACCCCGATGCCGACCACAGCAAACAACGGAAACAGAACCGCAGTGTGTTGTGCCCGTCCTCCGTCGACAGCAACAGCGAGTCGCGACTCCGCTGTCCATCGCTGTTCTCCCGTTCTCACCTTTCCGACTCCCTCTCTCATGTGTGCATGTGTTGATCGTGGGTTCGTTCGTTCGTTGGGTTGAGATCGGTATCCGGGAATCCGTTCTCGTTATTCTTATTCTTTCTTCATCGTTTTCGTCGTCATCTATAAGGCAAGTAACTTGTATTCTTTTTGTTGTGTAATACAAGTACTAAATACCACATGTAGTGTAGTTGTGTTCTGGAGACAATCCATATGCAAAACCCTTGTCATATCTTGTCTCTATGTGTTGATTGCCGTAGTTGTCTCATTACATGCACGACATGAAATTTAACTTAGATCTAGTTAATTCCTCTTGCATATATGTATGTTGGTTGTGAACCATAATATAATGTGTTAATCTTGCATGCTTGATGTATTAGTCATAGTATAATTTGTTGTTGACTTGTTAGATACCCTATACCATGTTTCTTGGACATCTAGTACACCATATTTCACATTTTGTTATGATTTGGATGTGTTTCATATGATCTAGTTGATTTTATACATGAAGAATATTTCTGTATTTTGCTGTTACCCTGTTTTTGTTCAGTACTTTAGACCCTACGTCAAAAATATGTAGAAGCCCAGATGAAGGTCAGCTCTCAAAAGGTGCACTAGCATTGTAAAAAAATTCAATCTAAATGAGAATTTTTTAAAAACTAGCTTCTATATATGTGAAATTTACAATACTAGAAAGCTTTTTTGTGAGCTTCCCTTCTTCTAGGCAGGATATGAATGAAAATCGTGACTACCAATAACGTATTTCAAGACTAAATCACCCAATTCTTCAAACATGTCAAGCGAACAATATATAAAATTTCTCGATATTTACTGCTTCTAGGATATAAAATATATATTTTTCTTTTACTTGAAAAATAATATTGAATGAAGCACTAGAACTCCTGTTGTATAAATATACACTAGAATTACCTATTTCAATAAAAACTCAAATAAAAAGGCTTTTAATCAGCGTCGTCTCCAATTCTGAAGCACTCCTAAAAAGTTTGTAAAAGAATATTCTTTAGCTCAAAGTAATTAAGTTCACAAGGTGTTGCATTAGATACAGCAATATAGATAGTGAGCTTCCGATATCTTCAGAAACCAAATACTTGTTGACTCTTGGTTTGGTGTGCACAAAACGTGTCTATAAATACTAATTAGTTTAAATTGTGTTGTTCAGATTTTCAGGATCAAATAATATCAATAAGAGTTGATTAGTGTCCAAGAAAGCTATCAAAACCAGTTGCTATCATTCTATATTTGTGAGATGTTATCTGTATTTAACTGATTGGTGATTGATTAGGTTTTGGAAAGAATGTAAAGTGGATTTGTCGTGAAACATCGCGATAACGGTCGACCGCAACTCATGACGGTCGACCGCATTACAATCGACTGCACTTCACAGTTACGTAAGAAGCATTCGACCCTTCATCTCTCGAATTTACGTCAGAGAGTTGAACGGTCGACCGAACTTTGCACTGTTCACATTTTTGGAATGTATCGTTTCTATTTTTTATCGATACACTTCGAAGTTTATATATTTGGACAAACTCACTGTATATTCTTTACCTATTACTTCTTGAGAAAAATCTTCTAAACTAATCTTTCAAGAATCAATCCAAGTGTGTGTGGTTACTATTTGTATTCTTCAGTCAGGATCATTAAAGATCTTGAGCTTTTTCTTTTTCTTCCACTTCGGTGAGATTAACGGGACTTGTGTTAGAAGTCCTGTGGGTGTAATATGTCTCTCAGCCTGAATTCGAGAATCACTGTACAAGGGTTTGATTATAGTGGAACGCTTGTGGTGGAGAATTGCTACACGTAGGAGGTGTGGACGTAGACCTGGGGGTCGAACCACGTTATATCGCTGCGTCACTCGTGCTATCTGCGTTTGAACTTCTTATCTCTTTTTATTTACTCTGCACTTTACTTTAATTTTTTAATTCTGTACAATCACGCTATTCACCCCCCCCCCCCCCAGGGTAATTTACAGTGGTACCAGAGCGAGGTGCTTATCAAAAGCTTAAAAGCTAAAGCAAAAGTCCAATGGCCGAAATCCCTCCTCCCGAAAACTTGTACTCATCGGAGTCATTCGTCTGAGATCAAATGCTTAAGCTTAAGCAAAAGAAGAAGTATGGAATGTGTGTATTAATAAAATAGACATTCCAGTTAGCGACGGAAAGACAGCTTTCACAAAAGCAGAGCTAGCGCTTATGATGACAAATTCAAAGCTATGACAGCTCTCTATGCAGGGTTGAATAACGAAGAACTAATGTGATGTGGGCGAAACTGTAAGACAGCGTATGAGATCTAGAACAACATGTTGAAGGGGCATGAGGGAACCGCTTCTGAGGTAAAAGCTAAAGTAAATTTATGTTTTTATACGTTTGATGTGTTTCGTATGTTGCCAGGAGAAAATGTGGATCAAATGCTTGCCCGCTTCGATATCATTGCCCACGAACTTGAGAGCTTAGGTAAGGAGTTGGATGATGACCGAAATGTCGGAAAACTCATAAGATGTCTCATGCCAGAATGGGATGTAAATGCTGCTACAATGAGGGAGACCCTTGAAGAAAAGGGATTCGACTACTACACATTCCAAGGAAAGCTGAAGACATACGAGACAGAGATGACGAAAACCAAAAGATACAGACAGAACATCGGGATTGAACCAAAAACCGAAGAGAGGACCATCGGCCTAAATGCAGAAAAAACCCAACCATCAAAAACTGATTCAGACCGTGAGGAGTCATACGAGGACATAACCCTATTGACTAAGCAGTATCGTAAGTATCTCAAATATAAAAATATGTCAGGTACTGTAACTCCTGTTTCCCATGTCTGTAATTTTTCTACTGTATTTTTCATTTCCTTATATTCTCGTATTCAAATGGTGATCCTGTATTTTGTTTCTATTCGAATAAAATCACTATTTCGCCTCGACTCAATTTTTTTTGGTCCTTTTACCGAATTCATTTGTGTGAACTTTGTGTCATTCTTCATAAAGAAATGGTTATTTAGTCTAATTTATCTCTTTATCCCCCATTTTATTGCATTTTGACCAATTCTCCTGTTGGGCCCTATTCAATTCGGGTACCCTAATACCCATTAAACCGAAACCCTACTATTTAAACTCCTTAACCCTAACCCCTAACCCTAATTACTGTTAAGCCGTAAACAACCTGCCGCTCCCTTCTTCTCCCTTTTCCATCGTCTTCCTCTCGCTTCCTTCTCCCTCGCGTCGTCTCTCGACTCGTTCTTCGCTCTAACCCCCAGAATTCAATCCCAATTCGCCTCGCCTTCACTCTCACCATCCATCAACGCCGTCGCCTCCACCATTACCCAATCCTCTGTCATCATCCTCTCGAACCCAATCCAACTCCGCCATTACCCAACTCCCGAACTCAACCCCCCACCATTTCGCCTCAACTCTCCGCCATTGCGCCGCTCATCATCTTCTCCATCCACCTACCCATTACCTCGCAACCACCATCGCCGCAAACACCGTCAACACATCCTCCGACTCCTCTCCTGTTCGAACCCAAGAAGCAGAGTCATCGCGCGTCGCTTCTCGACGTCGCGCCGTTGTTTCCGCCGCCGTCGTCCTTCCCGTCATCGTTGTTATGCCGTCGCCACCCTCTCTCTCGAGCTCTGTTTCGTCGAAGAAGAGAACGAAGAAGAAGGAGAACGGATCGGCGGGATTTGATCTCGACCATCGGATCGCATCAAGATCCGTGCGATCGAGCCAGATCTGATCGCTGTCCCGTGTTTGACCACAGCAGATCCCCCATTTGCTGTTCCCTGTTCGCTCCAGATCCAGTGTAAAGGAGGAGCCCCATTGGCTGGTTTCCCTGTTTGGTGTGTTGGCGCAGCAGATCCAGATCACTGTACGCTGTTTTGGGGCGATCTGGTGTGGGGAATTTTGCGCTTCTGTTGGATTTTCACATGTGCTTTTGGGAGTTTGTGCCCGGGGTTTTTCGACCCCATTTCTTCAACAATCGGATCTAATCGTCGCCAATCAAGGCAAGTATTCCTCTTGTACACATTTTTGTTCTAGTACAAGCATTCCTTGAAAATACTACAAATAGTTAGAAATTGTGACTCCTCCTTAACTATCGTTGTTGATCAAATATTAAATCCCATAAATTTCATAATCTTAAGAGTCACAATAATTTCATTGTATTATATTACAACTACTTGGACTCATTTTATCCCCTGAACACATGGACAAATAAATTAAGGAGCCCTAGATTTGTAGACATATGTTTTTTTTTATGTAAGCAGATAGAGTCCGAAGACTCCAGCCAGATCAAAAAATATATTAGAATAAAACGTAAGTACAATATAATACAAACAATAAAGGGAACAGTTTTACAAGCCGTAAAACCGAATCCGGAAGAAACGCGCTACAGTGAGAAAAATACAAATAAAAATAACCAGCAGAATAACTGGGCACACAAAAAAAAACGGATGCTAGCGACCGTCACAGCAGATCCGCAACGAAACCGGAGGGAGGCAATCCTCGGCGAGACAAGGACGACAAGACCAGAAACGCCGGGCAATCGCCAAATAGGGATCCACCTACGACAGTGGGCAAGACGAATCCGGCTCTAAGCTGATGGCCAAGGGGGGATGGGATAGCCTCAAGATCAAGCGATAAAATGCCCACTATAAACGAATGTTGCGAGGCTTGGCAGCCCAGGACGAGGATCCCACAAAAGATGCCGCTCGCGGCTCACCATCGAAGAGAAACGGAGACAGATGGACTAACTCAGCTCAATGCTCGGCTCAGCCCTGATAGAAGAACACCGAGCATTGAAACTGAACCTGGCACCTCCAAAAACTCAAGGAAACGGGAGAACAAACACCCAATAACCAAAGTACCGGCATACAACAAAAGGGAAACATTCCCGATAAGCAGGGAAGCTCGTCAATATCGGCCCCAGAAACAAAGGAAACCAACTCAGACGCAAGACGAGCACATAACCACCACAACACCTAACAACAGCCTTACAATTCTCAGAGATGAAAACGAGCCAAACAAACATTCAGAGAATCTAACCGTAACTGAGCAAAGGAGAAAGAAAAGGGCTAAGTCAGTAAAGAAAAGAAAGCAAAATGTACTAAACAGTGATTAAACATACATAGCCTGCCCTGAACACAATCAGGCAGAAAGCGGCTATAACAAAATCAAAATAGTCCCAGCAACCAGGCCACTGGCCGCAACAACACCCAGCAAAAAGAAAAGAACAGACCACAAAACTCAGAACCCCCAGTCTGTGAATAAAGACCAAACAAGCCAGCGCACTAGCGCTCAGCTCTGCATCAGAAGGCCAAAAGGAACAGCACCAAAATAGGCCAAGAGAAGACACTGACCCCAAATTATACCTGCGAGAAAAATGAAGCCACCAAAACTCCTAACACAGAGTCATAAAGCATTAAGAGTTGTAAGGCAACGAAAGGATTCATCTAAACGGGTACAATCAAATGTTTCTCTTTCTTGAAGCTTAGCATTTGAAGACCAAAATTTAAAGAGAAATAAAAACTCATCAATTAAGAAGGAAACGGAGGCAGCCTTATGCGCAAAAATCCTACGGTTCCTTTCCCGCCACACCACCCAAATGATTAAATGAACCGATAGGTTCCAACTTTTGCGAAATCTAGGATGTGCAGAGAGGACCAACAAGAAAAAAGGCTGGAAGTAATGATCGGGTTCATCCAAGCCAGAGAAACGATCTTCCATAGAGGAGCGATGAAGGGACAGCACACAAATAGATGATTACCATCCTCCGAAGCTTCTGAGCATAATGGACAGAGTTGTCCCCATGCTTGATTTCTATGGTTAAGAACCTCTACCGTGAGCAGTTTATTGTTTAGAGCAAGCCAAGTATTAATCTTGACTTTGAGAGGAACGCATGAGTTCCAGATGAAGCTAGCTGAAGGAGATTTAAAACCACGAAAATTAAGAAAATTATAAAAAGATTTAACCGAGAAGGTCCCGAAGGCTCCCCAACGCCATCCGACGTCTTCGAGAGTCTGCCAATCGAAGCGGTCCAGAGCGTTAATTAGTTCGATAAGATCAGAAATAAAGGGTGGAGGCAAATCCACAGTAAAAGGGATAAGCCAGTGCCTTGTGGAATTAATCCTGTAATGCTCTGATTTTTTTCATTTAATGAAAAATTATTTTTATTTTGCACGTAGTGTGCACGTGCAATATTTTTGGTAAATATTGTCATCATGATGAGTATAGATATTTAAATATGTGCCTTTAATTATTTTTCTATAAAGCCGTCTTTCAATTAGACAAAAAGCCTTTTTCCTAAAGCCCAAAAATTTAATTTATTTATTTTATTTTTAAAATAATTGTTTTGGCCCAAAAACTAAAGCCCATGAACTTTTTTATACAACTTGTCATGTAGAATACAATTTAAAGACTATTTTATTTTTATACAAAAAGTTAATGTACAATTTTTTGACCAAGTGGCATGCACATGCATTGCACGTACACGTGCAATATGCACATTCCTAGCATGGCCGGTTGTAATCCTTTGGAGGGAAAATCAAAATTTTAGTGGTGATCATGCTTGGTGGTTACTTGGTGGTGGGTAGTTAATCCAACTCCTAATTTCATCTGAGCCCTCCATCTTATAACCAATCACTTGATCCTAGCCATCCATTCTCTTTGATTTTTAGTATAAATACCCCCCCCCCCCCATGGCTAGTTATTCTTGTGCCTATTAATCCTTCCAAACCTATAGTCTAAAATACCTTATCTAGTAGTGACTGTGTGAGTTAAAAGATTGAGAGTGTGTGGGATTGTGCTTGCAACACCAAGGAGAAGAGAGGCCGGCTTTAATCAAGAAGGGGAGCTCGGTTTTGGTGCTTTTGGAGGCTCGAGTGCACGCTTCTAGGAGGAGGACCGTTCGTGTGCAAGGACATTTGTTTAGGAAGTTGCTAATTGTGTTTGTCTCTCCATCGAGGTGGGTAAATTCTCCATATTCGAAATTAGAAATGCATGTTAGAAATGAATGAATGAAGCATGAAAAAGATTAAGAAGAGCACACTTTAATTAGGAAAAAATAACCCATTGAATGATTGAAATGTGAATATGCAAATTTGTATGTGGTTCTATTATTTAAGTTGTTTGTGAATTGATTAAGATCATGGATTGATTGAAGAAAACACATTTATTACCATCAAGAATTACTTACAAAAGCTAGTAGGTTGATAATGCTATTTCATGTGTTAAATAGATCTTTTGTGTTAATATGGGCATGAATAAATTAAAATATGAGTTTGTATGTTAGGTAGATGATTAAAGACAGAAAATTAATGTGAAAATTGTGGATAAAGAGATTAATGGCGTTAGTTGTTAAGAGATGTCGAAAAAGAAGAAATGTGGTAGTGATAGTTCACAATTTCAATTAAATGTATGAAAATGTGTTTTGATTATTGGAAAAATTATTTTCTTATACTGGAATATAACTTATGATAATGTTAGTCAATCTGGAATTTTTCAGCAGTTTTTATGAAAAAAAAAATGAAATGAGGACTTGTTGAATATCGAATTGTCTTAATGACAGAGAGAATGATAGTAAAAAGAACTTAAGTTGTACCTTGACAACCTGAGCGCGTAGCTCAAGTGGTCAGAGTATGCAGTTGGGTTCCCTGTGGTGGTCGGTTCGAATCCCTGTGGCACCATATTTTGTTCATGAATTTTTAAAAGTATAAGAATCAGCGACCGAGAGCATTAAATATTCTCTGCCTTCCCTTTATACCGCTAGCACAAATGGCCTGTTGTCTGTGCCTTCGGCTGTGTTCTCCTTGGTGCTGGGTTCGATCCTTGGCATCGGCAGTTTAGGGAAAATTATTTTTTTGGGTGTTTTGGTGGTCCAAAAATTATGAAAAAAATATGACTATTCTTCTAAAAATACATGGGACTTATTAAAAATAATTTGGGAATGATTTACATAAAGTAAAGTATAATTTGTGACTAAATGAGTAAATAAAACTATAGTTCTACATTGATATTCTTTGTGAAATTATATCTTGCAAAAAATGATTTGAAATGAAGGATTAGAAAATTAATTTGGCAAAAAGAAATTATATTGTGTGATGTGATGCAAATTATTCTCATTTGAGAATAGTGTGGAAATTATGAAGAGTAAATGTTCACCTTTGATTGAATAATTAGTGATGTGGGTTTTTATGTGAAAATAACATTTCATGAGTTACATGATGAATAGTTGAATTTCATGTATAGTTATGGACTATTTGAACGAATTAGAAATCATGATTGGAAAAGAGAAATACTTTTGAGTATGACAAATCAACAAATGAATTTATGAGTTGGAAATGCTCATTTTGGAAATTGTGAATTGAAAATTGAAACAAAAGGAGTAGCTAAGTCTCCCCCGACATTGGAAATAAATAAAATGAAAATTTAAAAGAAAGACCAAGGTTGGTCATGTTTGAATGAATGAATAAGTCCGGTTTAGTGGAGAGGCTAACTCTAGACCTTTGATTTTCGTTCATGATTTTGATAAAAACTAAGGATTAGTACATAGTGGAGACGTGATGAAAGTAGGAGAAAAACACGAGTATGAGAGCCATCGGATTGGCGGTGTGAGAGTGATCCATAGGCTGCCTGCTTGATGCATCAAGACATGGCGTGGGCACTACTCCAGAATTATCGTCCCGGTGGCAACGCTTGTGGGATGTTTGGTGACTGCAAGAGGATCGTGTGCCATGAAGGAGGCTGAATTGCCACAGGCTGTCTTCACGATGCGTCGTGACATGATGTGGGATTCCCCTCCAGGATTTTCTGTACACGTGTTTGTACTCATAGATCATCTAAGATACCTACCGTAATTACAGTAGTAGATTAAGTCATGGCGAGGGATTGAACCCTGCAAAGATGAAGAACGATTAAGGGCTTGCCCTCGGACCTATGTAGTATGGGATGCATAGAATCCGAACAAGTGCGCATTAGTGTCATGTAATATAAATAAATGCATTAAGGACTAAGTGTACAATCACAACACGACATCAATAGGGTAGTACCTTTAGTTTGATATGTGACAAGTTTGTGTTTGCTAAATATGGAAAATAAGTTATACTATTTTCCGGCATAGAGAGGATGGCCGTGTATAATGATCGTCGGTTGAATAAACTAACGTACCCACAGTCTTATATGCGGGTAAATGGCTTGATACAGATGAAAGAGGAACAAATGCTGAAAGATTATTCAATGTTGTTGTACATTTGTTTTATTGTTGTAAAGTTTACTTCCGCTGTGCAGTGTAAAGTGTAATGTATTCTTGTAAACTCTGATGTTAAGTGAAAAGTTCAAATTTTCTTGTAAAAATGTACTAAAGGAAGCGGAAAGATCCTGTAGAACATCTCGAATTCAGTGTATTTGGGATTCGGGGCATTACAGAGTGGTATCAGAGCCAGGTTTTCCACACTTGTACAAATTTATAAGGAACGACACCCTAGTAGTGGACATTAGAGTGTGTGTTTGAGTCTAGAGATTTAAATGTAAGTGACTTACATTTGTGTTGCTCTATGACTTATGCTTCTTCCTCTCTATTTCTAAGATGGCTGACCACTTCGACCCTGCTGGAGACGACGACTGGCATATCATTGAGAAAGAGTACCATCCTGGACAGGCAGATTCCGAGGACGAGTACTATCCAGGGCAAGCAGATTCTGACAGAGAAGAATGGCCTGAATCCCGAGAGATCACCCCACCTCCGGATTCATCTGATGACTCTTCTTCTGACGAAGAAGGAGAACCAGTTCCGAATAGTCTAGTGACTTCTCTTCTGAGGCAGGTAGAAACACTGCGAGAGAGAGTCAGATTATTGGAGGCTCAGCTGGCAAAGCACAAGGACGACTTTTCTGTTCTCAGTCATCGTGTATGGGAACTCGAGAAGAGGAAGAATCTGACCGATGTGCTGAAGGATGAAGTTGATGAACTACGGGGAGAACTTCGAGAAGCGAAGAGGAACCATTGGAGTTAGACTGTTGTAGCTTCTACTATTTTCATTCTGATGTCAAGAAATGTTTTTCAATTCGAATGTATAAAGTTTGGAATTCAATGAAATACAAGTTGATTTAAAATTCATGTCTTATACTTCGAATTTAATGGATATTTTGCATCAGAATATGGCTAGAAGAGGAGCTAGAAATGGTGAAAGTCTGGATCTGGAAATGGAACTTGTGAGGGTCTATCGGACGCTCAACGCCGTGGCCATGAACCAAGGAAGGGGACCTGCGAATCTGGTGCCCGAAGCGATTAAACTAGTGGAATCGTTCAAACGAATGAAACCACCGGTATTCGAAGGGAAGTCAGACCCTGATGCTACTGACAACTGATTCGTCAAGTAGAGACAATCTTTGAAGTGCGGGAGACCCCTGGAGGCAGTAAGGTGAAGTTGGCGACTCTACAATTTGAGAAGGACGCGGCTGTGTGGTGGCAGTCGATGAAGAGGACAATGGGAGGCATAGTTCTTGGGTGGGAGGAATTTCTGGAAGAATTCCGCAGTCACTATTTCCCCTTCGATGTTCAAGAGAAGAAGGCTATGGAGTTTCTATCACTACAGCAAGGTAGCATGTCAGTGAGAGAGTACGAGACCAAATTTACTCAGCTCTCTAGGTATGCTCCTGAATTAGTGATGGATGAACCTAAGAAGGCTCGTAAGTTCGAGCATGGATTGAGACCGTGGTTGAGGTCCCGAATGATACCTCTTGGTATCAGAAGATTTGACAAGTTGGTCAAGAGAGCAGCAGCGACGGAAGCAGATATGGAATAGTTTCATGTTGTTCAGAACCGGAGGAACAACTGGCAGTATGGAAAGAGGCCCGCAAATTTTGGGAGTTTCAAGGGGCAACCATCAGCACAAAGGTTCAAACCGACAGGGGCGAATGCTATTAGTGTGGATGGAGGACCTGGGAACAATGTGGTGAGACCTTCTGCTGTAACTTGCTACAACTGTGGTGAAATAGGACATTACCGATCTCAATGTCTCAAACCACGGAATGGTGATCGCAATGTACCAACTCAGCAGAATGGGAAGAGACTGTACCAACCAGGGCGAGTATTTGCCTTGACGGAAGCTGATGCTGATGAGGTTGATCATGTCATTACTGGTACGAGGGCAGATGTTTAGTGGTTTTTGTCATTTCTTTTTCCCGTTTATTAAGTGAACTGTTACGTAATGAGTGTGTATTATGTGACAGGAGAACTTTATCTTAATGGAATGAAAGCTGTTCTGTTGTTCGATACTGGATTCTCTCATACTTTTGTGTCTCCTAAATTTGCTAAAGTATTGGGAGTTGAACCGAAGATTTTTCCAGGCAAGATCTTCGCAGTAGCTACTCCATCAGGGGAAACTTTAACCACTGATCGGTATTATGCTGATTGCGAGATTGTGATTGGAGATCGAATCTTTGGGATTGATCTGATCGAGCTGACTATCTTGGGAGTCGATGTTATCATTGGCATTGATTGGATGTCCGTGTACAATGCAAGCATCGAGTGTAAGATCAAGACGATAACAGTGAAGTCTCCAGGTGGACCTGAAGTCACTTTCCAAGGGAAGAAGAAGTGTTCTAAGCTGGTGGCAGCTAGCCGCAAGGAAGAGACTCCTTTGGAAGTGCAAGGGATTCCTGTAGTTCGGAACTATCCGACTGTGTTCTTGGATGATTTTCCTGGGTTACCCCCACATCGTGATGTAAAGTTCAGCATCACTGTTCAACTGGGAAGTGCACCCATTTCTAAGGCACCGTATAGGATGGCTCCAATGGAACAGGATGAGGTGAAACGGCAGATTGAGGAACTGTTGGAGAAAGGCTTAATTCAACCTAGTGCGTCACCTTGGGGAGCACCAGTGCTTTTGGTAAAGAAGAAGGATGGACGATGAAAATGTGTATCGATTACCGGGAGCTGAATAAGGTCACTGTTCAGAATAAGTATCCTATTCCTCGAATTGATGATTTGTTTGATCATCTACAAGGAGCAGCTATTTTCTCCAAAATAGATCTTCGATCAAGATATCACCAAGTTCAAGTGAATGCTGAAGATGTGCACAAAACTGCATTTAGATATCGACATGGGCATTACGAATTCTTAGTTATGCCATTTGGAGTGACGAATGCACCCGCAGTCTTAATGGATTTGATGAACAGAGTTCTGAGGCCGTTCATTGATTCTTTCGTCGTGATGTTTATCGACGATATTCTTGTGTACTCCAAATCAGAGGAGGAGCACACCGAGCATCTGGCAGCAGTTTTGAAGAAGCTGAAAGAACAGAAGTTGTATGCCAAGTTATCCAAGTGTGATTTCTGGAAATCTGAAATGGCATTCCTAGGTCACATCCTTTCTAAGGAGGGAGTGGCAACTGACCCTCAGAAGATAGAGGCAGTGAGAGATTGGGCAAGGCCTGCAACAGTAAAGGAAGTCAGAAGTTTTCTTGGGATGACTGGATACTACAGGAGATTCATTCAAGGTTATGCTCAGATAGCTGTGCCGCTTACTGGACTGACCAAGAAGAATATGAACTTCAAATGGACTGAGCAATGTGAGGCGAGCTTTCAGGAGTTGAAAGAGAAGCTGACTACTGAACCTATTTTGGCTTTGCCTAGATCAGGTGTTGAGTATGATGTTTATAGCGATGCTTCACATCGTGGGCTTGGTTGTGTCTTAATGCAAGAAGGAAGAGTAATCGCTTATGGGTCTAGGCAACTACGTCCACATTAGAAGATTTACCCGACTCATGATCTAGAGTTGGCTGCGATTATCTTTGCCCTGAAGCAATGGAGGCACTACGTGTACGGTGAGAAATTGAACATGTACACGACCACAAGAGTTTGAAGTACATATATCAGCAGAGGGATCTGAATCTGAGGCAGCGGAGATGGTTGGAAGTGCTTGAGGACATGAGACCTGAGATCAAGTATCATTCTGGGAAGGCTAATGTTGTTGCTGATGCACTTAGTCACAAGAGCAGTTTAGCCAGTTTGATTACAACTCAGAATCATCTGATTGAAGAATTGGACCGAGCCGGTATAGAAGTTGTCTTACAAGGATTGGGAGCATCTGTAGCTCAGTTGAGGCTTCAGCCTACTTTGAATGCAAGGATCATTGCAAGTCAGGAGGTTGATGCTGATATTTTGGAGATGAAGGAGCAGGTTGGTGCTGGCAGGTTGTCTGGATTTCAAATCAGGGATGGGGTACTGTGGTTTGAAGAGAGGCTGTGTATTCCAAATCAGGTGGAACTGAAAGAGAGTATTCTTCAGGAGGCACATGCTACCCTTTTTTCAGTACATCCTGGGAGTACTAAGATATACAAAGACTTCAAACAGCATTTCTGGTGGT
Source organism: Hemerocallis citrina (assembly GCA_017893485.1). NCBI lineage: Eukaryota > Viridiplantae > Streptophyta > Magnoliopsida > Asparagales > Asphodelaceae > Hemerocallis > Hemerocallis citrina. Next base: position 973,674 of record JACEHZ010000665.1, on the reverse strand, counting down.
CAGGTTTGAAGCGGGATGTGGCTGAATTTGTGGCGAAGTGTGAGGTTTGTCAGCAAGTCAAAGCCGAAAATCAGAGACCCGGAGGTCTATTACAGCCGTTACCTATTCCGGAATGGAAGTGGGATAACATCAGTATGGATTTCATTACGGGATTGCCTAAGAGTCCTAAAGGCAATGATGCAATTTGGGTTATAGTCGATCGACTAACCAAGTCCGCTCACCTTTTGGCAATGAAACTCACTGCTTCGATGGACAAGTTAGCTGAGTTGTATGTTTGCGAGATTGTCAGGCTTCATGGTGTTCCGTCAACTATTTTGTCTGATCGAGATGCGCGGTTTACTTCGCATTTCTGGAGGAGTCTTCAGACAGCTTTGGGTACCAAGACAGATTTCAGCACTGCTTTTCATTCGCAAACCGATGGGCAGACCGAGAGAGTCAACCGTATTCTGGAGGATATGCTTTGGTATTGTGTACTAGACTTTGGAGGCAGTTGGGAAAGGCATTTACCTTTGGTAGAGTTTACCTACAACAACAGTTTTTAGGCTAGCATCGAGATGGTGCCGTACGAAGCTTTGTATGGCAGGAAGTGCAGAACACCTGTTTGTTGGTTTAAAGTTGGGGAGTGTCAGTTGTTTGGTCCTGAGATTATGCAGAAAACCTCTGAGAAGATTGTTCTGATAAGAAAAAGGTTGGTAGAAGCTCAGAGTAGGCAGAAAAGCTGTGCAGACAACCGGAGAAGGGACCTTGAGTTTGAGGTTAGTGACTTCGTCTTTCTGAAAGTATCGCCCAGTAAACGTGTAGTTCGTTTTGGCAAAGGTGGAAAGTTAGCCCCGATGTTTATAGGCCCGTACAAGATATTGAAAAGGATCGGGAAAACTGCTTACCGGCTTGAATTACCGGAAGAGTTGTCTCAGGTGCACAATGTCTTCCATGTGTCTATGCTGAGAGGTTATATTCCAGATCCGAGTCATTATTTGCCTGAAGTGCCGGAAGGTTTGCAATTGGATCTGAATTACATCGAGTCTCCTATCGAGATTGTTGACCGTCGAGAGAAAGTCTTGAGGAATAAGACAATTCCGATAGTCAAGGTAGTCTGGAGAAACCACTTGGTTGAAGAGGCTACTTGGGAATCTGAGGAGAGGATGTTGAAGGACTATCCTGAGCTTTTGCTTGATTGTATCTTTGTCTCTTTTTGTTCTTGTTATGAGTGTTTGTTTTCTCGCTCTTGACTGTAGTTCCGGGGACGGAACTATTCTAAGGAGGGAGTGTTGTAATGCCCTGATTTTTTTCATTTAATGAAAAATTATTTTTATTTTGCACGTAGTGTGCACGTGCAATATTTTTGGTAAATATTCTCATCATGATGAGTATAGATATTTAAATATGTGCCTTTAATTATTTTTCTATAAAGTCTTCTTTCAATTAGACAAAAATCCTTTTTCCTAAAGCCCAAAAATTTAATTTATTTATTTTATTTTTAAAATAATTGTTTTGGCCCAAAAACTAAAGCCCATGAACTATTTTTATACAACTTGTCATGTAGAATACATTTTAAAGACAATTTTATTTTTATACAAAAAGTTAATGTACAATTTTTGGACCAAGTGGCATGCACGTGCATTGCACGTACACGTGCAATATGCACATTCCTAGCATGGCCGGTTGTAATCTTTTGGAGGGAAAATCAAAATTTTAGTGATGATCATGCTTGGTGTTTACTTGGTGGTGGGTAGTTAATGCAACTCCTAATTTCATCTTAGCCCTCCATCTTATAACCAATCACTTGATCCTAGCCATCCATTCTCTTTGATTTTTAGTATAAATACCCCCCCCCTCCCCCATGGCTAGTTATTCTTGTGCCTATTAATCCTTCCAAACCTATAGTCTAAAATACCTTATCTATTAGTGATTGTGTGAGTTAAAAGATTGAGAGTGTGTGGGATTGTGCTTACAACACCAAGGAGAAGAGAGGCCGGTTTTCGTCAAGAAGGGGAGCTCGGTTTTGGTGCTTTTGGAGGCTCGAGTGCGCGCTTCTAGGAGGAGGACCGTTCGTGTGCAAGGACTTTTGTTTAGGAAGTTGCTAATTGTATTTGTCTCTCCATCGAGGTGGGTAAATTTGTTAGTGTAGGTGCCCTAGAGGCAATACAATGATATTATGTAATCAGTATTATTGACATTATGTTCTTTTGATTATATTAATAATTTATTATGCTTCGTATTTACTGCGTTATAAATATTAGCATGATAAATGTCCTTAGATTATTAATACGAACTATATGAACATGAGATCATATATTGTATAATAATCTTAAATGTCCCTAGTCGAGTATTATTATTATTAGGACAGTAATAATACATTGAGACTAGTATGTTGATTGATTGATGACCACCTCTCATGGGTCATTAGTATAGAGATACTAAAATCAATACATAGGTAAATGTAAGAGTACATTGTACTGGACAGACCCACTGTGAGATTCTACATGGAATGAATTAATAAGTGTCATAAGTAATCTCACTGTGATAATGGTGTAATGGTCCTCTGACCTGAAATCATTATATTTCTACACGAGAATTAATGTACTTTGATTCTATCAAAAGTTATCTTTAATCGGGTAATGATAAAGATAGTATTGGGTTCATTATGAATCGTGTGAGAAATATGAATGATCTAGAAGGAATTTAACCCTCCTAATTTTAGGAGCGATATTATCGGCCTCTTGTTTGAGTGAGACTATGAAATGCATGGCCCTGCTCAAATATTGATTTGTTTGAATAGTCTACTCATCGATCAAGAAAATAAAGATTAAATTATTAAGAGGATGACACGTCCCATGCCTCTAGTTTAATCTATAATATCAAGGTTAAAAGGATTATATTACATGGAGACATTAGTCACGAAAGGTTTAATTGAATCACCAATTATTATTATTACTTGGGTAGCAATGATGTATTACTAGATGCCGCTCATTGTTTATAATTTTATTATAAGATAATAAAATTATTGCCAACGTAATAATAACCTAAAGGGTCACACACTTAGAACGTTTAAAAGGAGTATTAATTTAAATTCGGAATTTAAATTAAATGATTCGAAATTAGTTATTTAATTAATTGAGTTGGACTTAATTAATTAAAGGATAATTCGAATTTAAATGATAAAACCAAATCAGATTGGTCTTATCAGAAGCCAAACTGATTACGGTTAATTCGAATTTAAATGATAAAACCAAATCAGATTGGTCTTATCAGAAGCCAAACTGATTACGGTTAAGCCCACCTCATTCTCTCCCTATAAATACATAGAGATGTATTGGTTTAAGATAATTTTTGACAAATCCGTTTTCCACAGAAAACCCTAGCCGCTCAATTGTTGAGAGGCAAAAGAGAGAGAGGAGAGGCAAGCATCATCGGCTAGTACCGGCTCCCTTGATCGTTGGACGATCGGACGTTCGTGTGGACTGCCTTAGAGACGCGGATCTAGCTACTAGGGCTGCGTGGTGATTGTAACCTCCATCTTTCAGCCTTCGTAAAGCTCCGAAAGGTAAAATTTTATTTCTCCATTATTAGCCATGTCTTGTACACGGATCCTAGGGTTAGGGTTTCGGATCTGTTTTCATTTCTTTTTCGCTGCGTTTGTGCCCCGAAACCCTACAAAATTCTCCATATTTCTAAATTAGAAATGCATGTTAGAAATGAATGAATGAAGCATGAAAAAGATTAAGAAGAGCACACTTTAATTAGGGAAAAATAACCCATTGAATGATTGAAATGTGGATATGCAAATTTGTATGTGGTTCTATTATTTAAGTTGTTTGTGAATTGATTAGGATCATGGATTGATTGAAGAAAACACATTTATTACCATCAAGAATTACATACAAAAGCTAGTAGGTTGATAATGCTATTTCATGTGTTAAATAGATCTTTTGTGTTAATGTGGGCATGAATAAATTAAAATATGTGTTTGTATGTTAGGTAGATGATTAAAGACAGAAAATTAATATGAAAATTGTGGATAAAGAGATTAATGGCGTTAGTTGTTAAGAGATGTCGAAAAAGAAGAAATGTGGTAGTGATAGTTCACAATTTCAATTAAATGTATGAAAATGTGTTTTGATTATTGGAAAAATTATTTTATTATACTGGAATATAACTTATGATAATGTTAGTCAATCTAGAATTTTTCAGTAGTTTTTAATAAAAAAAACAAAATGAAATGAGGACTTGTTGAATATCGAATTTTCTTAATGACAGAGAGAATGATAGTAAAAAGAACTTAAGTTGTACCTTGACAACCTGAGCGCGTAGCTCAAGTGGTCAGAGTATGCGATTGGGTTCCCTGTGGTGGTCGGTTCGAATCCCTGTGGCACCATATTTTGTTCATGAATTTTTAAAAGTATAAGAATCAGCGACTGAGAGCATTAAATATTCTCTGCCTTCCCTTTATACCGCTGGCACAAATGTCCTGTTGGTCTGTGCCTTCGGCTGTGTTCTCCTTGGTGCTGGGTTCGGTCCTTGGCATCGGCAATTTAGGGAAAATTATTTTTTTGGGTGTTTTGGTGGTCCAAAAATTATGAAAAAAATATGACTATTCTTCTAAAAATACATGGGACTTATTAAAAATAATTTGGGAATGATTTACATAAAGTAAAGTATAATTTGTGACTAAATGAGTAAATAGAACTATAGTTCCACATTGATATTCTTTGTGAAATTATATCTTGCAAAAAATGATTTGAAATGAAGGATTAGAAAATTAATTTGGCAAAAAGAAATTATATTGTGTGATGTGATGCAAATTATTCTCATTTGAGAATAGTGTGGAAATTATGAAGAGTAAATGTTCACCTTTGATTGAATAATTAGTGATGTGGGTTTTTATGTGAAAATAACATTTCATGAGTTACATGATGAATAGTTGAATTTCATGTATAGTTATGGACTATTTGAACGAATTAGAAATCATGATTGGAAAAGAGAAATACTTTTGAGTATGACAAATCAACAAATGAATTTATGAGTTGGAAATACTCATTTTGGAAATTGTGAATTGAAAATTGAAACAAAAGGAGTAGCTAAGTCTCCCCCGGCATTGGAAATAAATGAAATGAAAATTTAAAAGAAAGACCAAGGTTGGTCATGTTTGAATGAATGAATAAGTCTGGTTTAGTGGAGAGGCTAACTCTAGAGCTTTGATTTTTGTTCATGATTTTGATAAAAACTAAGGATTAGTACATAGTGGAGACGTAAGGAAAGTAGGAGAAAAACACGAGTATGAGGGCCATCGAATTGGCAGTGTGAGAGTGATCCACAGGCTGCCTGCTTGATGCGTCAAGACATGGCGTGGGCACTGCTCCAGAATTATCGTCCCGGTGGCGACGCTTGTGGGATGTTTGGTGACTACAAAAGGATCGTGTGCCATGAAAGAGGCTGAATTGCCACAGGCTGTCTTCACGATGCGTCGTGACATGACATGGGATTCCCCTCCAGGATTTTCTGTACACGTGTTTGTACTCATAGATCATCTAAGATACCTACCGTAATTACAGTAGTAGATTAAGTCATGGCGAGGGATTGAACCCTGCAAAGATGAAGAACGATTAAGGGCTTGCCCTCGGACCTATGTAGTATGGGATGCATAGAATCCGAACAAGTACGCATTAGTGTCATGTAATATAAATAAATGCATTGAGGACTAAGTGCACAATCACAACACGACATCAATAGGGTAGTACCTTTAGTTTGATATGTGACAAGTTTGTGTTTGCTAAATATGGAAAATAAGTTATACAATTTCCGGCATAGAGAGGATGGCCGTGTATAATGATCGTCGGTTGAATAAACTGACGTACCCACAGTCTTATATGCAGGTAAATGGCTTGATACAGATGAAAGAGGAACAAATGCTGAAAGATTATTCAATGTTGTTGTACATTTGTTTTATTGTTGTAAAGTTTACTTCCGCTGTGCAATGTAAAGTGTAATGTAATCTTGTAAACTCTGATGTTAAGTGAAAAGTTCAAATTTTCTTGTAAAACTGTACTAAAGGAAGCGGAAAGATCCTGTAGAACATCTCGAATTCAGTGTATTTGGGATTCGGGGCATTACAGAGTGGTATCAGAGCCAGGTTTTCCACACTTGTACAAATTTATAAGGAACGACACCCTAGTAGTGGACATTAGAGTGTGTGTTTGAGTCTAGAGATTTAAATGTCAGTGACTTACATTTGTGTTGCTCTATGACTTATGCTTCTTCCTCTCTATTTCTAAGATGGCTGACCACTTCGACCCTGCTGGAGACGACGACTGGCATATCATTGAGGAAGAGTACCATCCTGGATAGGCAGATTCCGAGGACGAGTACTATCCAGGGCAAGCAGATTCTGACAGAGAAGAATGGCCTGAATCCCGAGAGATCACCCCACCTCCGGATTCATCTGATGACTCTTCTTCTGACGAAGAAGGAGAACCAGTTCCGAATAGTCTTGTGACTTCTCTTCTGAGGCAGGTAGAAACACTGCGAGAGAGAGTCAGATTATTGGAGGCTCAGCTGGCAAAGCACAAGGACGACTTTTCTGTTCTCAGTCATCGTGTATAGGAACTCGAGAAGAGGAAGAATCTGACCGATGTGCTGAAGGATGAAGTTGATGAACTACGGGGAGAACTTCGAGAAGCGAAGAGGAACCATTGGAGTTAGACTGTTGTAGCTTCTACTATTTTCATTCTGATGTCAAGAAATGTTTTTCAATTCGAATGTATAAAGTTTGGAATTCAATGAAATACAAGTTGATTTAAAATTCATGTCTTATACTTCGAATTTAATGGATATTTTGCATCAGAATATGGCTAGAAGAGGAGCTAGAAATGGTGAAAATCTGGATCTGGAAATGGAACTTGTGAGGGTCTATCGGACGCTCAACGCCGTGGCCATGAACCAAGGAAGGGGACCTGCGAATCTGGTGCCCGAAGCGATTAAACTAGTGGAATCGTTCAAACGAATGAAACCACCGGTATTCGAAGGGAAGTCAGACCCTGATGCGGCTGACAACTGGATTCGTCAAGTAGAGACAATCTTTGAAGTGCGGAGACCCCTGGAGGCAGTAAGGTGAAGTTGGCGACTCTACAATTTGAGAAGGACGCGGCTGTGTGGTGGCAGTCGATGAAGAGGACAATGGGAGGCATAGTTCTTGGGTGGGAGGAATTTCTGGAAGAATTCCGCAGTCACTATTTCCCCTTCGATGTTCAAGAGAAGAAGGCTATGGAGTTTCTATCACTACAGCAAGGTAGCATGTCAGTGAGAGAGTACGAGACCAAATTTACTCAGCTCTCTAGGTATGCTCCTGAATTAGTGATGGATGAACCTAAGAAGGCTCGTAAGTTCGAGCATGGATTGAGACCGTGGTTGAGGTCCCGAATGATACCTCTTGGTATCAGAAGATTTGACAAGTTGGTCAAGAGAGCAGCAGCGACGGAAGCAGATATGGAATAGTTTCATGTTGTTCAGAACCGGAGGAACAACTAGCAGTATGGAAAGAGGCCCGCAAATTTTGGGAGTTTCAAGGGGCAACCATCTGCACAAAGGTTCAAACCGACAGGGGCGAACGCTATTAGTGTGGATGGAGGACCTGGGAACAATGTGGTGAGACCTTCTGCTGTAACTTGCTACAACTGTGGTGAAACAGGACATTGCCGATCTCAATGTCTCAAACCACGGAATGGTGATCGCAATGTACCAACTCAGCAGAATGGGAAGAGACTGTACCAACCAGGGCGAGTATTTGCCTTGACGAAAGCTGATGCTGATGAGGTTTATCATGTCATTACTGGTACGAGGGCAGATGTTTAGTGGTTTTTGTCATTTCTTTTTTCCGTTTATTAAGTGAACTGTTACGTAATGAGTGTGTATTATGTAACAGGAGAACTTTATCTTAATGGAATGAAAGCTGTTGTGTTGTTCGATACTGGATTCTCTCATACTTTTGTGTCTCCTAAATTTGCTAAAGTATTGGGAGTTGAACCGAAGATTTTTCCAGGCAAGATCTTCGCAGTAGCTACTCCATCAGGGGAAACTTTAACCTCTGATCGGTATTATGCTGATTGCGAGATTGTGTTTGGAGATCGAATCTTTGGGATTGATCTGATCGAGCTGACTACCTTGGGAGTCGATGTTATCATTGGCATTGATTGGATGTCCGTGTACAATGCAAGCATCGAGTGAAAGACCAAGACGATAAAAGTGAAGTCTCCAGGTGGACCTGAAGTCACTTTCTAAGGGAAGAAGAAGTGTTCTAAGCTGGTGGCAGCTATCCGCAAGGAAGAGACTCCTGTGGAAGTGCAAGGGATTCCTGTAGTTCGGGACTATCTGACTGTGTTCTTGGATGATTTTCCTGGGTTACCCCCACATCGTGATGTAGAGTTCAGCATCACTGTTCAACCGGAAAGTGCACCCATCTCTAAGGCACCGTATAGGATGGCTCCAACGGAACAGGATGAGGTGAAATGGCAGATTGAGGAACTGTTGGAGAAAGGCTTTATTCAACCAAGTGCGTCACCTTGGGGAGCACCAGTGCATTTGGTAAAGAAGAAGGATGGATCGATGAGAATGTGTATCGATTACCGGGAGCTGAATAAGGTCACTGTTCAGAATAAGTATCCTATTCCTCGAATTGATGATTTGTTCGATCATCTACAAGGAACAGCTGTTTTCTCCAAAATAGATCTTCGATCAGGATATCACCAAGTTCGAGTGAAAGCTGAAGATGTTCACCAAACTGCATTTAGATATCGACATGGGCATTACGAATTCTTAGTTATGCCATTTGGAGTGACGAATGCACCCACAATCTTCATGGATTTGATGAACAGAGTTCTGAGGCCGTTCATTGATTCTTTCGTCGTGGTGTTTATCGACGATATTCTCGTGTACTCCAAGTCAGAGGAGGAGCACACCGAGCATCTGGAAGCAGTTTTGAAGAAGCTGAAAGAGCAGAAGTTGTATGCCAAGTTATCCAAGTGTGATTTCTGGAAATCTGAAATGGCATTCCTAGGTCACATCCTTTCTAAGGAGGGAGTGGCAACTGACCCTCAGAAGATAGAGGCAGTGAGAGATTGGGCAAGGCCTACAACAGTAAAGGAAGTCAAATGTTTTCTTGGGATGACTGGATACTACAGGAGATTCATTCAAGGTTATGCTCAGATAGCCGTGCTGCTTACTGGACTGACCAAGAAGAATATGAACTTCAAATGGACTGAGCAATGTGAGGCGAGCTTTCAGGAGTTGAAAGAGAAGCTGACTACTGCACCTATTTTGGCTTTGCCTAGAGCAGGTGTTGAGTATGATGTTTATAGCGATGCTTCACATCATGGGCTTGGTTGTGTCTTAATGCAAGAAGGAAGAGTAATCGCTTATGGGTCTAGGCAACTACGACCACATTAGAAGATTTACCCGACTCATGATCTAGAGTTGACTGCGATTATCTTTGCCCTGAAGCAATGGAGGCACTACGTGTACGGTGAGAAATTGAACATGTACACGACCACAAGAGTTTGAAGTACATATATCAGCAGAGGGATCTGAATCTGAGGCAGCGGAGATGGTTGGAAGTGCTTGAGCACATGAGACCTGAGATCAAGTATCATTCTGGGAAGGCTAATGTTGTTGCTGATGCACTTAGTCACAAGAGCAGTTTAGCCAGTTTGATTACAACTCAGAAGCATCTGATTGAAGAATTGGACCGAGCCGGTATAGAAGTTGTCTTGCAAGGATTGGGAGCATCTTTAGCTCAGTTGAGGCTTCAGCCTACTTTGAATGCAAGGATCATTGCAAGTCAGGAGGTTGATGCTGATATTTTGGAGATGAAGGAGCATGTTGGTGCTGACAGGTTGCCCGGATTTCAAATCAGGGATGGGGTGCTGTGGTTTGGAGAGAGGCTGTGTGTTCCAAATCAGGTGGAACTGAAAGAGAGTATTCTTCAGGAGGCACATGCTACCCTTTTGTCAGTACATCCTGGGAGTACTAAGATATACAAAGACATCAAACAGCATTTCTGGTGGTCAGGTTTGAAGCGGGATATGGCTGAATTTGTGGCGAAGTGTGAGGTTTGTCAGCAAGTCAAAGCCGAAAATCAGAGACCCGAAGGTCTATTACAGCCGTTACCTATTCCGGAATGGAAGTAGGATAACATCAGTATGGATTTCATTACGGGATTGCCTAAGAGTCCTGAAGGCAATGATGCGATTTGGTTTATAGTCGATCGGCTAACCAAGTCCGCTCACTTTTTGGTAATGAAACTCACTGCTTCGATGGACAAGTTAGCTGAGTTGTATGTTGGCAAGATTGTCAGGCTTCATGGTGTTCCGTCAACTATTGTGTCTGATCGAGATGCGCGGTTTACTTCGCATTTCTGGAGGAGTCTTCAGACAGCTTTGGGTACCAAGACAGATTTCAGCACTGCTTTTCATCCGCAAACCGATAGGCAGACCGAGAGAGTCAACCGTATTCTGGAGGATATGCTTTGGTATTGTGTACTAGACTTTGGAGGCAGTTGGGAAAGGCATTTACCTTTGGTAGAGTTTGCCTACAACAACAGTTTTCAGGCTAGTATCGGGATGGCGCCGTACGAAGCTTTGTATGGTAGGAAGTGCAGAACACCTGTTTGTTGGTTTGAAGTTGGGGAGTGTCAGTTGTTTGGTCCTGAGCTTGTGCAGCAAACCTCTGAGAAGATTGTTCTGATCAGGAAAAGGTTGGTAGAAGCTCAGAGTAGGCAGAAAAGCTGTGCAGACAACCGGAGAAGGGACCTTGAGTTTGAGGTTGGTGACTTCGTCTTTCTGAAAGTATCGCCCAGTAAAAGTGTTGTTCGTTTTGGCAAAGGTGGGAAGTTAGCCCCGAGGTTTATAGGCACGTACAAGATATTGAAAAGGATCGGGAAAACTGCTTACCAGCTTGAATTACCGGAAGAGTTGTCTCAGGTGCACAATGTCTTCCATGTGTCTATGCTGAGAGGTTATATTCCAGATCCGAGTCATCATTTGCCTGAAGTGCCGGAAGATTTGCAATTGGATCTGAATTACATCGAGTCTCCTGTCGAGATTGTTGACCGTCGAGAGAAAGTCTTGAGAAATAAGACGATTCCGATAGTCAAGGTAGTTTGGAGAAACCACTTGGTTGAAGAGGCTACTTGGGAGTCTGAGGAGAGGATGTTGAAGGACTATCCTGAGCTTTTGCTTGATTGTATCTTTGTATCTTTTTGTTCTTGTTGTGAGTGTTTGTTTTCTCGCTCTTGACTGTAGTTCCGGGGACGGAACTATTCTAAGGAGGGAGTGTTGTAATGCCCTGATTTTTTTCATTTAATGAAAAATTATTTTTATTTTGCACGTAGTGTGCACGTGCAATATTTTTGGTAAATATTCTCATCATGATGAGTATAGATATTTAAATATGTGCCTTTAATTATTTTTCTATACAGACTTCTTTCAATTAGACAAAAATCATTTTTCCTAAAGCCCAAAAATTTAATTTATTTATTTTATTTTTAAAATAATTTTTTGGCACAAAAACTAATGCCCATGAACTATTTTTATACAACTTGTCATGTAGAATACATTTTAAAGACAATTTTATTTTTATACAAAAAGTTAATGTACAATTTTTGGACCAAGTGGCATGCACGTGCATTGCACGTACATGTGCAATATGCACATTCCTAGCATGGCCGGTTGTAATCTTTTGGAGGGAAAATCAAAATTTTAGTGGTGATCATGCTTGGTGGTTACTTGGTGGTGGGTAGTTAATGCAACTCCTAATTTCATCTTAGCCCTCCATCTTATAACCAATCACTTGATCCTAGCCATCCATTCTCTTTGATTTTTAGTATAAATACCCCCCCCCCTACCCCATGGCTAGTTATTCTTGTGCCCATCAATCCTACCAAACCTATAGTCTAAAATACCTTATCTAGTAGTGATTGTGTGAGTTAAAAGATTGAGAGTGTGTGGGATTGTGCTTGCAACACCAAGGAGAAGAGAGGCCGGTTTTCATCAAGAAGGGGAGCTCGGTTTTGGTGCTTTTGGAGGCTCGAGTGCGCGCTTCTAGGAGGAGGACCGTTCGTGTGCAAGGAATTTTGTTTAGGAAGTTGCTAATTGTGTTTGTCTCTCCATCGAGGTGGGTAAATTCTCCATATTTCTAAATTAGAAATGCATGTTAGAAATGAATGAATGAAGCATGAAAAAGATTAAGAAAAGCACACTTTAATTAGGGAAAAATAACCCATTGAATGATTGAAATGTGGATATGCAAATTTGTATGTGGTTCTATTATTTAAGTTGTTTGTGAATTGATTAGGATCATGGATTGATTGAAGAAAACACATTTATTACCATCAAGAATTACATACAAAAGCTAGTAGGTTGATAATGCTATTTCATGTGTTAAATAGATCTTTTGTGTTAATGTGGGCATGAATAAATTAAAATATGTGTTTGTATGTTAGGTAGATGATTAAAGACAGAAAATTAATATGAAAATTGTGGATAAAGAGATTAATGGCCTTAGTTGTTAAGAGATGTCGAAAAAGAAGAAATGTGGTAGTGATAGTTCACAATTTCAATTAAATGTATGAAAATGTGTTTTGATTATTGAAAAAATTATTTTATTATACTGGAATATAACTTATGATAATGTTAGTCAATCTGGAATTTTTCAGCAGTTTTTATTAAAAAAAAAAAATTTGAAATGAGGACTTGTTGAATATCGAATTGTCTTAATGACAGAGAGAATGATAGTAAAAAGAATTAAGTTATACCTTGACAACCTGAGCGCGTAGCTCAAGTGGTCAGAGTATGCGGTTGGGTTCCCTGTGGTGGTCAGTTCGAATCCCTGTGGCACCATATTTTGTTCATGAATTTTTAAAAGTATAAGAATCAGCGACCGAGAGGAGTAGCTCATGAATTTATGAGTTGGAAATGCTCATTTTGGAAATTATGAATTGAAAATAGAAACAAAAGGAGTAGCTAAGTCTCCCCTGGCATTGGAAATAAATGAAATGAAAATTTAAAAGAAAGACTAAGGTTGGTCATGTTTGAATGAATGAATAAGTCCGGTTTAGTGGAGAGGCTAACTCTAGAGCTTTGATTTTTGTTCATGATTTTGATAAAAACTAAGGATTAGTACATAGTGGAGACGTGATGAAAGTAGGAGAAAAACACGAGTATGAGGGCCATCGGATTGGCGGTGTGAGAGTGATCCACAGGCTGCCTGTTGATGCGTCAAGATAGGGCGTGGGCACTACTCCAGAATTATCGTTCCGGTGGCGACGCTTGTGGGATGTTTGGTGACTGCAAGAGGATCGTGTGCCATGAAGGAGGCTGAATTGCCACAGGCTGTCTTCATGATGCGTCGTGACATGACGTGGGATTTCCCTCCAGGATTTTCTGTACACGTGCTTGTACTCATAGATCATCTAAGATACCTACCGTAATTACAGTAGTAGATTAAGTCATGGCTAGGGATTGAACCCTACAAAGATGAAGAATGATTAAGGGCTTGCCCTCAGACCTATGTAGTATGGGATGCATAGAATTCGAACAAGTGCGCATTAGTGTCATGTAATATAAATAAATGCATTAAGGACTAAGTGCACAATCACAACACGACATCATTAGGGTAGTCCCTTTAGTTTGATATGTGACAAGTTTGTGTTTGCTAAATATGGAAAATAAGTTATACTATTTCCGGCATAGAGAGGATGGCTGTGTATAATGATCATCGGTTGAATAAACTGACGTACCCACAGTCTTATATGTAGGTAAATGGCTTGATACAGATTAAAGAGGAACAAATGCTTAAAGATTATTCAATGTTGTTGTACATTTGTTTCATTGTTGTAAAGTTTACTTCCGCTGTGCAATGTAAAGTGTAATGTAATCATGTAAACTCTGATATAAAGTGAAAAGTTGAAATTTCCTTGTAAAATTGTACTAAAGGAAGCGAAAAGATCCTGTAGAACATCTCGAATTCAGTGTATTTGGGATTCGGGGCGTTACAAATCCAGGCGAAAGAATCAGCCACATAGGCATCAGGGTAGGAGGCGAGTTGGAAAAGGTTAGGATAGGCCAAGGAGAGTTTCGACCTGCCTACCCATAAATCAGTCCAAAACTTGGTTCTAGAGCCATCCGCGCAGAGACGGTAAATACCGCATTGGAAAGCTTCAGCGGACCTCCAAACACCTTTCCAGAAAGCGGAGGCTAAACTATGGGTCGAAGCGTGGAAGACCCACCAAGGGAGGGAAGAAAAGAAATACCCTTTGATACACTGAACCCAAGGAAGTTGGCCAAATTTATGAAATCTCCAGAGCCATTTGCCTAACAGGGCAGGGTTATGGTCCCGGAGGTTTAAAACCCCAAGCCACTGCTAGCCTTCAAAGCACAGATAAGTTTACAGTTGCAGAGGTGGGAACCTCGCTTATAATTGGAAGAACCAGACCAGAAAAAATTGCTTCTGATTTGGTCTAACCTCTTGATGACCCAGGAGGGAAGATAAAAGAAAGAAATCATGTAAAGAGGGATAGCTGAAAGAACAAAATTGAGAAGGACTAATCCCCCTCCACAAGATAATAATCTACCGGTCCAGACATTGAGCATAGCTTCGATATTATCTATGAGGGGAATCCAGTCTATTTTGAGCAGTTTGCCCCATCTCAGCGGAATACCCAAATAGTTAATGGGGAATTCCCCAATGTGGCAGTCAAAAAATTGGGATATCTCAGCTTGGCGGCTGGAGTCACCCCCTAGCCAAATCACAGAAGATTTATGAAAATTGATGGAGAGACCCGAGGCGAGCTCAAAACAATAAAGCAGGAGCTTAAGGTTACGCAGAGAAGATTGATTTGGCTTAGTGAAGATAATAGTATCATCGGCATATTGCAGGTTAAGAATACCATCAAAATGCTGAGATCGGCCTAGACCGTCAATGACGTTAGCTTCGCGAGCGTTGCGAAGCAGCTTGCTGAAAACATCCGCAACCAACGAGAACAGAAGGGAAGATAGGGGGTCTCCCTGTCGAAGACCGCATTTGATCTTAAACTTGTGGCCTTCAGAGCCGTTGATAATGATAGAGAACGTCCCAGCGAAAAGGATGGATTTGATCCACGCGATCCATTTAGGACCGAAACCTTGATGAAGGAGGATATCAAGGAGAAAATTCCAACTGACATTATCATAAGCTTTTTGAAAGTCTAGTTTAAGAAGGATGCCATCTGATTTGGTATGGTGGCAGAGGGAGATAATCTCTTGAGTAGAAGCGACGCTATCGAGAATGAAACGGTCTTTAATAAAACCGGATTGGGCTGGATCAATAAGGGGAGAAATGATATCACTGAGCCTAGCGGCTAGGACTTTCATGATGATTTTGAAAGAAGTGTTGATCAAGCTAATGGGTCTGAAGTCCGCTAGCACGTGTGCTCCCGCCATTTTGGGAATTAGAATGATGTGAGCATAGTTAATACGGTCGAAAAAGAAGGAACCACGGTGCAGGTCTTGAAAAAGGATAAGAAGATCATCCTTAAGCCAGGACCAGAATTTTTGAAAGAAAAAAGCCGGGAAGCCATCCGGTCCAAGTGCTGAATCGCTTTTTAAGGCGAAGACAGCCGATTTGATCTCTTCCAAGGTGAAAGGAGCTTCGAGAGAAGACAGCTCTATGAAATGGGATCCGTAAAGTTGTTGCCATTCAAGGGTAACCTGACGCGATTTAGTAGAGCTGATAAGATTTTTATAGAAGAAAAGAAAAGCACGGTGAATATCCGTTTCATTGTGGAGATCCACTCCGTTATCATGGATCAAAGAAATATGGTTACAGCGTTGTCTGTGAGAAGCAAATTGGTGAAAAAAGGCAGTGTTACCATCGCCCTCCTTCAGCCATCTGACTCTGGCTCTTTGAGCCCATTTGGTATGGTCCTGAAGGAGGAAGTCAGCATACTCGCGCTTACAAGCTATACGCTCGTCGCGAGCAGAAACCGATAATGGGCCTTGCTCCTCCCTAACATCGTAGGCTTCAATGGAAGCAAGGAGAAAACTTTTAAGAAAATTGGTGTTGAAATGCCTTTTGCGACACCAGATCTTGCAGCCATGCTTAATGGCATGGAGCTTGAGAAGGAGGTTGCCAAGACCGGAAGATCCAGTAATAGAGGTGAGACATTCCTCAACCAAATTAACAAAAATCTGGTCTTGGAGCCAAAACTTTTCAAAGCGGAACTGGTAATGGTGCGGGAATTGGAAGTTAGAGAACAGGGCGATGGGAACGTGGTCAGAAGATGGACTGGGAAGGGCCTTGGCGAACGACTTGTGGAATTTGGATAACCAAGAATGAGAAACAAGAAACCGATCCAGTTTGGCCAAGGTAGGGGGACAACGCTGGTTGGACCAAGTGAAAGATCTCCCGTTAATCGGGATTTCAATTAACTGGAGATCTCTGATGCAATCATTAAAGATGCAGGATTGAGAGAAGGAGGTAACCGGGTTCGACCTTTCGGATGCGAACCTGGTAACGTTGAAATCTCTGCAAAAAAACAGAGACCTTGAACGAAATTGTGTAATGATTGGAATTCGGTCCAAAAAAGAGGCCGACGCTACGATGAGGATGGGCCATAAACCGAAATCACAGTCAAAACACAATTGAGAACTATCCAGTGAAGTTGGACAATTAGGAAAAAATTCAGACGTTGAACCGCGATTAGGGAGAAAACTGATTCTTTGAAACCCAGGAGGATACCTCCTTTCATGCTAACCGAGTCCAAAGCAATCCATCGAGTGATGGAAGTGCCTCCTAAATCCTAAAAAAGGTGAGGGGAGGGCGATTCGATTTTCGATTCCTGAATGGAAATAAGGTCGCAATGGGAGGAAGCAATAATATCAAAAATGGCTCTCTTTTTAACGGGGCAATTGAGTCCCCGGATATTCCATGAGATACTAATCATCAGATGCCAGGTGCTCCCGGACTCTAGTACGTTCGATGAATCTAAGAGTACGAATAGGACAAGTAGCATCAGAAGCGAATTTGAAGCCTAACGACAGAGCAATGGACTCCATCTCAACATCAGAGTAGGAGTCAAACTGAGGGTGGAAGAAGGATCCTAACAGGATGTTAGAGGGAGAGACGTTATTGGACGGAGGAGAGGGCGATACCACAGGGGGGGAATTTTCACAAGTGCAATATTTTTCGCCAATAGACGAGCACTAGAGCGAATAAAACGATGCGAGAGCCCGGCAGGTGCCGATGCTCGGTGAGGAGAGTCCTGCCGACACTCGTTAACAGGGAGGAAGGGGACAGAGGACAGTTTATGTCTAGGTGAAATGGAGGAGATTCCGTAAGAGGGATAGAATAAGAGGAAAAGCTCTTCGACACCCGCCGATACGGAGCAATGGGGAGAGACTCTGGAGGTTGAGCCCTCTGAAGCACTTGAACCCGGCCTACCAGATCAGGCGACAGCCACTCGAGAGTTAAAGAAAAGAGGGATAGAGAACGCAAGGCCCAAACAGGCCTTCGCTGCGGGATCACAACCACAGTGTTCGCAACATCAAGAATAAAGACATACAACAGAAATTGTACAGAATTAATGAAAACGACCATAGAGGAAACAGAATTACAAAAACACGATACCTGTTTCGGAGCTTGTGCTGATTGAAGATCAGCAACTTCCTCTTGAAGTAAGTCATCTTGATCCACCCATTCCAGGGCCTTATAGGGGGCGGCAATCTTAGCCGAGCGCGCGAGAGAAGAAGAAAGAGACGCACTGGAGGGGGGAAGTGCGCAGACTTTTGAAATAGCTCCCAGTCGGAGGCAAAAGAGGGATTAATCTCCCAAGCTGGCCATTGATCAGCAGTGGGAGCAGTGGAGGAAGGCGTCGGAGCACACTTAACGGGGGAAGGACCCTTGGTGGACAACTGAGCAGTTGACAGCAGTGAGGCGAGAGAAGGAAATGAGGAAACTCCCCTGGGTGTCGGTTGAGAAGAACGCTCAGAGTTGATCCAAACCAAGTTTGGAGCATTGGATGGTGAAATCTTCGGAGGGTTAGTCAGGGGGAAGGGTTTGCGGAGCTGTGGAGCCACTCTCCTAGTAGGAGGTTTAGAAGATGACTGCCCAACAGCGAGCCCAACCTTAGGTGCAGACGAAGAGCCAGGATGAAAAGCTGGAGAGGGCTCGAGTTGAAGAGCTGGCTTAGAGGATCCTGAGGGGGGAGCCACATCATGATACTGAACCGAAACAGTAAAGGCAGAAATACCATCATTCAGACAGAATGCCGCAATACTATCCTTACCCTTGGGACAGTGGAATAATGCCTCAAGCTGTAGGCTACCTGATGCAAGCCTAGCGCAGGAGGACAAGATAACAAACTCCCCAATACATTTGGTCATAGGAGCGAGAAATTTCATTGAGTCACAGAACGGGGGGAGAACCACGAGAGAAACTTTGGTCGGCACCTGGTCTAAAGCAGAAGACGGAGAGGAGATAAGGACCCATTTGCGAATAGCTAAGGAGATGGAACCGACCGTGAGGGAAGAATTAGCACAAAGCTCTTCGAGAATCTTGGGAGAAGGTCATTGGATGATGGCATCTCCATTCGAGCAAGAGTAGAGCACCCAATCCCAATCTCGAACGTTGCAAGAGTTGCAAAGAAAAGCATTGAGGGTATAGAAAGGGATCGAACCTCCGAGGAAGGAAATGGCTCCATAATTGTTGAAAAACTTCAATCTTTCCGAGAGCTCCGTGTCCGGTAAGAAAACCTGCGCCACCAACGGTTTCACTGGAGGGGGAGGAGGTGCCACAGAATCAACGGGAACTACCGAAGGAGAAGCCAGAAGGCGAGAGGTAATAGGGGGAGTAGGGAGAAGGGGAGACATGGAGGAGGCTTTCTTTTTCTTCGGGTTAGAAGGAGGCAAATCTGCCAACTTCTGTTGCAGAGCCAAAAAATCAAGAGCAGCCAAGACCTGATCAGCAATTGAAACCCCAACAGAGAGCCCCAAAAGCTTTTGGAGGGCAAAATAGCGATGACGTGCATGACCTTCCTTTAGACAGAACAGGCATTTCATTTTAGCAGCGCAAGAAGACTTCAAGTGTCCCGGTTGCAGGCACCGGAAGCAGATGAAAGAGGAGTGGAGAGGAGAAAATCTAGGAGAGGAGGAAGATGAAGAGATAGTGCTGGCTATAGGGCGGGAAGGCTTGGAATAAGAACCCTCTGGAAAACTTGGTCTGTTGGGCCTAAGAGGCCCAGAGCCAACAGACCGGAACAAACCCAGGGGGCTGCTGGCCGATAGAAACCATCAATTTCTTTTTTTTTTAACGACTTCAACCCATGATAAATCCATGGGCCCAACGAGAGAGAAAGCCCACCAAAATCAGAGCTTGAAACGAAAGAGAAAAGAAACGGTGAACGGAGCCGGAGAGAGGCAATGGCCAAACAGTGCCAAATCGCACTGAGGAACAAACGAAGATCTGCCGGAATGGCAGTGCACAGCGGAACAAGTGTCGATCCGAAGGCAGACACCTCACAAGAGAGCAGGAGGCAAAAGATCAGCCTACTCGAAGGAGAAGATAAGAATCCCAATGGGAGAGGTGGGGGGATCCCAAAGTAGGGGGAGAGTAAGATCAGCACCAAGATGAAACAGCTCGCCAATGTGGTCAGAAAGACCACAAAAAAAAAACCAAACCTCGAAAGTCACCACTGAGGAGACAAAACGGATCTACCGGAACCGAATTGCAATAAACTAAATAAAAGAAAACTTACAGTGATATGTTGGGAGAAGACACCACAGATCTATCAAATACCTTCGAAGGAACAGCGAAGACTGGCTGTAGACGGAACCGAGCCGCTTACTGGACTAGAGGGCAGGCACTCGCCGAGTGAGGAGCAAAAAAGCCAGAAGAAGACTCTCAGCGGACGAGGAAAGCTCAACTGGTGCGGCGAGAAAACGAGCTACCAAAGGAGCACCCACAGAGGGAGGACTCGGCACCAGAATCCAAACAGAACCAGGACGACGGGAAAACCGGAGCGAGCCGGGGAGAAGACGAAAGACTAAAACTAAAAAACGAAGGGGAAGGCCGGAGCTGAAAAGGGGTTGTGGCGCAAGAAGAGGCGAGACACTTTAATGAAGGGGAGGGAAGGAAAAATGGAGCCGGGGCTTCGGATCTGAGAGCTCTGAGCAGAGAGAGAAGGGGGAGAAAATCGCTTCCACTTTAACTACTAAATTTTGCCTGATTTGTAGACGTATGTTATATCTTGTATTTGATGAACTTGCACCCATTTGCCTTGAAAAACAATCATTACTTGC
Organism: Hemerocallis citrina; assembly: GCA_017893485.1. Lineage (NCBI taxonomy): Eukaryota > Viridiplantae > Streptophyta > Magnoliopsida > Asparagales > Asphodelaceae > Hemerocallis > Hemerocallis citrina. The sequence goes on along the minus strand of JACEHZ010000665.1, from coordinate 953,353 downwards.
TATTTTGATAATCATTATCCTGTATTTATATCACACATTAGCATAGACGCCTAATAACCAATTTTCAGGTAACCTATACTAGTAAGATATTCCCACATGTTGCTGTCCTGAATCTTGTTATGCTGTCTTGACCCATTTAACATCAGAATCTGAACGTGAGCCCTGAATAGAAAATGTAGCTCTAGATGTCTAGATGTCGACAGCCTCCGGAATTTTTGAATTCGGAGTTACGGTCTACGAGTTATTGCAGTTTTACTGCAGCTGTGTTGGTAGAAGCAGATTTGCAAAACTGCTGCACACCTTTACTTTGCGAATTAATTTAACTAAGTTAACAGCAAGAGTTTGACTTGAAATTTTATATGCGGTTGCTGGACACCCTATAGGACATCCCCAAATTTTTCTTAGAATTAATTTACAACATTTCACATACTTGCATGCTTGCTTGATAAAAATTAATAAATGTAACAAGCCGGGGTTTAAGGGAAAGACTATAGTAGTGGACAATATAGGTAAGTGTACTCGGAAGGGGGCCCGTATTTTCCAGTACTCGGTTCATGAACCTGTTGCACTTGATGTATTCATGGAGTCAGTTACTTGTCTCATGAACCTGTTGTATTCATGAACCCACTATGTGGGTCATGAACCTGTTAGTATTCACGAACTTGCTTCGTGAACCTGTTATTTATTTTCGATTCATGAACCGTGCCTACTTGATACTTGATACCTGAGTACACCGCCGTATAGACTCCATTACTAGGCCTAAACGAAATTGCATTGTCTGTAGCAACCATGTAGTAAAAAGATGGATGCATGAAGTGCTACCTAGATAGTAATAACTACAAGACTTGATACATGAAACTTGAACTTGATACATGCTTACACGATACTTGACTACATGATACACGAAACTTGATACTTGAATAATAATACTTGACAACTTGTTACTTGAGACTTGACACTTGAAATAAAATTTTGACACTAGACTTGGCACTTGTTACATGATACTAGACTTGAGACTTGTCACTTGATGTTAGATACCCCTACAGGTTCACTTGTCATGTGTTTTGCCATTAGCAATTGTTATCCAGCCTGTTTACTAAAATGTCCCTCTTGCTAGCTAGTTCTTGGTTTTCCACTACTTGTTGTATTCCTGTTACATTCTTGATTCCAATTCTTGTTCCACAATACTTGTACTCGTTTTTACTATTTGTGGCCCTAGCTTGCACTAAGGGCATTTTCTCTTGTTTTCCCTATTTTTTCCTTTTTATTTATTAAGCAGACTTTGGAGACAAGCTACCTGCTGGGATTGGTGAGCAGAAATTTTACCTTTCAAGTGGAGGCAGGACTTGTTTAGATTAATTGTCTTTCTTGAATTATTTATTCTTGCTACTTAAGACTTGTAACGGGCTACGTTCTCGAGTTTTACATTTGATCCAGACTTGAAAACTATGTGGACATTATTATTTGTTTTCAATTATTTTCTGTTGCTTAATAAATTATTCATGCATGCTTGGCTGTATATATATTTGTGATATTCTTGTTGTGATGCAGAGTCGATCCTACAGCTTATGTATGATGTTAAAATCATTCGCTGGGCTTCGTCACGCGCTCGTAATCCATATTTTTGGGAAGCGGGGCGTGACAGGTACCAAGGAGAAAGAGAGAAGGATAAGGATAACGTATGCTATAAGTGCAAGAAGCCTGGACATATCCGTGCAAATTGCCCTATCTCACAGGACAGGAATAGGGACTACTACCACTCAAACGCGGGTCTGAAAAGAAGGCGTTGAAGGCAACATGGCTTGACTCGGATTCAAGTGAGGAAGAGCAAGGTTACAACGATGTCGGCTTCATGGCTCTTGGGAATGGTGAGGTGCAATCACCATCCCAAGAAGAGGTAATCGAAGAACCTACTTATGATGAGCTAGTAGATATGTGCAATGGATTAAAAGACTATGCAAAAAAACTAAGTCGTGAACTAAGGCAATATAAACAAATTTTGAATGAAACACATGACTCTTATATCGCTAGAAATCAAAAACTAAAAAATAAAAATGCTTTGATCATGGAAAAATTTGAGTCATTTAGAAAAGATCATGATGTATTGCTAGAGGAAAATGAACTTTTAAAACAACAAATTCAAGAATCTTTAGCAACACATGATGAACACTTAAAAGAAATTCATGAAAAATTTGTTTATATTGCTAAACTCACAGATGATTTAAAAGAATGCAAAAGAAAATTTGATGAGATAGTAGAAGGTTGTAATGACGCTCTTTAACAAATAGAATTCTTGATGCTACACTAGACACTCCTCATTGCAACACAAAAGACGATGAGATGATTAAGAAAAGACTTTGTAAAAGAGTAATTGAGCTTGAAAAAATTGTTAAAAAATATGAAGGGCCCAGTTACCATATTACAAAAAATTCAAGATCCTATCATGATAATCGAGGGCTTGGTTACGAAGACCCAATACACCATCAAAAACCTAAATCAGCATGTCATACACACTTGCACAGTCACCAACATAATCACAAACCAACTCAAAACTATGCAAGTGTGCATGACTCAAGACATAGTCGTATCACATGTCATTACTTGTAGACTAGGACATATTTCTTATAACGGTCCATTAAAAAGGAATACTAATTTTGTAACGCCTCGAATTCTAAATAAGACCGAATTCGAGATTCCACAAAATCTTTACACTTCACTTCGTACAGTTTTACATTTAAACCTTTCATCATACATCAGAATTCTTTACATTATTTACTCAGCGAAAGAATAAAGATAGAATACAACTATGAAAATAATATACAACTTATACCTCTTTAACAAGTAATAAATCAACAGCATCGAAATCAACTTTAAAATCTAGCAAGTAGTTACTGAATTGAATATCGTATCTAATTGAATTCCATTATTGATTCATTATTTTCTTTATTGTACCATGTTATTGATGCATAGACTTCTCATCGTGTCACGTTATTGTTCAAGTCTAGATACGTTAAATCATCATGTTATTGAATACTTGAATATACTATCTTGTCTCTTTCCTGATCTTGTACTGAGATTTCGACCCAGTTCCCAACACTGAGAATTATAACTTTGTACATAGAAATTGTAGCACACTAAGTCTTGAATCCAGAAAATCTTACGAATTCTCAATCTGATTTATGGATTGTAAGTTATTGGTATTTTAGTACTGTCATATTATAATTTGCAGAACCGAGATTGTACACGAAATCAGTAATGAATGAATTTATATGCATAGCTACTATAACTATAATATATCATGTCAACATGCATTGGAACCGACAGAGAGTCTACTTTCTAGAATCTTGAACGGAATCGGATTTGCATTCCCATAAGAGCGGGAAAATGAATTTGAATACCAATAGGTGCTGCTATCCAGAACTTGCATTGTTACGTTTTTGCATATGAACCCGTTATTTTCCATATTTAATTAATTGAACTATGTATATTTCATGTATCGCATAGCCTTAATATCTTCTTGACATTTTATTAATACTACCGTTCTCATCGATTATACCCATTGCATAATTTATGATACTATCGTTCTTATTGATCATATTGGTTGCATGTTTATAATTGATCGTAATAAAATAATAACAAGTCGGGATAATATGGGTCAACTTAGTAGTGGACAATATTAGAGAGTGTACTCGAAAAGGGATATTAGTCAAAGCCCATATTGGTCATTGTTATCAGTCATATTGGTCATCGATTGATTGCAAATTACTGACTACAGTATTTCGATTTAACGTGTATTAGTCATTGGTCATCGGTCATTGGTCATTGTTATTGCAAGACCCAAGTACATGATCTGTAGAGTTCACCACTATAGTTTAAACATTCACTTGATTGTATACACCCGAACCTGTGGTATGGGACACAAGATTGTGTGCAATAGACAGGCTAATAAAAGATTGATAGACTTAAAGATTGACACTAAACATCGACTATTGATTTATTGATATTGATTATTAGTCATCGATTGTTGATTATTGATTATTGTTTACCAACTATTGGCCACATTGAATATTATTTATCGACCGTAGTTTATCGATCATTGATTACCGACTAGTGCATCATTTATTGATCCTATTATTGACTATTGTTTCGATTATTATTTCTATTGATTGTTGATTATTGTAATCGACTATTGTTTATTAATAATTGATTATCGACTTTTGATTTCATTATCGTCTATTATTTATGGACTCTGATATCGTTCCAATATCTTGTTCTTGTTATTGTTAGGGTTATATACTGAAAGCATCACTTTTGTATTAACTTTATTTCCTTATTTTTTTTGAATGAGAATCATATGGGCATATGTTTGCATATTGTGTTTATTATAATATTAATGCAAGTGTCTGATATTCTATAAGGTTGATAATATGGTGTGAGGTGACACACAGAAGATCATATTATCAGTTTCCTATGGAATATATAAATAGTTCACAACCTAGACGGACTTGGACAATCCATTGGAAAGGTTGTAGTGTATTCTGGTATTAGTCTATCTTGACTATAGGTTTACACTAGTACACTTTGTGTGTATTGAACAGGACCACTTGAGGTTGTTCTCTTTGTACTGACTATAAAAGAGAACAAATACCTCTGTTATTATGGATGCTTATGCTCTTAATCCAGATATAATAACAGACATGTATATGCAGTGTGCATTACTTTGACTCATAAAAGAGTGAGATTCATTATGGATCAACAACCTCTATGAATTGGGTAATAGCATTGTATGTATGATGGGCTGTTGATTGTAAAAGGAATCCATGTCCCGATACGTCGGGTTGATGATGTCCCCTTAAGGAGCTCATAAGGATTGTCATGTAAACCCTGCAGGTGGATTATATCCGACATGACAAATAAAGTTGAGTGGTACTACTTAAGGATAAAAGATGTTGATCAATGTAGTTGTCAGTAACTTAATTTGATCAACGGACATTCGATATCTTAACATGGGGAGTTGAACGAGCATATAATAAAAGGAGCCCATAAATATAATTTGGGATTAGGAAGGTAGTGCAACAATAGCTCCTTAGTGGACCGAGCTATTGTTAATGGGCCTGGGTTGTGTGTTCGGGCTGAACACGGGATACCCAGATCCGTTAGGAGACCTAACCCTAATTTCTCCTCATGGTCCCTGCCGTAGCCTTATATATATCCTCTATTTTCTCTGGCCGTCATTAATAATCTGAAATATAAGATTTTTTTCTCAAATCTCGTGATTCACGTAAGGAGAGAAAGAGAGGTCAGCCAAGGGAGAAAGGTTGGGAGATCGTCGCCCACACGACGTCCAACCCGAGGAAGGAATACGTGCAGAAGATCTTGGGGTCGCTGTCGTCTTCTTCTCACCGCAGGTATACTTTGTGAACCCTAGTTTCCGCTGTATAGGGTTAGATCACAATTAAGCAATCTGTTTATCTTTAACGATCGATACGCACACCAATCCGTAGTCCTGGGATTCATCTCAGTTCCATCAGTTATATCGTTCTTTTATTGTTTAACTGCTTACTACTACTTGTCGCCCGTGGCTTGCTTTCACGGGCATTTCCCTCATCTAGAGTTGAAAACCTTACAAACGGCCTCCAAAAAATACGAAACTTTGCGAGTAGGTTGATCTCACACAGCACAAGCCACCCCAACTTGTAGAAGTGGGTTTCAATTCACGGTTCGAGATGTAAGGCCGTGTATCACTTTCGGTTGAAAAAAAGCCAAATAAAGTGATACACGGCCGTATATAACAAACCGTGAATCGAAACTCACTTCTACAAGTTCCAGTGGCTTGCGCTACATGAATTCAGGCAAGGTGCAAAGTTTTATAAATTTTGGATCCCGTTTGTGCAGTTTTGTCACGTTCCTCGCATTTGAAGTTAGTGACTTAGAATTTTTTAAGTACGATTAGATTAGAAAACCCTTCAAACGACATCCAAAAAATACGAAACTTTGCGAGTAGGATGGTCTCATGTAGCACAAGCAACCCGGACTTGTATAAGTCAATTTTGACTCACGGTTAGAGAGATACACCCGTGTATCGCTTTCAGTTGAAAAAAACTCAAATAAAGTGATACACGGCCGTATCTCTCGAACCGTTAGTCAAAACTCACTTGTACAAGTTGTGGTGGCTTGCGCTACGTGAATTCAAGCCAGGTGCAACCTTTTATAAATTGTGGATGCCGTTTTGTGGGGTTTTGTGACGTTTCTCTAATAATATGTAAATAAAGTTAGAAAGTTATCATCACATTCTGTAATGGGTTTAGTAGCACTAATTGTTCTCCATTTCACGCTTTCTTAGATATGGACAGTTTTGAAGGAAGTTCTGTTGTCGGAGAGAAATTTGTTCGAGCACAACAAATTGGCGAGTTCATTCCTCCTGTTGACGAGCACCTAAAACCGAAAATTGGTATGACATTTCCCACTCTAAAGGAAGCGGAAAAATTTTATTCATCATACTGCAAATGTGCAGGATTGTCTATACATAAGGGTGGAAATAAATACAAGGGAGATGAAGTAGTGGACAAATCATATATTTGTAATAAAGCCAGGGAGTCACCGAATAATCAGAATGAAGCTAGACGAGGAACAACTTCTAGAATGGGTTGCAAAGCTTTCGTTCGTGTCAAACTAAACCCATAAAGTAATTCGTGAATTCTTTATTCATTTAATGAACCACACAATCACGAATTTACTTCACCCGATAGACGTCACTTGCTATCTCGAAACCGTAAATTGACAAATACAGATAAAAAAGTAATTGGTCAACTTACCGAAGCTAATGTCCCTTTATGCAAACAAATGCTATTTTTTGAAGGTGCAAGTGGAGGTAATGAGAAAATTGGTTTCACTGAAGCCGATGTCAGAAATCTTAGGAGAGACGAGATGGAAGGTTTAAAAGGACACGACGGGCAAATGCTACTTGAGTTCTTTGAATCCAAAAAGGGAGACCGATCCTTTATTCTATTATGATTACCAATGTGATCCCAAAGGCCGATTGTCCCATTGTGTCTGGGTGGATGGTATCGCTAGAAAGAATTATAAAGTGTTTGGGGATGTTCTTTGCATTGATGCTACCTACAACACAAACCGATACGGAATGTTGTTTGTACAATTTGTTGGATTCAATCATCATTGGCAATTAATATTCCTAGGTTGTGGGTTCATCCCAAATAAGAAGGCATCCTCATTTGAGTGGTACTTTGAAAAGTGGCAATGAGCAATGACTCACGATCCGATGAATATTGTGACAGATGAGGATCGTGGAATAACTTCTGCAGTTTTTAAAGTTTTCTCAACCACGTCACATAGATATTGCATTTGGCATATTTTGGATAAGTTACCGCATGAAGTGCGTATGCCGAATAACATTGACGAGTTTAGGGATGCTTTGAAGTCTATCATTTATACGGCGGAGTATAAAACCGAATTTGAACAGAAGTGAAAAAATTTGATTTTCTAGTACAAACTTAAGAATAGCAAATGGTTGAAGGAAAATTTTGAGATTCGCGAGAAATGGGCTCCCGTGTACGCAAGAGACTCATTTTGGGGTGGCATGTTGAGTACCCAACGTAGCGAATCGCTACATTCATCATTGAAGCACCATACTCATAAGAAGTACTCATTACATGAATTTGCCGTCATCTTTGACTGAGTCTTAGTAAAACAAAAACACGATGAACTTAAAAAAACACATCGTAATCGCGAGGAGAGGCCAAAATTGATGACCGAATGGGTGTTGGAGTCACAAATGGTGGGAACACACACTGAAGATTTTCTAGAAATTCCAATAAGAAGTCGTAAAAAGCTTATTACTTAATGTGAGTTTAATTGATAGTATGGATACACCGGATAGTGCAGCTTATTCTGTAACCGTTTTTGGAAATTCAGAACCGAGGAGAGTGATTTCTTATTGTAAAATCAGTTAAATTGCTAAATGCTCTTGTACCATGTATGACTTCGTAGGCATTCCCTGCAAACATCTATTGGCAGTTATTCAGTTCACAAATCACACCGCACTACCCGAACAATATATTTGTAGACGATGTACCAGGAATCAACTAACAAGAAGTAGTACATCAGTTCCCAATAGTATGGGCGACAATTTTACCTTTCGTTATTGTAAACTGACTATGCACTCAAGACATTTAGTCGATCTTGGTTGTTCTTCAGAGCGAGGGTACAAGTACATGATCGACCACATGCTCACGGGAATCGAAGGCTTTGCTCACATTGAATCCGGGAATAGCACACCACATGAAGGTAGTGCACAACTGGAGAGTGGTGGACATGCACATGTACATGCACATGCACATGCACAAGTAGGGGACCCCGTGTAGTGCACCACAAAGGGAAGGCCTAAAGGTAAAAAGTTGAAGTCTATCAGAAAATCCCAAAAAACAAAGAGGCCAAGACTTTGCACGGAATGCCTTCGTGGCGTATGTTACGATTCACAAAATTGCCCAAAAAATATGGCAAGGTAATATATCAGAGACTAAGTATTTGTTAATTGGACGCAATGAATCTAAACTTGTTGTAGTCGATACTAACCCATTCTTCTCCCTTATTTAGTGGATCGGTAGGGTATGAAGAAGCTCCAAACGTTGGAGAGAGTGAGGATGATGAAGGTGAAGATTCGTGCTAAGGGGTTTTTCGTGTTATGTATGTCATATCAAACTTTCATGATAAACACTGAATAATTGCTTACATTTGTCTTTCGATGCGAATAGAATTATTAATTTCGACTTGATTATTAACCATTTTTTTTTTTTGGTGCAGGTCCGGAATGAAACAAAATCGTTCCCATGGAAAGAATCATTGCGTTGAAAACTTCCATACTTTTGATTATATATATGTGGTTAATTGAACGTTTCTTTGTAATTGAGTTTTTGTAATTGATACTTCCATACTTCGAAAAAATTTTTGTAATTGATTTTTTTGAATACTGATGTGTACAGAATTATTATTTGTGTTGACGGTTGTGAGTGAATTTTATGTATTTGTGCAGACTGTGTTTTTCTACAATATATCTATGCCGTTGGATATTTTTAAATTTGTGGAAAATTGTGAAAATTTATGGAAACTTACATTTTGAAGATAAAATACTGCAAAATCAGATAAACCTAGCCCGTAATTGGAGATAACGGGTTAAAATAACTTAACCCGTTATATAGATAGTAAGCTTCCAATAGAATTATTAAGTAGATTGATATTGGCAGGACTTCATACCCTACAGACCAAGTATTGATAAAATACTACCAATTTCTCTCTGCTTAACCCGTTATCGGGGATAACGAGTTAAGATCACTTAACCCGTTATCTTCAATAACGGGTTAAGTAAATAGATATTGGCAGTCCTTTATCAATACTTGGTCTGTAGGGGATGAAGTCCTACCAATATCTCTCTACTTAACCCGTTATTGGTGATGACGGGTTAAGATCACGTAACCGTCATCGTCAATAACGGGTTAAGTAGAGACTTTTTTACAGAACTTTCTTCTGTGTAGGCTCTATGTGCTTTTGTTGATACATATACAACTTCACAAAATTTGTTCATTCACAATAACTTATACAGATGATAATTTGTTCATTCAGCAATTCACATCAATCTTGGGATACTTAACCCGTTAAGTTGATTGATATTTGCAGTGTCTTCGCCTTTGTGGTACAACTGTTCAAATTTTCAAGATAAAGTTCGGAGAATATAGGGATACGGGTTATATCTTATAATAGCTTTGTACATCAAACATTACAAACTAGCAAATACATGTAAATTGAACATACATAGAATGCATACATAACTCAAGCGAATTGATATTACAAAGTCATTCTTTGACACTTTCACCAAAATTTGCAATTAATTTAGAGTGCAAGTACTTGCTGGGTTTCTTCTCAAAGAGGTAGGAAGGACTGCTGACACTGCCTTTTTTGAATGCATAAGTAGCAGTTATCCCCCCTGCATACAATTTAATTCACTACTATTACACAGAGGCAGTAATTCTCTGGTTCGTGGGATAGAGTAGTAGTGGGTGTAGCCATATATTCAAAGTACTTGAGAACTTCTTGACATGCACTCCTCATATTCGTACTATTTGTTGCATGATTGTGTGGTGTGCATGCCAAGAAGTTGAAAAGTATCATGAATACACTGTGACACCCATCACTACTCCGTCCTACAAAACCAGAGAATTTGTTCACTCTGTGTAACAATAGGGAACGAATGTGTATGAAGAGAGGAGAATTGCTACTTATGCATTCATTCAAAAAGCCCCAAAAAGAAGAGTAAGGGGAATGAAGGGAAAAAAGGCAGAGTCAGGAGTCCTCCCTACCCAATGAGAGAAACCCAGCATGCACTTGTACGCTAAAGTAGACATGCATCTGTCTTTCTACTTCTGAATCTTCAGCATCTTTCTGAAACAATGTTATGAAGAACTCAATTGAAGGAGACTCTCTTTGAACTCAGGTTTTTTTTTAAAACTCAAACTTCTTCCCCCTTCAGCATCTGTCTCCTCCCTCTCTTTTTTTTCTTTCTTTTCTTCATCTTATGTATTTTCTTTACTGAACTCAAGAGGCATGAACTCAAGAGGCATAGTTATAGGGAAACGAAGAAGGAAGCATTGAAGTGCAAGAAAACAAGAAGGAAATAATGAAGACAAGAAGAAAAGATTGGCAAGAAAACAAGAAGGAATTGAGTGTGATTCTGAAATGTTGAATGAAGAAGGCAAGAAAACAAGAAGGAAATGAAGAGGGCAATAAAAGATTGGGAAGACAACAAGAAGGCATTGAGTGTGATCCTGAAATGTTGAATGAAGATTGGCAAGAAAACAAGACGGAAATGAAGAAGGCAAGAAAAGATTGGCAAGAAAATAAGAAGGCATTCATGATGATTCTGAAATGTTGATACACTTCTCAATACATTGATACACTTCTCAATACTTTGTTGAATGAAGAAGGAAAGAAAATAAGAAGGAAATGATAAAGGCAAGAAAATATTGGCAAGAAAACAAGCATGAACGGCAATATGATACACTTCTCAAAATGCAGCAACAACGACTGCAATATACAGACCAAGTATTCATAAACTTCTGCTAATATATCTCTACTTAACCCGTTATTTAGGATGACGGGTTAAGTCTACTTAACCCATCATCACCAACAACGGGTTAAGTAGACAAATATATGCAGTACTTTATGCATACTTGATCTGTAGATGATGAAGCACTGCCAATATATTGTCTACTTAAACCCGTTATTAAGGATGACGGGTTAAGTGCACTTAACCCGTTATCACCAACAATGAGTTAAGTAGACATATATTGGCAGTACTTTATGCAAAGTTGGTCTGTAGATGATGAAGCACTGTCAATATATGTCTACTTAACCCGTTATTGGTGGTGAAGGGTTAAGTGTACTTAACCCGTTATCCTTAATAACGGCTTAAGTATAGTTATATTGGTAGTACTTGACATATATTGGCAGTACTAATAATTTTAACATTGTTTGAAAAAAATATATCAAAATGTTTGTAAATACAATAAATAATGTAGTTCAATAAATGAAAACAATTTATTATAAATTATTCAAACACTACTGTAACCCTACTAAAACTCTATAAACCTAGTACGTTACAAAAAAACTCTTCATAAAAAATTATATAATCACTTATCCATAGAAGTTCGTTACACAATTTGAACTTTTAAAGTAAACAAATAAATTTTTATAACAATTACGTACATTCAACGAATTCGGTTTAAAACTTACAGTGTCAACGGGTTACGGCTAGTGTTACAGGGTTATTGTAGGATTACGGTAGGGTTAGAGTAGTTCTTAGGGTAAAAATAGGGTTACAGGTAAAAATATGTATTAGATGCTCATTATTGATATTTTTTAATTCCTACTTCTTTTTAACCAACCAATGTAGAGAAAGGAAGCAACGAGTTATTCTGGCAAAGGATGAAAAGTAGAAAACTCTTATTGTTAATGCGCTTGCATGCAACAATATACTGTATTGAACTCATATTGTAGCGCTAATTGAACGATACATCAACAGCAAAATGGGAGGCATGTCAAAGTGTCCAGTCTGCTAATGGATGGTATACTTTTCTTATGACAATGAAACGAAGTGTTTGCTGATGACGCCTTGTTAAGTTTATGTGTTGCATACTATATTCGAGGAGAAGAGAAGACGAGGGAAGCGAGCAGATGGTTCGAAGCAATATTGAAAGAAGAAGAAGATAACAGTAATAGTAGTAGAAGAGACAGCAGCATGATGCAGTCGGGCATTCGACTGCAACAATCTTGATTTCTCTCTACTTGGTGAGAACCAAAGTAGTCCACTACCACTTTGGGCAGTCGACTGCAACTATGCAGCATAGTAGGTATGGGTATCGGGTCGGGGTCATATAATTGAAGCCCGGTTTCTTCTCCAAGTTAGATCGTACGGCAATTATCATATGGTTACCTCTTCTGGATAATTAGATGGTTATTGTATCAAGATTAAACCTAGTGTTTCTTTAGATCTTTATATATCTCTAACATTATAATGGGAGAGTTGGGATTGTGTCATTTGAAGACAAACTGTAATTTGTAAACAATCAACCATCTTATCTAAACCACTCATTTTTAAGTTAAAGTTATATTAACCATCCATTTAGTCAACTCTCATCAGTCACTATAATACCCTCAAATTTCAAATTTATTTACGACATAGTTATTTACAAAAGTGTCACTCGCATAAAATAAAAGTTGGTGCCATTATAGGTAATTGTTAAGAGCATGGCAAGGATTTGAGATGGGTAACAGGAGTTCTCAGGTTCGATGTCGGACGTCGTAGTCTTTACTTTAAAAAATAAATTCCTAGGGCATGCTTCGCACGTGGAAATAGCTAGTTCTTTGTAATTGGCCTCAAGTCTATTGCATATAGCTAACAAACTGCCGATGGTGTATGACAGAGTTTAGCATTGATTCGTCTTGAACCCAGCTAATTGTAGGGACAACTCTGAAGGAGAGTTGTTTTCCAAACTTGTTGTATGGGGCATCTAACAGATTGTGAGAGTCACATCGAATGGAGAGTTGAACTCCAAGTTTGGCTTTTTACAAGTGTTGGTAGAGTAACTACGATCCATGATTTTGGACATCTTAATCTGTTGTTAAGGAAATTTAACTAGTTGCAGGAACAGATCGAATGGCGAGTTAAACTCTGAACGTGTGTGATTAAGGTTGCAAGAGTAACTATGAACCATGGGTACGGGTTCCCAACTTGTTAGTTTGAGTATTAACATGTTGCAGGAGCAGATCGAATGACGAAGCGCACTCTAAACTTGCTTCTTCGCAAATTGCGAGAGTGTCTTGCGAGCCATCGGTATGGACTCCGAACCTATCTTTGAGGTACTAACGGATTGCAGAAGCAGATCGAATGGCGAAGTGGATTGTTAACTTCCATGATCGCAAATTGTTGGAGTCTCTTCAAGCCATGGGTATGGACTCCGAATCTGTCTTACGAGAAGACTTGTAACAAGTGTTTGGTGCTACTTAAATGTATAAGTGTGGCACTCAACTCATTGTATAAGTCTCCAAGGAAGTTCAACTTGTTGTAGGAACAGATCGATCAATGAGTTGTTCGCTAAATGTGCAGGATTGCATGTTGCGAGAGTAGCCCCGAGTCATGGATCTAGCTTCCGAACTTGTGTTGTGGAAAGCTTATAACGAGTGTTTAGCACCGCTCTAAGTATGAGTTGGGCATTTTAGCTCATTGTTTGCTTTAATGAATTAACAGGTTGCAAGAGCAGATCGAATGGTGAAGCGTGCTCTGAACTTGCTTCATTGCAAATTGCTGGAGTAGCTTCGAACCATGGGTATGGACTCCGACCCCATCTTGTAGGAAGCTTTTAACGAGTTTTTGGTGTCATTTTTGTGTTCAAGTTTGGCACTCAACTCATTGTATGAATCCGTAGAGTTGTACAAAAATTTTGCAAAACTTCGTGGTACATTTTATTGGAAAATAAGACTAAATGGCTGCTCTAGTGGTTGGCCGTTATTACAAATTGAGGAAATTTGCTGGGAAATAGGACTAAGCAGCTGCTCTAGTGGCTGATCGTTATTACAAGTTGACAACTATTAAGAGTGGACATTTGAGACGCCCTCGTTACCTTCACAAGGTGTTCTACTTTCCAAGTCCTGCTGATATTTCCTTACCCCCTTGGTTTTCAAGTTGATGAGCCATTAGGCGAATAACTTGGCAGACCGTGTATGGACTTGCATGTTTTGGAGGGTGCCCCCCATTGTTTTGCAGAAAGAAACAGAAATCTTCTGATGCACCAATGTGTTTAGGTATGACTGCTTGTCTCCGTTGACTGAGCGGAGTGGCTTTGGGCGAGTGATTCAGGTTTATTACTGTGTCATGATAAGAACTAGTTTGGACCTGGTGAGAGATGATGTGGTAGGTTTGGAAGTTTTTGGTAGAGTTGTTGATGGTAGTAGCTTCAAGCTTGTTTACAGTCTTGGAGTTATTATGACTGCTTTCTAGCGGTAGCTCTATGGCATCGATGGGGAGAACCGATCCCCCCATTGTAGTGGTGTAGCATGCTCATGCTTCCTGTTGGCTTCCTACAGCTTGGCTTACACCAGCTGTTGTTGGGAACTTCATTTTCATGTGAAATGCGTAGGCAACTGCCTGGAAGGCCGCTAGGCCGAGACAGCCGAATATAGCGTGGTATGTGGCTTTGATATCGACTACCATAAAGTCTAGTGCTTCCGTTCGAAGAGTGAGAGCTTTCCTGTTGTCACATCCAGTGTGGCTGTAACACCCCGCAAAATTGAAAATTACAATTTTGCCCCTGGGTGTTACGCACGTATATTTTGTAATGTGTTTCACTACATATTTTGGATTCGTACTATTTATACATTTTCCGTATTGATTTCAGTCAACTAAAATATAATATTTCAACCCCTGGGATTTACGTGCTTTTTACGTGTTTTGATGCACGTGTTTCCACCACTACGTATAATATTTTCTATAGGTTTAAATTATTTATTTTTATGTATTTAAATCTATTTTATAAAACGAAAATTCATTTTCCCCTTATTTTGATTAAAATGCATTTTTCGATTTTCTGCACGTATGGTGCACGTGCAAATTTTTATTCTCATTTTGCTACTCTCATTTTACTATTTTTAGCATGCATTAGTTTTATTTAGCCTTTCTTTTGATCCATGGACCTATAAACTAAAATGTAGCCTATTAGGAGAGGAGCCCACTAGATAATTAAATAAATTAATTAGTAATGAGCCCATGTAGCAAGCCCACTAGATAATTAAATAAATTAATTAGTAATGAGTCCATGTAGCAAGCCCACTATTAAAATCACATTTTTAGTTTAACATGTACTAATACATGACAAGTTACACATATTAGTACACATTTAGAGTTATAGAAATGTGTTCATATTTGTTTATGCATGTGTGCATGCATACACAAATGTATTTGGACCATTTTTTGGGCAAGGGGAGGAGAAGAGTTGGTAGGTTGAGTTAGTGGAGAGTGGGGAGATGAAGAGATGGAGGTTTTAGGAGTTAGGAAAATGTAAGGTTGCATGAATTAATTTGAAGAGTTATTAGGGAGGGATTTTTGCACTTTAAACCCTTCCAAAATCCTATAAATAGAGTCCCATTTCCCACATTTCTCTTGCACCAAAAACAATATCAAAATAAGTGTAAGAAAAAGAAAGAAAGGAAGAACAAGAAAGAGAGTAAGAAAGTTATTGTGCTTGGAGGATCTCTTGCTTGGAAAGGAGAAATTGCTAGGAGGAGAAGCCTTACTAGGAGCTAGGAATCTTTGGAGCTAGAAGTGGTGTTCTCTTTTCTTTTTAAGCTTCATAAAAGGTGGGTGTCTCCTACTTTCTAATTTTTTTGAATGTGCATGTTAATAGAAATGAATGAGTAATATAGAATTTGATTTGATAAAATAGGACAAACCTATGCATTGGATGTAATGAAATATTGCTTTATTGAGTAAACAAACCCAACTTATGTTAATTAGTAATGAGAAAGAAATGTTGATTTGTTTTGTCATGAATTAGTATGCATGAATGAAGATATAATTGATTGTATGAAAAATGTTGGGAATACATTCTTTTGCAAAAATATTTTTTGTAAAGTTAATTGAATACCATAAACTTGTTTTGATTGTTGCCATGCTAGTTGAAAAGAAGAGTGCAACTAAAGGATTAATTCTATGAACCATATTAGAGTGTTTGCAAATTTGTGATTTGTCAAATGTGTGATATGTAGGAGAATTGTTAAAGAATGCTATATTTCGACATATGATTAGAGATATGATGAAAAAGAAAGAGAAGGAAATAAATTCTTTTTTTTATGAAGTATGTTGACATATGTCAAAAATACAATTTTTGTATGAAAGGAATTTTTTTGAGACACCCATAATCGATTAAAAAAATATGTTTGATTCTTAACACAAATTTTTATTTGTAAGATGTGGGGCATAAACTAGTTTTTCGAAAAGCATGATTTTAATTTTCGAGTTTGAAAAGAAATGTAAATTTTGTAAAGAAAGGAAAATCTTTTTTTTTAATGAGATATATGCTAAAATAAGTTTGGACTTGTTGATTACTATTTAAGATTTCCTTTTAGTCCAAAGATAAGTTTATTCCAATATCCTAAAGGATTGGATTATTGGGTAAACAAGTTTTGTTAAAAAGAAACAATTTCAGAAAAGTGTGAACAAAAGTATATGAATACAACTTCTAAACAAAAAGCACACTAGGACTTACTGGTCAGTCAGTGAGCACCTTTTATAAGAGATCTTGGGTTCAAATCTTGATAGCCATCTTTTTTATTTTGATTGGTTTTAATAGAATAAGATGTTTTTTTTTAGTATGAATAAATTCCTATTATGGTTATAAGATAAAATGGAAGCTATTAGAGATTGTTATGAAAATTTTATTGTCTATTTTAAGAAAGTAAAAATGAGACTTTAAAAATGGGGCTTTTGATTAAAACTCATACTTTCTTCATATAAAATGAAGTAATAAATATTAAAGTTAATCATAACTTTATTGCATATTTTGAGGAAAATAAAATATAAATTAGTACATGAGTTTTAACCCCAAAAAAGTATTATTTGGGTAATGTGGATTTGTATAACTTGCCAGTAGAAATTTATAATGTTGAATCTTTTCTGAAGAAAGGAACTATTTGTTCTATGTTAGAGTGAAATGCATGAATAAGTTCTAAGATGAAACATGGATAATTGTTTAAGAATACTTTGAGTTAAGACATGTTTACTAAAGGGTATGTGTACCCATATTTTCTTGTACATGAAAGATTATGATTAAGAATTAGTAAGACTTCGGTTACCGGCAAAAATGAAAGAAAGAATTGATATGATTTTGAGATATTGCCGCGGGGCGATCTCGTATTTTGTGAACAAGTCCAGTAGGAAGTAAAACTGATTCTAGAAATGATAGTACATTCATGTCTTGAACTTAAGAAAATTTAGGCACATAGGTGAAGATGTAATAGACTTGTGCAAACGTAAATGGGTGCTTCTATATAGTCGGCGGTGGACTCCAAGACTATAGACCCAGTTGGTGGACTGTGGTTGCTCCGTGGCAGATGGACTGTATTTTATCCGAGACTTAGGGTAGTCGGACGGATGGATTTTTGTGTTTACCGTCTCCAATGTATATATATATATACTGGGCTAGAGGGTCACATACGGGACGGTTCGTACGATGTGGAATCTGTTATAACAGCTGTTGGTGGACTCCAAGGCTGGGATTCACATTCGTGGAATAGTCTGAACTTTGTTTTGCTACCGGGTAGTTTTCATGGCGAGGGATCGAGCCCTGTATTGTGAAGAACGTAGGCGCTTGCCCTCGGACCTATGTAGTATGGGATGCATAGAATCCGAACAAGTGTGCATTAGTGTCATCCTAGTGTAGAATTGTGTGCATTAGGCATTAAGGCATGACATACACTTATATTTAGAATAATCACTTTTGACACTTTATATGTTCATTCAATCTTTTTGTGATTTGTTAAAGTATGAGATCGTTATACTATTCCCGGCATAGAGAGGATAGCCGTGTATAACATTTCGTCAGTTGTAAAAAACTGACGTGCCCACAGATTGACATGCAGGTAAAGGACCATTCATGGAGCTATAAAGTGGATATGCTGATGCTGTTTTATTTTAAAGATGTTGGAAATATTTTATTGTAAATTTCATTCTTCCGCTATGTAAAACCAAGTTGTAATTGAACTCTGATGTATTGTGAATAAAAAGTTTTATTTTCCTTGTAAAATTGTACGAAGTGAAGTAAAGATCCTGTGAAATCCCGAGTTTATCCTTATTTGAAATTCGGGGTGTTACAGTGGCAACTCCTTCTACTTGAACGGGGACACCGGAGAATTCGTGGAGTGTATAACCAGCTGGCTTGAGTCGATCTCGAGGGAGCTTGAAATCCTTGAATGTGGCCATGAAGAGGATGTTTACTGAGCTTCCATTGTCCACCAGGATGCGGCGTACCTCATGATTCATCATAGTAAGGTTTATGACCAATGCTTCGCAATGAGGTGTTCGGATGCCTTCTGAGTCCTTGTTGGAGAACGATATCAGGACTCTGGTGTTTTTGGCAGGCAGAGTGTTATCTATGGAGTTGACTTTCCTGACAAAGGCTTTTCAGGAGGAGTTGGAATCTTCCCTATCGGGCCTCCATCAATGGAGTGGAGGACGGCCATGTGTTAAGAGTTTTGTGGCTCGTATGGCCTTTCTTGACGCTTATTAGCCCCCGGGGCGGAGGGTTTTCGGCATCGTTGTCTTTCTGAAAGAAGTTGGAGAGATAGCCCATGCGAATCAGGGCTTCCAGTTATTCTTTAAGGGCTCGACAGTTGTCAATAGTGTGTCCATGATCTCTGTGAAATGTGTACCACTTATTTTTGTCTCTTCTCTTGCTAGACGTTGACATCGTGGGGGGACGATGGATTTATTCCCTCCTCCTAAACTTCCATGAGGAGAATACATAATATGGATACGTGACTAAATCCAGCAAATGATTTTCATCATCCATGAGCTGTCAGGATCTTTTCAACATTTCACATGGATAATCAGAGTAGGAAGCAAGAGAAGTCAACCACACATGCATAAATGAATCAATATACCAACAGAATTTACTTGAAACAAAATTTAATAAATCTCAAATAAACTAGATCTCAACAAGTTAATAATTCCGGGTCATACTGCCCAATACAAAATAATCCAAGTAACAGATACACTTATTCAAAATAAGCAACAGGAAATAAAAATAATTGCAGCAAGAACTCCAGCATCTAAAATCTCAAATCACCTACTCCATCAGGCAACTGGTCACCATAATCTGCAATTTAACAAATTGCAGGAAGAGAAAAAAAACAAAATGTCCGTCAATGCAAGTTACGGGCCGCTTGTAGTGCAGGCACAAGTACAGGAAAAATAAACAGATATAAAATAACAGCAGAAACAAACATAGCATGGAATAGATATGACAGAGCAAATAGAATGTCTAACATGAATCAGAAAATAGAATCAAGTAACATGGTTTGGTAACAGGTACAGGTGATATGTAACAGATGTCAAGTGTCAGATGGTATGCAAATAGATATACGGATAACAGATGTCAGATAACTGATATAGGTAAACAGGTAACAGATATGTTATTACAGGTCTTGTGTTTTAGTTCAATCTAGGTAGCACTTCATGCATCCCAACTTTTACCACATGGTTGCTACATTCAAACAAATTATGTTTAGACTTCGTAGTGGACTGTATAGGGTCGAGTACTCAGTTATCAGACAGACAGATAGAACCTACAGGTTCTCTTCTGAGTACACCTTCCTATAGGAAAGTTTGTAGTCAAGTAATCAGATAACAGAATTGTGTATCATGTAGTCATGAACACGTAATAGATAACAGATAATCATATGGGAAACACAGGCCCCCTTCCAAGTATACACATTTCTATATTTCCCACCATTAGATCTTTCCCTTAATCCTGGCTCGATTATCTGTTATTATTATCAAACAGACATGTATGTGTCACAAAAAAGAGCAAGAATAACATGGCATAAACAGGTAATAGGTTCAGATTTAAAGATAAACATGTATAGATGAAAGACAACTCATAAAAGGATAGAACAACGAAAATTCTAGTTCAGGACAGCAAGAGAGTACTACACTAAATCTGAAATTCCCGTTGCTAAAAATGTCAAAATTTGGATCCGTCAAAAAATCTGGAAAATAGACTCTCGGCCGAATCAAGCGAATATATATAAGTCATATGGCATTTCACAAAAACAAGACTCAAAACAAATTTGTATCCAGAAAACATGTTCAGCCAGAAATTAGAAGTTTATATTCATAAACGGGAAAACGAAATAAAAGCTTACTTATTAAATCCAAGAAAAATCTGAGGTATTCCCTAATATGTTTGGTATCAGAAAATAAAGTTTCATAATTTTTCAACATGGATAGTTTAGTCAAATAAAATCAGGAAGCAGCAAGATGCAGCAGATTTGTAAATCTGAAATCATAAACACAACAGTATTAAAATAGCAATAGATTACAAAAATATAAATCGAAATTCAGATCCGTCAAAAGGGTGATAAAATAGATATAGTAGGCTACAATTCATATTCACAAAGTTTTTATAAAAAGCAAATATAACTAGGTTGAAATTAAGGTTCTTTACTTAACAACATGAAAATTCTACAAGTGTAGTAGTTATTTGCAAGTATAGAATAGTTTAGAAAAGTTATCAATTAAATCCACAAAAATTAGGGGTTAATCCAGTCAAGTCTAGTTGTACTCAGCAAAATATTAGATCAAAATATTATCTTTAACATCAGTATAAAAATAAATTACTCTCCAGAATATACATAAAACAAAATCTGTAATTTTTTTCTACACCTCTGTAGTAAAATAGCCATAACTTGCAACTCATAAATCAAAACGGAGTTCTGTCAGAAAATATGGAAAGTAGATAGAATCCTCTATAATTCATATTCACAAATAATTTTCATATACTGACCTTAATAGGGTTTAAAGTACTGAACAAAAACCGGGTAACAGCAAAATACAGAAATATTCTTCATGCATAAAATCAACTAGATCATATGAAACACATCCAAATCATAACAAAATGTGAAATATGGTGTACTAGATGTCCAAGAAACATGGTATAGGGTATCTAACAAGTCTACAAGAAATTATACTATGACTAACACATCAAGCATCTACATTGGTTGGTTAAAAAAAAGTAAGAATTAAAAAAATATCAATAATGAGCATCTAATACACATAAGGGGTTAAGCATACCTTGCGAAGGGATATCAGATTAAGCACGCGTTCATCTGGAATGGTAACCCCTATATTTTTTTTTGTCGTAGGAATTGCACCTGTAATGGGAAAAAAAATTTGAATGTAATTAGAGCATATGAATACAGTCAATCCAACAGAGTGACCATCAAAAGTAGAAGCACTGAATGTTAATGGATCATCTTGATTAACAGGAATGCGAAAAATGTATAATCTTCTTGTGCTTGTTATACTATCATTATGCCGAGGTGGTGGGAAAACAAAGAATGTAATATCGTCTAAAATGAACGAACCGTAAGTAGGAACAGCACAACAAATGCCTATTCAAAAAATAAGGATTATAAAGAGAAATGAATCACAAATTTAGATCAAAAAATTGAGGCTCAGATAAGGTTCAAGTTAACGTATAATCACTGCTCTTATTTCTAATAAAGTCTCTCTCCTATCCCTGAATCAACTAAAAATATTACTACTGCCTCGTCAGCGTTATAGATTAAGTAGCAGCAGAAAGAACAAAACAGGCAATAAGATTTCATTGAGATGTTTGAACAAATAACCAAAAATTCAATCACACCTTAGCAATGGACATATATTGTAAGCCCTATTTTCGGATTTTACTGTATTTTGTTTTCTTTTGATTATTGTATTTGGATTCATTTATTATATTATATTTTGACTTCCTTGGGTTCTTTTATTCTCTCTTGATCGACCTGTGTTCTTTGGTTGTATTCTGTTCTCTTTGTAAATTTCGCTCTTTTTATTTTGAGTCTGACTTTTTCTCCGTTATGATCGTCTCATCTCATTGCATTCATTTTTCTCTTTTTGGAGCCAAAATCGATACCCAAAATCCACAAAATCTCAACCCAAAACCCTAATTCTTAATCCCTATAAATACTCCATTAAAATAACTCTAATTATTATTCCACTCTCTCTCTCCGCCGTTTCTCTCTCCCCGACCCTATATCTTTTTCTCCCTTCTCTGTTTCGTTGCACCCATACCAAACCGAACCCCTACCCCCCCCCCCCCCCGTTGCCATCTCCGATTGCCTTCCACCACCATCACCATCATCGTCTCCATCGCCATCCCCTCGTCCCCTCGACCTCGTCGCACCCCATCGTCATCCCCCTCTCCTTGTCGAACCTAATCCACCGAGCTTTCACAATCGCCGTTACCCGTCTCTGTGCACCCCAATTGTCATCGCCGTCCCTTACTGCTCCACCGAAGATCCCTAGCGCCGCCATTCAATCCTCGAGGTCGTCACCATCGTCTCCTCTGTTTTCGATCGGAAACAGAGCTTGCTCTTCGTCGAAGCTGTCGTCGCCGCCGTTGCTTCCCGACCACAATTTCGTCGTCTTCGATGTGGTGCCGTTGTCGCTCCGCCCCTATTGCAGTCACGCTCGTTCTCACTCTCTCTGTCGAAGGTTGAAGACGCTCACCGATTGGTCCATTTCGGTGTTCTGTATTTTGGCACAGTGGATCCGAGATCACTATTTCCTGTTCGGGCCCGATCCGATGTGGAGTTTCACCCGAGAGCTATTGTTGTTGTTTGCTTGCTGGTTGATTCTTTGCACGTACTTCGCACGTGATCTTTTGGGATTTTTGCTGGGATTCCAATCCCGTTATTCTTATTGTTCAAATCTGCAATTTAACAGGCAACTCTCTTCTTGAACAAATATTTTGTTTTGTTCAAGTTTATTTAATCTCTGCAAGTAGATCCCGTCCCTTTCGTTATCATACTGCTTTTGACAATTTCGTTAAGTTTATCGAGGGTTTACACGAGCTAACCCGAAATACTCTTAACATCATGGCACTCTCTTTGATCTAAAATCTAGTCCCTATTGTTTCATGCATATGCACATTTAAATAACTAGATTCATGTATAGGACTACTTGATAAATTGGACATGTTAAATTAAATTTACAAGATTGAAGTTGATCAATGAATTGATACCATGCTTGTGATAATTGTATCTTAAACTTAGAAATTTACATGTTAACACCTAGGACCACTTTGATTGCCAATTTGCATAAAAATTAGGATGGTATGATTTATTTATTGTCTATTCATGTTATGACAATTTCTGAATTGTTAGTTGTTTATTTTTGAATCAGATTTTCACCCATGATAATCTCAAAATTTGAATTACCTTTACAAACATGAATTTTTAGCCTCTGATGTCTAGTTTAACACACTTTTGTTGGATATAAGTTCCGATGTTTCATTTTCTAGATATCAATATTTTAGAACAGCCATGTTAGAAATTTCAATCATAAATGCATGCGTATCCTGCTGTTCAACAATTTATTTTACCCTGTTAGTAATAAGATAAAAATCTGAAATAAATTAAACTGGACCTAGACATGTATAGGTACTTCCCAAAATTTGTATCAATTTTATTAATGAGTTCTCTGACCTGAAATAAATAGTTGAACACAAATTATAGCATGCTGCCTAAACATAAAACCTGAAAAGAATAGATTGGACACCCTAGTTCCTATAGCCTTTATATGTCTTGTATATATTCATCGTAATCGACAGAGGGTCTACTTTCCAGATTCTCTGACGAATCCATATTTGCTATCCTGTGGTAGAGGTAATAAGTATTTTAGTACAACAACGTCATGCTATCCTGGTTATGTGAATTGTGCTTATTTGATTTGTTCGCCTTTTGCTTTGCTTGTAATGCGTAGAACTATACACACTTAGCATTATACAACATTGAAACCCTCTTGCATGCTCACATAGGATGGAAAAATAAACTATTAACAAGCGAGGTATTATGGGTAGACTTGGTAGTGAACAATCAGAAAATGTACTCGGTAAAAGCCTTCTCGCTCACTTGA
The DNA here is from genome assembly GCA_017893485.1 of Hemerocallis citrina. NCBI lineage: Eukaryota > Viridiplantae > Streptophyta > Magnoliopsida > Asparagales > Asphodelaceae > Hemerocallis > Hemerocallis citrina. The sequence continues at coordinate 929,097 of JACEHZ010000665.1, read as the reverse complement.
ACACTTGACATGGAAGGAGGAGTATTGATTGCAGTGATTAATTGTTGATTCTTGCATGTAAATTATTATTATCAATGCCGAGTACACGATCCGTGAATTCACCATCGGCCTAAAACGATCACTGTGCTTACGCCGAACCTGTGGAATGGGACGCAGTAGTACGTGCACTAGATAGATTAATGAAATGGCTAATAACCTTCATATGACATCTCATGCTTGGTCTTGACTTGATATCACTCATTACATGTGTGAATTATTGTAGACCCTTGATATTACTGCCTGTCTTTGCTTTGTTTCTTTGTCTTTGACCATGTCCTTATTCTTTGATATACATGCTTCCTATTTTTCTTTGTTTCTCTACCTGCTGCCCACGACTTTCTCTAAGGGCACTCTTTTCTCTCTTTTTAGATCAGGAATTTACAGGTACTGAGAGATCTATTCCCAAAGGAATTTGTGAGCAATGATTCTAAACATGGAACCAGATTGCGCTGCTTAAATTTATTTGCTACTAGATTTATTTCTCGAATATTGTTATGACTTGTACTTTGTTTTTGGCTTTATGATCCGGAGTTTGTTTTGATTCCAGATGTTGGATATTTATATTTTTGGATTATTTCATTTATTATTGGAATTTATCTTTGATTCATGTGGTTATATTTCTTACGTGGTTGTACCTTGTTGTTCATATTGCTGAGTTAGTCTGGTACAGCTTATGGATGGTGTTTACATCATTCGCTGGGCCTATGTCACGTACTCGTATTCCGTATTTTGGGAAGCAGGGCGTGACAGGGTTTTTAGTGGTATCAGAGCCCAGATTTTGAATAATATATCAGTCAAACGTGACCAACTTTGTGAAGGTTTGGCTTTGATTGATATATTAGTCGAGTTTGGCTCTAGCCGGGTTAACTCAGTGAATTGCACACTACGATGATCACATGGATACATGTATAATAACCAACATATAATCTGGGTACTGACTATCTTTGATCGTGTTTCAGGCTATGGCTCGTGGGACTACTTCTTCTTCCCGTCCAGGAGATAAGCAACCTGACAACGCTGCTATTCTCCAGACGATTCAGCAGATGATGGTTCTCCGGCAGGAGCACAATGAGTTGATGATGGCAACTTTGGCGGCCAATGGAACTGCCGCTGGACCTGCACCTGGTGCACTGCCACCTAAACCTGGTACGATAGCGGATTTCATGAAGCTGCACCCGGATAAGTTTTTGGGTACTGAGTCACCGTTGGAGGCCGAGCAATGGTTTATCCGGACGGAGCAACATCTGATTGCCGCTCTTGTTGCCGAGGCGGATCGTGTGGAAGTGGTTCGCATCCAGTTGGTGGATCTCGTTAACATCTGGTGGCGGGTTGAATCCGAAAGGATGACGAGACCCATTGAGTGGGCCACTTTCTCTGAGAGCTTCATGGTGAAGTTCTTTCCCAGTGTCACCAAGGCAGAGATGGAGCGACAATTTGTTTCCCTAACTCAGGTCTGCTTAATAGTATTCTTAAATGTCATTTGTTGTTGCCTACTTCACTTGTGACGGTATTAATTTGAGCATTATCTTAATCAGGGAAACCGTTCCGTGGATGAGTATGCTGTAGAGTTTACTCAACTTAATCGCTTTGCCCCTACCCTTTTTGTCACTGATGAGGCTCGGGCTAGCAAATTTCCGTCGGGTTTGAGTTTTTCCTTCCAGGATCGTTTGGCTGCTCTTCGATTTCGTTTCTATGCCAATTTTCTGGATGCGGTTCGGATCCAAAAGCAGACTCTCGGCAGGTCTAGTGTTCCTCAACGGACTATTTCGCACCCTGTTGTAGCTCGGCCTTCCGGAGGACCTATTCGGAGGCCAGTTCTGCCCCCTTCCGCGAGAGTACAGTTGTATGCACTTGTTGTCCCTAGGAATGTTGAGACTTGTGGATACTGCCATAATACTGGGCATTCACAGCGAGACTGCAGGATGACCAACCAACTGTGTTTAGTGTGCGGGAGAAATGAGCATATGGTTCGTGACTGTTCGAGGAACATAGCTCCTGCGCCGGTTGCTGGTGCTGCTCAGCTAGGAGCGCCGATTCGTGGTCAGGGTAGGCCGCCTCTTTCCTCACAGAGGCAATTCTTTGATCAAAGGCATGTGGTTCCTAGAGGAGGTTAGGTTGGGGGTCCTGGTCAGGCTTATAACCTGACAGCCGAGGAAGCAGAAGTCGTTGTTGGAGTGGTTGTAGGTATATCACAGTAGTTGTACTTTCTTTTCTTTCTTTCAGTTTTCTGCATATTATTTTCCTTAGTACAATTATTCGTGTATATATCCTGTTAGAACCTTATTCTTTGTTTGATCTTTTTCTAGGTGTGAATTTAGTCTTCTCTCTTCCAGCTCATGTGTTGTTTGATTCGGGTGCTACCCACTCTTTTATTTCTTCTCGCTTTGTCAATCAGCATGGTTTGGCTAGTGATGCTTTGCCTGCAGCTTGGGACATCACCACAGGTGGAGGTGTCATTATCTGTTTTAGGGTTTGCAAGCAGAGCTCGTTGCTAATTGGTGGTGTAGTTTTCTTGGCTGATTTGATTGTGATTCCCAATTCCGATTTTGATGTCATTCTGGGCATGGACTGGTTGGGTGTTTCCTATGCTGTGAGGCTGGGGTATTATGGGTAGACTTGGTCGTGAACGATCGGAAAATGTACTCAGTATAGGCCTTCTCGGTCACTTAAACACTTGACATGGATGGAGGAGTATTGATTGTAGTGATTAATTGTTGATTCTTACATGTAAATTATTGTTATCAATGCCGAGTACACAATTCGTGAATTCACCATCAGTCTAAAACGATCACTGTGCTTGCGCCGAACCTGTGGATTGGGATGCAGTAGTACGTGCTCTAGATAGATTAATAAAATGACTAATAACCTGCATATGACATCTCATGCTTGGTCTTGACTTGATATCACTCATTACATGCGTAAATTATTGTAGACCATTGATATTACTGCCTAACCTTGCTTTGTTTGTGTAACACCCCGAATTCCAAATACAACTGAATTCAAGATTTCCACAGGATCTTTTCACTTGTTTCGTACAATTTTACAAGGAATTTAAAAGTTTTCACTTTACATCAGAGTTACAAATGGATCTTTATATTTTACAGCAGAAGCAAAATTACAACATTTATATAAATGAAATTACAACAACATTTGAATAATCTCTAAGCATCAGTTCTCCTTTAATCTTTATCATGCCATTTATCCTTCATACAAAACTGTGGGTACGTCAGTTTATTCAACCGACGAATATTATACAAGCCCATCCTCTCTATGCCGGAAACAGTATAATGATTTTTTACACTTAACAAACACAAACTTGTTCACATATCAAACTAAGGGGAATATCCTATTGATGTCGTGTTGTGATTGTGCACTTAATCCTTAATGCAGTTATTTATATTACATGACACTAATGCGCACTTGTTCGGATTCTATGCATCCCATACTACATAGGTCCGAGGGCAAGCCGCTTAACCATTCTTCATCTTGTATAGTTCAATCCCTCGTCATGACTTAATTTACTACTGTAACTACGGTAAGTATCGTATATGTTCTATGAGTAACGAGCTCATGTACAGAAAAACTAGAGGGGAATCCCACGTCATGTCACGACACATCGTGAAGACAACCTATGGACAATTCAGCCTCCTTCAAGGCACACGATCCTCTCGCAGTCACCAAACACCCCACAAGCGTCGCCAAGATCCCGATAATTCCGGAGTAGTGTCCACGTCATGTCACGACGCATCGTGAAGACAAACTGTGAATCACACCCACATCGTAGACTCAAGGCCCTCATACTTGTGTTTTTCTCTCACTTTCATCACCTCTTCACTATGTACTAATTCTTAATTTAATGAAATCATGAACAAAATCAATCTCTTAGAGTCAGCACTCTCACTAATACCGGTCTTATTTCTTTCATTTCTCACTAACCCAAACTTGGTCTTTTCACTTTCAATTATCATATCTCACTACTGTCAATTGCCGGTGTGAGTCTTGGCTACACCCTAATTTTCAATTTCAATTCACAAATTCACATGTTGAGTTTGTCATACTTAAGAAAATTTCTCTTTTCCAATTACACGATTTCCAATCTTTTCTTGCATTAATTATCATACCTAGAGTTCAATTATAAATCTTGCATTTCATAACCAACATTTATTTCCACATTAAGATCACACTACGAAAATGTCTAGTCAAGTGAACATTTCATAAAATCACCATTTGTTACACTATTCTCTGACAAAATAAACCCATATAAATTCACAATTATATTTTCCTTCCATCAAATTTTTCTTTTTGATATTTATACTAATCACCTCATGAAGAAATCCACATTTTTATGAAATTATAAATATAAGAAAATAATAGTTTTAAGTACATTTTCACCTCGAAATACATTTTATTTTAGTCCAATAACTCCTAATTTAATTTTCATAGGTTGTACATGATTTTAGAATTATAAGGGTATTTTTTTCGAAATTTTTACACATCAAAGAAGTCCGAAAAAATCCTTTTTTTCGTCAAAAATATATTCTGGCCAGAACCAGAATCGAACCCACAACCTCAGAGAAGACAGCCGCACACGCCAACCACCAGACCGAGGCGCGCTAGTAACAAGAAGGGGAGACAGAGAGTTATATGCTCTCTGTTCGGGTTTGGGGTATTTTTCAACCGCACGCAAAAGAAGGTGGACACAGGGTATCGAACCAGCGACCACAGAGCCACACACCACGCTACAGTAGCGCCAGAGAGGCTGACCAAGTTATCACAAACACAACTTAAGTCTAATTAACTCGGTTCTCTGTTTTATTAAAATATTTCGTTGTTCAAAAATCCTTATCTTTATTTTGCTTGCACCCAAAGCAATGTAAAACTCCAGAATACATATTTTAACTTAAATTAACACCCCAGTATTTTTAAAATAATTTTTCAATAATTTAATATACATTTCTCATACAACAATTTAAATACCATACTACTCTCACCATATTTTAACTTGACAATTCTCAAACAACAATTTTGATATTATAAACCACAAAAAGAAATTATAACTCCCTGTTTTTTCCTCTTTCATTAACTTAATGTATAGGACAAATTTTATTTACTAGAACCAATACCACAATAGTTCATTTAGTGCATAAAACAAAAATTTCATCTATTAGCAATTCATACACAATTTTTACATTATCACCATCCCAATTTAACATTTCCATAACTACAACCAATTTGCACAACAATATTAAGAATCATGACAATTTAACATACAATCTACCAATATTAATTTAATCATCTAGCAATCCTTTTTCAAATTGGAATGTACTCTTATTAGTTTCTTTCATGCAAACTTTGTCATCATTCCTAGCATGGTAACTAGAGTTAGAAGTAAGAAAATCACCCACCTAATTTGGAGAGAAAATCACACAGCAACTCCTAAACGAAAGAGCACTTCTCCTCCGAGATTGAGCTTGCCAAAAGAATGCTTCTTCTCCTTGTTTGAGTTCAACCCGAGCCTCCAAGGGTGATGTCGGCCTCCTTGAATGCAACACACTCAACTCTCAATCTTTACTCTCACTTCCTCCTACCACAACATCTACTACTAACAATTGTATTCTTTCACTATATATTTGGAGAATGAAAAGTGTAAGGATAACTAAGCTAGGGGGAGGGGGTATTTATACAAAAATTTGGGGCAAATAGAAGGTTAGGATTGATCTAGGAGTTAAGAAAAAAGGGCTAGGATTCAATGGGAAGTTGTAGTAACCAACCATGATCCCAAAAACTACCTCCCACAACTCCACTCTCTCTTTTCCCTCCTAATCCTATCCGGCCATTTAGTGCATGCACAAGGACACATGCTAGTGCAATGCACGTGTCTCCATAGTCCCCCCATTTTAAAAAGTTGTATATTTATTTTTTGTAAAAAGTCTACAAAATTTGTCTACACTACAAGTTGTAAGAAAAGAGAAAATAAATTTGATGGGCTTTCAGTTAATGGGCCAAAATAGCTAACTTTTAAAAAATAAATTAGATTTGCGCTCAAAATAAAGAAATACTTATGTTTGTTTAAAAATATGCTTTAATAAAAAAACTATAGAAAGGATATATATCTATATGTATACTCAATTTGTTTATGTAATGAAAATAATTATTTATACCGCAAAATTGCACGTGCACAATACGTACAAATGAATAAAAATAATAATTCTCATAAATGAAAATTCAGCGTATTACACTTTGTCTTTGACCATGTCTTTATTCTTTGATATACATACCTCCTATTATTCTTTGTTTCTCTACTTGCTGCCCACGACTTACTATAAGGGCACTCTTTTCTCTATTTTTAGATCAGGAATTTACAGATACTGAAGGATCTATTCCCGAAGAAATTGGTGAGCAATGATTCTAAAGATGGAACTAGATTGCGCTGCTTAAATTTATTTGCTGCTGGATTTATTTCTAGAATATTGTTATGACTTGTACTTTGTTTTTGGGTTGTATGACCCGGAGTTTGTTTTGGTCCCAGATGTTGGATATTTATATTGTTGAATTATTTCATTTATTATTGGAATTTATCTATATTTCTTGTGTGGTTGTACCTTGTTGTTCATATTGCTGAGTTAGTCTGGTACAACTTATGGTTGGTGTTTACACCATTCGCTGGGGCTATGTCACGTACTCATTTTTCGTATTTTGGGAAGCGGGGCGTGACATATATGCACCATCATCATCACCTCCAAGAATGAAAAACATAGTACCACAAAAAAATGCAGGATTATCTGTAAAATAATCTGTCTTTTTTCGCTTGAAGTTTCAAAAATACAATCACTATCACAATGAATTCATAGGTTACTACATACATCTATCTGTGTTGCATCCACTAAAAATACAATCACTCTCACAATGAATTCAAAAATACAATCACTGTCATAATGAATTCATAGGTTACTACATACATCTATCTATTCAATTAGTCTTTTTCCAGAATGGACTAAGAATTAGTTTGCCTGAAATGGAAAATGTTCTGAAACTTGCTGAAGAACAAAAACTATTTGATTTTCCTAGCCCGCCTTATCTAAAAATAGACAAAAGTAATTTATGCCAAATAAACATATAACTTATGCTTATAATTGTGAGATTTATATGATGTTTGTATAGTAATAGAATTGATGAAATTGCTAAATTTTGGGATAATGTGTGGGATGAATGCAGATTAATGTGCTGAGGGAAGAGGATTTGAATGAGAATTTCTTTAAGGCGCTAGCGCATGTGCAGGACATTCATGCCAATTGTAGGATACTACCGAGGAAGCATCACCAGGTTTTTTTTTGGTTGGGAAGTGGGGAATGTGTTTGAGTTGTTCAAGTTGAAGTCAAGTAGTTAGGATTGGTAGTTTGCATAGCTTGGTTTCTTGTTTTGTGAAAAATGGGTGGGTTAATTTGCACCATTGTAACATCCTGAATTTTTATTTATAAAGAGTTTGTTGATTTTTACGTGTTTTGCACATATAATTTTATATGCATTTTTCTGGAATATTATTTCTTTATAACATGAAACAATAATTATTTCAAGTCTTTCTCTTTATTTTTCTAAAAAGCCTATTTTTAAAAGCCGAATAAAATCCTAGGCCTAAGTATCTCTTTCTAGCCCACCCTAATTAATTAATTTATTTATTTATTAGAGCCCATGGTTAATTAGCCCATTAGTGAGCCCATTTAACTTAATTCGTCTTTTAATTAGGCTAACTTGTAGTGTAGACCAATTTAGTAAACAATTAATTAAAACACATGAACAAATTTTTAATGGGGATACTAGTTTTGCATGTGCAAAGTGCACCCTAAGTGTAGGCCGGATTTCACCAAAGAGAGAGGGAGAGATGGACGAAGTGGGGAGGTGGTTGCTCCATTATGAGTAGTTGCACTCAAAATTAGTATAAATATCCCCCCCCCCCCCTCCCCCCCCCCCCCCCCTCTCTCACTCATTCATTTTTGCACTTGAAAAAGAATTGAAAAGCATTGAAAGAATGAAAGAAAGACAAAATTGTGAGTAAAAGATTAGGAGTGTTGTGAGTTAAAAGATTGAGTGTTTGTTGTGTGTGTTCCTCTTCCAAGTTGGCCGGCCTACCATTGGAGCAAGAAGGAAGGAGTTCAAGTACCATCAAGCTAGGAGGAGAAGTCAAATTTGTGGCTCAAATTAGCACGATAAGGCTTTCCTTGTTCATTCTAGGAGACTTTAGGAGTTCTTGTTGTTTTCTCTCCATTAAAGGTGGGTGATTTTATCGAAATTCTAACTAGATATCATGCTAGGGAATTGATTGGTAATTGTTAAGAAAACTTTAATTAATTTAGTCATGTGTTGTGAAAATGAGACAAATTGCAAATAGTATGAATGCTTGTTAAAGAGAAAGTTAATTGATGCAAATTATGATTGTTATCTTAGAAAATACCATGCTACCATGATTTATATGTTGCTATGTGCTAAATTAAGAAATTGTGCTTGTATGTTTAGTTAATTGAAATGAGAACCATGAAAAATGTGATTTTGCTAGTTTACTTGTTAATGGCATGAATATTCACGCCAATTGCAGGATACTACTGAGGACGTATCACCAGGTTTTTTTTTTTGGTTGGGAAGTTGGGAATGTGCTTGAGCTGTTCGAATTGAAGTCAAGTAGTTAGGATTGGTAGTTTGCATAGCTTGGTTTCTTGTTTTGTGAAAAATGGGTGGGTTAATTTGCACCATTGTTGTTGAATTTTCTATGAACTAGTTATTCGTTGATAGGTCAAGTTTCTATTGAGAGAGCGAGAGAGCTATAACCTATATCAGTAACAAAACAACTAATTAAAAAGAAGATGGTAATAATAGAGGATGCATAGGCATGTGCTGATGTGCATAATATAAGAAGAGAAGACAGAAGATGTATACATTTGGATGTAAAGATATGTGCATGCATATTTATACAGATGAATGTATTGAGGGGATAGGATTTGAATGAGAATTTCTTCTAGGAATTTGCTTGTGTTCAGGGGATTCATGCATAGGATACTGCCAAGGGCACATCACCCTGGTATTTTAAATGTAATTTCTTTACCTGAAGATGTTTTTTAAATGCAATGTCCTTACAATGCGAGAACTGAATAGTGATAGTTTGAGACTTTGAGTTAAAGTATGTCTTTTATTATGGCTGAAAAATTGAATTGCTTATAATTTTTGTAAAGTAGCTTTGTAAAGCTTAGTTATAAATTGAATTTCTTATAATAAATTACAAAGAAAACTATCAAGTGGGTCTCCTTCAATCTCCCCTAAAACCAATGGTCTACATTGATTATCACAAAACATATTTTTCCGCCCAAAAATTCAAACCCCAAAACACATTAATTCAAACAACCCTCTCTCTCTCGCTCTCTCCCCTCCCTCTTCCCCAGTTTTGCTCTCTCTCTTTCTCTCTCTAATCCATCCCGCCCCTCCTTCTCTCTCTCTCATCACTTCCCGAACCCCCCCTCTCTCTTCCTGATCCCCTCTCGATGCCTCGCCTCCTGCAGCCCCGACGCCCCGATGCCTTGCCTCCGTCGACGGCGCTGCCCTCCTCATCCTCCCCTCCTTTAATGGGTCAGTCCAATTTCTAGTTTTTATGCTCATTCTCATGGGATAGTTAAAATTTCAATGTTCTTATGGGTGAGTTAAAATTTCAATTTTTATGCTCATTCTCATGTATAGATTGGACGGAAAAAACCCATCACTACTCATCATGATGGTTAGTTAAACTTGATGGTTTGAGATATGATTTTGATGCTCATTCTCATGTAAATTTCAATTTCAACTTTGATTCTCATTCTCATGTTCTTATGGGTTAGTTAAACTTGATGGTTTCAGAGTTAAGATTGTTCGGTTACTACTACTACTACTCATCATGATTCTATGAATATCACAAAGTACAAGGATTCATCAGAAAATAGGGTTACATATATCAGCAAATAAAGTCCTCGAATTTATATGCTGATATGTGATCATAAATTCAAGTCCCAAAGGCGTGCATACAGGAATAATTTGATAGGCGTGTGATTTTGACGCTCCTTCAATTTTGATGCTCATTCTCAATTTTGATGCTTATTCTCATAAGTTTAGAATTGTAGCTCCCATCACTGGTAGTTAGAATTGTAGCTTAGGTGAATTGTAGTTTAGGTGAATTATAGTTAGAATTGTAGTTAGAATTGTCCACGGGAAAACCTACGTAATTTAGGTAAATTACAGTTAGAATTTTTCATGTAGGTAATTTGGGCGAAGCCTTATTTTACAATTTTTCATGTAGAATTTTTTTAAATCTCCTTGCAGATAGCTTTCTTCTAAAATTTGTGCACATAATCAGAAGCTGCTTGATAACTCCTGTATCCTGTTAATTTCTCTACTCAGTAGTAATGAGTATTATAGTCAAATGAGTTTTTTTACAAAAGAATACCCATTTCTAGCTGAATCTATGTTTTAGAATTTTCTTACAGTGTGCGTAGGGAAAATTTTATTAGATAGATATTGTTATAAAGACACTGCAAGGGAAATTGGCTGAGGGGGCAAATTGGTTTGGCAAACCAAGAGCCAACACTCTTTGCCACCACCATGCTCGAGAACGTACTCTATAGGAAGCCTGATTCCACTACAACTAAAGGTTAAGCTGTTCCTTAAGAGGTGAGTTTGCAGGTTTATTCCGTCTGATTAATTAAAGATAAGCGTTTGAATAGAAAATAAAAAACAAAGAGGATTCATATTTCTTTAAGCTGTACCTTTTAGTAGTATACTTAATATCCAATATCTTCTCTTAAAGTCAAGGTTGATGATACTCAAGATATTAATCAGGTTCTTTAAGATGTCTGAATCATCTAAAAGGTTTTCTGTGTCTGAATCATCATATATATGATATTTGAAGTAATTAAAATGATGGATAAGAACAAATGAGCATAGTGGAGCTAGCAAAACAACTAAGAAATTAGCAATCATGCTTGCTTGGAGATCAATTAACAGTGCATCTCTATATGGATTAAATATTACCCTATTATTGGTTTTCTTCATGAAGGACATCTCATAGTATAATAAAGAGGCACTGAATATTCAACTATACACACAATCTGCAAAAGTTAACCTTTATATCTAAATTAGTAAAACCATTGCCAGAATTCTTTAACCCACCATCAGAGTAAATCACTGACCTCAATTAAAAGCCACCACCATGTTTTGCAGTGCTAACATTTCCCATTGAATTAGTTTGCTTCAGAACGTTGTAAATTATGATCCATTTTGACCGACTAAAACCAACCAAATCTTATTCATAGATAGGGATTTTAAGCTGTAATTTTGTAACATAGTTGTTTAGAAGTGGGTATATATAAATGTCATGGAACGTGATATGATAGTCATCTCTTCTTACCAATATCATAGGCAAAGGCTCCAAATGTTCAATTTGTGAAACTTCCAATGGAATACTCTAAAAATTGAATTCCTGCCAATGGTATTCCTTCTGCATAAAAATATTAGTTTGCAAGAATTGACAACTATTAACAAAAGTACTGAGAAGGCAATCTAGCTTCCCACACTTTCCAGTAGTAGGAGTCTAAAAAGCTGATTGATAAAGAAAATTTATACCAAAGTCTTTTGACAGCACCTTTAGAACAAACTCAGTTAATCATATACCAACATATTCTTGATGGTTACTATAGTCGATGATTTGACTATTAGTAGTGTCATTTTAAAATAAGTTACCCTAAAATTGCACCTCCAAACCTTGTAAAGGGATTTAAGTGGCCAACCACAAAGATTTGGATAAAGGATTAGTTTTTTGTTTTGTTAGTGTTGTATCTAAAGAAAATAAACTAAGTTTTGTTACTTTGAAATGATACATGCGGTGGAGATAAAGATCAATAGTATAGAAGCTCCACAAATCTCCCAAATTGAGCATATATATGTTTGTACCTGCATTTTTAGTTATGTAAAATGTATGTGGGTGCCCTTCATTTGATTTTGAAATATTTGAAATGTTGCTTGAATAAGCAGGAATATTGTGTCAACTGTATTTTTGGACTGCAAGTTGGATCGAAAGTCCATTGCCCTGCAGGCGCGTAATGCAGAGTACAACCCCAAGGTATATACATGCATCTTTAATTTATGCTTATTTGGCTTATAATGCAACAAAATTACTTTCAAATTATGTACATAATAAATGTATGTATATAAATCCCAAGGTATATACATGCATCCCACAAAAACATATCAAATTAATCAAAGTAATTATGCCAAATAAACACAATGAATTTAAGTGGATGATTTTTTTATCTCTATACAGTCTTTACCGTATATACAAAAGGCAGTGGCGGGCACGCACCCATGGCAGATGCCTATAGTCAAATTTTGATATGCCAAGACGTTGGCTATGCATTGAACCATATTTGGTAACTTTTATATAGTTTTGGTAAATTTGTCACTGCCCCTTCAACATAAATTGAAATGCTAATCCCAACAGATTCCCTTTCCTTCCACTATATGGTAGTCAACTCTAAACTGAAAATTTTTTTCAATCTAAAATGGCAGGACCTAATCCAATTCCACAGTAACTTCAAAGATAAAACAATCCTGATAATTAAAGTACATGGGGAAGTATAAAACAAAGATAAAGAGTTGTTAGACTACCAATAGGAAGAGCATCATAGTTGTGAGGGAACCTAACCTTGTTGCCGATGTAACCCATACCACCCACACCAACAGTAGAATTTTCAAATTCTAGATGTGATTTGTGCCGATACTACCTTTTAAAGTACACTGCAAAGATATAAAGAATAGAGACCATAAGATTTTTTTTATCAATGGTTACAATATCTAAAGAACAAAAGTTATAGAACAGAATGAGATAAATAAAGTATGGGAAACAAAGGTTACACAAAACCAAACACAACTTTTGAATGTTACAAAGAGAATAGGAGAGGTAATAAACGATATAGCGTGACTCTTATGCAAAACAAACTTGTAGCAATCCCATATGAAGGTGAAGCCGCTAACAGGGAGAAATCAGTGCAGAACATAGTAAACAATCCTATGTTCGACCCTAAATTAGAGGGAAAGAAGTTACAGACAGAAATACTTAATATTTCAGTCATTTCCTCCGAACATTATTCATTGGACTGTCTGTCATATTTCGTAATACACAAACAAAAAAGTAATACAATCCTAATATTTATTTTTATGAAGATTTGCTTAAATAATGATCTTATAGAAATTAAAAACTCATGTCAAAAGGTAAATGTGCAAGTACAAAATTTGGGGAATTACACATGCTAGGATCCTAAACATCACAACTCAATCAAATCGACATCCCAATTCAGCCAAAAGAGCACTGAGATATTCCAAGTTGCAATCAAATATTATTCCAACAAATTCATAAAATCCTCCTCTATGTATCATTCAACTACATAAATGCCTCCACTGCAACTAAACTATCAAAACAGAAGAGTTGGGGAATTTGAAATTGAAGTATCCCAAAACTGCAGCTAAACTACCCCGATACTGCAACTAAACTAAACTGCAAAACATTGTTCCACAACTAAACTAATCAACAATCTAAACTGTCTATTCCACAACTAAACTAAACTATAAAACTAAACTGTAAACTAAACTAATCACCAATCTATATATTCCACAATGAGATCAAATAACATGTTTCCACTATTAAAAAAACTGTAAATTATATACTAAATTCAAGAGCCTTACTTGAATAGGGGTAGGAGAGGCAGCAGTAGGAGAGGCACCCCATATGATAAATCATCAAAACCATCAAATACTTGATACTAATTTTGAAACAAAAGCAGAACATGACCAAGTTTAACAATAACTCATACAAACCATCTCAATAGAACCAACAATGTATTGTAAGATTACTTTAATCAACTTAGCTTTCCATGAGGACGATTGATACAGGCAAATAGTAAGGAACAAACCTGCTTTCAGCAAATTTCATTTTTTATTTTGTTTTTTATTTTTTGTTGTGCAAGGGCCTTAAATTACGACGTGTCAAGTTTGACCAATCAAAGCACAGACATTCAACCTTAAAAAGTATAGTTTCAATACCTCTAAACATCCATCAACATCATTGTTCAAGTAGTGCAAATAAATAACATAGTATCTTCCCTATAGAAATATAATATGGAAAAACAAAAGGAACTACTAAAGTTTCAAAGCAAAAAAAAAAACTTTTACTTAAGGAAGAAAGTCTAACAAAAGTAAGAAAACCCAAGTATTAAATGAAGAAAAATATTAGTTTCGAACCAGAAATTTGTCATTCAATCAAGTATAGTACCTCGACAGATATGCCGAAACCTCCACTCCGTCCCGTGTAAATCCTTGGCAACCAGCTCCTACGATGGCTTCTACAGCTTATAATCCTACACCACATATTCCATCACTCAAAATCAATCATCCCCAAAAACCCAATAATTTTCAAACATCAACAAACAAACAAACAAAGACATTAATACCAGTGGCAGAAAACAATCCTCAGCCGCTCACCTCAGCACCGAAAACCCCCATGAGTGCTCGTATTTGACGCAGTCAACGTCTTGCAGAACATATGCGACATTATCATCGACATCCTCCTCATCTCCCCATTCACCTCCTCCCCCTCCACCTCCTACATAACCCCCCAATCCATCAAAAATCAACAAAAAACCTAACACTAAATCTTGCATTTCATCCGCATAAAAATTATTTAACCATGAATCCTAAAATTTGACTAAGGTGAACACATGAGAGTGACGGAGCTTCGAGTGTGGGTTTCACTGAGGTGGAGGTTGGGTTGACGGAGCTGACGGAGCTTCGAAGGAGGTGGAGGTTCGAGTGTAGTTTCGATGAGGCAGGGCTGACAGAGCTTCGAATGAGGTCGGGAGTGCAAGTGGGTGGAGGTTGGTCGGGTGCACAGTGAGGTGGTGGGGATGGCGGGGATGGGGGATTGCGGGGTTGCAAGGAGGTGGTGGTTCGGAATTTCGGGAAGAGAGAAAGGGGGGATTCGGGATGAGAGAGACAGAGAGAGAGGGAGGGAGGGGGTTCTGAGAGAGAGACACACACACACACAGAGAGAGAGAGAGAGGTGGAAGAGAGAGAGAGAAATCGGGAGAAGAAAGAGAAGCGGTAAGAAAGAGGGGTTCTGAGTTGAGAGAAAGAGAAATTGGTTTTGGGGTTTGAAATTTTGGGCGGAAAAATATGTTTTGTGAAAATCAATCTGGGCCATTGGTTTTAGAGGAGATTAAAGGAGAGCCACTTGATTGCTTTCTTTGTAATTTATTATATATATATCCATATATAGAGAAGTCTTCCGTTGTGCACCACCTATGGTGCACACGGCACGAGCACTCGGCCTTCTCGCCTTCGTATCGACAATATGAACCGTTTACAGTGATCTATACATCAAAATTAGACTAAATATGTAAAATCAAATCATTTGAAATTCATTTGCTCATCCATTGAAGTGTTACAAAATTGTATGGCTGAAAATTATTGTTTTTTATAGTCACATGATTGATGGGCAAATGAATTTCAAATGATTTGATTTTACATATTTAGACTAATTTAGATGTGTTGATCAATGTAAACGGTTAGGATCGTCGATATGAAGGCGGGAAGGCTGAGAGCACACGAGTGCACACGGAGGGGTGGTGCACAATGGAAGATTTATATATATATATATGTATATATATATATATATATATATATATATATATATATGAGTGTTGTTCGGTTGCAAACGGGCCGGAACGGGTCGGTTCGCACGGACCCGTGCGAACTTCGATCTGGACCGTTGGATCAAAGATCCAACGGTCCAGATTTTTTTTAATAAAATCTTGCCTTAACCCGTCGTTGGCAAGAACGGGTTAAGGCAAAATTTTATTAAAAAAGATGGCCTTAACCCGTTCTTGGGAATAACGGGTTAAGGCTATATTTTTTCATTTTCGTCGACATACAGTTCGTCTTCTTCTTCCGCTCTCTTCTTCTTTCTTCGACGAACCCAAACCCAAACGACGGAAAAAAACCCTAAAAAACCCTAGCTCCGACGCTCGAAACCCTCGAACTCCCTCTTCTCTCCCAACTCCGAAGATCGAAACCCTCGATCTCCGACGATCCAAACCCTAGATTCTCTTCCCCTCTTCGGTATGAAATCGGAACCCTAGTTCTCTTCCAAAACCCATTGCTTGGCTTGATTTCGACCTATTCCGTAAGGTATACACTATTTCTTTAACCCAATAATCTACATTTGTATTTTATTTTGAATTTGTGTGTAGTAATTTATTTAGAAATTGGGAAAAAATTTAAATGCGTTAGTAGATTTTGGATGTAGATTTGGGTTGACCTTAAGTATATTCAATTGCCGAATTACGTTGCTTGCATTAGTAACTAGTAGAATTAGAATTGTATATACGAAATTAGTTATAAACTTTTCAGTGCGGTTATGGTTGAAAACCCTGCGAACGACCGTAAAAAATACGAAACTTTTCGAGTAGGTTCGTCTCACGTAGTACAAGCCAAACCCACTTCTGGAAGCGAGTTTCGACTCACGGTTCGAGAGTTACGGCCGCGTATTGCTTTCGGTTGGAAAAAACCAAGTATAGCGGTGCACGGCCGTATATCGCAAACCGTGACTCGAAACTCGCTTCTACAAGTTCGGGTGGCTTGCCCTACGTGAATTCGACCAAGTCGGAAAGTTTTAAAATTTTTGGATGCCGTTTGTGCGGTTTTCTCAACTTCCCTGCATGTGAATTTTTGACTTAGAATTTTGTAAGTGCGGTTAGATTAGACTAGAAAACCCTTCGAACGACCTACCAAAAATACGAAACTTTGCGGGCTAGTTGGTGTCCCCAAGGAGAAGCCACCCGAACTTGTAGAAGTGAGTTTCGACTCACGGTTCGAGAGATACGGTCGCGTATCGCTTTCGGTTGAAAAAAACTATTATAAAGTGGTATACGGTCGTATCTCGCAAACCGTGAGTCGAAACTCGCTTCTACAAGTTCGGGTGGCTTGCCCCACATGAACCCGACCTAGACGGAAAGTTTTAAAATTTTCGAATGCCGTTTGTGTGGTTTTCTCAACTTTCTCGCATTATAAGTTTTAGACTTAGAATTTTTTAAGTGCGGGTAGATTAGAAAACCCTCCAAACGGCCTCCAAAAAATACGAAACTTTGCGATTTGGTTGGTGACACGTATGAGAGGTGACCCGAAGTTGTAGAAGTGAATTTCGACTCGCGGTCCGAGAGATACGGCCGCGTATCGGTTTTGGTTGGAAAAAAACAACTAAAGCCGGTACACGGCCGTATCTCCCGAACCGTGAGTCGAAACTCGCTTCTACAAGTTCGGGTGGCTTGCCGTACGTGAATCCGACCTAGTCAGAAAGATTTATAATTTTCAGGTACCGTTTGCGTGGTTTTCTCAACTTTCTCGCACTACAAGTTTTAGACTTAGAATTTTGTAAGTACGGGTAGGTTAGAAAACCCTTCAAACGACCTCCAAAAAATACAAAACTTTGCGATTTGGTTGGTGTCACCCACATGAAGCCAAACCAACTTGTAGAAGTGAGTTTCGACTCACGGTTCGTGAGATACGGCCGCGTATCGCTTAAGGTTGGGAAAAAACCAAGTAAAGCGGTAGACGGCCGTATCTCGCGAACCGTGACTCCAAACTCGCTTCTACAAGTTCGGGTGGCTTGCCCTATGTGAATTCCACCTAGACGGAAAGTTTTAAAATATTCGGATGCCGTTTGTGCGGTATTGCGTCAATTCCTCAAGTGGGAAGTTATTGACTTAGAATTTTTTTAAAACGGGCCGATTAGAAAGCGATACGAACCACCTCCAAAAAATACGAAACTTGGCGAGTTGTAAGGTGTTCCCTATGAGAAGTGACCCGAAGTTGTAGAAGTGAATTTCGACTCACGGTCCGAGACATACGGCCGCGTATCGGTTGAAGGTTGGAAAAAAACCTAATAAAGCGGTATACGGTCGTATCTCGCACACCATGAGTCGAAACTCACTTGTACACGTTGGTGTGGCTTGCCCTACGTGAATCTGACCTATTTACGAAAGTTTTATAGATTTATTTGTTTTCGTTCGTGCGTTTTTCAGTATAATCTCGGTATGTTTTTTTGTTGTCATCTTTATCAACAACATTTTAATTTTTTTGTCAGGTAGCTAAATGGCTAGAACAAGGCAACCGAGAATCGAGTCCGGTAACACTAGTGGCGCACCAACTACTGAGGTAAGATCGATTACTATTATTGATTTTAAATACAAACATGTATCATTATCTCAATAATAACATTTGTTATATTTATTCGTGCAGGTTGGTGGTCGTCAATCCACATCGGCTGAGGCAGGTCCGTCGTCCTCGGTTACATCACCCGGTCCCGTGGACACAAGCATACTCACCCTGCAACCCAAACACCGATCGGAAGCCGTGTGGAATGGGTCCGATAAAAAATTAAATTTTCGGAAGCACACAGTTCTTCCTTGGGATGACCGTATCACGCCGTATGTGGTAGAGGCCGGTTTCTACGGAGCAAGATTCATTCACTCTGTGAAGCTAGATCGGCCACTCCTTACAGCTCTAGTCGAGCGATGGAGGCCCGAGACCCACACATTCCACCTGCCTGTGGGTGAGATTACTGTGACCCTACAGGATGTGGCAATGATAACAGGACTACCAGTCGATGGGTTTATCG
This sequence comes from Hemerocallis citrina, assembly GCA_017893485.1. Lineage (NCBI taxonomy): Eukaryota > Viridiplantae > Streptophyta > Magnoliopsida > Asparagales > Asphodelaceae > Hemerocallis > Hemerocallis citrina. The sequence goes on along the minus strand of JACEHZ010000665.1, from coordinate 910,322 downwards.
TGACGGGGAACATGGACTTCGATTGAGTTGAAGTTGTTCGGGACTTACTCGGTATCGACCTGCAGTTGGTAGTTCTCCAAATGCAAGAGGCAGCCGAAAAAAATATCCGCGAAAATGCCCCCGCAGATTCTGATGAAGATGTATTGAATGAACAAATAGAAGCTGCGAAACTTAAAGCGGAGCAAGAGGTGATGGATGACGCTTTCGAGGGTAAATCACTTTACATCACCTGGTTAAAATTTCAGTTCGAGGAGGAATATTTGAACCCCGAGTCGGGTGAGGATGACCTGACGTACTATGCACGTGCATACATATTTAGTTTGATAGGGGGACTTATCTTCCCGAACTCATCCGGATCAACCGTGCCGCTGATGTACCTACAGTTGTTGGAGGATTTCTAGTATGCGGGTCGCCTTAGTTGGGGGAGTGCGGCACTGGCGCTACTATACAGGAATTTGTGCACATGTTCTTTAGGTGGCGTACAGATGGGTGGCCCCATGGTGCTGATGCAGATATGGAGTTGGGAACACATCCACATCGGACGTCCCCGTATTATTAAGCCTACACCGGAATATTTGGCCGACCCGGGGGCAGCAGAGTTGTTACCTCCTGTAGGAGCATATTGGGCCGGCCGACACACGTGGGTCGATAACCCACGCCAATCGCTGACCTACTACAGAGATGAGTTGGACAACCTGCGGGACGAGTTCATCAACTGGGAACCGTACTCGGCCGACAGGTTGCAATGCGTTCCTCCAGTCTGCCTAGACAGATCCCTTTGGTTGACGGCTGCACCTCTTGTGAACTTTTCGGTTGTGGAGTTCCAGTATCCTGACAGGGTCCTGCGGCAATTCGGATATCAACAAAAGATTCCCGATGTCAGGTCTTACGATAAAAAGTTACACGAGGTCAGGGGAACGGGACGGGTGCCCCAACTTCGATTGGGCTGATTTTCATCGTTATCATGTAGCCAACTGGAACACCATGCGGTGTCAAATGACACCGAATTTGATGTATGTCGCGATTCCATACGATGGCTCCCTCCAGCAGGCATACATGATGTGGTACAAGCGAATAACCCGGTTGTTCGTTTCTCCAACGGCCGCCGTACCAGCTGGGGTGCAACTTCCGATTCCCCCCACCCAGGTAGATCCACCTCCAGCATATTCCTCCTCCCAGCCGATGTACCAACCAAGGGCTGAGGCACATCGAAAAGCGGTCAGTCAAATTTTATATAGTTTGTACGCATGTACTGTGTTTAATTGATGTACACTAATTTTGAATGATGTTTAAATTGGAATTTTCTACCAACTGTAGATTGAAAACGCATGGGAGGTTGTCCGAACAGCGGCTCGCATCCTGAAGACTAGGATACCCGACAGCTTCAAGACGGTGATCCGGGAGATGTTAGCCCCGTGCCGTCGTACTCTGGAGGACGCAGGGTGAAGGTCCACAGGCTGAGGCCTATTTGAGCGCCAACGCGCCGCCAATAGGTAAGAGGCGAAAACAAACTGTTAGTAGGGGAATTCTAATCCGCGAGCGACAACAAGCACGAGAAGAGCCAAATCCCGAAGGTACTGATGAGGAACAGTCGTCGGATGATTCTGATTCTCCCCAACCACATGGCGCACGGCGAAATCCTAAAAGGACGCGGCAACCTCCCAATCAATTCACACCAAGCGGTCGCAAGCGGGATAGCCGTAGACGGTAATCTGTAAAACTCTGTAATAGCATATCTTTTGGTTGGTGATTTTGTTGCTGCAGTAACTAACGTATTGTTTGTTTCTACGTTGATAAACTGTTCTAGGTGAATTTTGGGGCGTGGTATGCAAGCCAAAGTCGAGAACGCCTTCATTTGTATTTAATAGTCTTTTAACCATGTGCAACCTAATATGTAAATTTTTGGTGTAAATGTTTGAATATTAAATTTATTTAAAGTAAATTAGTGGTTGGTCGTTATTGGACATTTGTACGCTGTCAACTTTCTTGTGAAGATAACTGTTGTGTTATTTACTGTGCTGCGCCTTCATTTGTGAATTTGTGAAGAACATTTGATGAAGACGTTTCTGTATCAGGAAAAATGTACACCACCCAAAACAAGAACTTAATTGCTGCACAAATGTATATTCTTAACCCGTTATTCACGATAACGGGTTAATTAGCTTAACCCGTTATCAGGAAGGACGGGTTAGGTAGAGAAATATTGACAGTGGTTTGGAAGCCTACAGACCAAGTCTTGGTATAGTTCTGCTAATATGGATCTACTTAACCCGTCACCTCTAACAACGGGTTATATTGCCTTAACCCGTTCTTCACGACAACGGCTTAGGTATAGCGATATTGGCAGACATTTAAGGACTATAGATCAAAGTACTGCCAATATCACTGTACTTAACCCGTTCTTGGGAATAACGTGTTAACTTAACTTAACCCGTCCTTCGCAAGAACGGGTTATGTAGAGTGTTATTGCCAGGGCCCTATCCAAGTTTTCAAATTATACTCCCAAAAATCGAAGTACTTAACCCGTTCTTGGGAATAACGGGTAAAGGTTAGTTAACCCGTTCTCGTGAATAACGGTTTAAGGTGTTGAATAAATTTTGGGTTTTCTAAAAATTTCTCTTAACTCTTTGCGAGAACTGTCTCCTGAACTGTGTAAGGTGACATTAATATGCCCATAAATTGTTTATTATTTTTATAATTATCCATTTATTCTCCCGTAACTAACCACTCTAAATTTGTTACCATAATAAGTTTTGTGAAAGTAAAAAAATTAAATTACGCGTTTTTTTGTACCGAGGGTTAGGGTTAGGTTAAAGTAGGGTTAGTGTCGGGTTAGGGTTAAGGTTAGGGTTAGGTTAAGATAGGGTTATTGGTCATTGCATGTGTTTTGTTTTGGTTAATTCGGTTCATATTTGTGGATCTCCACATCTATATTTGACTTCGTAACACGTGAAACCACATGTAAAACATGGTAAGTATCTTGATTTGGCTGACGAGTCGTTAACTTGTAGTACATTAACTGGCCGTTCTAAATTTCCACACTAATGAATCCGTCGATCCATCAGTCAATCAAATATATCTACTCCCACATGCACTGATTGTGGGAGTACATGTGAACTCGTGCCCACACATGTGATCCGATCCAGTTTTTGTTAGCCATCTATATTAGACCTGGTGGCATTGCGCTCTAATAACACAGAGGGGCTTTTCCATTAGGAATACCATTATCATCAGTGTTGATCCAAACCCGTTATTGGTCTTTTTGTACGTGGATTTTAGGATCTACATGTGATTTTTCTCCCCATATGGGCTACATGTGGGATCTACATGTGATTATCATCAGTGTACATTAACGGGCCGTTCTAAATTCCAGATTAATTAATCCATCCGTCCCTAACCATGTGAGATCCTCCATATAGGCTACATGTGAGATCTACATGTGGTTTATCCTCCATATAGGCTACATGTGAGATCTATATGTGGCTTTTTTCCCACATGTGGTTTCCAATATATAGGCTACATGTGGGATCTACATGTGTACTTTTTCTCCACATAGGCTACATGTGGGGATCTACATGTGGTTTTTTCCCCATGTAGGCTACATGTGGAGATCTAAATGTTTTTTTACATGTGTAAAAGCCTACATGTGGCATCTAAATGTTTTTTTTCCCCACAATCTTTACATATGGGGATGTACATTTGGTTATTCCCCCATATAGCCTAAATGTGGGGATGTACGTGTGGTTTTTTCTCCATATAGGCAACGTTTCTTTTGAACATACACCTTAGTGGGAAAAAGCATCAAGCTAAACAAGCAGAACTCAACACCCGCCTACAAAATCACATGTACCTCCCCACATGTAGCTTTTCCATAACGGCTACATGTGTGAATCCAAATGTGGATTTTCCCCCATTTATTAAACAGGGGATCTTTTGCACAGACAGTGGAAAACATATTTGTATTGTCATTTCTGGTAAAAGATGACAGAGTTGAAATCAGGTGACATTAGTTTGACTATAAATTGTTTATAATTTTTTTATTAATTTCCATTTATTCTCTCGTTAGTATGCCCATAAATATATCTTATCCCAGATGTCGTTATTGTGCTACTACATGTGAACTTGTTAGCCATCTATATTAGATCTGGTGGCACTGCGCTCTAATAACACAGAGGGGCTTTTCCATTAGGAATACTTTCATCATTACAGTTGTTCTAAACCCTGACTTGGTCTTTTTGTACGTGGATGTGGGGATCTACATGTAGTTTTTATCCCATATGGGCTACATGTGGGATCTACATGTGGTTTTTCTAATATTAAACTTGTTCTACTATGAAGAGAAGCAGAAGTGAGAGTCTATCAACGGCAAATTAGAACGAGCACCAGCAAGAAAACCTAAAATGATTCTTGTCAGTCCTTCCAGAATAAGTGCATGCCCCATGTACCCACATTAGAGAGAGTCTACATGTGGTTTTTTCCCTCGTATAGTGTACATGTGGGATGTGGTCAATTTTAATAAATTTGTGTTAATTTGAATATCCGTTTGATGTGGTCAATTTTATATTGGTTAGTTACGTGGCTAGCCAAGAAATTTAAAAAAAATATAAAAAAACAAACCACATACATATGACTGTCTATTTTGTAGAGTTCAGAAGGAAATGTACGTAAAGAGTGGAGAGGCGTATGTGATTAATGATAGAACTTAAATATCTATAAACTCCACATTGGTAACTTATTACCTATTACCTCCAAGCTACAACTATTAACGTATTTAATATTTGTAGTTTATCATAAATTATTACCTATTACCTATTACAAATATTAACTTATTAACTATTACCTCCACATTGGTAACATTTTTTTTACATGCGATTTAAAAATTATGAGTATAAATGATTTATGTACACTTAACCCGTTACTGACGATCACGGGTACAAGTACTTAACCCGTTATCATCATTAACGTGTTAAGTTAAAGTACTTTGGCAGAAACCAATAACACTTAACCCGTTCTTGGTGACAACGGGTTAAGTGTACTTAACCCGTTGTCGCCAATAACGGGTTAAGTATTATGAATTTTACAGACCCTGTTCAAGTTGAGATGTCTATCAATTTGGTGGGGACAATTGTTGTCCATGCTGCTCCTTTCCGAGAATTGGCTCATAAGAATGTTGACTAACTGCTAATTTCATCTTGTGAACTTTTCTTTATGTTTAATCCATTCTTGTCCCTTCCGTTTAGTGCTTATCCCTTCTCTATTTAGCAACAGCCCTATCTACATTCTTTGGTCCTGTCATGCTCCCCACTCAATTTTCCACATCTATATGAGGGACCTTTGATCTTCATCTCTTCAAGAAGGAGTCTCCTCTCTTTCTCTTCAGGAGAACTCAAATGGAGTCTCCTCATTCTTCATAAGTTGGCTCATCTTATCTTCTAGAAATTTGAAACCAGGTGTAATCAATGTTCTCCTCTTCTCCTCAAGACCCCTCTTTTCTTCCCAATAGGGAAGACAAAGCTGAAGTTGTAGAAGAAAATTGAGGTGTAATCAATGTTCTCTTCTTCTCTTCAAGACCCCTACAATTGTGCTTGTGTATGAAGAATGGCAAAATTAGAGAATGGCTGCCGGCTCTACCCATTTTTCCACAGTGTTTCATTAGTCTTCTATTTTTTTAGCTTTTACATGTGTTAGCATAAGTAGCATTTGTACGCCTTTCATACACATTCGTTCTCTATTGTTACACAGAATGTAAAAATTCTCTGCTTTCGTCGGACGGAGTAGTGGTGGGTGTCACGGTGTATTCATGGTACTTTTCGACTTCTTGGCATGCACACCTCACAATCGTGCCACAAATATCACGAATATGAGGAGTGCGTGTCAAGAAGTCGTTAAGTACTTTGAATGTACGGTTACACCCACTACTACTCTGGCCGACGAAAGCAGAGGATTTTTACATTCTGTATAACAGTAGAGAACGGGTCTTGTATGCAGGGGGTGCAACTGGCTATTTATGCATTCAAGACCTCTTGAGTTCAAGGATGGTCGCCTATAATTGTTCTTGTGTATGGAGATGCAGGAGCAGAGAGACTTGTTTCAGTGTACAAGTGCATGCTCAGGTTTCTCTCAAGCGGTAGGGAGGGCCGCTGGCTCTGCCTTTTTTTTCCCCACAGTTCCTTAGTCTTCTATTTTTTTAGCAAGACCGGGTGTGTTTGCATATGTAGCATTTGTACGCCTTTCGTACACATTCGTTCTCTATTGTTACACAGAATGTAGAAATTCTCGGCTTTCGTCGGACGGAGTAGTGGTGGGTGTCACGGTGTATTCATGGTACTTTTCGACTTCTTGGCATGCACACCTCACAATCGTACCACAAATAGTACGAATATGAGGAGTGCGTGTCAAGAAGTCGTTAAGTACCTTTAATATACGGTTACACCCACTACTACTAAGTTTCGAAGGAAGCCGAGGATTTTTACATTTTGTATAACAGTAGAGAACGAAATTGTATGCAGGGGGTACAAATGGCTACTAATGCAATCAAAAAAAGGCAGAGTCAACAGTCCTTCCTTCCACTTCTGAGAAGAAAGCGAGCATGCACTTGTATACTAAATTAATTTCAACTTCAATTTTCTGTATCTTCAAACAATATGTTAGTGCCAGTTTGTAATGTTTCTTTATATGAATAAATTTTGTTTTGCAAATGGCTTGTTGTGAATGCAATATCTTGTACATGTATCAACAAACGAAAATATGTCCAACACCCGTTAAAGTTATTCTGATAATATTTTTAAGCGGAGAATGCACAAATATGTATATGTATCAGGGCAAGAAGATAGCACGAAGTTGAAAGCAATGTAAGGAATTCTTAACCTAACCCGTTATTCCCAATAACGGGCTAAGTGGAGAGATATTGGCCGAGCTTCAGCCACTACATGTGAAAGTGTTGGAACCAAAGTACTGCGAATGAATATCTATCTCTTTAACCCGTTATTTCTGATAACGGGTTAGGTTAAATTAAACTGTTAACGTCAACAACGGATTAAGTAGAGAGATATTGGCCGAACTAACACCCCTATATGTGAAGTATTGAACCAAAGTACTGCCAATACCTATCTCCTTAGCACGTTATTGCTGATAACGGGTTAGATTGTATTAAATCGTTACCGCCAAGAACGGGTTAAGTAGAGAGATATTGGCCGAACTAAAATCCCTATATGTGAAGTATTGAACCAAAGTACTGCCAATACCTATCTCCTTAGCCCGTTATTGCTGATAACGGGTTAGATTGTATTAAACCGTTACCGCCAAGAACGGGTTAAGTAGAGAGATATTGGCCGAACTAAAATCCCTATATGTGAAGTATTGAACCAAAGTACTGCCAATATCTAGCTCCTTAGCCTGTTATTTGAGATAACGGATTAGATTGTATTAAACCGTTAACGTCAGGAACGAGTTAAGAAAAGAGATATTGGCCGAACTTACATGTGAAGTATTGGTTATGCACAAAATACACAATCTCCAACACAAATAAAAAAACTGTTCACATCGGCATGCAGACAATTTTCGTTAACACAAAATTTGCAAACAGAACGAGTTCACAAAATTGTATACATCTACCAATTTCACATTTTCCGACAGCAATAAGCATTCACAACCAAAATGCCTGGTCAAAATCCATAGTAACATAACTTTGTTTACAAATACACAAAATAAACTGACGTACAGAAATTATATTATAATTAAAAACATCATTAATTTACTTGTACCAAACAAGCATACGGCAATTATCCACACATATATACAATCCAAAAATAATACAATTTTTCAACGCATTGCGTCTTTCCATTTCGTCGCGTTATACTTGTTTCATTCCGGACCTATACCAGGAAAAAAAAAACAAAGTTAACAATCCAATCGAAATTCATAAAAATCTGCACGAATCATTATAAAATTTGGCAATTATTTTGAAATTCTGATATGACATACATATTAATAAATTTCTTAAAGCCCCCTTAGCACGAACCTTCGCCTTCGTCATCATCACTCTCTACAGCGTTTGGAGCTTCTTCATTACCCACCGATCCACTAAAAAAAGAATGAAGAATGAGTTAGTACTGACCAAAATAACAAAGTTTGAGTCCAATTAACAAATACAAAATATCTGATATAATACCTTGCTAAATTTTTTGGGCAATTCCGTGAATCGTGACCTACGACACGAAGACATGTCCTGCAAAGTCTTGGCCTCTTCGTTTTTTGACCTTCTCTTACCGACTTCAACCGTTTCCCTTTAGGCCTCCCCTTTGTGGTGCACTGTACAGGGTCACCTACATGTGCATGTGCATGTGCTTGTCCACCACTCTCAGGTTGTGCGCTACCTTCGTGTGGTGTGCTGTTCACTGACTCAATCTTAGCAAAGCCTTCAATTCCTTTCAGCATGTGGTCGAGCATGTACTTGTATCCTCGCTCTGAAGAACAACCAAGATCGACCATATGTCTTGAGTGCATACTCAGTTCACAATAACGCGAAGCAAAATTGTCGCCCATATTATTGCCCGCCGGTATACTGCTTCTCCTCATTTGATCCCTGGTCCATCGCCTACAAATATATTGTTCGGGTAGTGCGGTGTGATCTGTGAACCGAATAACTGCAAGTAGATGTTTGCAGGGAATGCCTACGAAGTAGTACATGGAACAAGGGCTTTAGCAATTTTACTGATTTTACAATAAGAAATCACCCTCCCCGGTTCTGAATTTCCACAAACTGTTACATAATAAGCTGCACTATCCGGTGTATCCATATTCGCAATTAAACTCACATTAAGTAATAAGCTTTTGACAACTTCTTGTTGAAATTTGTAGAAAATCTTCAAAGTGTATGTCCCTGCCATTTGTGACTCCAATGCCCACTCGGTCTTCAATTTTGGCCGCTCCTCGCGATTACGATGTGTTTCTTTAAGTTCATCGTGTCTTTGTTTTACTAAGAGTCGGTCAAAGATGATAGCAAATTCATGTAGTGAGTACTTTTTATGAGTATGGTGCTTCAAGGATGAATGTAGCGATTCGCTACGTTGGGTACTCAACATGCCCCCTCAAAATGAGTCTCTTGCGTACACAGGGGCCCATTTTTCACGGATCTCAAATTTTTCCTTCAACCATTTGTTATTTTCTAATTTGTACTGAGAGATCAAATTTTTTCACTTCTGTTCGAATTCTGTTTTAAATTCCGCCGTATAAATAATAGTCTTCAAAGTATCCCTGAACTCATCAACGTTATTCGACATTCGAACTTCATGCGGTAGCTTATCCAAAATATGCCAAATGCAATATCTATGTGACGTGATTGGGAAAACTTTGGAAATTGCAGAAGTTATACCGCGATCCTCATCTGTCACGATGTTGATCGGATCAAATGGCATTGCAGCACGTCACTTTTCAAAGAACCACTCAAATGAGGATGTCGTCTCATTGGGGATGAACCCACAACCTAGGAATATTGATTGCCAATGATGGTTGAATCCAACAAATGGTACGAACAACATCCCGTATCGGTTTGTGTTGTAGGTAGCGTCAAAGCAGAGAACATCCGCAAATACCTTGTAATTATTTCTGGCGATACCGTCCACCCAGACACAATGTGTCAATCGCCCTTCGGGGTCACATTGGTAATCAAAATAGAATAAGGGATCGGTCGCCTTTTTCGATTCAAAAAATTCAAGTAGCATTTGTCCGTCGTGACCTTTTAAACCTTCCATCTCGTCTCTCCTGAGATTTCTTACATCGGTTTCGGTGAATCCAATTTTCTCATTACCACCACTTGCACCTTCAAAGAATAGCATTTGTTTGCATACAAGGACATTAGCTTCGGTAAGTTGACCAATTACATTTTTATCTGTCTTAGTCAATTCACGGTTTCGAGGTAGCAAGTGACGTCTACCGGGTGAAGTAAATTCGTGATTGTGTGCTTCATTTAACGAATAAATAATCCACGAATTACTTTGTGAAGTACTATGTGGGTTTATTTTCACACGGACGAAAGCTTTGCAACCCGTTCTAGAAGTTGTACCTCGTCTGGTTTCATTATAGCTATTCGGTGACTCCCCGGCTTTATTACAGACGTATGATTTATCCACTACATCGTTTCCCTTATATTTATTTCCACCCTTACGCATAGCGAATCCCGCACATTTGCAATATGATGAATAAAATTTTTCCGCATCCTCAAGGGTTGGAAATGTCATACCAATCTTCGGTTTTAGGTGCTCGTCAACATGAGGAAGATACTCGCCAAGTTGTTGTGCACGAACAAATTTATCCCCGGCAACAGAACTTCCTTCAAAACTGTCCATACCTAAGAAACGGTGAAGAGGAGAATAGTTAGGGGTACTAAACCGCTATATTTGGTGTTTTTATAAGTGCGCAAGCCACCACAACTTGAAAAGGAGAAAAGTTTCGTATTAATTGGAGGTGGTTTGAAGTGTTTTATAAACGGCCCGCACTTAGAAAATTCTAATTCTAAAACTTAAAATGCGAGGAAATAGAACAAAACCGCACAAACGGCATCCGAAAATTATAAAAATTTTCATCTAGGTGGAATTCACGTAGGGCAAGCCACCCGAACTTGTAGAAGGGAGTTTCGACTCACGGTTTGCGAGATACGACCGTATACCGCTTTATAATAATTTTTTTCAACCGAAACCGATACGCGGCCGTATCTCTCGAATCGGGAGTCAAAAATCACTTCTACAAGTTCGGGTGGCTTCTCATAGGGGACACCAACCTACCCGCAAAGTTTCGTATTTTTTGGAGGGCGTTTGAAGGGTTTTCTAATCTACCCGCACTTAGAAATTTCTAAGTGTAAAACTTGTAGTGTGGGGAAGTTGAGAAAACCGCGCAAACGGCACCCGAAAATTATAAAACTTTTCGACTAGGCCGGATTCACGTAGGGCAAGCCACCCAAACTTGTAAAAACGAGTTTCGACTCACGGTTTGGGAGACATGGCCGTGTACCGGCTTTAGCTGTTTTTTTCCAACCAAAACCGATACGCGGCCGTATCTCTCGGACCGTGAGTCAAAATTCACTTCTACAACTTCGGTTCACTTCTCGTAGGTGACACCAACCAAATCGCAAAGTTTCGTATTTTTTGGAGGCCGTTTGAAGGGTTTTCGAAGCTACCCGCACTTAGAAAATTCTAAGGCTAAAACTTGTAATGCGAGGAAGTTGAGAAAACCACACAAACGGCATCCGAAAATTTTAAAACTTTCAGAGTTGGTCGGGTTCACGTAGGGCAAGCCACCCGAACTTGTAGAAGCGAGTTTCGACTCACGGTTTGCGAGATACGACCGTATACCGCTTTATAATAGTTTTTTTCAACCGAAAGCGATACGCGACCGTATCTCTCGAACCGTGAGTCGAAACTCACTTCTACAAGTTTGTTTGGCTTCCCGTAGGTGACACCAACCAATTCGCAAAGTTTCGTATTTTTTGGAGGCCGTTTGAAGGGTTTTCTAATCTACCCGCACTTAGAAAATTCTAAGTCTAAAACTTGTAGTGCGAGAAAGTTGAGAAAACCACACAAACGGTACCCAAAAATTATAAATCTTTCCGACTAGGTCGGATTCACGTAGGGCAAGCCACCCGAACTTGTAGAAGCGAGTTTCGACTCACGGTTCGGGAGATACGGCCGTGTACCGGCTTTAGTTGTTTTATTCCAACCAAAACCGATACGCGGCCGTATCTCTCGGACCGTGAGTCGAAATTCACTTCTACAACTTCGGGTCACTTCTCGGACGTGTCACCAACCAAATCGCAAAGTTTCGTATTTTTTGGAGGCCGTTTGGAGGGTTTTCTAATCTACCCGCACTTAAAAAATTCTAAGTCTAAAACTTATAATGCGAGGAAGTTGAGAAAACCGCACAAACGGCATCCAAAAATTTTAAAACTTTCCAACTTGGTCGAATTCACGTAGGGCAAGCCACCCGAACTTGTAGAAGCGAGTTTCGAGTCACGGTTTGCGATATACGGCCGTGCACCGATATACTTGGTTTTTTCCAACCGAAAGCAATACGCGGCCGTAACTCTCGAACCGTGAGTTGAAACTCGCTACTACAAGTGGGTTTGGCTTGTACTACGTGAGACGAACCTACTCGGAAAGTTTCGTATTTTTTTACGGTCGTTCGCAGGGTTTTCAACCATAACCGCACTGAAAAGTTTATAACTAATTTCGTATATACAATTCTAATTCTACTAGTTACTAATGCAAGCAACGTAATTCGGCAATTGAATATACTTAAGGTCAACCCGAATCTACATCCAAAATCTACTAACGCATTTAAATTTTTTCCCAATTTCGAAATAAATTACTACACACAAATTCAAAAAAAATACAAATGTAGATTATTGGGATAAAGAAATAGTGTATACCTTACGGAATAGGTCGAAATCAAGCGAAGCAATGGGTTTTGGAAGAGAACTAGGGTTCCGATTTCGTACCGAAGAGGGGAAGAGAATCTAGGGTTTCGATCGTCGGAGTTCGAGGGTTTCGATCTTCGGAGTTGGGAGAGAAGAGGGAGTTCGAGGGTTTCGAGCGTCGGAGCTAGGGTTTTTTAGGGTTTTTTTCCGTCGTTTGGGTTTGGGTTCGTCGAAGAAAGAAGAAGAGAGCGGAAGAAAGAAGACGAACTGTATGTCGACGAAAATGAAAAAATATAGCCTTAACCCGTTCTTGGCAAGAACGGGTTAAGGCCATCTTTTTTAATAAAATTTTGCCTTAATCCGTTCTTGCCAACGACGGGTTAAGGCAAGATTTTTTTAAAACGGGTCCGTGCGAACCGACCCGTTCCGGCCCGTTTGCAACCGAACAACACTTATATATATATATATATATATATATATATATATATATATATATATATATAATAAATTACAAAGAAAGCTATCAAGTGGCTACAATCAATCCCCCCAAAATTAAAGGCCCATATCAAACTTCACAAAACACATTTTTCCTCCAAAATTTCAAACCCCAAAACCAAATTTTTCCCCCTAAAAAACTCATTACTTTATTACTATCTCTCTCTTCTCTCTTTACTTTTTCATATTTCTCTCTTTCATTTTCTCTCTCTATCTCTCTCTCCCATTCTTTCTTTATTTACTTAGAAATTTTGATTTTAAGATTTCGGTTTTGTAAAATTTCAGGATTTTTAATAGCAAATATCTCTTCAACAATTAAATTTTATTATTTTCCATACTTAAAGTTCTAAGAAGCTAGATTTTATACCCCCATTTATAATTATTTCTCAACATATACTAATGGAAACATAGACTTTTATTTATAACTAATTATTGTCATACTATTCAAACTTGAGCTACATAATTATTGTTTTACTGTTTACATGACTTTTCGTGTCTTGTATCATTCCGAAAACGTGCCGGAGGCACGTGCCCACGGGCAAATCTAGTATATATAATAAAACACAAAGAAAGCTATCAAGTGGCTCTCCTTCAATAGGTTTGAAATTAATGGTCCAGATCTAACCTCACAAAACATTTCTAAGGAGGGAATGGTCACCAACCAACAGGAGTCGTAATCAAGGAGTAAAACAACATCACTTGTAGACAAGAATAAAGCAAGGTAATGCAGTCATTGGCTACTCCAGAGCAGGAGCAGAAGAATGTCAGCATCAAATTCATGGTGGGTCTGTCTAAAAGGCTGAAGGACAATAGTCCAACTTGGTAGAAGACCAGTTTTTTGAGAATATCACTCGAGGAAATGGAGATGGTTCAGGAAAATATCTCGTGAACCATTGATGTTGTGTTTTATTTTCCTCTCCACTAGCAACGTTCTGAGGACAGATCGATTCTAAGGAGGAAGTGATGTAATACCCCGCAAAATAGCATATGGCTATTTTGCATCGTAATCTGTGTGCAATTGAGAATTGCACGCGATTATGTATTTTTTTAATAACAATTGATTTTTAATTGAGAAATATCAGATTTATTGTCTACTTTATTTTATAATTTTGAAGGATTAATATGAGATAATTTTGATGCATTTTGTATTGTTTATATTATTAAAGTAGAGATTTGGGGCTTATTTGATATATTTTAGAAATTTGGGGGTTTATATGCAAATCTTTCTTTAAAAATCTTTTTATTATATTTTTATTTTATAAAATCCCCACCCCCCTTGTCCTTCCTTCTACTTCTTCTTTCTCTCCCATTCTGTTTCCATCCCAGCCCCAAATGAACCCACTTCGGCCCTCTCTCTCTCCGCTCAAATTCCCTCCATTTCTCCATGGTTTTCAAATTAAATTGGGGCATAGGCTAATTGAAGGGTTCTCTACATCATGGTAGCATCGGATTTTCGAAAGAATTTCGGGAAGGTAAACCCTAGATTATTTTATTGTATAAAATTGAGTGTGGTTAATTTCTATTGAGTAGGAGTATTATGGTAGGAAGATTAAGAGATGTTGGGAATGGTAGATGCGAGGAATTAGCAGATTCTTAGAGAGTTTGTAAGTTTTTAATAAATTAGGGTTTTGGGTTTGTAAAAGAAAACTATATGTGTATGAATTAGTTCTCGTATAGTAGTGGAAAGTATAGTTGGGCCATTAGAAAATTTAGGATTGGTTCTAGTAATTATTTGGGGATAAAAATTCCATAGGTACTAGATTATTACGTGCATCGCACGTGTGTATCCCAGGCATTCAATAAATGCGTGTGTGATATTTGGAATAGTGTTATTAGCTCTTGTGATTGGTTTGGACGATTTGAGTTTTAATTATTTTGAAATTTGATGATAAGATATATTAGCGACTTTGGATGCGGGGTGGCATGGTGGCGCTTCAAGTCTTCGCTGGAAATATGTGAGTATGATTTATTTACGTATTTGATGTTTTAAAAGAAGTTCGAATAAACTAAATTGTGGATATGATTTATGGACGAGGCGTATTGGGATAATGTGTATTGGTATAAATTTATGGATAATGAATTAGTTACGTATATGGAATGAGTTACACTTATATAATAATATCGAAATATGTGAGTATGATCTCTTTTATTTTTGTGTACATAGTGTGTTATGAAAATTTTAAATTACGATTTGCAGTGTATTTCTGATTTGTATCTCAATGTAGCCTGGGAGTTTTGAGCTAAAAAAATCTTTGTGGACACTCTTGTATGTATCCACAACTATAGTCTAAAACTTCATAATTTTTCGAGGTCGTTTGATACCTCAAAAAAATTGTGGAGTGCAGCTGGTCTGAAAGGGAAGAGCTGAAGCTGATTGCTTTTGGACTGAAGTTCAAAAGGGTCATAACCAGTTGTGTATGTATGATCTTGCTATGAATTTTTGGGAGTAGCTTTTGGTATGAGTTTATTTGATGATTCTCAAGGCTTAGAATTTTTAAAGGATCGTTCGATGAGGTTCCAACAATGAGCCGTATATAGTGGCAAAATCCCTGTTGAAAGAGTGGTGGAAATTGTGTGCTATGTTGGAAGAGTCGTAGCTCATTGTGTGAGATGAATCTAAATGTGAATTTTGGACACAATGAAATGGTATATGTGTATATTAAGAAACTCAAATTTCATAAGCATTGGACTCAAGGTTGATTTATTATTGACTTTCAAAGTGGGCTATGTTCAGCCTAGTACAAGTTGACTAGTTTGTGTAGATGAGAATTTTGGGAACTATTGTTAAGAATTTGGTAAATTGACCAACTAGAGAGTCGTAGTAGGGAGTCATAGCTTTCTCACCCATCTGGAATTTTGTAATTCCAGTTTATAGGTTGAGAATTATGATTTTCCAAAGATGGAACGGATCCAGTCTTAGTTAAGGTATTCTTGGCTAAGTAAACCAGTTTCTCCCTGTTTGTACACCTGATAGAACTTGTGTTTTCGAGAACTCAAATGATAGAGTCTGAAAGAGGTGTTCAACTAGGAAGTTGAAGTAGACACTCCCACCTTTCCATAGGATCTGGAATCGAGAATTTTCGATGAGTGAGCAAACTTTTATGATATTGAAAATGTTCAGCGAGTGCACGAAGAATATACTATTGAGAGTATATGAGGTTTTATAGTATCAAGATGATTGAATTCGAGGAAATGGTTAGCTGGAGAGTTGTAGACCAGTGTCTTAGATTTTCAGAATGGGTGGTGTCAAGCAAATCTGAGCTGTGTGTTAGAAGTTGTGGTTGTTGTAAGTTTAGCACCCTGTTGTTGAGATTGACTTCAAGCTTAAGTTAGCTTTGGGGACTTGAGCTCTTAAATATTTGAGGGAGCCGCCCACTAGGGGATTGCTGTGGATCTCCCTATCCTTCTAGAAGTCTGATCGTGTTGAATTCCGTTGAGCGTAGCTTGGATCACAGCTACTGCTATTTCTTAAATTATTTCATCGGACAATTGATGAGGAACCCTCTGCATACCGTAGTGTGGTGATCATGAGCTATTGGGTTTTAATGATGTTTTAGCATTTCATTTGGAACTTGGATAAGTTCTTGTGCTTAATACTCATGGTGGACATGAATGAGTTGGGATATAGCTCTGGTCGGTTTGTATTGGGTGTTTCGATGCCTGAGTCTGTCAATGGTCAAGAATTGATGGTTATGTGTTGCTTACCTTCATTGAATTAAATTGCATCCTTGGGGCGCCGTTGGACCACTCGCTGAGGGTCACGGGCCGGAATTATTTGGTTGCGGACTTGTGAAGGTATTGAGAATCAGTGGATGTGATTCCGTGATGGTTGTTACTTTGACAAACCAGTCAGGCTCGACTTCGTTGATCGACACCGAGTGTGATTTGAATAACAAAAAATTTTCAATAAACTGCATTGATTATGTTTTCTTTTATTGTTTCGCTTGAAGACCGAATTGGTGCTAGGAGTGATTTCCTATAATCCAACTCGTTCTGAGAGTTAGCACTAGGTGGTGATACTATTAGGTTGTCTCTTCCTGTCATTAGGGACACGTGTTGCGTGTGCGTATCTTGCACTGTTAATTCCTGAAGTATCATAGTAAGAACGGGATGCCGATATCCTGGCGGATAGGAGGTTTTAGACCTTCGAGGCCGTAATGTTCTATGTTGGTGGACACGAACGGATCATAAAGGATGTAACCCCTGTTTTCCTAAAAATGTATTTTTGTATATTTATGTATTTAAAGTTTTCGCAAATTATTTTTTTCCGGTTTTCAAATTCTTTTATCAAAACGTATTTTTGATAATCTTCTATTTCAAAATCTATTTTCGATCAATAATTTTTATTGTAACTAGTTTCTAGTATTTTATATTATATATTAAATACAATTCTTATTTTGTTATTATTACTCTTATTATTATTGTTGTTATTAGTATTATTGTTCTTATTAATATTTTTGACTAGTTATTAAAAATCCATTTTATCTACTAATTGTAGAAATTATATTTTTGTAATGCAAATTAGATTTTATTAGAGACAATATTTTTATTTGTTATTTTATTGAATTTATATACCCGTATTTTCTAATTGGATTTTTTATTTAAAACCAAAACCCATTTTAATTCCTTAAACCCATACCCAATACCCATTTAAATAAACCCAAACCCTATATTAAACTACCCTGTTTACCATCCCCAAACCCAATACTGCACCCTACCCGTTTCCCTTAACCAAACCCGTTTACCCCCATCTCAGCCCAACCCGTTAGCATTAAAACCCCCATACCCGTTTTTAACTCACCCAAACCCGAAACCTCTCTCCCTGTCAGCCGACCTAATATCCCCTACCCTATTTAAACCCATGCAGCACGCCCGTTCGTCTACCCCTTCTCAGCCGCCCTCATCCTCGCGACCTCCTCCCCCGTCCTCCACCTCAGCGCGCCGTCTTCTTCTTCTTGCTCTCCCCGTCTTCAACCCATTAGCCCCCTGCCTGTCTTCTCCCTCCAGCGACGTGCTGCAGCGTCGACAACCCTCCGCGACAGCCTCACACAGCAGTACCTTCCGACTGGCGCCACCCCCGCTCCTCTCCCTCGTCCAGGTGTCGCGGCGCACCCCTCGCAGCCCCCCCAGTCGCACCGCGCCGCGACTGCGCTGCCCACTGCCGGACGCCCTCGCTGTCCCGCTGCAGCCACCTGCGGCCACCGCCGCGACCTCTCCTACAGTGCGGCAGCAACCTCGACGCCCGTTGCGCCATCTCGCAACACCAGCAGCAATGGCACAGCACCTCTCCTCCCTATCGCGCCTCTTGCAACCAGGGGCAAAGCCAGAACAAAATTTTCAGGGGGCCAAGAAAAAATTCTATAACTATATATAAATATGTATGTATTTTTTCATAATTTTTAGGGGACCAAATAATAAAAATTTAATAGATTTAAGGGAAGTTTTTAAAAATTTCAAAAATTTTATGGGGATTTTCAAAATTTTGGGGGGCCCGGGCCACCCCGGGTTCCCACATAGCTCCGCCCATGCTTGCAGCGCCGCGCTGCGCTGCGCCAGCCCCCCGGTGCTCCCCTGTGTCACGCCGCGCGCACTGTGTTCCCTGTTGCCGGCAGACCAGCGACCACACCCACTGTCGTTCCGCGCCGGTGTCCCGTTGGCTCTCTCGCGCACCCTCTCTTGTGCGAGTGCAGTCGTGCTGTGGTAGATTCGTTGTTCGTTGTTCGTGGGTTGAGTTCTTTGTTGTCGGTTTTTCGTTGTTCGTGGTGGTCGAATTGTTACTCGTGGGTTGTTGTTTGTTGAGTTTATTGGATCGTGTGCTCTTGGGTTTCGTCCGTCGTTGTTCGGGCATTGGTCTGTGGTGGTTGTTGCTCATGAATTGTGTGTTGGATCTTGGGTGATTGTAGGGTGCGTTCTCGTTGGTTCGTTTGAGTTCGTTTGCCCGCTTCGGTTCGTGTGATCCGTTTGGTTCGTGATTCTTGTTCGTGATCCATTCGTGTGTTGTGATCGTGCCCCGAGATCCGTCTTGTTATTCTCACTTTTGTGTTGTTCTCGTCGTCTTCCAGGTAAGTAACTTGTACTCCAATTCATTTATTTGATACAAATCAAAAAGTTCACCTATAGTGTAGTTTGTTCTAGAGACAACCAAAAATTGTGTTTTTCTTGATGGATTTTATCTCTATTGTGATAATTTGGCCATAGATGACTTATGACACCAATCTTGATAGGTGATAACCTAAGAAATGCCCAAATCTTAATTTTTTTTAGTCATATAGGTCAATAATGGTGTGAATTTGTGTTTGGACTAAGACCCATGTGAAATAATAGGTGTGAACATGTTAGTAACCCAAAATCATGATGTTTAGATGCTTGGTAGGTTGTATTTTAAGTTTGGTTGTGTTTGGATCAATATTCTTGAAGTTATGATGTTCTTGATTTTTCGTGGATTTATTCAAAGTGTTTTTATGCTGTTTTCTTGTTCTTGAAGTTGTTTTCTTGATTTCTGGCTGAACCTAAATTTTGTATTCAAATCAGTTTTGAGCTGTGTTGTTGTGAACTAGTATGTGACTTATTTATATGCGGTGGATTCGTGTGGATGTCTAGTTTACAGATCCTTCGGCAGATCTATGTTTGCATTTCTATAAAGACCAGAATTACTGTTTTAGTACTGATTGGTCATGCTGTCCTGATTATGAACATAGACTATTTTGCTCGTACATGTGAATGTATATCATCCATGCTTGATTATTTGTTTTCCTGAACCCAAACCTGATTATGCCATGTTAGTTTGACCTTATTTCGTACACATTCATGCCTGTTTGTTGACCATAATAAAAGCAACTAAGTCGGAGTTTGTGAGAAAGATCGAATAGTGGATAATTCAGGAACGTGTACTCGAAAGGGGGCCTGTATTTCCCATTTTGATTCATGTTGATACATGAACCCGTTGCTGCATGAATCAGATAATTTGTGTACCTGTTGCTGCATGGACCTGTTGGTTCATTTACCTGTTACCTATTGTTGCACGGACCTGTTGGTCGTGTACCTGTTGCTCCATAGACCTATTGGTTCATGTACCTGTTACTTGTTGCTGCACGGACCTGTTGGTCGTGTACCTGTTGCTCCATAGACCTATTGGTTCATGAATCGGATGATTCGTGTACCTGTTGCTTTATGAACCTGTTACCTGTTTCTATTCTGATTCTTGAGTACACTTCCCTCTATGGTCCACTATGAAATCTAAAGCGAAATTGCGATGACTGTAACAACCATGTGATAAAAAAATGGCACATGAAGTTTTACCAAGATAGTAATAATACAAGATATTTAATACATGATATTTAAACATGATACTTCAACATGATACATAAGATTTGATACTTGATACATGTTACATGATTACCTGTTTACCTGTTACCTGATACCTGTTACACGTTTACCTGTTTACTTGATTACTTGACCCTTGATTTATGCCATGTACACGTGATCACTTTTACCATGCTAGTTGACTTCCATGCTATTAGTTAGTTTCCCCATGTGCTTGTATCCTACATTATTTCTGACCTGCGACTTGCAATTGATGAGTACTTGTATTTTCTCTTTTTCTCTTTTCTGCATTCGTTGAATTGCAGATTTTGGAGAACAGGTTCCAGACGGTATTGGTGACATGATGTACTAGATGTTGGAATTTTGCTATTATTATTCTTGTTGCTTATTTTGAACAATGATTGTATTCATGTACTTGGATTTATTCTTATATTTGGGCAATGTGACACAGGATTATTTGTGTATTTCAGATCATGACTATTTGAGATTAATATATTTTTATTTCAAGTATTCTTTTTGGTATTTGGTTCATATGTGCATGTGGTTAATTTTTCTGGCTTTCGACTCTGATTATTTTGTGATATGTTGTAAAGAATTCCTGAACAGCTTATCGGTGATGAAAATCATTTGTTGGGCTTTTGTTACGCACTCGTATTCCGTATTTTTAGGAAGCGGGGCGTGACAAAGGATCTTTTACGCAATGGATATGCTGCGTGTATATCTGTAAGTTCGTCACAGCTTTCGAGGAGGGTCTAATGCAGCGATTATTGATGACAACGGGGTAGCACCCCGAATTATTTCTGTTATTTATATCTCCTCAACCATGTGATACTATCAGGAACATGAAGTAGACCGAATTAGAATGCATTGCATAGCGAGGGTTCAAATTCCTGAACTGGAGAAACGGCTTGATCTGGGGCACATGTAGTATGGAATGCATGTGTGTTCAGAGTCTTGCTGATATTAGATTAAGTGCATCTGTTCTATACTCTGTATTTTTGCATTTGACTCCGGTCGTGGCATGCACGAAATACTAGAAAATCAGGATACACGTTTATTTTTCATTCAAGATGAATTGCGAGTGTGATAGTTGAAGTGTATAATGAGTGTGAAAGTGATGTATTGCGAGACGTGATGATATATGTTGTAAGAAATGAATGAATGCGATGTTATGTGATATGAGATTGCGAAAGAATATAAGTCGTGAGTCTGTAAATGCAAATGAATGGTAAATGAGGTGCAGTTTATGGGGAAGTAGAGTTATTTGTTAATGTAAAGTTTTATGGAAAAATAAAGCTATAGGAATATTTGTATAAAGCATAAGGTGATGGGCGTTAAGCGACTATTTTGTGAATGATTTTCCAACTAAAGTTAAGTATGTTGTGAGTGGGTATGGATATACATACAGGTGATGACTCAGAGGGTATTTGATGTGAAATCCCATTTATGATGTTTACATGTTCAAGTTTCAAGTAAAGTTTGATTATCTTGGTATTCGTAAGTTCGTTCTGTTTTACTTATAAAGTTTAATTTATTTGCTTAATTAGTAGATTATACTCACACCAGAAATGGCTAACTCCTTAGTGTTTGGGGGGTTAGGAGTTCCTGGACTACCCTAGATCCTTTACTGTTACAGGTTTTCAGCAGTACAGAGCTGAGGTGTAGACTCTGTGGAGTGGAGCCTTTGTTTTAAAATTTGTTGTTTAAGTTTAATTATATGAATAGTGAAATTTATGATTTAAATTGTATTTTTGATGTATAAGTATGTGGATGATGATGATGAGTATAGTGTGGAGTGACATGTTATGTTGTTGACTCGTATCCATCTTGTTGCGGAGCACCGGGCCCTATGGTATGTTTTATAAGTTATTTTCTAAAAAATTTACTACGTTTTCAAAAGAATTTATGGTTTTAATTGATACTTGATATCCGATTATGAGTTTGGCCCCCAGAGCATGATATATATATTGCCTTTGTGTTTCTGCTCATTTTGGCCTAGGGAGCCCATGATATTATTGCCTGTGATGTGAGCTACGAAATTTAGAGCAGAATTCCGTAAGCTTTTGTGTTTCGGGGTAGAAATTTTATGGGAAACTCTGCCAATTTTTTTTTTGAAATATAACTATCTTAGTTTATGTTTAAAGTGATATAGAAATTGAAAATATTGAATTTTGAAGTCAAAGGAAAAAGGGCGGAGGCGTTACAGTTTGTTATGACAAATTGATATTGGTAATTTTGATGTAATAACTCTGATGACAATAAAAACATTTAAATTTCCATGTTATTTACTGTGTTGTGATGCATTTGATGGCAAAGATTCTAGTTGTGTTACGGATGTCCGATAACGAGGATTCGGGGCGTTACATAGGTGTTGTAAGAAAAATAGGCAGATAAAAACACTTCTACACTGGCATTTTAAAAATGTTGGGGTAGATATTTATCTATACCGGCATTTTCTAAAAACACCGGTATAGACCACTGATCTACTGCGACGCTTGGAGTGCGTTTGTTTTGATATTTAGAATAGAGTTTTCTGAATAGAGTTTTCTGAATAGAGTATTCTGAATAGAGGTATTTTGAAAATGAGTTTAAAAGCTGTTTGTTTAGACTATATTCTGAAAAAACTGTATTCTGAATACTGTTTATCTGAAAAAGAGAGTTTAGAAGCTGTTCTGTTATATTTCTAGCTGAAAACTGTTATCTGAAAGCTGTTTTTCTGAAAAAACGAGTTTAAAAGCTGTTCTGTTATATTTCTTGCTGAAAACTGTTATCTGATAGCTGTTTTTCTGAAATAGCGAGTTTAAAAGCTGTTCGGTTATATTTCTTATTGAAAACTATTATCTGAAAGCTGTTTTTCTGAAAAAACGAGTTTAAAAGCTGTTCTGTTATATTTCTTGCTGAAAACTGTTATCTTATAGCTGTTTTTCAAAAAAAGCGAGTTTAGAAGCTGTTCGGTTATATTTCTTGCTGAAAACTGTTATCTGAAAGCTGTTTTTCTGAAAAAACGAGTTTAAAAGTTGTTCTGTTATATTTCTTGCTGAAAACTGTTATCTGAAAGCTGTTTTTCTGTAAAAACGAGTTTAAAAGCTGTTCGGTTATATTTTTAGCTGAAAACTATTATCTGAAAGCTATTTTTCTGAAAAAGAGAGTTTAAAAGCTGTTCTGTTATATTTCTTGCTGAAAACTATTATCTGAAAGCTATTTTTCTGTAAAAACGAGTTTAAAAGCTGTTCGGTTATATTTTTAGCTGAAAACTATTATCTGAAAGCTGTTTTTCTGAAAAAGAGAGTTTAAAAGCTGTTCTGTTATATTTCTGACAATTTTGAATATCAATTTGAAATAATAATAATAATAATAATAATAATATATAATAATAATAATAATAATAATATATATATAATAATATATAATATATATAATAATAATAATAATAATATATATAATAATATATAATATATATAATAATAATAATAATAA
The DNA here is from genome assembly GCA_017893485.1 of Hemerocallis citrina. Classification (NCBI taxonomy): domain Eukaryota; kingdom Viridiplantae; phylum Streptophyta; class Magnoliopsida; order Asparagales; family Asphodelaceae; genus Hemerocallis; species Hemerocallis citrina. The sequence goes on along the minus strand of JACEHZ010000665.1, from coordinate 886,618 downwards.
TAATAATAATAATAATAATAATAATAATAATAATAATAATAATAATAATAATAATAATAATAATAATAATATATAATAATAATAATAATATATATAATAATAATAATAATATATAATAATATTAATAATATATATAATAATTATAATATATATAATAATAATAATAATTATTATTATTAATAATAATAATATATATAATAATATATAATGATAATAATAATATATATATATAATAATAATAATAGTAATAATAATAATAATAATAATAATGATAATAATAATAATAATAATATATATAATAATAATAATATATATAATAATAAAAACAATAATAATAATAATAATATATAATAACAATATATATAATAATAATAATAATAATAATAACAATAATAATAATAATAATAATATATATAATAATAATAATAATAGTAATAATAATAATAATAATAATAATAATATAATAATAATAATAATAAATAATAATAATAAAAATAATAATATATATATAATAATAATAATAATAATAATAATAATAATAATAATAATAATAATAATAATAATAATAATAATAATAATAATAATATATATAATAATAATAATAAAAATAATAATAATAATAATAATAATAATAATATATATATATATAATAATAATAATAATAATATATAATAATATTAATAATATATATAATAATAATAATAATATATATAATAATAATAATAATAATAATAATAATAAATATAATAATAATAATAATAATAATAATAATATATAATAATAATAATATATATAATAATAATAATAATAATAATATATATAATAATAATATATAATAATAATAATAATAATAATAATAATAATAATAATAATAATAATAATAATAATAATAATAATAATATATAATAATAATAATAATAATAATAATAATAATAATAATAATAATAATAATAATAATAATAATATATAATATAATAATATATACAATAATATATATAATAATAATAATAATATATATAATAATAATAATAATAAATAATAATAATAATAATATATATAATAACTTTCCCGTCGTGCGCCACCAGCTCTCTTGCTTTGTAGTTGCTGTGAGAAGAGAGTAAAGGAGGTGTTTTGGAAAATAGGGGGTATGAGTATTCTGAATATCAATTGGGAATAACACTTAAAACAAACGCCAACTCAGAATAGAGTATTCTGAATACTCTATTCTGAATATCAAAACAAACGCACCCCAAGATTTTCCGGCGTATGTACTGGCGTTTTCAAAAATGCCGTTAGGGGCTACACCGGCCTTTATAAACACTGGGGAATAAAAAAAATGCCGGAGAAGATGATTAGTGTTGTAGTGCCTCCAACAAACCCTGGAAGGTGGGCCACTGACCCGAAAGATAGCTATCTTTACGATAACATACTCGTTCTTCATGTGAAGCACGCTAGAGGAGAGGACAATCCAGACCCCCTTTTGGGCACAAAAAATAACCCGAACACCATACTGGACCCCATCCAGGCCTAAAGGAATTTCCTCTATAGTTATATTGGATCTTTTCTTGGCTCAGTCATAATGCTTGGCCCAATATAAATGTTTGTCCGTCATTTTTGCTTCGTGCGCTACTCACGTGGTAAGCGCACACCCACATGAAGTGAATCAGGCGAGATTTTCGTCGTCGAGCCGTTTCGAAATTTGAAACGCCTGCTCACAGCGGAAATACCTCTCCCACAATGGCATAGTGAGCATCATCAAAGGAGTTCGCTGTGGGGGGACCCCATCATCGAGCCCAACCCCCGCAGCCCTGTTGCATCAGTTGTCGCCCACAACCGCATTGCCTGCCCCCTTTGAGGGGAGCAACCGGGAAATGCCATTGTATTCCAAATCTTCTCCACACTCTCACTTAGAACCAAGACATAGACCCAATGTTCCTTTCTCTCATCTTTCATACACTTTGATCCAAATGCCAAACTCATTCTTCTCCTCATATCCTCCCTGTCACTCGCAATCCGCATTCTCACTCACAATCTACTCTCAACCAAATTTACAGACGAAGAGAGTAGTGAAGGGCCAACCTTCTCCTTTTTCTCTATCCCCCACTCTTTCCCTTTCTCATAATCCAAATTCTCACACCAAATACCAAACTAATACACAGCCAAAAAGAGCAGTGAAGAGCAAAACTTTTCTCACACAAAAAAAAATTTCCCAAACCACTATAGAAGTAGTGAAGATCATACCTCTCACTGGGTCTGGATGACGAGCGGTGGGGTGGTGAGGTCATTGTCGGCACTGGCCGACGAGGTGAGGGGGTTGGATATTCGGTGGCACTATTAGAAGAGGTCGCAGTGGTGGTGGCGGTCGGTAGAGGCGGACGAGGTTGGCGTCCCCTCAATCTCCCCGATTCCTGATTGCTGATGATCATGGAATCGACGACTCGCGGCACTGGCAGATGAGGTGAGGGGTTGGATATTTGGTGGTGCGGTCGGAGGAGATCACGGCGGTGGTGACGGTCAGTAGATGCGGATGATTTCAGCATCCCCTCAACCTCCACGATTCCTGATCGCTGATGATCATGGAATCAACGACTCGCCAGGCTCGCGACACTATTCTACCATTAACATACGACCCTTAGTGATTTTGAGATCTAGAATTGGGGTTCGATGAACCTAGGAGGAAGAAGAAGAAAAGAGAGGAGACAAAGGCGAACGGGACAGGAATGACGAACCCTAGTCGCCACCCCCTTTCAACTTCAGATCTAGATTTTCTATTTTTGGAGTTTTTTAGGGGGAGCTTAGATTTTGTAAGTCCTTAGAATCTTGATAAGGAGTGGTCATGTGCGACACTTTGCCCCGCGAGGCTTCCAAGTTGTATACCACTGTTAATTAATTTTCTTTTTAGCTTTGAAAATTGCATTATTAAGCTATTAATTGTTGATAGTGAACACAACTTTTTGGTCTTATAGTGTGAAAGTAATACGGATGCAATTAGCAATGTTCATTTAATGATGCTATCCTCTCTTTTTCCTGCTCTTTATTACACAAATATGTTCCACATTCAAGACAAATCATATACTTCATTGCCTACATGGTTTTGATCAGTACACAACGGATTTACAGATATGTTCATGATTTTCGGCCATTCTATATAAGATTTTTGTAGGGATGGCAACTAGACCGGGTCAACCGGCGACCCACCCGCGATCCGGCCCGTGAATCCGTCCCGGTTAGCTAATTGGCGGGTCCGGATCAAACCCGGTGAACAGTACCGGATCGACCCGGGTCGCAAATAACGTAAATTGCACCCGCGAAACCCGGCCCACGAACCCGTTCAATTCGCGAATTCAACCCGCTAACCCGTAGGTCGACCCGCGGGTTCGACCCGTACGGGTCGACCGTTGACCCGCGGGTCGAACGGTCGAAAAATCGCCCTGTCTCCCTCCAGAGCCGTTCCGAACGGCTCTTTGAGCCGTTAGTTGATTTTATTTTATTTTTTTTTGTTTTTTTTCCCACATATTTACCCTATAAATATCCCCAAAAATCTCATAAAAAATCACACCTCACTCTCTTACTCTCTCTACTATTATACATCATTTGTAAAGAATTTTTCAACAATTGTAGTATTCATCAAACAAGTGTACAAGGAGGCATATACACGATCAAATTTCGGTCGTATCGGAATCAAAATTCAACGTCTTCAATTCTCTTCAACGCTCGTCAAATCTACTTCAACCTCTTCTCAACTCTTCAATTGCGGAATCGGCAAAGCGCTCCTCCATCTTTTCTATTCTATTCTTATTTTCACAGTTTTTTTTACATACGCATATTCCACGGTGAACGGTATCAAAATATCTCTATCTCTCTCGTTAAATTTTTTTTTGCGTTGTAGTTAAAATTATTGTTCGTTTTTTGAACTTCTCTATCTCAACCCTCTTGTTTTTTGGATTTTTTTGTATAATTCACCGCTCCTACATTGTATATTTTTTTTACATACTTTAGCACATTACTACATTATGTCTAGATCACGCGGTAGCGGTCGTAGCGGACAAGATTCCTCCTCCTCTTCACGTAGGCCACCAATTGTCCCAACTAGTGAGCCCGCCCAAGAATACCATGATCCTACTATGAAACAATGGAGTACACAAGACGAGGTTGTAGGTGACATACAATTAGAAGAAGAACAACAACAACAACAAACCGAAACCACACAACCCCGTAGTAGTAGGAAAAGTAGAGGAGAAATTAGCGATTGGCATAAGTTTTATGATTATATCCCGGACGAACATACTCCGGGTATAGGTTTGAAAGTTTGTAAAACATGTAGTAAAACATACAAATTCAAGAGGGGTGACGGCACCGGTACAATTAGTAGGCACATCCAACATAATCATAAAGACTTCTTGATCAAATACAAGGTCAACAAAAAATCAACCCTAGGACCGGTCAAGTTGATAGCCACCCTTATGATCCCGAACTTGTTCGTCGGAAAATGACCCGATTAGTCATTAAGGAAGAGTTACCATTTTCCTATTCCGAGAGTAGGAACTTGGAAAATTTTAATCAAACGGCTTTAAACCCTTATTTTAAAAGAATTCCAAGAAATACTTGCAAATCGGATTGTTTTAAAGTGTACATTGAAATGAAGGATGCTTTGATTGCAATTTTATGGAGTTTAACTTGTAGGGTTAGTTTAACTTCAGATTGTTGGACGGGTGTCAATAATATTCCAACGATGGGAATAACCTGTCATTGGATCGACAATGATTGGATTCTTCAAAAAAGAATCATATCACTTGCAGCGTTGCCGTATCCCCATAGTGGCGCTGAAATAGCAAACCGTATTATAGAAATTTGTGATGTTTTTCATATTCGTGATAAAATTTTTACTATTAGTTTTGATAATGCATCTAACAACAATGTAGCAATTACTACTTTAAAATCTGTATTAAATCCTCCATCTGACAATATTTTTCATGTTAGATGTGCATGTCATATTATAAATTTATGTGTTCAAGATGCATTAAAAATAGCAGATCCATATATATAAAATTAGAAATTGTGTACATTTCATTGCATTCAGTCCAAGCATTTTACAAGAATGGAAAGCTTGGTGTAGGGTTAGAAATATTCCTTTTAGAAGATTTCCAAAGAATGTTAGACACCGATGGAATTCTACTTTTGATTTACTAAATGTTGTCACCGAATATAAAGCAGTTGTAAATGATTTTTGTATCGCAAAAAATATGCACAATTTTGAAATGACTCCCCCCGATTGGTTTTTTGCCGAATCTTTGTTAAAATTTTTAGAACCTTTTAAAACCGCAACATTAAAATTTTCAAAAACATATGAATCTACTTCTAGTAGCATTTTTATTGAATTAGTTAGCATGATGCAAATATTTAACGAAATGTTAAATGATCCCTATATTAGTGACATTGTAAAACCTGCATTTCAAAAATTTTTGAAGTATTATTTTCCTCCTCCTATGTTGATTTGTGTTGCTACTGTTATGGATTCTCGTATCAAATTAGAAGGTACGAAGAATTTGATAGAAATATTTTTTGGATATTTAGAGGTAAATATAGAATTAACAATTGATTGTGCTACTTTTTTAGTTCAGTTTGAATCTACTTTAAATAACTTGTATGATTATTATGATAGACGTTTTGCTTCGAGTAGTACAACTTATGTAGTTAGTTCTTCTTCTGATAGTTCTAAAGATAAGGGTAAAAGTAGAATTGGTGATAGAACATTTAGTTTACTTGAACAAATTCAATCTAAAAAACCTAGGACTAATCAAACAAATGAAATAAATTGGTATAACCAACAAGATTCTGGGCCTACTATTTCTCCACTAGATATTTTACAATGGTGGAAAGAACATGAACACACTTTTAGTATTCTGTCAATCAGGGGCGGATGTAGATGGAGAGGAGGGGGGGAACGGACCCCACTGAACTTTTTGCTACAGTGTAATTTTTTTTTGTTGTTTTAGTACACAGACTGGAAAGGAACCCACTGAACATATACTAAAACTAATTTTTTTTTGGAAAGGAACCCACTCAAAATTAATTAGCAACCCACATCTTCATCCAATTGTGTAAGGACCCCACTGAACTAAATTCCTGGATCCGCCACTGCTGTCAATTATGGCTAAAGATTTACTGACTCCTTCTGTCTCTACAGTTGCTTCTAAGAGTGCATTTTCTACAAGTGGCAGGGTTCTATCTGATTACAGAAATCGGTTGAAGCCCGAGGCGTTAGAGATGCTCGTTTGCACAGAAGACTAGCTGAAGGCTGAAGATAGGACGCAAGGGAAAGCACTATCAGGTTCCACAAGTGGGAGCAACTCGTCCGAAGAACAACAACAACAACAACAACAACAACAACAATAGCTTTGCTTGTTATGTCAAATTAGAAAACTTGTACTCAATTAAAATTGTATATAAGAAATATGTTATTGTATAAAACTTATTTGTGAATTGAATTCTTCATTCGTTATAAATTGTTAAAATTGTATAACTTAAATTCATATGAATAATATTTCAAAATTTTATGTCAATTTCACTCTTTCAATCTTATTATTATTATTACGATTTTTATTGTTTATTAGTATTATTACTTACTTAGTATTATAATAATAATTATTATTATTTTAATTTACGCTACCAAAAAAAAAATTTATTAAACGGGCCAATCCGTGGGTCGACCCGGCCCAACCCGAATTGAACCCTAAAGGGTTCACGGGTTGGACGGGCCACCCAAACGAAAACTTAGCCCGGCCCGATCCGGCCCGGATAAGAGTGCAATCCGGTCCGGACCGACTAAGTATACGTGCCAACCCGTACGGGTTGAGCCCGGCCCGGCCCATTTCCATCCCTAGATTTTTGCAAATCATAGATAGCTACTGTTTGCATAATAAATTGGATTCATATATAGTGGAAAATTAATTGAGGCGTCACATCATCATTTTGTCATTTTCCTTAGGTAGAAAAAGAATATTTGAAAGTAGTCATCTTCTTTTTGTCAATGTGGCATGTAAGACTTTAGTGCATTTTTCAAAAAAAAATTGGAGAACTCATCAAAAAAAAAAAAAAGATCGGCCTTCAAAGTTCAAACCCTGAAAAGGGTTAGGAATGATTTTTACCACTGTAAAATACGACAGTCCACATTTATTTTTGAACCATACTACGATGACTATGCATATCTTTAAAATATTCGAAAATTATAATTTCAGTGTGCTTGTCAACCTACACTCAATAAAAATAGGGACTAAATCTGGTCAAAATCAATTTCTGCGAATAAATGTTCATGCACTAAATTTGTCATTACGTGCGTGGATTTCATTTTTTCTTACGTACATTAAGATCAATCATGAGAGCGCTTATGGTAGAACATTCTCTGGCCGCCATGCTTCTTATAGTATTCGTTGTAAAACAATATTTGAATCTTGTAGATATAAGATGTATTTTCTATATGAGATTATTCGAGTCACAGTGTGAACACATGCTTTTCTAGCAAGACATACACATTCTTAATTTTTGAAATGCACTTATAACTAAGTGATCTGTTTGTATTTTGGGGTATGGAGACAACAGGTGTGAGTTTTTATAATTTTGTATAGTGAAAGTCCTAATACGGTACTGGCTCTGGTCCGACTCCGGGTAGCGGGAGCTGGCTCGGAAGTAGGAGCGGTAAGGCAGGAACCTTGTGCTCGGCTTGGATCCAGCTGCTGGGCTTGGATCTGGGTGCTCGGCTCGGTCCTGGGTACCTGCATGTTGCCTAGAAACACCGGGAGAAGTCCCGGCGATAGGACCTCCGACGATCTAGTTAGTTACTCGGAAAAACAAAAGTAGCTAGCGTTTAGGGGTAGAATGTTTGATTACCTTTGAATGAGGGAGGGGGTCTGGTATTTATAGGCAGAGACAAATGGGTCTAAGACCTGAGCGGGCCGGGTCGGACCCGTTTCCTTATGGGCTTGAGGCAGTAATGGCCGTTGGACTTCTGTTGACTAGATGATCAGGGAAGAGCGGGTTTTAAGGAGATCTGATGGCCCAGGAGGAGCCACGTCATCTAACCCATATCAGGAGCCCCCACTCTTGGAGGGCTGGGTAATCCAGCCGTGGAGGAGTGACTAGTCTCCGTAGGAAAGACCAGAGCGGTGTGTACGGCGAGAATGTGGTTCGTATCTTCCTGGAGAGGCCAGCGGGGTAGGATGAAAAGAATCTCTTTGAAGGTATGAGGGGCGTTGAGAGCCGAAAACAAGGGCTCGCTTAGCCAAGAGTTGAGGGTCGGGAGACGAGCCCTCTGCTTGTGATGAAAGCTAGGGAGCGTCGAGAGAGCCGAAAGTAGGGGCTCGCTTAGCCGAGCGTCAAGGGTTGGGAGACGAGTCCTATACTTGTTGGAAAAGTTAGGGGACATCGAGAGCCAAAGAGTAGGAGCTCGCTTAGCCAAGCATTGAGGGTCGGGGGACGAGCCCCCAAACTTGTTGGAAAAGCTATGGGGGCGTATAGAGTCGAAGAGTAGGGGCTCGCTTAGCCGAGCATTGAGGGTCTGGAGACGAGCCCTCTGCTTGTGATGAAAGCCAGGGAGCGTCGAGTGTCGAAAGTAGGGGCTCGTTTAGCCGAGCATCGAGGGTCGGGAGACGAGCCCCATACTTGTTGGAAAAGCTATGAGGACGTCGACAGTCGAAGAGTAAGGGCTCGCTTAGCCATGCATCGAGGGTCGGAAGATGACCCCCCCTGCTTGTGATGAAAGCTAAGGGTGGTTCGAGGTTACCACCGAGCGCCGAGCCCCCCTCACTTGTTGGAAAAGCTGGGGGGTGGCTCGAGGTCAGCACCGAGCATGGAGCCCCCTGGGGGTTGGCTCGAGGTCAGCACCGAGCGCGGAGCCCCCTTCATTTGTTGGAAAAGCTGGGGGGTGGCTCGAGGTGTAACGCTCCGAATTCCAAAATACACTGAATTCGAGATTCCACAGGATCTTTACACTTCATTTAGTACAATTTTACAAGGAATTTAAAACTTTTCACTTTACATCAGAGTTTACATGAAACTTTACACTTTATATTTTACAGCGGAAGCAAATTTACAACATTGAAATAAAGTATAACAACATTGATTAATCTTTAAGCTTCTGTTCCTCTTTAATCTTTATCATGTCATTTGCCCTGTATACAAATTGTGGGTACGTCAGTTTATTCAACCGACGAACATTATACACGGCCATCCTCTCTATGCCGGAAATAGTATAACTAATTTTTCATATTTAACAAACACAAACTTGTCACATATCAAACTAAGGAAATACCCTAATGATGTCGTGTTGTGATTGTACACTTAGTCCTTAATGCAGTTGTTTATATTATATGACACTAATGCACACTTGTTCGGATTCTATGCATTCCATACTACATAGGTCCGAGGGCAAATCCATAATCGTTCTTCATCTTGTAGGTTTCAATCCCTCGTCATGTCATATTCTACTACTGTAACTACGGTAAGTATCCTAGATATTTTCTGACATACAAACTCATGTCGAGGCACCCTGGAGGGAATTCCAACGCACTGACACATGACTCATCATGCAGGTATCCTGTGGTAATTCAGCTCCTACCATAGACATGACACCACCCACAGTTTTCAAACACCCCACGAGCGTCGCCACCGGGACGGTACTCTGGAGCAGTATCCACGCCCTATCATGACTCATCATGGGACATCCTAGGATACGCTCTCGCCGCCAATCCAATGGCCCTCATACTCAATGTTTTTCTCTTACTTTCATCACATCTTTACTATGTACTAATCCTTAATTCTAATGAAATCATGACCAAAATCAAAGCTCTAGAGTTAGCCCTCTCACTACTACCGGTCTTATTTCTTTCATTTCACAATGACCCAAACCTGGTCTTTTCAATGTCAATAATCATGATTCATCATTTTTCACTTGCTGGTGTGAGTTTTTGCTATACTCTAATTTTCAATTTTAATTCATAAATTCACATGTTGAGTTGTCATACTCAAAAAAAATATTTTCCTTTTTCAATCATGATTTCTAAATTATTCAGTAGTCCATAACTATACATGGAATTCAATTATTCATCATGTAATTCATGAAATATCATTTTCACATTAAAAACCACATCACTAGTTATACGATCAAAAATGAATATTCACACTTCATAATTTGTCACACTATTCTCCAATGAGAATAATTCACATCACTTCACATAATTCCTTTCTTATCCATATTTCTTTTCTAATATTCCATTTCAAGTCCTTTTGCAAAGTGCAACTTTCATAAAAATGCAAGTGTAGACCCATAGTTCTAAATTATACTTTTGGTCTCAAAATATACTCTATTTCATTAAAATAATTCCCAATTTATTTTTCATCAATCCCACATAATTTTAGGATAATACTCATATTTTTTCCTAATTTCTTTAATCATCAAAAACACCCAAAAAAAATATTTTCCCGCAATTTAAATACTGGCTGAGCCCAGTATTCGAACCCACAACCAGAGAGAACCGAGCCACAGGCACAGGCCACTAGGCCACTTGCGCCAGCGGTATGAAGGAGAGCTGAGAGCATTAAGTGCTCTCGGCTGAACCTTATTAATTTTTTTTAAATGTTCGAAACAAAAATATACGGTATCAACGGGATTCGATCCCTCAACCTCTGAGAAACCCCCGCATACACTGTAGCGATTAAGAGCATCCCGACCACTCGAGCTATAGGCTCGGGTTGTCATAGTGCAACTCGAATTCCAATTAAATCAACCCTCTCTGTTTAGTAAAACATTTTGATGTTCATCAAGTTCTCATTTCATTTTGCTCTTACTAACATGCTGTAAAAATTCCAGATTAATTATTTCCATCATGAATTATACTCCAGTATATAAAAATAATTTTTTCAATAATTAAATATGTATTTCCCAAGAATTAACACATATCTACCATACAATTTGGTTAAATTTATATACTATTACTAACACATTTCTTTTTCGACATTTCTTATTTAATTTTAATTTCACTAATTTCTACACCAATTTTCTGTTTTTATTCAGTTCACAAACACACCAATTATATTCTAATTCATTCATTACAACGTTATCACGAAAGTCCATTTAAGCACATAAAGCGACATTGTCAATCTACTAATTTTTGCATATAATTTTTAATGTTAATAATGAAGTTTTCTTTACACAATCCATAGCCATAATCATTTCGCACACAACTTAAATTTTAATGATAGAACCACATACAATTGCATATCAACATTTCAATCAATCAATAGGTCATTTTTCCAATTAAATGTGTACTCTTATTATTCTTTTTCATGCATCATTCTTTCAATTCAAATCTAGTATGCTTCCTAATTAGAAATATGAAAAATTTACCCACCTTGATTGGAGAGAAGTACAAATAGCAACACCTCCTAAACAATGTCCTTGCCAAAAGAGCGGTCCTCCTCCTCGTCGATGCGCACACTAGCCTCCAAGATGCAAACCCGAGCACTCCCTATTGATGCCGGCCTCTCCTTGATGATGCAAGCACGAACTCCCTACACACACTCTTAATCTTTTAACTCACTTGCTATACTACTAATAATGTATTTTAAACTATAAGTTTGGAGGAATAATTAGCACAAGAATAACTAGGCTAGGGGGGGGGGGGTATTTATACTAAAAATTTAGGAAAATGGAAGGCTAAGATTAAAGTAGGAGTTAGGATTAAAAGGCTAGGATTCAAGGAGGAGTTACAATAACCAACCATGATCAAGTAACCACCACCCATGATTCCAATTGAAATTTTCATTTTCCCTCCTTGGATTACAACCGGCCATACACAATGGTGCAATTTGCACGTGTACGTGCAATGCACGTGCATGCAATTGTCACCAAAAATTTGTACATTATATTTTACAAAAAGATCTTTAAAATGTATTCTACATTACAAGTTGTGTTTAAAATAAAAATAGCTCATGGGCTTTAGTTTATGGCCCAAAATAATAATTAAAAAAATAACAAATAAATTAGATTTGGGCTTTTTAAAAGAAAGGCTTTGTTTATTTGAAAAAGGGCTTTATATAGAAAAGAGCACATATTTAGTCATCTATACTCATCAGAATGAAAATAATTATAAGATTTAATTCTACCAAAAATATTGCACGTGCACACTACGTGCAAAATAAATAATTTTCATTAAATGAAAATCGGGGCATTACAACACTCTCTCCTTAGAATAGTTCCGTCCCTGGAACTACAGTCAAGAGTGAGAAACAAAACACAAACTCTCATAACACGCACAAGAAAAAAAAGAAATACAAAATACAACTCAACAAAAAGCTCAGGATAATCCTTTAACATCCTCTCCTCAGACTCCCAAGTAGCCTCTTCAGGCAAATGGTTTCTCCAGACTACCTTGACCATCGGTATCGTCTTATTCCTCAAGACCTTCTCTCGACGATCAACAATCTCGACAGGAGACTCGATGTAATTCAGATCTAACTGCAAACCTTCCGGCACTTCAGGCAAATGATGACTCGGATCTGGAATATAACCTCTCAGCATACACATGAAAGACATTGTGCACCTGAGATAACTCTTCCGGTAACTCAAGCCGGTAAGCAGTTTTCCTGATCCTTTTCAATATCTTGTACGGGCCTATAAACCTCGGGGCTAACTTTCCGCCTTTGCCAAATCGAACCACACCTTTACTGGGCGATACTTTCAGAAAGACGAAGTCACCGACCTCAAACTCAAGGTTCCTTCTCCGATTGTCTGCATAGCTTTTCTGCCTACTCTGAGCTTCTACCAACCTTTTCCTGATCAGATCAATCTTCTCAGAGGTTTGCTGCACAAGCTCAGGACCAAACAACTGACGCTCCCCAACTTCAAACCAACAAACAGGTGTTCTGCACTTCCTGCCATACAAAGCTTCGTACGGCGCCATCTCAATGCTAGCCTGAAAACTGTTGTTGTAGGAAAACTCTACCAAAGGTAAATGCCTTTCCCAACTGCCTCCAAAGTCTAGTACACAACACCGAAGCATATCCTCAAGAATACGGTTGACTCTCTCGGTCTGTCCATCGGTCTGCGGATGAAAAGCAGTGCTGAAATATGTCTTAGTACCCAAAGCTGTCTGAAGACTCCTCCAGAAATGCGAAGTAAACTGTGCATCTCGATCAGACACAATAGTTGATAGAACACCATGAATCTGGATGATCTCGCCAATATACAACTCAGCTAACTTGTTCATCGAAGCAGTGAGTTTCATCGCCAAAAAGTGAGCGGACTTGGTTAGTCGATCGACTATAACCCAAATCACATCATTGTCTTTAGGACTCTTGGGCAATCCCGTAATGAAATCCATACTGATGTTATCCCACTTCCATTCCGGAATAGGTAATGGCTGTAATAGACCTCGGGGTCTTTGATTTTCGGCTTTGACTTGCTGACAAACTTCACACTTTGCCACAAATTCAGCCACATCCCGCTTCAAACCTGACCACCAGAAATATAGTTTGATGTCTTTGTACATCTTAGTATTTCCAGGATGTACCGACAAAAGAGTAGCATGTGCCTCCTGAAGAATACTCTCTTTCAGGTCCGCATGATTTGGAACACACAGCCTCTCTCCAAACCACAGCACTCCATCCTTGATTTGAAATCCGGGCAACCTGCCAGCACCAACCTGCTCCTTCATCTCCAAGATATCAGCATCAACCTCCTGACTTGCAATGATCCTTGCATTCAAAGTAGGCTGAAGCCTCAACTGAGCTAAAGATGCTCCCAATCCTTGCAAGACAACTTCAATACCTGCTCGGTCCAATTCCTCAATCAGATGCTTCTGAGTTATAATCAAACTGGATAAACTGCTCTTGCGACTAAGTGCATTAGCAACAACATTAGCTTTCTCAGGATGATACTTGATCTTAGGTCGCATGTCCTCAAGCACTTCCAACCATCTTCGCTGCCTCAAATTCAGATCCTTCTGCTGATATATATACTTCAAACTCTTGTGGTCCGTGTACATGTTCAATTTCTCACCGTACACGTAGTGCCTTCATTGCTTCAGGACAAAGATAATCGCAGCCAACTCCAGATCATGAGTCGGGTAATTCTTCTCATGCGGTCATAGTTTCCTAGACCCATAAGCGATTACTCTTCCTTCTTGCATTAAGACACAACCAAGCCCACGATGTGAAGCTTCGCTGTAAACATCATACTCAACACCTGCTCTAGGCAAAGCCAAAATAGGTGCAGTAGTCAGTTTCTCTTTCAACTCCTGAAAGCTTGCCTCACATTGCTCAGTTCACTTAAAGTTCACATTCTTCTTGGTCAGACCAGTAAGCGGCACGGCTATCTGAGCATAACCTTGAATGAATCTCCTGTAGTATCCGGTCATTCCAAGAAAACTTCTGACTTCCTTTACTGTAGTAGGCCTAGCCCAATCTCTCACTGCCTCTATCTTCTGAGGATCAGTTGCCACTCCCTCCTTAGAAAGGATGTGACCTAGGAATGCCACTTCAGATTTCCAGAAATCACACTTGGATAGCTTGACAAACAACTCCTGCTCTTCCAGCTTCTTCAAAACTGCTGCCAGAAGCTCGGTGTGCTCCTCTTCTGACTTGGAGTACACGAGGATATCATCGATAAACACCACGACGAAAGAATCAATGAACGGCCTCAGAACTCTGTTCATCAAATATATGAAGATTGCGGGTGCATTCGTCACTCTAAATGGCATAACTAAGAATTCGTAATGCCCATATCGAGTTCTAAATGTAGTTTTGTGCACATCTTCAGCTTTTACTCGAACTTGGTGATATCCTGATCGAAGATCTATTTTGGAGAAAACAGCTGCTCCTTGTAGACGATCGAACAAGTCATCAATTCGAGGAATAGGATACTTATTCTGAACAGTGACCTTATTCAGCTCTCGGTAATCGATACACATTCTTATTGACCCGTCTTTCTTCTTTACCAAAAGCACTGGTGCTCCCCAAGGTGACGCACTAGGTTGAATAAAGCATTTCTCCAACAGTTCCTCAATCTGCCGTTTTACCTCATCCTGTTCTACTGGAGCCATCCTATACGGTGCCTTAGAAATGGGTGCACTTTCCGGTTGAACAGTGATGCTGAACTCTACATCACGATGTGGGGGTAACCCAGGAAAATCATCCAAGAACACAGTTGGATAGTCCCGAATCACAGGAATCCTTTGCATTTCCACAGGAATCTCTTCCTTGCGGATAGCTGCCACCAGCCTAGAACATTTCTTCTTCCCTTGGAAAGTGACTTTAGGTCCACCCGGAGCCTTCACTGTTACCGTCTTGGTCTTGCACTCGATGCTTGCACTGTACACCGACATCCAATCAATGCCAATGATAACATCGACTTCCAAGATAGTCAGCTCGATCAGATCAATTCCGAAGATTCGATCTCCAATCACGATCTCACAATCAGCATAGTACCGATCAGTGGTTAAGGTTTCCCCTGATGGAGTAGCTACTGCTAAGATCTTGCCTGGAAAAATCTTCGGTTCAACTCCCAATACTTTAGCAAATTTAGGAGACAGAAAAGTATGAGAGGATCCAGTATCGAACAACACAATAGCTTTCATTCCATTTAAATATAGTTCCCCTGTTATATAATACACACTCATTACGTAACAGTTCACTAAATAACGGGAAAAAGAAATAACTTAAACCCCTAAACATCCGCCCTCGTACCAATGATGACATGATCTACCTCATCGGCATCAGCTTCCGTCAAGGCAAATACTCACCCTGGTTGGTACGGTCTCTTTCCAGTCTGCTACATTGGTGCATTGCGATTACCATTACATGGCTTGGGGCATTGAGATTTGTAATGTCCCGTCTCATCACAGTTGAAGGAAGTCACCGCAGGAGGTCTTACCACATTGTTCCCAGGTCCTCCAGCCACACTAATAGCATTCGCCCTTGTCGGTTTGAACCTTTGTGCAGATGGTTGTCCCTTGAAATTCCCAGAATTGGCGGGCCTCTTTCCAAACTGCCAGTTGTTCCTCCGATTTTGAACAACATGATACTGCTCCATGTCTGCTTCAGTGGCTGCTACTCTCTTGACCAACTTGTCGAATCTTCTGATACCAAGAGGTATCATCCGGGACCTCAAGCTCGGCCTCAATCCATGCACGAACTTACGAGACTTCTTAGCTTCATCCATCACTAGTTCAGGAGCATACCTAGAGAGCTGAGTAAACTTGGTCTCGTACTCTCCCACTGACATGCCACCTTGCTGTAGTGATAGAAAATCCATAGCCTTCTTCTCTTGGACGTCGGAGGGAAAATAGTGACTACGGAATTCTTCCAGAAATTCCTCCCAGCCAAGAACTATGCCTCCCATCGTCCGCTTCATCGACTGCCACCAAACAGCTGCATCCTTCTCAAGTTGCAGAGTCGCCAACTTCACCTTACTGCCCTCAGGGGTCTCTAGCACTTCAAAGATCGTCTCTACCTGACGAATCCAGTTGTCAGCCGCATCAGGGTCTGACTTCCCTTCGAACACAGGTGGTTTCATCCATTTGAACGATTCCATGAGTTTAATTGCCTCGGGCACCGGATTCGCAAGTCCCCTTCCTTGGTTCTGATTCATGGCCACGGCGTTGAGCGTCTAATAGACCCTCGCAAGTTCCGTTTCCAGATCCAGACCTTCCCCATTTCTAGCTCCTCTTCTAGCCATATTCTGATGCAAAGATCCATTAAATTCGAAGTATAAGACATGAATTTTAAATCAACTTGCATTTCATTGAATTCCAAACTTTATACATTCGAATTGAAAAATATTTCTTGACATCAGAATGAAAACAGTAGAAGCTACAACAATCTAACTCCTACGGTTCCTCTTCACTTCTCGAAGTTCTCCCCGTAGTTCATCAACTTCTTCCTTCTGCACATCAGTCAGATTCTTCCTCTTCTCGAGTTCCCATAACCGATGATTGAGAACTGCAAAGTCGTCCTTACGCTTTGCCAATTGAGCCTCCAGTAAACCGACTCTCTCCCGTAGTGTTTCTACCTGCCTTTGAAGAGATATCACAAAACCATTTGGAACTGGTTCTACTTCTTTGTCAAAAGAGTCATCAGATGAATCCAGAGGTGAGGTGATCTCTCGGGATTCAGGCCATTCTTCTCCGTCAGAATCTGCTCGCCCTGGGTAGTACTCTTCCTCGGAATCTGCTTGTCCAGGATAATAATCTTCCTCGATGATATGCCAGTCGCCGTCTCCAGCAGGGTCGAAGTGATCAGCCATCTTAGAAATAGGGAGGAAGAAGCATAAGTCATGGAGCAACACAAATGTAAGTCACTAACATTTAAATCTCTAGACTCAAACACACACTCTAATGTCCACTTCTAGGGTGTCGTTCCTTATAAATTTGTACAAGTGTGAAGCGTGGCTTTGATACCACTCTGTAACGCCCCGAATTCCAAAATACACTGAATTCGAGATTCCACAGGATCTTTACACTTCATTTAGTACAATTTTACAAGGAATTTAAAACTTTTCACTTTATATCAGAGTTTACATGAAACTTTACACTTTACATTTTACAGCGGAAGCAAATTTACAACATTGAAATAAAGTACAACAACATTGATTAATCTTTAAGCATCTGTTCCTCTTTAATCTTTATCATGTCATTTGCCCTGCATACAAACTGTGGCTACGTCAGTTTATTCAACCGACGAACATTATACATGGCCATCCTCTCTATGCCGGAAATAGTATAACTAATTTTCCATATTTAACAAACACAAACTTGTCACATATCAAACTAAGGGAATACCCTAATGATGTCGTGTTGTGATTGTGCACTTAGTCCTTAATACAGTTGTTTATATTATATGACACTAATGCACACTTGTTCGGATTCTATGCATCCCATACTACATAGGTCCGAGGGCAAGCCCTTAATCGTTCTTCATCTTGTAGGGTTCAATCCCTCGTCATGTCTTATTCTACTACTGTAACTACAGTAAGTATCCTAGATGTTTTCTGACATACGAACTCATGTCTAGGCGCCCTGGAGGGAATCCCAACGCACTGACACATGACTCATCATGCAGTCATCCTGTGGTAATTCAGCTCTTACCATAGACATGACACCACCCGCAGTCTTCAAACACCCCACGAGCATCGCCACCGGGACGGTACTCTGGAGCAGTATCCACGCCCTATCATGACTCATCATGGGACATCCTGGGATACGCTCTCGCCGCCAATCCAATGGCCCTCATACTCAATGTTTTTCTCTTACTTTCATCACATCTTCACTATGTACTAATCCTTAATTCTAATGAAATCATGACCAAAATCAAAGCTCTAGAGTTAGCCCTCTCAATACTACCGGTCTTATTTCTTTCATTTCACAATGACCCAAACCTGGTCTTTTCAATGTCAATAATCATGATTCATCATTTTTCACTTGCCGGTGTGAGTTTTGGCTATATTCTAATTTTCAATTTCAATTCATAAATTCACATGTTAAGTTGTCATACTCAAAAAAAATATTTCCCTTTTCCAATCATGATTTCTAAATTATTCAATAGTCCATAACTATACATGGAATTCAATTATTCATCATGTAATTCATGAAATATCATTTTCACATTAAAAACCACATCACTAGTTATACGATCAAAAATGAATATTCACACTTCATAATTTGTCACACTATTCTCCAATGAGAATAATTCACATCACTTCACATAATTCCTTTATTCTTCGTATTTCTTTTCTAATATTCTATTTCAAGTCCTTTTGCACAGTGCAACTTTCATAAAAATGCAAGTGTAGACCCATAGTTCTAAATTATACTTTTGGTCTCAAAATATACTCTATTTCATTAAAATAATTCCCAATTTATTTTTCATAAATCCCACATAATTTTAGGATAATACTCATATTTTTTCTAATTTTTTTAATCATAAAAAACACCCAAAAAAAATATTTTTTCCCCAATTTAAATACTGGCCGAGCCCAGTATTTGAACCCACAACCAGAGAGAACCGAGCCACAGGCACAGGCCACTAGGCCACTTGCGCCAGCGGTATGACGGAGAGCTGAGAGCATTAAGTGCTCTCGGCTGAACCTTATTAATTTTTTTTTAAATGTTCGAAACAAAAATATATGGTGTCTACGGGATTCGATCCCTCAACCTCTGAGAAACCCCGCATACACTGTAGCGATTAAGAGCATCCCGACCACTTGAGCTATAGGCTCGGGTTGTCATTGTGCAACTCGAATTCCAATTAAATCAACCATCTCTGTTTAGTAAAACATTTCGATGTTCATCAAGTTCTCATTTCATTTTGCTCTTACTAACATGCTGTAAAAATTCCAGATTAATTATTCCCATCATGAATTATACTCCAGTATATAAAAATAATTTTTTCAATAATTAAATATGTATTTTCCAAGAATTAACACATATCTACCATACAATTTGGTTAAATTTATATACAATACTAACACATTTCTTTTTCGACATTTCTTATTTAATTTTAATTTCACTAATTTCTACACCAATTTTCTGTTTTTATTCAGTTCACAAACACACCAATTATATTCTAATTCATTCATTACAACGTTATCACGAAAGTCCATTTAAGCACATAAAGCGACATTGTCAATCTACTAATTTTTGCATATAATTTTTAATGTTAATAATGAAGTTTTCTTTACACAATCCACAGCCAAAATCATTTCGCACACAACTTAAATTTTAATGATAGAACCACATACAATTGCATATTAACATTTCAATCAATCAATAGGTCATTTTTCCAATTAAATGTGTACTCTTATTAATCTTTTTCATGCATCATTCTTTCAATTCAAATCTAGCATGCTTCCTAATTAGAAATATAGAAAATTTACCCACCTTGATTGGAGAGAAGTACAAATAGTAACACCTCCTAAACAATGTCCTTGCCAAAAGAGCGGTCCTCCTCCTCGTCGATGCGCACACTAGCCTCCAAGATGCAAACCCGAGCACTCCCTATTGATGCCGGCCTCTCCTTGATGATGCAAGCACGAACTCCCCACACACTCTCAATCTTTTAACTCACTTGGTATACTACTAATAATGTATTTTAAACTATAAGTTTGGAGGAATAATTAGCACAAGAATAACTAGGCTAGGGGGGGGGATATTTATACTAAAAATTTAGGAAAATGGAAGGCTAAGATTAAAGTAGGAGTTAGGATTAAAAGGCTAGGATTCAAGGAGGAGTTACAATAACCAACCATGATCAAGTAACCACCACCCATGATTCCAATTGAAATTTTCATTTTCACTCCTTGGATTACAACCGGCCATACACAATGGTGCAATTTGCACGTGTACGTGCAATGCACGTGCATGCAATTATCTCCAAAAATTTGTACATTATATTTTACAGAAAAAACCTTTAAAATGTATTCTACATTACAAGTTGTGTTTAAAATAAAAATAGCTTATGGGCTTTAGTTTATGGCCCAAAATAATAATTAAAAAAATAACAAATAAATTAGATTTGGGCTTTTTAAAAGAAAGGCTTTGTCTATTTGAAAATGGGCTTTATATAGAAAAGAGCACATATTTAGTCATCTATACTCATCATAATGAAAATAATTATAAGATTTAATTTTACCAAAAATATTACACGTGCACACTACGTGCAAAATAAATAATTTTCATTAAATAAAAATCGAGGCATTACACGAGGTCACCACCGAGCACCGAGCCCCCCCTTCACTTGTTGAAAAAGCTGGGTGGTGGCTCGAGGTCACAACCGAGCGCCGACCCCCCCTCACTTGTTGGAAACGCTGGGGGGTGGCTCGAGGTCACCACCGAGCGCCGAGCCCCCCTCACTTGTTGGAAAAGCTGGGGGGTGGCTCGATGTCACCATCGAGCACCGAGTCCCCCCTCACTTGTTGGGAAAGCTGGGGGGGTGGCTCGAGGTCACCACCGAGTGCCGAGCCCCCCTCACTTGTTGGGAAAGTTGGGGGTGGCTCGAGGTCACCACCGAGCGCCAAGCCCCCTCACTGGTTGGAAAAGCTGGGGGGGGGTGGCTCGAGGTCACCACTGAGCGCCGAGCCCTTCTCACTTGTTGGAAAAGCTGGGGGGGTGACTCGAGGTCACCACCGAGCCCCAAGCCCACCTCACTTGTTGGGAAAGCTGGGGGTGGCTCGAGGTCACCACCGAGCGCCGAGCCCCAAGACTTGTCGAAAAAAGCTTGGTATGGCTCGAGGTTACAATTGAGCGTCGAGTCCCAAAACTTTTAAGAAAATTTTTGGTGTGGCTCGAGGATACAACCGAGCGCCGAGCGTTAAGACTTGTTGGAAAATTTCTGGTGTGGCTCGAGGTTACGACCGAGCTCCGAGCCCCAAGACTTGTTGGAAAAGTTCTGGTGTGGCTCGAAGTTACGACCGAGCGCCGATCCCTAAGACTTGTTGGAAAAGCCTTGGTATGGGTCGAGGTTATAACCCAGTGCCGAGCCCCAAGACTTGTTGGAAAAGCCTTTGTATGGCTCGAAGTTACCACCAAGCACTGAGCCCCAAGACCTGTTGAAAAATCGTGGGTATGTTTCGAGGTTACAACTGAGCGTGGAGCCCCAAGACCTGTTGGAAAAGTCTGGGTATGGCTTGAGGTTACAACCTAGCTCCGAGCCCCAAGATTTGTTGGAAAAGCCTTGGTATGTCTCAAGGTTACAATCGAGCACCGAGCCCCAAGACTTGTTGGGAAAGTCTTGGTATGGCTCGAGGTTATAACCTAGCACCGAACCTCAAGATTTGTTAGAAAAGCCTTGGTATGGCTTGAGGTTACTACCAAGCGCCGAGCCCCAAGACCTGTTGGAAACGCCTGAGTATGGCTCAAGGTTACAACTGAGCGTTGAGCCCCTAAGACCTGTTGGAAAAGTCTGGGTATGGCTCAAGGTTACAACCGAGCTCTGAGCCCCAAGACTTGTGGGAAAAGCTTTGGTATGGCTCGAGGTTACAACCGAGTGCCGAGCCCCAAGACTTGTTAAAAAAGTCTTGTTATGGTTCGAGGTTACAACCGAGCTCCGAGCCCCAAGACATGTTGGAAAAGCCTTGGTATGGCTCGGGGTTACGACCGAGTGCCGAGTCCCAAAACTTGTTGGAAAAGTACTAGTATGGCTCGAGGTTAGAACCGAGCGCCGAGCCCCAAAACTTGTTGGAAAAGTTATGGTATGGCTTGAGGTTACAACTGAGCACCGAGTCCAAAAACTTTGTTGGAAAAGTTTTGGTAGGGCTTGAGGTTACAACCGAGCGCTGAGCCTCATAACTTGTTGGAAAAGCTTTGGTGTGAGAGGCTTGTTCCTCTGTCGTGGGAGGAAGGTGGAGCGACGAGTTGCTGTGCCGCTGACAAGGCCGAGGGTAAAACTAGAATTTGATGTGTCAGGATGACGTCATGGGGGTGAAAATCGAGGTTTTTGAGATCCTAGTGGCCGTTAGATCTTGATGATCAAGATCGAATGGTGGAGATGCCTTCGTAGAATTCGAGGAGTCTTTTCCCCTTTATAAGTCTCCTACCCATCCCCTCATTTCTCCATTTCGCACACTCTCTCTTCATAATAGGAACTTTCCTCTCGTTAGCTGTCGGTGACAACTTTTACGGTGATCATCCCGATTCTGGTAATCAGGTTAGTATTCTGTTTCCTTATGTCGTGCTCTCAGTCCGGTTTCGAGGCGAGCACTTCGGGTCGTGATATTGAGGAGGTCGGGTCGCGATATTGAGGAGGTCGGGTCGCAGTCGACGTCTTGGTCGCTTGGTGACGCTGTTTTGGAGGAGGAAGAACAACGGATTCGGGATCCGAGGGAACGAACGATGTGGTTTTGGTCGTGGTCCCCTTGTGAAGTCTTATGCCAGAAGAGGGGACGTCGGGGGAAGAGACTGAGGAGGGGTCGGAGGAGGAGCTTACCGAGGAAGAGGGCGAACAAGAGGGGGCGAAGAAGGAATCGAGGGAGAGGGCCCCCAAGAGGGGGGAGAAGGAGGAGCCGAGGGAATGGTAGGGGAGGAAGAAATGGGTCTCCCCCCTCTGCCCCCGTGATTGACTCCGTCTCCGGATAGGAAGCCTCGCCCCCGCAGGAGGAAAAGAAAATGGATTCGGCCGGATAGTCCAAGCACTCCGGACGAGCTCGGAGAAGGGCTTGCGGATCCTCCCCTGACCAATAGGAACTTAGGGTTGATCAGTATCCTGACGATGTTGAGGAACTTGTCTAATTTGTTGCGGGGGAGCGTGCCTCTGATCGGACAATGATAAAGATGGACAGCGTCCTGTGTGCGCTAAAAGCTGCCGATATTAAGGGCGGCCTACTTCATTCCTCAGGAGTTTAAGCTACTCATTTCGGGCCGTGTTCTTTGTCCAACTACTGAGTTAGAGAAGAGTTTCTGTATGTTCCCCGAGGACGCATTCATCTCGGGACTGAGGTTGCCGCTGCACCTGTTTATCAAGAGGGTGCTAAGGTGGGGGGAGCTGAACTCGATGCAGAATGGGCCCAACTCGTGGAGCACCTGGTCTGTTTTATCATAAAGTTCCAGGAGAAGGGGGTTAAGCTGTCACGCCCCGCTTTCCAAAAATACGGAATACGAGTACGTAACAAAAGTCTAGCGAATGATTTTCATCCTCCACAAGCTGTTTCAAGAATCTTTGGAACACATCACTGGAATAATCTGTAGCGCCCCAAATTTCCAATATAATATCTTAGAAATACGTGGCACAATTCCCAGCATCAACTTCAATTGCAATAGTAAACACAATCCAAAAACACAGATAATTTTTATTTCAAACTTTTATTACAACAATCTTTACAACACAGCGGAATACAAAACACCTTGAATTACAAACTTTCTTTTTACAACACTGCTTTACAAATTTTACACAAGCTCTATTATCTCAAAACTATCTTAAGCATCCAAACCCCAAGCTCTAAGAAACAACCTGAAAAATATGAGGCTAGAGATAATCCTAACCCCCAAAACTAAAGGGGTCAGCCATAACGGTGTGAGTGACATAAAAACAAAGCAACATAATTCAATCATAAAACACTGAGTCCTCAACAATATGTATTAACAGCAAGAAATAATGAAATGGGAAATGACAAATAAGTAACGCATGAAAACATCAAGGAATATAAGATAGTAAATAGTAATTCATTAAAACGTCAAGTGAATCTAGACTAAGTGTCAAGTGTAGAAAAAACAGGAAAACACAAGCATAAAACCAAGTCAAGAAAACACAATCTCTATATGCTTACTCTCGAATGCATACTTGTCGGATTCTGTGCATTCCATAGTACATAGGTCCGGTGCAAGCCCTTAACGATCTCTACTTTATAGGGATAATCCCTCGTTATGCAACTAATCCTACCATGGTGATGGAAAACAAGATCCAGAATACTCCGCGAATAGGCACCACAGCCCTCGACGCTCAAGCATTATGTAAGATAGCTCAAAAACAATCAGAGAATCATCTTCCAAACTCGTGTACCCCACGAATAGGCTTGCAAGGCCCTTGATGTGCAGATCCACCAGGTACATTCCGTGAATAGGCCTGTCGACCCTCGGCACGCGAATGCACTCTGCATGCTCCGTGAATAGGCCTGCAGACCCTCGACACGCAAACACACAAATGTCCTCTCGAGACATAACAACAAACAGTCCTGGATCGCATCCGTTGGACTAACAAAACCATGAGCCTATACTTACGTTTTCCAAGTTCCATCACATCCCCACTAGTGCCTGTCCTTAAGTTGGTTATTATTAAAAACACAAAATCCCCATTTCTAGAGTTAGTGTATCATGCCAGACTTAAATACTCAACAACAACTAAACCAAGACCCCCAGGTCTAACTCAATAATCTCAACTTGCCGGTTCACAGGACTCCCACTCAACTCCTAAAGATCTCAATAAGACAAAAACTCACAAATCCATCGTTAAAACGATCATAGGGAGAAATCTCTCCAATCAACAAAACTCAAATCTTTATAAAATTCCAGAATCCAAATCCAACAATAGAATATCTTGAAAACATATGTTCTGTAGAAACAATAATATTTAGAATAGTAAGTTACTGATCCAAAAACATTTAAGGAAGCAACCATTTAAAGAACACCTGGAAACTCAAGAAAAACATTAGAATCAGTCGACTGTAAAAGGTCATCAGTCGATTATCCAGAGCGAAAAACCAACATCTTTAAGAAAATAAAATCTAAGTATTGACGGTCGACTGTAAAAGACACCAGTTGACTGTCCAGAGCAGAAATCCAACCTTTTTAAGAAAATAAATTTTAAGTGTTGACGGTCGACTGTAAAAGACACCAGTCGACTGTCCAGAGCAAAAATCCAACCTTTTTAAGAAAATAAATTCTAAGTGTTGACGGTCGACTGTAAAAGACACCAGTTGACTGTTTAGAGCGAAAATCCAACACCTCGAGAAAATATCAAAATAGAGTAGAGACAGTCGACTGGAGAAAAGGTTCAGTCGACTGTTCCGCACGAGATTTCAGGAAAAACGAGAAAACACAGTAGCCAGGTAGCGACGGTCGACTGTCGAAACATACCAGTTGACTGCCTCACCTACAGACTGCAGTTTGGGTTGTACATAATTCAACCGATACGAAGATTTACTTTACAAAAACAAAATCTATAAAAAGTATATTTCTGATATGATCAAATACAACTTATAGGATATACAAAGATCCATAAAAACCAATCAAAACCGCTTGAATTGATAAAATAGCTTTTTGATGAACTTCTTCAAAGTAAAAACAAGAACGTGTGCATATATCAAAATTAGAGTTTTTAAGAATCAATCATACATCAAAATAACTTTCTTTTATATTCCAAAACATATCAATGCCAAAATAAGTTGAGATATAGTCAAATCCTTCCAAAACACTTAAAACTCAATTTCTTCTTAAACAAAAAAAATACTATATTCATGAAAACGTTCGTGCATGTTCGTGCACCAAAGAAAACTTCACCAATCCCTCAATCAAAAATAACGAATTATTCAGTAATCCAAATTCTAAGTAATATTTTTTCACAAAAGTGCAAATCCCCAAATTTAGTCAAAAATGTACCAAATCCAAATCTAGACATCGAAACTCAAATCCTCAAGACATGGTCTTTTAATCCATTACTCATTCTCAAAATTCCTCAAACTCAGTCTCAACTATTCTCAATAGTTGATTCATAACAAATTTATCATTAATATGGCCAAGTTGCTTTCATCCAACTCACCAACAGTCCAAAAATCTCATCTTTAATTAATTAATGCATAACATTCATCATACTCAATCAAATCAGCAATAATCCAAAAGAAATAGCCTACTCACAATTTATATTAGGTTCTCCTACAATCCAAAATCATCCACATGCAAATTCTACTCACAACAACTAGGGTTCTTCTCAAAGATCCAATTTTTATCATCCATCCAACATACATATTCATACTAAACCCTAGCATGCTTTCAAATAGAAGAAACACCACATACAACATACATAAAACAAAAACAACAAAACAATTTACATCACTCACCTCGATGGAGAGATCGAATGAATGTAACAAAGCAAGATGAAGAATCCCTCCTTTGCAAAGAATCCAAGATCCCCTCTTTAAATCTCCAAGAAAATAAAAATAATAAACCTTGTGTCATGCAGTGAAAGACGGCTGCACTCCATCTTTTAAATAGGCCGAAAATTGAAGGATTAGGGTTTTAAACACATTTGCAAAATAATCCTTTAACAAATTATTACTTTACATATATAAACCATTCTTTATAAAGTAGTTAAAATAAGTTAAATAAATTAAAACCAAATCAGATCCTTTTACTACTGAGTTGTCCAGCAATCCAGCACAGCCCAAAAATAAAGAAAATTCGGATTTGTACTCAGGGTGGCAATTTTGCACAAAAGTCCTTCTTTTTGTAATATTTGCAAATACATTATAAAATATTTGTAAAAAAATCCAGAAAATTCAAAAATAATATCTAATAATACATATTATATTTTCCAATTAAAATATCTGACTTTTACTTTCCAGGAAAATATTTGCACAAGATCCAACATAAATTCCATATTTGCAAAAACACCATATTTGTTTAAATCTTTACCAAATCAACTCTAAATAAAATTTAAATATATTTTAATTTCAATGATGACCATGGAAAGCCGAAAAATCATGAATTTTTTTTTCATTATTTATTTGAGTTCCAAACGGCCTTTTACAATCCAATATTTAGAATATACTCTATTATAAATATGAGAATTTATTAAAAATATAAAATTGGATATTTACACCAAAAATATTTGCACGTGTTTTGCACGAAAAGATAAATCTTTAGAAAAATATTTATTAAATCTCCCAGAAAATTATTTTAATTGATTTATAAATGTTTATAATAATATTTAAAAATACGGGGTACTACATAATCAGAGTCAGAAGCAAAAGGCATAACCATTCATATATACTTGCAACAAATTAGCAACAAGAATTTACTTGAAACCAAATACAATATTCTCAAATAAATCAGAGTCTGGAGAAAACAAATATCCTGGGTCACATCGCCCAAATACAAGTAATATCCAAATAACCAAAATACACTTTATTCAAGTTCAAGCATCATGAAAATAATAATAATAAAGCAGAGTCTCCAGCATTTAAAACATCATCTCTCCAATACCTTCAGGCAGCTGACCATTCTGATATGCAATTAAGTAAACTTGTAGGAAAAAGAGAAAAAAAAAGATAAGTACCCATCAATTGCAAGTAGCAGGTCACAAATAATGTAGGATACAAGCACATGAGGAAAGTAACTAACAACATGGTATACTAACAGGTATGGGTAACATATGTCGAGTGTCAAGTCAACAAGTAAACATGTTAACATGTATAAATTATCAGGTAATCAGCTAATCAGGTAAACATGGTCAACAGGTAAATATGTATCAAGTAGCAGGTAATCAGGTAAACAGGTAACAAGTAATCATGTAACAGGATATTCAGGATAATTAGGTAACAGGTATACAGGTAACAGGTAATCATGTATCAGGTAAACAGATATCAGGTATCATGTATCAGGTTATGCCAAGTCTAATCTTATTATTTACTATCTAGGTAGCACTCATGCATCCCACCTTACATGGTTGCTACAACAAAACAGTTTCACTTAGTAAGATTTCATAGTGGAGTCCATAGGGCAGTGTACTTAGGTACAGGAAACAGGAATAGGTAGAACCTAGTGGTTCTCTTCTGAGTACACCTTCCTAAGGGAAGTAGTGCAGTCAGGTACATGAAACAGGTATAACCTAGTGGTTATCTTCCGAGGACACCTTCCTATAGGGAAGCATGAAATTAGGTACAAGTAAACAGGATCGTGAATTATGTAGTCATGAACAGGTAACAGGCAGGCAGGACATAGGTCCTCTTCTAAGTACACGTTTCTATATTTTTCACTACTAGATCTTCCCTTAAACCCCGACTTAGTTACTTTCATTATTATGGTCATCAACATGCATGAGTGTGTATGAAATAATGTCAAACTAACATGGAATAATCAGGTTTAGGTTCAGGGAAACAAATAATCAAGCATGGATAATATACATTCACATATACGAGCAAAATAGTGTATGTTCAGAATCAGGATAGCAAGACCAATCGGTACTAAAATAGGGATTCTGTTCTCTACAGAAATACAAACCTAGATCCGTCAAAGGATCTGGAAACTAGACATCCACACGAATCCAACGAGTATAATTAAGTCACATACTAGTTTACAACAACACAGGTCAAAACTGATTTGAATACAGAATTTTGGTTTAGCCAGAAAACAGGGGAACAACTTCAAAAGCAAGAAAACAGCATGAAAACACATCAAATTATTCCACAAAAAATCTGGGGTATTCCCTATAGTTATTGACTGAAAATAACAAGTTTCATAATATTCCAGTAAGTATAATTCAGCCATCAAAAATAGGAAGCAACACAAAAACATAGTTTGGACGAATCTGGAATTCTCAACACTGCTGTACGGAAACTAGGATATCTCGTAACCAGTGAATCGAAATCCAATTCCGCCAAAAGGATATGAAAATAGATGAGTTATACTAACTTTCATATTTCACAAAGAATTTTCATACAGTATAAGGAATTGTAGTGAAAACAAAGTTCTTTACTGAACAGCACGCAATTTACAGCATGAGAAGATTTTAGAAAAGAGCATGAAACACCACATAAAACTTGTCTT
Organism: Hemerocallis citrina; assembly: GCA_017893485.1. Taxonomy (NCBI): domain Eukaryota; kingdom Viridiplantae; phylum Streptophyta; class Magnoliopsida; order Asparagales; family Asphodelaceae; genus Hemerocallis; species Hemerocallis citrina. Next base: position 857,318 of record JACEHZ010000665.1, on the reverse strand, counting down.
TAAAATTCATCAAAAATCTAGTTAGTCCCTAATATCATAAGGAAACACTGAGAGAAATATTAGGTCAAGATATTATGTATAAAATTGTTCTTGAAAATAATTTATTAACAAAACCAACCCAAAACAGAATCTGGAATTGATTGACATGTCTGTACCCAAACATTCATAACTCAGTCATACAAAATCCAAATCAAGTAAAACTAGTGGAGTTTGAAAATAGAAAAAAATATGTAAAATCCATCTTTTATTTTGGAATTAAGATTCGGACTGTAGTATGGACGAAAACAATAATTAAAACAGAACAAGCAGCAAATACAGATTTCACACCTCTAATCAAGAACATCATAACTTTCACAATATTGATCCAAACACCACTAAACTTGAAATACAACCTACCAAACATCTTAACATCATGATTTAGGGTTACTAACATGTCTACTCCTATTATTTCACATGGGTATTCATCCAAACGTCAATTCACAGAATTACTCACATACATGGTTCAAAATCAAGATTTGGGTAAATCCTAGGTTATCTCCTGTCAAAATTGGCGTCATAAGTCATCTATGGCCAAATTATCACAATAGAGACAAAACCCATCAAGAAAAACAAGTTTTTGGCTATCTCTAAACCCAACTACACTAGATGTGAACTTTTTGACTTGTATCAACCTAATGAATTGTAGTGCAAGTCACTTGCCTTGTAATGGAGTAGAATATGATGCAAATAGCACTAGGAGAAAAACCCACGAACTATTCCTCTCCAAACGCGAATCCAAGCAAATCCACAAACAAAACTCCCACATGAACAACCTCCTTGATGCAACGAACGAAGTGGAGACTACCCACTTTAAGGAACACCAAGAGAAGAGATAAGGGATCCAAAGATGATGTCTTTGATGTTGATGGTGGTGTTTGTGGTGATCGGCAATCAATAGAAGAGGATTATGGTGGTCGGGTTGTTAGGTTTTGGTAGGGATGGCCGGGTGTAAGAATAGGAGGTTTGGTGGTGGCCAGTTTTGGAAGGTGAGGCAGGCTCGGGTTGAGGGATGTATGCAGCCGGGAGTTCAAAAGGAGGGAGAGGCCGGATGTTGGAGGAGAGGGAGAAAGATTAATTAGGTTTAGGGTTAGGGTTTTGGGGTGTTAGGGTATTTATATAGGAGATTAATGTGGGCTAATGGGTTGTGGGTATGGGTATGCAGTAATAGGTATACAAATGGGTAATAGGTATTGGGTAGATTTCAATTTGGGATACAATTTGTAGTGAATTCTATGGCTCCTAAAAATCTCATTAGGGGTCAAAAATCATAGGTTTGGAAAATCACCACCAAAATACCATCTCAACACCATTGAAAAATATAATGAAGATAATGAGGCCAACAATGAAGAAAAGAAACCAAAATGGAGAAAACGAACCAAAACGACGAACAAACAACACAAGGAGCTCAAAATGAAATAGAATTGAAATATATATATATATATATATATATATATATATATATATATATATATTGAAAACAAGTCTAATATTTCGTCCTCGAAATTTCGTCCTACCCACCTAACAGAAAAATTTCGTCCTCGAAATTCAAAAGAAAGATACATAGGGTAACCCCAAAGCAAAGAAAAAACAAAACAGAACCAAAGCAACCACTCAAACAAGTGAGAAAATTTCTACTGAATCTCCTCCTCCAATTCCCAAGTCGACTCACCAGGCGAGTGAGGATTCCAAGCAACATGAACCAGCTTGATGACCTTGTTCTTAAGCACTTTCTCCTGCCGATCCACAATAGCAACTGGCGGAATCTCACAAGTCAAATCCGGCCGAACGGTCAACTCAGGATAGTCGATCACGTGGCTCTCATCTCGGATATACCTCCTGAGTTGTGAGACATGAAAAACAGCGTGCACTCCTGATATAGCTGGCGGCAATGTAAGACGATAGGCCACCTTTTCTACTCGCTCTAAAATCTCAAACGGTCCAATAAACCTCAGGTTAAGCTTGCCCCCGCCACCGAACCGAATGACACCGTGCCATGGCGATACCTTGAGGAAAACATGGTCACCAACAGCAAACTCCAATGCCCTGCGATGGACATCAGCCCACCACCTCTACCTGTCTTGAGCTGCCTGCAAGTGCTTCCTGATCTGAACCACTGCATCAACTATCTTGGTGATCAACTCTAGACCCAACAACTGCCTTTCGCCAACATCATCCTAGCACACTGGTGACCTGTACTTCCATCCATAGAGTGCCTCGAACGGAGCAGGTTTAACTGGCTTGAAAGCTGTTGTTGTACGAAAACTCTACAAGATTCAAATGATCCTCCCAAGACCCACCAAACTGAAGCATGCAGGACCTCAATATGGCCTCAAGAATCTGAATAGTCTGCTCTGACTGTTCATCAGTCTGGGGATGAAAAGCTGTACTATACTTTAATTTACTTCCCAAACTGCTCTGAAGACTCTTCCAAAACTGAGATCTGAATCTCTTATCCCTGTCGGATACAATACTGACTGGAACCTCATGAAGTCTAACGATCTCTTGCATATACCTCTCAGCAAAGCTCTCATTAGACTGACCGACACGAAAAGGAATGAAGTGAGCACTCTTTGTCAAACAGTCAACAATCACCCAAATAGCATTATGACCCTTACGACTCCTCGGCAAAGCTATCACAAAATCCATGGTAATATGTTCCTACTTTCACTCTGGAATAGGAAGCGGTTGAAGAAGTCCAGCGGTTCTCTGATGCTCCGCCTTAACCTGCTGGCAGATCAAACACTGAGCAACATACTGAGCCATAGCCCATTTCATACCTTGCCACCAGAAATGAAGCTTCAAATTCCGATACATCTTAGTACCACTGGGATGGATAGAATATGAAGACTGATGAGCTTCTTCAAGTAACCTCTGACGAACTTCACCTTTCGGGGCACATAACCGGGAATCAAAATGAAGAGAACCATCTGAATGAATAACCATGTCCATCCTGGACCCAGACTCAACCTCAGCTCAAAAACTCTGCAAATGCGCATCACTAGCCTGTGGCTCTTTAATCTGCTCAATGAGAGATGACTGCAGTTGGAGCACCAAACAACTCCGACCAGAACTCGGCAACACAACATCAAACTCCAACCTCCTCGTCTGCTCAATGAGATCTCTCTGCTAAGTAAGAAACATAACTGCCGGTCTTCTGCTCAAAGCATTAGGCACCAAGTTTACTTTACTAGGATGGTATTGCAAACTGATGTCATAATCGGCCATAAGTTCCAACCAACTCCTTTGCCTCATGTTCAACTCCTTCTGGGTGAAGACGTACTTGAGACTTTTGTGGTCTGTAAAGATCTCCACTCAGTCTCCAAGCAAATAATGTCTCCACAGCTTCAAAGCAAAGATCACTGCTGCTAACTCCAAGTCATGAGTAGGATAGTTCTTCTCATGCGGCCTCAACTGTCTCGATGCATACGCAACAACATGGCCCTTCTGCATAAGAACTGTTCCAAGACCCTTACCAGAAGCATCACAGTGAACTAAAAATCCGCCCGAACCATCTGGAATAGTCAACACAGGCGCTAACGTCAATCTGTTCTTCAACTCAACAAAAGCCTCACTGCACTCATCAGACCAACAAAACTTTTGATCCTTCCCAATCAATTTAGTCAAAGGTCCTGCTATCTTCGAAAAATCCTGGACGAACTTCCGATAATAGCCAGCCAAACCAAGAAAACTCCTGACTTCTAAAACTGACTTGGGAATAGGCCAATCCTTTACAGCCTTAATCTTGGCAGGATCCATAGAAATACCATCGCCTGAAACAATATGCCCCAAGAAAGAAATCCTGTCGAGCCAAAACTCGCACTTGCTAAGTTTCCCATAGAGCTGATTCTCTCTCAAAGTCTGCAAAACCACTCTAAGATGCTCAGCATGATCTTCCCGATTCCGTGAATACCCCAAAATATCATCAATGAAGACCACCACAAACTTATCCAAGAACGGAGAGAAAACCCGGTTCATAAGACTCATAAATACAGCCGGCGAGTTCGTGACCCCAAACAGCATCACAAGATACTCAGAGTGCCCATATCTAGTCCTGAAAGCAGTCTTCGGTATATTTGTAGCCTTCACCTTAACTTGGTGATATCCAGAATGAAGATCCATCTTCGAGAAAACAACAGCTCTACTAAGCTGATCAAACAAATCATCAATCCTGGGCAACGGATACCGATTCTTCACAGTAACTCTGTTTAGCTCTCGATAATCCATACACATACGACGACTACCATCCTTCTTATCAACAAAAAGGACTGGAGTACCGCAAGGCGAAACACTAGGTCTGATGAAATCCAAATCAAGCAACTGCTGAATCTGCACCTTAAGCTCCGCCAGCTCAACCGGTGCCATCCTGTAGGGACTCTTCGATATCGGCTCTGTTCCAAGCTGAACATCAATATCGAATTTCACTTCCCTATCAGGGGGTAAGCCAGGCAACTTATCTGGAAAAACATCCATGAAATCCCAAACCACCAGAGGTGCAGCCTCACAGCCTGAGTGCAATTCCATCGCACAATCTACCTGCTCAACTGCAGTCTTTGCTCGACCAAGAGAAGATTCCTCGGCATGGAACTCAAATTCTTCCCGATCTGGAATTCTGAAGAAAAATTTCTTGGTACGACAATCAATAAAGGCATGGGCTTCACCCAACCAATCCATATCCAGAATAACGTCAAATCCTGAAATTCCAATTATAATCATGTTGGCTTTGAAATCTGCATCCCCAATAACGAGATACATTGCCTGCACTCACGGGAACAACTGAAAACTCCACTACCTGTCACGATGTTCCAAGGCTCTGACATGTTGCTGCATTCTAACTGATGGCAAGCAACAAATCGAGAGGAGACAAAAGAATGGGTTGGCCCAGAATCAAAAAGAACATATGCAGGAAAAGAGAAAACAAGGATGATACCTAAAAGAAATCAAAGACAAGGAGAAAGCAAAGACAATCAAGAGTAAGGGGAAAACAACGATGCAGGAAACATAGCAAAAGGAAGCAAAGTAAGACAAAAAGGGAATAAACAAAAGGAACAAAACAACAAAATAATAAAGCAAAATATACCTGCCACAACTCCTTCAGCGGTCTCAGCATCTGCGGCAGTCAAGTTGAAAGTTTGACCTCTCCTCGGAACAGTGGTCCTCTGACCGACATTCTGGCATTGATGAGGAAGTGGTGGCCTAACTGGACCACGAGCTGGAACTCCCTGCTGATCAGGACCCCTGGTTGGAAGAGCCATCTGCTGAAACGGTTGGGGACAATCTCGCACTGCATGATCAGTAGAGCCGCACCTAAAGCATCGGCAATTGGTGCGCCTACATTCCTTGCGATCATGCCCAGGCAACCGACAGAAATCACAGTAAGTACTCCTCTGAGAACCAGCAGTAGAGTAAGGAGTTGCCCTGACTAGATGGGTGGGAACAGACCTCCGAATAGGACCACTAGAAGGTCTAGCAACAGCAGCGGGAGCAGTCTGCTGAGAATAGGATGAACCACCACGAGCCTGCTTCTGAGCTCGAGCTGCTTCAAGGGCCTCAGCATAAGTACGCAGACGAAGAGAGACCAGATGTCTCTTGATATCCTGCTTAAGCCCATTTGTGAATCTACGAGCCCTATCCTTTTCGGTTTCCACAAGAACGGCAGTGAAGCGGCTAAGCCTATTAAACTCAGCAGCGTACTCATCCACTGTCCTGGAACACTGTTGCAAGAAAGTCCATGTTACAACATTCATAATAGTTCATGCAATATTGTAACAAATCCAAAATGGAACAATGACTTAACCTGTTTTAGGGCCAGGAATTGCTGTTCCATCTCAACTCGAGTACTACTGGGGAAGAACTTCTCCAAGGATCCTCGAGTAAAAGTAGCCCAAGCAGTAGGCCTTTCAAGGTGCTCAGACTCAGCCATCCACCAGATATGAGCTAAATCCACCAGCTGGATGGAAACAACGTCCACCCGATCAGCCTCTGCAACATGAGCCGCTACCAACAAGCACCCAATCCGGATCAGCCACCGTTCAGCCTCCAAAGACGTTTCAGTGCCGAAAAAATGATTGGGATGCAGCCTCATAAAGTCTGTAACTGTCCCTAGGTGAGGCGGAAGAGTTGCCTGTACAGGCGCAACAGGAGGCGGAACCTGGGCAGCTTCAAGGGCAGCCATCACTAGATTACTGTGGTTTTGCTACTGATTAATCAGTCGCTCAAGCACAGCAGTGACAACCTCAATCGGATCAACCTGTGACTGGGAAGTAGAACCTCTGCGAGCCATAGTCTGCACAAAACAAAAAACAATTAGAATCCAAAATCTGAGTTGGTATTATGTTTCATTTATGCATGCATGGTTGGTGAAGTGTTGTGCAGATCCCAGTTCGAGCCAAGCTTGTCTAATATATTATTTGCCTAATACATTAACCAAACCTGATGCTCTGATACCACTAAAAATCCTGTCACGCTCCGCTTCCCAAAAAAAGGAATACGAGTACGTAACAAAAGCCCAGCGAATGATTTTCATCATCCATATGCTGTTTCAAGAATCTTTGCAACATATCAAAGGAATAATCAGAGTCAGAAGCAAAAGGCACAACCATTCATGAATACTTGCAACAAATTACTAACAGGAATTTACTTAAAACCAAATACAATATTCTCAAATAAATCAGAGTCCGGAGAAAACAAATATCCTGGGTCACATCACCCAAATACAAGTAATATCCAAATAACCAAAATACACTTTAATCAAGTTCAAGCAACATGAAAATAATAATAAAAAAGCAGAGTCTCCATCATTTAAAACATCATCTCTCCAATACCTTTAGGTAGCTGACCATCCTGATCTGCAATTAAGTAAATTTACAGGAAAAAGAGAAAAGAAAAAGACAAGTACCAATCAATTGCAAGTCGCGGGTCACAAATAATGTCGGATACAAGCACATGAGGAAACTAACTAACAACATGGTATACTAACAGGTATGGGTAACAAATGTCAAGTGTCAAGTCAACATGTAAATAGGTAAACATGTATAAATTATCAAGTAATCTGGTAATCAGGTAAACATGGTCAACAGGTAAATATGTATCAAGTAGCAGGTAATCAGGTAAACAGGTAACAAGTAATCATGTAACAGGATAATCAGGATAATCAGGTAACAGGTATACAGGTAACAGGTAATCATGTATCAGGTAAACATGTATCACGTATCATGTATCAGGTTATGCCAAGTCTAATCTTGTTATTTACTATCTAGGTAGCACTCATGCATCCCACCTTACATGGTTGCTACAACAAAACAGTTTTGCTTAGTAAGATTTCATTGTGAATTCCATAGGGCAGTGTACTTAGGTACAGGAAACAGAAACAGGTAGATCCTAGTGGTTCTCTTCCGAGTACACATTCCTAAGGGAAGTAGTGCAGTTAGGTACAGGAAACAGGTATAACCTAGTGGTTATCTTCCGAGAACACCTTACTATAGGAAAGCATGCAATCAGGTACAGGTAAACAGGATCTTGAATCATATAGTCATGAACACGTAACAGGCAGGCAAGACACAGGTCCTCTTCCAAGTACACATTTCTATATTTTTCACTACTAGATCTTCCCTTAAACCCCGGCTTAGTTACTTTTATTATTATGGTCATCAACAGGCATGAGTGTGTACGAAATAATGTCAAACTAACATGGTATAATCAGGTTTAGGTTTAGGGAAACAAATAATCAAGCATGGATAATATACATTCACATATACGAGCAAAATAGTGTTTGTTCATAATCAGGACAGCAAGACCAATCAGTACTAAAATAGGGATTCTGGTCTCTACAGAAATGCAAACCTAGATCTGTCGAAGGATCTGGAAACTAGGCATCCACACGATCCAACGAGTATAATTAAGTCACATACTAGTTCACAACAACATAGATCAAAACTGATTTGAATACAGAATTTTCGTTCAGCCAGAAAACAGGGGAACAACTTCAAAAGCATAAAACAGCATGAAAACACATCAAATAATTATACAAAAAATTTGGGGTATTCCCCTATAGTTATAGACTCAAAATAACAAGTTTCATAATATTCCAGTAAGTATAGTTTAGCCATCAAAAATAGGAAGAAACACGAAAACATAATTTGGACGAATCTGGAATTCTCAACACTGCTGTACGAAAACTAGGATATCTCGCAACCAGTGAATCGAAATCCAATTCCGCCAAAAGAATATGAAAATAGATGAATTTTAATAACTTTCATATTTCACAAAGAATTTTCATACAGTATAAGGAATTGTAGTGAAAACAGAGTTCTTTACTGAACAACGTGCAGTTTACAGCATGAGAAGATTTTAAAAAAGAGCATGAAAAACCACATAAAACTTGTCTTTAAAATTCATCAAAAATCTGGTTAGTCCCTAATATCATAAGTAAACACTGAGCAAAATATTAGGTCATGATATTATGTATAAAATAGTTCTTGAAAATAATTTATTAACAAAATCAACCCAAAACTGAATATGGAATTGATTGACACGTCTGTACCAAAACATTCATAACTCAGTCATACGAAATCCAAATCAAGTAAAACCAATGGGGTTTGAAAATAGACAGAATTATCTAAAATCCATCTTTTATTTTTGAATTAATATTCGGACTGTAGCATGGAAGAAAACAACAATCAAAACAGAACAAGCAGCAAATACAGATTTCACACCTCTAATCAAGAACATCATAACTTTCACAATATTGATCCAAACACCTCCAAACTTGAAATACAACCTACCACACATCTAAATATCATGGTTTAGGGTTACTAACATGTCCACTCCAATTATTTCATATGGGTATTCATCCAAACATCAATTCCCAGAATTACTCACATACATGGTTCAAAATCAAGATTTGGGTAAATCCTAGGTTATCTCCTATCAAAATTGGCATCATAAGTCATCTATGGCCAAATTATCACAATAGAGACAAAACTCATCAAGGAAAAACAAGTTTTTGGTGGTCTCTAGACCCAACTACACTAGATGTGAACTTTTTGACTTGTATCAACCTAATGAATTGTAGTACAAGTTACTTGCCTTGTTATGGAGTAGAATACGATGCAAATAGCCCTAGGAGCAAAACCCACGAACGATTCCTCTCCAAACGCGAATCCAAGCAAATCCATGAACAAAACTCCCACACGAACAACCTCCTTGATGCAATGAACAAAGTGGAGACTACCCACTTCAAGGAACACCAAGAGAAGAGAGTAAGGGATCCAAAGATGATGTCTTTGATGTTGATGGTGGTGTTTGTGGTGATTGACAATCAATAGAAGAGGATTATGATGGTCGGGTTGTAGGGTTTTGGTAGGGATGGCCGGGTGTAGTTGTAGGAGGTTTGGTGGTGGCCGGTTTTGGAAGGTGAGGTAGGCTCGGGTTGAGGGATGTATGCAGCCGGGAGTTCAAAAGGAGGGAGAGGCCGGATGTTGGAGGAGAGGGAGGGAGATTGATTAGGTTTAGGGTTAGGGTTTTGGGGTGTTAGGGTATTTATATAGGAGATTAATGTGGGTTAATGGGTTGTGGGTATGGGTTTGTAGTAATAGGTATACAAATGGGTAATGGGTATTAAGTAGATTTCAATTGGGGATACAATTTGTAGTGAATTCTATGGCTCCTAAAAATCTCATTAGGGGTCAAAAATCATAGGTTTGAAAAATCACCACCAAAATACCATCTCAACACCACGGAAAAATATAATGAAGATAATGAGGCCGAAAATGAAGAAAAGAAACCAAAATGGCAAAAACGAACCAAAACGCCGAACAAACAACACAAGAGCTCAAAATAAAATAGAATGGATATATATATTGAAAACAAATCCAATATACGGTTCAGAAAAATAAAAGAGAGCTAAAAATACACAAAATGAAAAAATACACTCCAAAATACATAAAATGAAAAACAGAGGTTACACATGCCGAGACTCAAGTATTTCTGTGCTGTCTTGGGGGTGAGCTCGCTCAGAGAAATGGAGGGGATCTTCTACATGTCACCATACCCCCACAAGAGAGTGATGCACGGACATCCGGACTCGATAAAGCCATGGAAGGAGAAGTACCGTGTGGTCCAGAGCGAGACGCCTTGGAAAATTCCCATAGTCTAGAATTTTTACTAGCCGAACCATAAATTCCCGAGGCGGAGGAACTTGACAGAAAAGGAGTGGGCGGAGGTGGACAAAATCATAGAGGGGCACAACATCAGTTGGTCACGCATCACAGAGTTACATCTGGCACTGGCCGGACTGAGCCCACCTCCCCCTTGTATGTTTTTGTTTTTACTTTGCTTAATTTTTTGCCTTCGCTTTAACATTTTTCTCTTTCTTTAGCTATGGATGCGAAGAACCACGAGAAAGGGAATGCCCTCCTGGTCCTGGCTGCGAAGAAGAGGGCCGATAGGGAAAAGGCTGCCAAGGAGAAGGTTGCCTCGGCAGCAGGGCTATCCAAGGGGGCGGCCCAAGGATCTTCAGAGCCACCTCCGAAGAAGTCAAAGATAAGCCACTTGTCTAGAGGGCTATAGGAGGCGGAGCTGAGCTCTAGTAGCAAGAAGGTGGCGGAGGTTTTGAAGGCAGGGACCCCAGCACTCTGCCCGGATGCCAGGGAAATGGTGGGCCAGAAGGGTCTAAGGCCGTTCGCCCCGGATTGGGCGGTGAAGGAGGGTGACTCCATGACGGATGGCTCGATCGCTGTGGAGGTGAAGGAAAAGCTCATCACCAAGCACGACCGGATTAATCTGGCGACATAGACGTCTGAGGTGGCCCATATGAAGTGGGCTAAGGTGCATATCGTGGTAAGTTTTTGTGATTTATCTTAGTGTTTATGATTTTTGCGTCTAACTTAATTCTGCTCGGGGCACATATGAAGAAGTGCTTGGGGAAGGAGATTCAGTTCGAGAAGCAGAATGCCAAGCGGTATCTCCGAGAGGGAAAGAAGCTGAAGGACGAGCTGACGGCGGCTCAGGGAGCCCATGCGGTCCTCCAAGCATAGATGGCTATTCTGCAGGATTAGCACGTGCACGAGATCGCGGCATTTCGGGCCATGGCCAAGCAGGCATATGACGCATTGGACATGTCCTCGGTGGACGAGCTGATCCAAGCTTAAGACGATGCATACGATCGGGCCAAGGGGCACTTCCTGCACCTCTACCCAGAGGCCAAGATCGACCACCTAAACTACGGGTGGGCGCCTTCCACACTTTCGCTGAACCCCGGCGGTGAAGAAGACGAGGCTCCGAAGGATCCTCGTCTGGAGAATGCAGGGGATATCCCGGCTGCCGAAGAGGTGCCAAAGTAGTGTAGGACTTTCTTTTTGATTTGTACTTGCCTTGTGCGGACTGGCCATTGCTTTTTGTAACACTATTTTTGAATTTATAAAAACACAATTTTTGCCAACCCTCTGTGACTTGTCATTTTGAGCAAGCTTTCTTAGTGAATCGTTGTCTCTCCCCTATTTTTTCTAGATGAACGAGACTGCCGGGGCCGACCTTAGTTCCGTGAGGTCCATCGACGTCGGAATAAGCTGGAGTCCAAGGAGAGTGTGCTGACTTGCTATCGTAAGCAGGCTCGCGGCCAAAAAGCTGCGGTGAACTATTTTATGAACAAGTCCAAGGAGCTCAGCCTAGAGGCGGCTCGTTTGAAGAAGGCCCTAGTCGACCGTGATTGGGGGAGTGCTGAGACAAATTAGGCTCTATCTGATGTCTCCACTAGGCATCAGACCTCCGAATCTGTTCTTCGTGAGGTCGTCATTGAGGAGCTAGAGATTCAGAGGCTAAAGGTGCTGCTAGGCGTCGGACGACCCCGACTCGGCCGTCCAGAGCTAGGAGGCCCCTCTGTCTTAGGCTCCTCGCTGACCCTGTATCTGGAGATGGTGAGGCCTACTGATGCACAGATTTTGGTTGCGGGGACATCGACGATGGCGATGCCCAAGTAGGGGGATGAGATTGCTGGAGAGCGGAGTCGTTCCGCCGGGCTCGAGGCGGCTCTTGTAAGCCCGGAGGGTCTGGGGAGGGACCCTTAGGTAGAAGTATAGGAAGAATGCTTGTAATGTTTTTCGATTGTACTGTAGCCTTTGAGGGCATTTATGAATAAGACTTTATTTATCCGACCCTTGTTGACTTGGAAAAATTAGGATGTCGATTGCCCCTAGAATCAGGCTCCGAACCCCCTGCCTTGCTCGACAGCCGAGCCATTACTTCCGCAGATAGCCCTTAACGTGGGATGTTCATCTTCCGATAACAGTTAATGGAAATGTTTCATCTTCCGTCGTTTGGGCTCCACGATGTCAAAAATGTGCTTCTCCGGAGGGGTATATAACCCTCCCCCTTCACCAGAAGTTCATCAGGAATTGTCTTACTTAATCGCGAAATCTCACCGCCGGTGACTTTCCTGTCACCCTCTGACAATTCGGGGTTTCGGCTCCAAGGGTCGTTTACCTCGAGTTGTCAGTGGGTGAAAGGTGGGTCGATCCCGGTGGTGAGACTCGGGGTGTCCGCCGAAGGCGGGCACCCCAAAAAGGAATTTTTGGCCGAGAGTCCGGGATCGGTGGCTTCCCTGCCACCCTCTGACAATTCGGGGTTTCGGCTCCAAATGGTCGTTTACCCTGATTTTTCAGCAGGTGAGAGGTGTGTAGACCCAAGGTTCAGAATTTGGGGCTTTTGCCGAAAGCGAGTGCCCTAAATCTTAATAAAAACTTTTGGGTAGGGAGGAGAGATGGAATCCCGAGGGCCAAGTCCCCGTAGCTTTGAATGGCTATTGGGTCATGGCTCGGGGGTACTGCCGAGCGCGAAGCCCTATTAGCTAGAGAAAGCTAGGGCATGGCTCAAGGTGAGTGTCGAGGGTCAAGCCCCCTTAACTTGGTGGAAAAAGAGTTTTCGGGATGTGGCTCGGAGGCACTGCCGAGCGTAAAGATCCGTTAGTTTGAGAAAGCTAGGGCGTGGCTCGAGGTGAGTGCCGAGAGTCGAGCCCCCTTAACGTAAGAGAAAAGTTTTCGAGTTGTGGCTCGGAGGCGCTGTCGAGCACGAAGCCTTGTTAGCTTGAGAAAGCTAGGGCGTGGCTCGAGATGAGTGCCGAGAGTCGAGCCCCCTTAACGTAAGAGAAGAGTTGCCGGGTTGTGGCTCGGAGGTGCTGCCGAGCGCGAAGCCCTGTTAGCTTGAGAAAGCTAGGGCGTGGCACGAGGTGAGTGCCAAGAGTCGAGCCTCTTAACGTAAGAGAAGAGTTATCGGGTTGTGCCTCGGAGGCACTATTGAGCGCGAAGCCCTGTTAGCTTGAGAAAACTAGGGCATGGCTCGAGGTGAGTGCTGAGGGTCGAGCCTCTTAATGTAAGAGAAGAGTTGTCGGGTTGTGGCTCGGAGGCACTACCGAGCATGAAGCCCTGTTAACTTGAGAAAGCTAGGGTGTGGCTCGATGTAAGTGCCCAGGCTCGAGCCCCCTTAACTTAAGAGAAGAGTTGTCGGGTTGCGGCTCGGAGGCACTGCCGAACGCGAAGCCCTGTTAGCTTGAAAAAACTAGGGCGTGGCTCGATGTGAGTGCCGAGGGTCGAGCCCCCATAACTTGTTGGAAAAGCTTTGGTATGGATCGAGGTTACAACCAAGCGCCGAGCCCCAAGACTTGTCGGTAAAGCTTGGGTATGGCTCGAGGTTACAACCGAGCTCCGAGCCCCAAGACTTGTTGGTAAAGTCTCGGTATGGCTCGAGGTTACTGCCGAGGGTCGAGCCCCCTTAACTTGGCAGAAAAAATTAAAAAATCAAAAAAGTGTAGAGGAAACATAAAGTTTACACTTTGTTATTTACAAAAGGGAATAACACGCAAGTGCCGGTTATAATAGATCGGTTACATAAGTCTAGGCCTCTCCTTCGAGGAACTTGATGAGGTGCTGTGCATTCCAGGGCCTCTTGATAATCCTGCCTCTAGGTCTGCGAGCCGATACGTGCCAGGCTGGACCACTTCGGAGACCTTGTAAGGGCCCTCCCAATTAGGCGAGAGTTTCTGCTTTCCTCTGGGGTTGGACACCGCGAGTTTTCTGAGCACGAGGTCGCCCTGCCTGATGTCCGTCGAGCGGAACTTCTTGTTGTAGAATTTCTCGATCCTTTGTTGGTATATGCTTCTGTGAATGGCGGATATTTCCATGACCTCGTCGATGAGGTCCAGATTGGATCTGAGGTCCAAAGAGTTGTCTTCCTGGCTGAAGGCCATGATCCTAGGCAAGGGGAGGCCGATCTCGAGAGGGATAACAGCCTCAGTGCCGTAGGTGAGGTTGAAGGTGGATTCGCCCGTGGGGATCCTCTTAGTTGTTCCGTGCGCCCAGAGTACGCTTGGTAGCTCGTCGACCAATAGTCCCTTTGGAGAATTATCCAGCCGCTTCTTGAGGCTGACTAGGATCTGGCGGTTCACATTTTCGGCTTGGCCGTTGGACTTAGGGTGGCACACCGATGAGAAGCGTTGGCAAACGCCGATGTCTTGGCAGAACTTTCGAAAGTTTTTACCTACGAACTGGGTCCCGTTGTCGGTGATGAGTACCTATGGGATCCCGAATCGGTAGGTGATGTTCCTCCAGAAAAATTGTTGATTCTGATGTTCGGTAATTATGGCCAAGGGTTCAGCTTCGATCCACTTTGTGAAGTAGTCGATGGCTACCACCAAAAATTTCCTTTGACCCGTCGCTTGTGGAAAGGGGCCGACCAGGTCCATCCCCTACATGGCGAAAAGGGTCGGGTTGGATAGGGATCGGAGGTTGGCCTGGGGAAGCTTCTTCACCGACGAAAATCTTTGGCATGGGCCGCATCGCTTGACGAGGTCTTGGGAGTCTTGTAGCATTATAGGCCAGTAGTACCCGTGATTTAAGGCCTTTCGAGCGAGTAACCTGCTCCCCATGTGGCATCCGCCGATCCCCTCGTGCAGTTCCTTCAGAGCGTACTTCGCCTCATCTGGAGTTAGGCAACAGAGGTATGGCCTACCGTTGGCTGATGTGTATGAGCGCTTGAAGTGCGT
Organism: Hemerocallis citrina; assembly: GCA_017893485.1. Taxonomy (NCBI): domain Eukaryota; kingdom Viridiplantae; phylum Streptophyta; class Magnoliopsida; order Asparagales; family Asphodelaceae; genus Hemerocallis; species Hemerocallis citrina. The sequence goes on along the minus strand of JACEHZ010000665.1, from coordinate 842,248 downwards.
TCCTTCAATCAGGGTGAATCTTTCGGAGCGAAACCTGATCCTTCTTGCTTTGACTCGGTCTGGAGGGAGCTCTCCGTTCGAAAGGAATTTTCAAATGGGTGTCTTCCAGTTGTCCGGTTGGAGATTAGCGGCGAGGCAGGAGGCCTCTGGGAGGTCGATGCTAGGATTGAAGAGAACTTGGATCAGAACGGTGTTGTCGAGCCCTTCGAATGATGACAAGGCGAGCTTCAATAACGAATCTGCCTGGACGTTCTGTTACCTGGGGATCCGTTCTACCGAGTGGTATTCGAAAGACGGCAAGAGGTGATGGACTATAGCTAGGTACTGCACCATTCGGGGGTCATGAGCTTCGTACTCCCCAGTGATCTGGTTGACCACGAGCTGGGAGTCGCTGAAGGCCCTGACGTGTCTGGATCCAGACTTGTGTGCTAGGGTGAGCCTAGCAATCATTGCTTCATATTTCGTTTCGTTGTTCGAGGCCGGAAAATTCAGACGGAGAGAATACTGGAGGATGAAATTATCGGGACCCTTTAAAATGATGCCTGCTCTGCTCCCTCCCTTGCAGGACGAGCTATCAACATAAACCTCCCACACCGGGTCGGTTCCCTGGATGTCGCACGGCTCAAAAATAGTGCTTTCTGTGATAAATTTGGCGAGGGCCTATCCCTTGATGGCTATCCTTGATTGGTAGCTAATGTCGTACTGACTCAGTTCAGTTGATCACTTGACCAAGCGGCTGGAAGTCTCCGGCTTGTGAAGGACATCCTTGAGAAGCTGGTCCGTGAGGACCTGAACAGAGTGCGTTTGGAAATAAGGGCAAAGCTTTCGCGTGGCCATCACAAGTGCGTAGGCTTCCTTCTCCATTTTAGCATAACTCATCTCTGTCGAGAGCAAGACTTTGCTCACGTAGTAGAGGCTTTTGGACGCCGCCATCTTCCCGAACGAGGAAGGCACTGAGGGCGCTCTCCGAGGCTAAGAGATATAATTGTAGTGGCTCGCCTAGTTCAGGTTTACTTAGGAGTGGAGGGTTGGCGAGATAGGACTTCAGTTGTTCGAACACCTACTGCTGGGTGCCCCCCCACTCGAAGCCTTTGGCTCCCCGAAGAGCCTTGAAGAAGGAGAGTGACTACTCCCCCGATTTCGAGAGGAAGCGGCAGATGGTCGCCAGCCTCCCCGTTAGGCGCTGAACTTCTTTAATATTCCGGGGAGGGGCCATGTCTATAATGGCCTGGATCTTCTCGGTGTTCGTCTCGATGCTGCGCTGGCAGACGACAAACCCGAGGAATTTCCCGGAGGAGACGCCGAAGGTGCACTTGGCAGGATTGAGCCTCATGCCATGTGCTCGGATGACGCCAAATGCTTCTTTAAGATCGTTCACATGGTCCTGATCTCATCGGCTTTTGACGAGCATGTTGTCGACGTATACCTCCATGTTGTGACTGATCTGATTTTTGAAGACCCGGTTGACGAGCCTCTAGTAGGTGGCTCCGACGTTCTTGAGCCCGAAGGGCATAACTCGGTAGCAATACAAACCTTGGTCAGTTGCAAAAGACGTCTTGGCGATGTCGTGAAGGAACATGAGGATTTGGTTATAGCCTGAAAAGGCATCCATGAACGTCAGCAGCTCGTGACCCGATGTTGCATCGATCAGGGCATCGATGCTTGGGAGAGGAAAAGGGTCTTTTGGGCACGCCTATTGAGGTCTGTGAAGTCAATGCAGATCCTTCAGCTTCCACTAGCCTTCTTCACCATAACAACATTGGCCAGCCACTCCGGGTAGCTGACCTCCTGAATGAAACGAGTGGACAACAGTTTTTCCACCTCAAACTTCAGGGCTTGTTGCCTCTCCGGAGTGAACTTGCGTCGCTTCTGATGAATGGGTTTGGAGCCCAGGGCGAAGCTTAGTCGGTGCGTGATAATGTCCTTCGAAATCCCAGGCATGTCGGACGGGGTCCAGGCGAAGAGGTCGATGTTGCGGCGGACGCAATCAATCAGGCATTGCTTCAAGACTGGGGACAAGTGCATCTAACACAGAAATTTTTAGATTTGTCATCTTCCTTGAAAGAGACTTCCTCCAGTTTGTCTGCCGGTTCCGACTCTGGATGGTCTCTCTTGGGAGGGAGTTCAACCGTGTCGAGGAGAAATACACCGCCCCCGACCGCTGTCAAGTAGCACGAACAAGCCGACTCATGGTTGCCTTGGATGACCCTGACCCCAAGGTCAGTAGGGAACTTCCGTTTCAGAGGCTTGGAACGAGTAGAGCCTGTGTCGACTGAGGATGGCATTGTATGCTGCCTTGACGTTGACCACTATGAAATCCATCGACTCGGTTTGGAGGATAGGGGTCGTGCCTGCCGTAACATCTAGTGTCACAATCCCCTTAATTTGAACGGGGACGCCTGAAAACCCGTGATGGGTGTAACCGATGGGCTTGAGCTTTTCTCGGGGGAGATTGAGGTTCTCAAATACTTCTAAGAACAGGATGTTAACCGAGCTACCGTTGTCCACCAGGATACGGAGGACCTCGAAGTTGGCCATGATGAGACTGATGACGAGGGCATCGCAGTGCGAAAGCCGGACACCATCGAGGTCTTCTCCCGAGATGGAGACAGCCAGCTGTTGGACACGGGGGAGGGATGGTCCCAAACAGAATTGACCACTCCGACGAAGGGCTTGCAGGAGGTATTGGAGTCCCCTCCCATGGGTCTGCCATGGATGCAGTGGAGGATAGACGGTCCCCCTGCTTCTCCGGGTTCAGGGTCCCGCTCAGGGCGGCGGCTATTCGCTCGAGGAGGAGGCAAAGGCCTTGGGCTCCTTGGTTCTCTTCGGCCTTTGGGATTGATCCGGGCGAACTCCTTTAGATACCCTCATTGGGTGAGGGCTTCGATCTCGTCTTTGAGGGATCGGCAATGATCTATGTCGTGCCCGGTGTCTCGGTGGAAGCAGCAGTAGAACCTTTGGTCTCGCTTCTTGCCATTTTTCATCTGTCGGGGAGGGAAGCGAACGATCCCTTTGTCTTCCAATCTCTATTAAGATTGCCGAGATATTCTGAGTCAGGGGCGTATATCTCTCGAATCGGGGGACCAGGGGGACCCTTTTGATGCCAGTTGCTTCATTCACGGGCCTCTTGGAAGGCTTAGCATCATTGACCTTACGGTTCCCCTTAGCAGTGGCTTCCTTGGCACCCTCGGGATTGAGGGCCTCCTTGGCCCGGATATACTTCTCGACCCTGTTGAGTAGGTCGGGGAAGTCCACGGGTGGCTTCTTGGCCAAAGAAGCCGTAAGCTGGCCGTGGCGGACGTTGTGTCGGAAGGCTGCGGAGGCGACCCCTGCATCGAGGGAGGAAACCGACCTTGCCTCAGTGGTGAACCTCCGAACGAACTCCCGGAGGGATTCTCCGTCCTTCTATTTGAAGTCCATAAGGGAAGTGGGCAAGGAAACCAGCCTCTAGTTGTTCGAAAAAGAAGACCGAGCCAGGGGTAAGTTTGGAGAACCATTCCCGAGCCGGTCCACGGAGGGTAGTAGGGAAGGCGTGACAGAGGAGGGGATCCACAGCGCTCTGAATCATCATGAGGGTCTTGAATCCCTCCATGTATTCTGCAGAATCACCCTCGCCATTGTAGGTCTCGAATTGGGGAGGCCTGAAATTCTGAGGGATCTCGGCCTATAGGATTTCGGGGGAAAAAGGGGGTCCGGTCTGTCGATGACCGCGACTCGGTACTGGTTTGCCCTCGCCAAGATGGGCGAGGCAGTTCTCCATTTCCTCCAAGCGACGATGGACGGTGTCTGCCTGCTCCTGGGGACGAGCTGATCCGCGGGACTCACTGGCTCCTGTTCCTGACCGGAAGTCAGAACTATTGCGGACCTCGGTGGTCGGGCTGCCTCAAATGGCTTGCAGAATCTCGTCCCGAAAATTCTGGAATTCGACCCTTGTGACGGGGGCTTGCCCCACCTAGTCCTGCGGGGGACTGCACACCAGGGAAGGTTGTCGATGATGTTTCAAGACCGAGTTGGAAGTGGCCTCTCCCCTCGTCCGGTTGGCCGCGGCGCAAATCAGACACAATTGAAGGTGGGCCGTGCTGTTGAACTGAGGTTGGTTGGAACCCTGGTCATTTGCGTGGCTATGATGTAGGGGGTCCGAATGTCGTGCTGAGGTGACAGCACTTCTGGCTTTGGCAGCCATGGAAGGGCTCAGACCCGAGGTGACGACTCTGGCTGAGCTCTGAAGGACGATAGTACTTAGAAGGAAGGTTCCCACAGATGCCACCAACCTGATGTTGTTTGTTTTTGGGGTGTGGGGGCAACAGGTTTGAGTTCTTGTAATTTGTATAGTGGAAGTCCTAATGCGGTAGTGGCCCTGGTCCGACCCTGGGTAGCGGGAGCTGGCTCGAAAATAGCAGCAATGAGGCGGGGACCCGGTGCTCGGCTCGGATCCAGCTGCTGGGCTCGGATCTGGGGGCTCGGCTCTGTTCTGGGTAACTGCACTCTGCCTAGAAACACCGGGAGAAGTCCCGCGACAGGCTCTCCGACGATCTAGTTAGTCGGAAAAGCAATAGTAGCTAGGGTTTAGGGGCAGAAAGTTTGATTACCTTTGAATGAGGGAGGGGGTCTGGTATTTATAGGCAGAGGCAAATGGGTCTGGGACCTGTGCAGCCCGCGTCGGACCCATTTTCCTGTGGGCCTGAGGCGGTAACAGCCCGTTGGACTTCTGTTGACTTGATGATCAGGGAAGAGCGGGTTTTGAGGAGATCTGATGGCCCAGGAGGGGCCACATCATCTAACCCATATCACTAAGTATAAAATATTTAATGATGTTCAATATTTTTTCAGTGATTATCTAGAAAGAACAAAAACAAGTGTATCCATATTTTGTTTGGTACACTATTTGAGAGTTATTATAACAGATCCTTCTTTCTTCCTCTGGCTTTTAGAAGCCAAAAAGTCCAATATCCTAATTAATTACTGAATCCCCCCCCCCTCCCAAATAAGCATGTTTTTGAAACAAAATTCTAAAGAGGGTAACACGCCAAACTTATTCTCTGGGCGAGCTAGCTGTTATCACATCAGCTTAAGATACAGTTGGGAACTGCGACAATTCTTATAATGAAGCTACAATTCCCAACCATGGCTTCTTCATTAAAATTATATGCTTGCTGTAGTTGCGGCAAAAGTGTAAACATAGGTCGCAGTTGGAATTAGTGACTGTGTCTGAAAACTTTGAGACACAAAGAGCACACCTATTGGAGATAGAGATACTTAGAGAAAAATTCTAAGTCAAATTATGTTAAAGAGATGTTACAGTTGGGAACTACGATCTCATTTAAACTGAGGCTGTAGTTGGTAATTGCGGCCTTTGGTGGACCCCAATTTAAACAACCCACTTAAGTATCGGGTTCCATCTTCTCCATCTCATTTCTTCATCTTTCTCTCCCATTTCAAAACCAAATCTCAAAATCCTTGTTCCCAAATTCCTTCAACTCCTTTGATTCCTCTACCTTCGTCAAGTCTCTTCCAACTCTGTCACACCCCGCTTCCCAAAAATACGGAATACGAGCACGTAACATTGGCCCAATGAATGACTAATGTCACCCACAAGCTGTTTAACCGATCAACTCAACAATATAACCAATACAGAACAATTGTGCAGGAAATAATAATAATCTCATAAAAAATAATACTTGGAATGAAGCAATAAAAATATCCAAATATAATAATAATCCAATGTCGGGAACAAAATAAAATTCAGGACGTAAGCCCAAAATAGTAATATACATTAAGTTTATTAAAGCAATAAGCAATTAGAAAGCAATAGTTTTTAGAATATTTGTTTTCTAATTCCAGCAAGCAATTCTCTTTCATTACCTGTATAAACTTAAATAGAATGATGGGTGTCGACGGGAGGAGGTGGTGTTCTGGGGGTCGCCGGAGGTGGTGCCGGGGAGGTGGTCGGGAGTGATGGGGAAGATGGGTGAATAGTAAAAGTGGGCTGGGTTCATACGGGGAGAGAGAAATCGAGGAGAGAGAAAGAGGAGAGAGGAGAGAAATTGACGGCTAGAAAATTGTATTTTTGGGTTTTTAGGGTTTGTATTAGGGTTGTATTTATATGGTACAATTAAGGTACTGGGCTAGTACATTAGGGTCCAATAATATCGGATTTGGGGTTAAGAACAAACTGCAATTGGGTTTTAGGGTTCAATTAAGAGAGATCTAGGTCAATAGGGTTCAAATAAAAATACCCACAATTAAATAAAAGATAATAGGTTCAATAAGAAAAGCTCAATCAAGAAGAACGGAAAATTTTCATGAACAAATTTAATCAAAAAGAAAATAATCGAGAAAGAACAATAGTGTATTTAAAACATATATATATATATATATATATATATATATATATATATATATATATATAGAGAGAGAGAGAGAGAGAGAGAGAGAGAGAGAGAGAGAAAGGTTCGGGTGAGAACCATTCCCTGGGGTGAGAACCTAAGGGCCTATCACAGCCATTCATTTGACTAATATTAACGGTCTAGATGTAATCCGTTATAATTAATTAGATTAATTAATTTTTGCATTAAGATGTCAATCCCTTTAATTAAGGGATGGGGACCGCATAATAAAAGGAATGAAGATATTCGACAGATTATTAGGCAACATATATTGCCTTTTTTATTTTATTTAAAAGGAATGTAGATCACAGATTATTAGGCAACATATATTGCCTTTTTTATTTTATTTTCAGCCGAACCACAATCTTCATCAGGATGAACAACATTTGTTGCTACGTACAATGTTGCTAAATATGAAATTTTTATCCACTTACAATACAGTCAGTTGCTATATAGTGAACGAATTGGTGAAGGAACGAATTGGTGATGATTCTGAAGTTGATATTAAGTTGGGATACAAAATCTTCTCGAATAGCAACTGTAATAATTATAAATAGCAACTGTATAAATTATAAATAGCAACTGAAATAATTATAAATAGCAACTGAAATTGGTGAAGGAATACTATAAATAGCAACTGAAGTTAAAATTATAAATAGCAACTGAAGTTGCTATTGTATCTACTTACAATACAGTCAGTTGCTATATAGTGAACGAATTGGTGAAGGAACGAATTGGTGATGATTCTGAAGTTGCTATTAAGTTGAGATACAAAATCTTCTCGAATAGAAACTGTAATAATTATAAATAGCAACTGTATAAATTATAAATAGCAACTGAAATAATTATAAATAGCAACTGAAATTGGTGAAGGAATACTATAAATAGCAGCTGAAGTTAAAATTATAAATAGCAACTGAAGTTGCTATTGTATCTACTTACAATACAGTCAGTTGCTATATAGTGAACGAATTGGTGAATGAACGAATTGGTGATGATTCTGAAGTTGCTATTAAGTTGGGATACAAAATCTTCTCGAATAGCAACTGTAATAATTATAAATAGCAACTGTATAAATTATAAATAGCAACTGAAATAATTATAAATAGCAACTGAAATTGGTGAAGGAATACTATAAATAGCAACTGTAATAACTATAAATAGCAACTGTAATAACTATAAATAGCAACTGTAATAACTATAAATAGCAACTGCATAGCAGTTAATTAGCAACTGCATATCAACTGCATAAAAACTCAAAAAAAAATAGCAACTGTAAATAGCAACTCTAAATAGCAACTGTAATAACTATAAATAGCAACTATAATAACTATAAATAGCAACTGCAATAACTATAAATAGCAACTGCATAGCAGTTAATTAGCAACTGCATATCAACTGCATAAAAACTCAAAACAAAATAGCAACTGCATAGCAATTAATTGGCAGTTGCATAACAACTAGATAGAAAATCAAAACAAAATAGCAACTGCATAGCAATTATTTAGAAACTCAATTTTTAAATAATTCTGCAGTTGCTATTAATTTGGGAAACAAAATCTTCTCCAATATTTTACGGGAATAAATTATTTCTCTCTCCAATTTGACCAAATTTGCCTTAACCGTCGCACACAAAAAAAGGTAATTTATAATTATTCCTTTTATTACGCGGTCCCCATCCCTTAATTAAAGGGATTGACATCTTAATGCAAAAATTAATTAATCTTATTGTTTAATTTTAAAAAATCTTGACCGTTAAGATTACACAGATGAATGGCTAGGATAGGCCCTTAGGTTCTCACCCCAGGGTTGGTTCTCACCCGAACCGACCCCTATATATATATATATATATATATATATATATATATATATATATATATATATATATATACACGCTAAGTCAAATAGTGTAATATATATAAAAGTGAGCATGTTCAGTCTTAAAACAAAATAATAATAATAATAATGCTAATAATAATGATAAAAATAATAATACTAATAACAATAATAATAACAACAATCATAACAAATATTAATACGAATAGCAACAAGAATAGCAATAATAATAACAATAACAATAATAATAATGATATGCATCCAAATAGGATTTGGGGTTAACAAATTTATTAAAATAAAAAATTAATAAAATAAATAGTCGATCAATTAGGGATAGAACACTACTATTCGAAATAAATATAGATTTCGATTAGAAAAGATTTTAATAGAAGCTCCAAATCGAACCTAACACAAAATAAATTGACAAAAATTCAAATTATAGAAAATACGCGGAAATAACTAATTATCAGGAATGGGGGTTACAATCCTGCCCACCTAACAACAAAATTTCGTTCTCAAAATTTGCGTAGGCGAAACATTGGACGAAGTAAAAGCAAACTGATGATATAACAAAACAGGGGATTCCAAGGAAAAGACAAATAGTGGTAATACCAGAATAAGAAAGAACACAGGTAAGAATGGAGCGATCCAGAATGATGGTAAATTAAGATTCAATGGACAAAAACAAATGCAAATGAATGAATAAGGAAGTAAACAATGCAAGAAAGAGAAACAACAAGAGAATCCTGGGACCTGTGGGTTATGGGCCCACTACGCTTTCGCTGCGCTACTCTGATGGTGAATCTCCAAGCTATAGACATGTCGTTGTAGATCGAGTGATACCGACCTACGAACCAAGCAGGAAGAAGAAAAAAAACTAATAACACTAGAATCAAAAGAATGTGAGTATGAAATGAATGAAATCTTACCCAATAAGGAATCAATGAATGGAAGGACAAAAGACAACAAGAAATGAAGGAACTGAATGTGAAGGGGTCAAAGAGGAATCAAATATGACTAGTTTCCAGATCGTTGGTTATCAATTGTTCATGTGATTCCTGTATTGCTCATACTGCTGAGTCAAATCGGTTAAAACCCAAATCTGATTAATATATCAATCAAAGCCAAACTTCCTTTTATTAGTCATGTTTGACTGATATATTATCCAAACTCGGGCTCGGATACCACTAAAAACTTTGTCACGCCCTGCTTCCTAATAATACGGAATACGAGCACGGAACATTGGCCCAACGAATGACTAACGTCACCCATAAGCTGTTTAACCGATCAACTCCACAATATAACCAATACAGAACAATTGCGCAAGCAATAATAATAATCTCATGAACAATAATACTTGGAAAGAAAAAATAAAAATATCCAAATATAATAATAATCCAACGTCTGGAACAAAATAAAATCCGAGATGTAAGCCCAAAACAATAATAATCCAATCCAAAATAATAACAAGTCTCGATATATTAAGTTTATTAAAACAATAAGCAATTAGAAAGCAGGAATCTTCAGAATGTTTGTTCTTTAATTCCAGCAGACAGTTCTCCTTCATTACCTGTATACACTTGATCTAAAAAGAGGAGAAACATTGTCCTTAGAGCAAGTCATGGACCGCAAGTAGAGAAAGCAGGGAACAATGAAATAACGATATAACAATGAAGTTAATGAATCAATAGGAATCAATAACATGGCACGAAAATCAATAATCAATATCACGGTAACCGATACAATTTCTACAAACATTGATGCAATATTCAGTAACAGTAATTAATGATCAATAATGGTAACACTTAACAAATATTCAATATCACTAAAAACAATGAGGAACAATATGCAGTGTCGATGTTGTGTGATCCTTACGTCTATTAATTATTTTTATCCTAACTAATGCATGTACTACTGAATCCCATACTACAGGTTCGATGCATACAATCAATGTCATTTTAGACTTAAGTGGAATATTCTACAGATCATGTACTTACAACGATAATCAACATTCACCTTTCGGTGCACAGTAGGGTCATCCGCAACGATACAATACACGATAGATTGGGTTACTGTCGTAACCACAATCACACGATAAAATAATAGCCGGACTAATATTTAGGAAAATACGAGTCCCTCCTCCGAGTACAGTCACTATATCATTAACTACTCCAGTCAATTCCTTAAACCCGGGCTTATTAATTATTTTATCAATGCAACAATACAATATGCAATTTGAAACATGGGACGAACAATAGTATCAATAGGAGAACAATAGGATGATAACATGGAATAAGACAATTAGAATGGTGATAATAAGACATTAGAATCATTCAATACAACATACATTCATTAATTCATGCGCTAGTACGATATAAGAATAATTAATCTATTAAAAAGTAGAATCTAAAATTCTGGACAGCAAGTGCAGTCTATATAAAAATGCAGTTTCCTGTTGTTTTAGAACTCGAAAAGTGAATCTGTCAGAAATTCTAGAAACTAGACTTGCACACGGTTTCAACGCATATTTAAAATTCAAAATCCAACAACCATAGCTAGGTTAAACACATTGTACTTTACAGATTTCTTGTTTAGTCAGAATTTCGATATCATGTTATTATACTTTTAGAAATAGTAGAAACTCAAGATTAAATTCATTAAAAATATTTTTTGGACTCCTAAACATGATTACTAACAATCTGAAAATTTTCAGAGCACGATGTTATCATTTGATCATCCTTTTTACTGTTTAAACATGGAAGGTACGAGAATCTGAAAATAAAAATACAGCTGTAGTAAAACGGGCATAACTTTTGCTACAAAACTCGGAATTCAAAAATTCAAGAGGTTCTGAAAACTAGAAAGATAAGGCTAAAATTCATAATCAGAAAGTATTTCATTTTAAGATCATTTACTGGTTCAAAAACAGCAGTTAACATTCAGGTCAACAAGAAAAATAGGATTTTGAGTAGTTTTCTTGAAAATAAATTGTATGGGTATCGATTCTTTAGTCAATAAATTGTGTAATCAACATGATGGGTGCCAAAATATGAGATATAAAACAAGAACACGCTCATACATCAATTTATCATCAATCAGTCATCAATCGATCAAATAACATACAACCTAGCAATTGTCACTACATTTATTTATTTGTGTGACTATTATATGAACAACCCTATTATCATTTCTGTATGTACTCAAGAAAGATCTAAACTTTAGAGTCAAAAGTGGCACGATGTCAAGAATATTGGGGTTAGCTCGTGTAAACCCTCAATAGACCCAACGAAGAAATAAACAATGGATAATACGATAACAAAGAGATCTACTTGCAAGAGTTTCAACAAAATTTGAATTTGATACAATTAACAATTCAAGAGAATGGTGACTTTCCTGTTAGATGGTAAAAACAAATACCAAGAATAATGAGATAAGGATCCCGAAGCAACGAACCCACGAACTAACGCAATTTAGCACGGGCACAATACGTGTAAAGAGACCCAAAGCACAACAGCAACAGCTATGTCAACAGCAACAGCAAGCAAAGCCAGCCAGCAATGGCCGATGGCGGCGGCGTCGACGAACAGAGGCACGTCAGGGTAGCGCTCAGGGCATCGATGGGTCAGCGACTGATGTCGAAGGAGGAGAACAGGAGGGTCGCGGAAGCTGCTCGTCGACGGGATTGGGGAGCAACAGAGGGGGTTTCGATTGGGGCTACTGGCGTTGGGTGTCGAAGGGAGGAGGTGGTGTTCTGGGGGTCGCCGGAGGTGGCACCGAGGAGGTGGTCGAGAGTGATGGGGAAGAATGGTGAACAGTAAAAGGGGGCTGGGTTCATACGGGGAGAGAGAAACCGAGGAGAGAGAAAGAGGAGAGAGGAGAGAAATTGACGGCTAGAAAATTGTATTTTTGGGTTTTTAGGGTTTGTATTAGGGTTGTATTTATAGGGTACAATGAGGGTACTGGGCTAGTCAATTATGGTCCAATAATAATGGATGAACAAACTGCATTGGGTTTTAGGGTTCAATTAAGAGAGATCCAGATCAATAGGGTTCAAATAAAAATACCCACAATTAAATAAAAGATAATATGTTAAGCTCAATCAAGAATAACGGAAATTTTTCAAGAACAAATTTAATCAAAAAGAAAATAATCGAGAAAGAACAATAGGGTATTTAAAAAAATAAATAAATAAATAAATAAATATATATATACGTATGTATATATACATTAAATCAAATAGTGTAATGTACACAAAATTGAGCATGTTCAGTCTTAAAACAAAATAATAATAATAATAATAATAATACTGATAAAAATGATAAAAATAATAATACTAATAACAATAATAATAACAACAATCATAACAAATATTAACACTAATAGCAATAAGAATAAAAATAGTAATAACAATAACAATAATAATAATGATATGTATCAAAATAGGATTTGGGTTTAACAAATTTATTAAAATCAAAAAATTAATAATATAAATAGTCGATCAATTAGGGATAGAACACCACTATTTGAAATAAATATAGATTTCAATTAGAAAAGATTTTAATAGAAGCTCCAAATCGAACCTAACACAAAATAAATTGACAAAAATTCAAATTATAGAAAATACGGGAAAATAACTAATTATCAGGAATGGGGGTTACAATCCTACCTACCAAACAACAAAATTTAGTCCTCAAAATTTGCTTAGGCGAAACATTGGACAAAGCAAAAGCAAACTGATGAAATAACAAAACAGGGGATAACAAAGGAAAGACAAATAGTGGCAATACCAGAATAAGAAAGAACACAGGTAAGAATGGAGCGATCCAGAATGATGGTAAATTAAGATTCAATGGACAAAAACAAATGCAAATGAATGAATAAGGAAGTAAACAATGCAAGAAAGAGAAACAATAAGAGAATCCTGGGACCTGTGGGTTATGGGCCCACTACACTTCCGCTGTGCTACTCTGATGGTGAATCTCCACGCTATAGACATGTCGTTGTAGATCAAGTGATACCGATCTACGAACCAAGTAGGAAGAAAAAAAACTAATCACACTGGAATCAAAGAATGTGAGTATGAAATGAATGAAATCTTACCCAATAAGGAATCAATGAATGGAAGGACAAAAGACAACAAGAAATGAAGGAACTGAATGTGAAGGGGTCAAAGAGGAATCAAATATGACTAGTTTCCATAGTTTCCAGATCGTTGGTTATCAATTGTTCATGTGATTCCTGTATTATTCATACTGCTGAGTCAAATCGGTTAAAACCCAAATCTGATTAATATATCAATCAAAGCCAAACATCCTTTCATTAGTCATATTTGACGGATATATTATCCAAACTCGGGCTCGGATACCACTAAAAACTTTGTCACGCCCTGCTTCATAAAAATACGGAATACGATCATGAACGTTGGCCCAACAAATAACTAACGTCACCCATAAGCTGTTTTATCGATCAACTCCACAATATAACCAATACAGAACAATTGCGTAGGCAATAATAATAATCTCATGAACAACAATACTTGTAATGAAGAAATAAAAATATCTAAATATAATAATAATCCAGCGTTTGGAACAAAATAAAATCCGGGACGTAAGCCCAAAACAATAATAATCCAATCCAAAATAATAACAAGTCTCAATATATTAAGTTTATTAAAGCAATAAGCAATTAGAAAGCAGGAATCTTAAGAATTTTTGTTCTTTAATTCCAACAGACAATTCTCCTTCATTACTTGTATACACTTGATCTAAAAGGAGGAGAAACATTGTCCTTAGAGCAAGTCATGGACAACAAGTAGAGAAAGCAGGGAACAATGAAATAACGATATAACAATGAAGTTAATGAATCAATAGGAATCAATAACATGGCACGAAAATCAATAATCAATATCACGGTAACCGATACAATTTCTATAAACAATGATGCAATATTCAGTAACAGTAATTAATGATCAATAATGGTAACACTTAAAAATATTCAATATCACTAGAAATAATGAGGAACAATATGCAGTATCGATGTTGTGAGATCCTTATGTCTATCAATTATTTTTATCCTAACTAATGCATGTACTACTGAATCCCATACTACAGGTTCGATGCATACAATCAATGTCATTTTAGACTTAAGTGGAATATTCTACAGATCATGTACTTGACAATGATAATCAACATTCACCTTTCGGTGCACGGTAGGGTCATCCGCAACGATACAATACACGATAGATTGAGTTACCGTCGTAACCACAATCACATGATAAAACAATAGCCGGAACAATATTTAGGAAAACACAGACCCCTCCTTTGAGTACAGTCACTATATCATCAACTACTCCAGTCAATCCCATAAACCCGGACTTATTAATTATTTTATCAATGCAAGAATACAATATGCAATTTGAGACATGAGACGAACAATAGTATCAATAGGAGAACAATAGGATGATTACATGGAATAGGACAATCAGAATGGTGACAATAAGACATTAGAATCATGAAATACAACATACATTCATTAATTCATTCGCTAGTACGATATAAGAATAATTAGTCTATTAAAAAGTGGAATCTAAATTTCTGGACAGCAAGCGCAGTCTGTACAAAAATACAGTTTCCTGTTGTTTTATAACTCGAAAAGAGAATCCGTCAGAAATTCTAGAAACTAGACTTGCACACAGTTGCAACGCATATTTAAAATTCAAAATCCGACAACCGTAGCTAGGTCAAACACATTGTACTTTACAGATTTCTTGTTCAGTTAGAATTTCTATATCATGTTATTATAATTTTAGAAATAGCAGAAACTCTAGATTAAATTCATTAAAGATATTTTTCTGGACTCCTAAACATGATTGGTAAAAATCTAAAAATTTTCAGAGCAAGATCTTATCATTTGATCAGCCTTTTTACTATTTAAACATGAAAGGTACGAGAATCTGAAAATCTAAAAGTAAAAACACAGCTGTAGTAATATGATCATAACTTTTTCTACAAAACTTGAAATTCAAAAATTCAAGATGTTCTGAAAACTAGAAAGATAAGGCTACAATTCAAATTCAGAAAGTATTTCATTTTAAGATCGTTTACTGGTTCGAAAACAACAGTTAACATTCAGGTCAGCAAGCAGTACAGGATTTTGGGAAGTTTTCTTGAAAATAAATTAATTAGACTATATAGAGGTATCGATTCCTTAGTCAATAAATTGTGTAATCAACATATGGGTGCCAAAACATGATAAATAAAACTAGAATACGCTCATACATCAATTTATCATCATTCAATCATCAATCGATCAAACAACGTACAACCTAGAAATTGTCTCTACATTAATTTATGTGTGTGATGATTATATGAACAACCCTATTATCAATTCTATATGTGTCACGCCCTGCTTTCCAAAATATGGGATACGATCACGTGACCTAGCCCAGCGAATGATTTTAACATCATCCATAAGCTGTAGGATCGACTCAGCATCATAACAAGAAGTTTAACAAGAATATACTCAACCAAGCAGGCATGAATAATTTATTAATAATTAGGAAAGCATTTGAAACAAATATAAATATCCCAAATAGTTTTAAAATCTGGATCAAAAGATATAACTCGGCACTATAAGCCCGTTACAAGATGAAGTAGCAACAGAATTAAATGAACTTAAATACAAAAAAAAAAAACTTAAAGCAGGTCTTTTCCCAAGCGAAGCCTAGAACGTCTGCTCACCAATTCCAGCAGGCAATTCATCTCCAAAGTCTGTATATATAAATATGAAAAAGGAAAAAAAATAGGGAAAACAAGATAAATGCCCTTAGTGCAAGTTAGGGCTGCAAATAGTAAAACAAGTACAAGCAACATGGAACAAGATTTGGAATCAAGAATGTAATAGGGATGCAACAAGTAGTGGAGATTCAAGAACTATCTAACAAGAAAGGCAACTCAAGTAACAAGGTTGGGTAACTAGTACTAGTAGTAGAACAAGTGGTTAGTGAACATGTAATGGATTCAAGCATCAAGTAATAAGTATCACGTACAAGTGTCGAGTAACAAGTAACAAATCTCATGTGTCAAGTTGTCAAGTACAAGTATCAAGTAGCAAGTGTCAAGTATTATGCTCAAGTATCGAGTCTCATGTATCATGTCATCAAGTATCAAGTAAGCATATATCATGTTCAATTATCATGTGTCAAGTCTTGTAGTTATTACTATTTAGGTAGCACTTTTTGTGCCATCCTTTTATCACATGGTTGCTACAGTCAATGCAATTTCGTTTAGGCCTAGTGGTGGATTTTAAAGGGCGGTGTACTCAGGCATCAATTATCAAGTAAGTACGGTTCATGAATACGAAAATAAAGTAATAAGTTCACGAAGCAAGTTCGTGAATACTAACAAGTTCAAGAACCATATAGTGGGTTCATGAATACAACAAGTTCATGAGTCAAGTATTGGCTCCATGAATCCATGAAGATACAAAAAGTTCCTGAACCAAGTATTGGGAAATATGGGCCCCCTTTCGAGTACACTTACCTATATTGTCCACTACTATGGTCTTTCCCTTAAACCCTGGCTTATTATTTATTATTATCATGAAGCAAGCATGAAAGTGTGCGAAATAAGTCAAGTAAACATAATCAAGAACATGGAACAAGTCTAGGCTAGGTAGGATACATGTTCGAGGTTTAAAACAAATCAAAGTATCAAGAAAAGCGAGAATCTCAAATCTGGACAGCATGATGTTGCTGCACCAAAACTGCGATTCCCGTTGCTACAAGATAGAGAATGTGGATCCGTTAGAAGTTTTAGAAACTAGACACCTATCCGGTTCCAACGCATATAATTAAGGTACATGAAAGTTGTGGTAACATGTGTCAAAACAGCAAACTATACAGAATTTGTGTTCAGCCAGAATTTGTAAACTGAGTTTATACATGTGAAACAGGGTTGAAACATCATTAGTTAATTCTGGGAAAATTAGGGAATGTTATCTAGGCTGTACAGTAAAAGCATGCAAAATTCTAAGTCATTTACTTACTGGTAGCATAGCTAAAATAATTGTAAACTAAAAACATGAAGCAGTTTTTGTGAATCTGCGACTACCGACATAGTAGCAGTAAAACTACAATATCTCCTAGACCGTAACTCAGAATTCGATAATTTTGAATGTTATCGGCAACTAAACACATTAAGCTACTTTTCATATTCAGGACTCAAGTTCAGATTTTAGTTTTATTAGGGTCGAAACAGCAAGTAAAGACAAGAACAGCAGCAAGTATAAATTTCTTTTATATACAAGTTGGATGATATATGACTATTATGAGTCTAGATTAGTGTGTGATACAAATACAGATGCATTGGGGATCAAATCAGCAAGTCACATGTATTTCTGAACTCAAAAGAATGTAAGGTCATCACACTACGTCATACAACACACGTCGACAAGTCAAGGGGTTCAAGTTCAAGTAATTAGAAGATAAAAAGGGTCCAACTAGTTTTGTAAATATATCAACGAAGGGTTGTGACTCTTAAGATTATAGAATCGATGATGAATAATTTAAGATGATCAAAAGATGAGATAAGGAGGAGTCACCACTACGATCTATTTGCAGTATTTTCAATTAAACGCTTGTACTAGAACAATAATTTGTACAAGAAGGATACCTGCCTTGGGGTGTAGACGATGAATCCGATGGAGGAATAACGGGAATGGATCCCGGGCGGTGAAATCGATCGGCACAGATCTTGATGAGATGATCAAGATCAATATGATCAACGGTTGAGATCAGATCTGATGATCAAGATAATGGACATCGGATGGCTCAGATCGGATCTGATCAGATCTGGAGAGATCGGGCGACCAGGATCAAAACCAAGGGGGACATGATCATGATGATCAAAATGATTAGAGAATCGGATGGCCAGGATCAAGAGATCAAGATCTAGTCGAATGGACGACCCACAATTGACATGATCAAAACCCATGATTAACCATCAACTCCATGACTAAGCTTAACGGTTGCATGGCTTCGGTGACAGCGAGCGGTGCGGCGGGGACTGCCGGCAACAGGGGTCGGCCAGTGATGTAATACCCCAAATTCCAAAATACAACTGAATTCGAGATTCCACAGGATCTTTACACTTCTTTCATACAATTTTACAAGGAATTTAAAACTTTTCACTTTACATTAGAGTTACAAGAAATCTTTACACTTTACCTTTTACAGCGGAAGCAAAATTATAACATTTACATAAATGAAAGTACAACAACATCTATACTATTATTAAGCAAAGCCCTATTTTGGCGGCTTTTTACTATCATGCCCTCATAAACATAAAATGCTAAAAAAATATATAGGATTAATATCGGAGGTTAGAAATGTAATTTGCATGTATTGGGAAATAATTAACATGCATAGATTTGCATGTTTGTCTGCATTGATTTGGAAAAATAATTAATAGTATAGATTTGCATGTACTTGCATGCACAATTTATTCATAAGAAAGTTTCCTCCTATCAAAGCGAGTAGGTCTAACACATGCATACAAATATCAAAATGAATAAATTATGCATGCCTGTCTGCATGCATGCATGCAACCTCTTCGGTGACCTGCCCCTTCCTCAAAATCCTACACATCTTTATAGACGTGCATCACATGTGCATTATACTAGTTTGAATAATCTCTAAGCATCAGTTCTTCTTTAATCTTTATCATGCCATTATCCTGCATACAAAACTGTTGGTACGTCAGTTTATTCAACCGACGATCATTATACACGGCCATCCTCTCTATGCCGGAAACAGTATAACTGATTTTTCATATTTAACAAACACAAACTTGTTCACATATCAAACTAAGGGGAATACCCTATTGATGTCGTGTTGTGATTGTGCACTTAGTTCTTAATGCAGTTATTTATATTACATGACACTAATGTGCACTTGTTCGGATTCTATGCATCTCATACTACATAGGTCCGAGGGTAAGCCTCTTAATCGTTCTTCAACTTGTAGGGTTCAATCCTTCGTCATGGCTTACTCTACTACTGTAACTACGATAATTATCCTAGATGTTCTATGAGTACGAGCTCATGTACAGAAACACTGAAGGGGAATCCCACGTCTTGTCACGACGCATCGTGAAAACTATCTATGGACAATTCAGCCTCCTTCATGGCACACGATCCTCTCACAGTCACTAAACACCTCACAAGCGTCACCAAGATTCCGATAATTCTGGAGTATTGCCCACGTCATGTCACGACGCATCGTGAAGACAAACTGCGAATCACACTCACATCGTAGACTCGAGGCAATCATACTTGTGTTTTTCTCTCACTTTCATTACCTCTTCACTATGTACTAATCCTTAATTTAATGAAATCATGAACAAAATCAATCTCTTAGAGTTAGCCCTCTCACCAATACCGGTCTTATTTCTTTCATTTCACATGACCCAAACCTGGTCTTTTCAATTTCAATTATCATATCTCATCACTTTCACATGCCGGCGTGAGTTTTGGCTACACCCTAATTTTCAATTTCAATTCACAAATTCACAATCTGAGTTGTCATACTCAAAAACATGTCTCTTTTTCAATCACATGATTCCCAATCTTTTTATGAGTCAATAATCATGCATGAAGTTCAATTATATATCATGCATTTCATAACCAACATTTATTTCCACATTTAAAATCATATCACAAATATCTAGTCAAAGTGAATATTCACAAACTCACTATTGTCACACTATTCTTTAATAAGAATAACTCATATAAAAACTTCACAATTATATTTTCACTCCAATTTTGCTTTTTAACATTTACATTAATCACCTCATGAAAATCCACATTTTTACGAAATTATAATTATAAGTAAACAATAGTTTCGAGTACAATTTCACCTCAAATACATTTTATTTTAGTCCAATATCTCCAAATAAATTTTCATAGGTTGTACTCATCTATACTAGGCCACACGTCATAGGAATTATCTCATGAAAAAAAAACAGATTTACTTGAAACTTCGGGTAAGTTGATTGTCGAATATGGTCAGTCGGCTGTTTCGCAATAATGCAAAATTTCGAAAATAAGGAGGTCAGGGAAGTCGACTGTTAATGTAATAAGTCGGCTGTCCTGCGATATTTTAAAACTCGGAATCAATAATCAGGGCAGTCGACCGTTGCATATGGCCAATCGACTGTACTGCATGGTTTTTCAATTCTCCAAATATAATTTAAATTTGTGTACTACTCTTTTCATAATTCGTTTGACATTTCTCAAACACAATTTGGTATAAAAATTTCCTACATCAATTCCCTGTTTTTCCCTCTTTCATAAACCCAAAACATATTATAATTTATTCATTCCAGACAATATCACGAAAGTCCAACTAAACTCGCAAAACAAACAATTTCATCTACTAGCATTTTGTACTTAGTTTTGATATTAACAACAATTCTAATTCATATATTCCATAACTACAAAACGATTCGCCTACAACTTAAGATTCATGACAAGATAACATGCAATCTATCAAGCAATCAATTTAATCAACTAGCAAGTCCTTTTTCCAATTAAGCGTATTCTTATTAGTTTCTTTCATGCATTATCATTTCAATCACCCCTAACATGGTATCTAATTAGAAATATTGAAAAACAACCCACCTTATTTGGAGAGAAAGAATCACAACACCTCCTAAACGAAAGAGTCCTTCTCAAGCTTGCCAAACGAGTGCTCCTCCTCCTCCTTGATGTGCAACCCAAGCCTTCCAATAGTGCAACCCGAGCCATCCTAGTAGCCGGCCTCCTTGATGCAAGCACACACAAAACCCTCTCTCTCAATCTTTTATTCTCACTTCCTACTAATAACTCACTACTAATAATTGTATTTTCTTACTATAGGTTTGGAGAATGAAGAGTGCAAGAATAACTAGGCTAGGGGGAATATTTATACTAAATTTTGGGACAAATAAAGGGCTAGGATTAATCTAGGAGTTAAGGATCAAAGGCTAGGATTTAAGGGGAAGTTGTAGTACCGGCCAAACTACTTCCCACAAACTCCAGTTCTCTTTTTTTTTCCGTATCCCTCCCATTCAAAACCGGTCAAAATGGAGTGCACAATACATGTGTACGTGCAATGCACGTGCATTCAATAGTCCCCCATTTTAAAAGTTGTAGATTTTATTCTTTATAAAAATAATCTAAAAAATTGTCTACCTTACAAGTTGTATTTAAAAGAGAAAATAACTCATGGGCTTTTATTTAATGGGCCAAATTAGTCTACATTTAAAAATAAATTAATTTGGGCTGAAAATAAAAAGAAACTTATGTTTGTTAAAAATGGGCTTTAATAAAAACAAATACAAAAGACATATATATGTAAAGAAAATAATTATATGATTTTATACTGCAAAATTGCACGTGCACAATACGTACAAAAATAATAATACAAAATAATAAATTTCATAAATGAAAATCAGGGTATTACAACACTCCCTCCTTAGAATAGTTCCGTCCCCGGAACTACAGTCAAGAGCGAGAAACAAAACAAGCAAAAGAAAATACAAAATACAGTCAAGCAAAAAGCTCAGGATAATCCCTCAACATCCTCTCCTCAGACTCCCAAGTAGCCTCTTCAACCAGATGGTTTTTCCAGACTACGTTGACCATCGGTATCGTCTTATTCCTCAAGACTTTCTATCGATGATCAACAATCCCGACAGGAGGTCCGATGTAATTGAGATCCAATTGCATACCTTCCGATACTTCAGGCAAATGATGACTTGGATCTGGAATATAACCGCTTAGCATAGACAGATGAAAGACATTATGCACCTGAGATAATTCTTCCGGTAGCTCAATCCGGTAAGCAGTTTTCCTGATCCTTTTCAATATCTTATACGGGCCTATAAATCTTGGGGTTAACTTCCCGTCCTTGCCAAATCGAATCACACCTTTACTGGGCGATACTTGCAGAAAGATGAAGTCACCTTCCTCAAACTCAAGGTCCCTTCTCTGGTTGTCTGCATAGATCTTCTGCCTGCTCTGAGCCTCTACCAACCTTTTCTTGATCAGATCAATCTTTTCAGAGGTTTGCTGCACAAGCTCAGGCCCAAACAACTGACGCTCCCCAACTTCATTCCAACAAACAGGCGTTCTGCACTTCCTGCCATACAAGGCTTCGTACAGCACCATCCCGATGCTAGTCTGAAAACTGTTGTTATAGGAAAACTCTACCAAAGGTGAATGCCTTTCCCAACTGCCTCAAAAGTCTAGTACACAACACCGAAGCATATACTCAAGAATACGGTTGAATCTCTCGGTCTGCCCATCGGTTTGCGGATGAAAAGCAGTGCTGAAATCCGTCTTGGTACCCAAAGCTGTCTGAAGACTCCTCCAGAAATGCAAAGTAAACCGCACATCTCGATCAGACACAATAGTTGACGGAACACCATGGAGCCTGAAGATCTCGCCAACATATAATTCAGCTAACTTGTCCATCGAAGCAGTGAGTTTCATCGCCAAAAAGTGAGCGGACTTGGTTAGTCGATCGACTATAACCAAATCACATCATTACCTTTAGGACTCTTGGGCAATCCCGTGATGAAATCCATACTGATGTTATCCCACTTCCATTCCGAAATAGGTAACGGTTGTAATAGACATCCGGGTCTCTGATTCTCGGCTTTGACTTGTTGACAAACCTCACACTTCGCCACAAATTTAGCCACATCCCGCTTCAAACCTGACCACCAGAAATGCGGTTTGATGTCTCTGTACATTTTAGTACTCCCAGGATGTACCGACAAAAGAGTAGCATGTGCCTCCTGAAGAATACTCTCTTTCAGGTCTGCCTGATTTGGAACGCACAGTCTATCTCCGAAGCACAGCACTCCATCCCTGATTTGAAATCCGGGCAACCTGCCAGCACCAACCTGCTCCTTCATCTCCAAGATATCAGCATCATCCTCTTCACTTGTAATAATCCTTCCATTCAAAGTAGGCTGAAGCCTCAACTGAGCTAAAGATACTCTCAATCCTTGCAAGACAACTTTAATACCGGCTCGATCCAATTCTTCCACCAGATGCTTCTGAGTTGTAATCAAACTGGATAAACTGCTCTTGCGACTAAGTGCATCAGCAACAACATTAGCTTTCCCAGGATGATACTTGATCTCAGGTCGCATGTCCTCAAGCACTTCCAACCATCTCCACTGCCTCAAATTCAGATCCTTCTACTGGTATATGTACTTCAAACTCTTGTGGTCTGTGTACATGTTCAATTTCTCACCGTACACGTAGTGTCTCCATTGCTTCAAGGCAAAGATAATCGCAGCCAACTCCAGATCATGAGTCGGATAATTTTTCTCATGTGGTCATAGTTGCCTAGACCCATTAGCGATCACTCTTCCTTCTTACATTAAGACACAACCAAGCCCACAATGTGAAGCATTGCTGTAAACATCATACTCAACACCTGCTCTAGGCAAAGCCAAAATAGGTGCAGTAGTCAACTTCTCTTTCAACTCCTAAAAGCTTGCCTCACATTGCTCAGTCCACTTGAAGTCCACATTCTTCTTGGTCAAACCAGTAAGCGGCACGGCTAACTGAGCATAACCTTGAATGAATCTTCTGTAGTATTCAGTCAATCCAAGGAAACTCCTGACTTCCTTCACTGTAGTAGGCCTTGCCCAATCTCTCACTGCCTCTATCTTCTGAGGATCAGTTGCCACTCCCTCCTTAGAAAGGATGTGACCTAGGAATGCCACTTCAGATTTCCAGAAATCGCACTTGGATAGCTTGGCATACAACTCCTGCTCCTGAAGCTTCCTCAAAACTGCTGCTAGATGCTCGGTGTGCTCTTCTTCTGACTTAGAGTACAAGAGAATATCGTCGATAAATACCACGACGAAAGAATCAATGAACGGCCTCAGAACTCTGTTCATCATGTCCATGAAGCTTGCAGGTGCATTCGTCACTCCAAATGGCATAACTAAGAATTCGTAATGCCCATGTCGAGTTCTAAATGCAGTTTTGTGCACATCTTCAGGTTTCACTCGAACTTGATGATATCCTGATCGAAGATCTATTTTGGAGAAAACAGCAGCTCCTTGTAGACGATCGAACAAGTCATCAATTCGGGGAATAGGATACTTATTCTGAACAGTGACCTTATTCAACTCTCGGTAATCGATACACATTCTCATCAATCCATCCTTCTTCTTTAACAAAAGCACTGGTGCTCCCCAAGGTGACGCATTAGGTTGAATAAAGCCTTCTCCAACAGTTCCTCAATCTGCCGTTTCACCTCATCTTGCTTCACAGGAGCCATCCTCTATGGTGCCTTAGAAATGGGTGCACTTCCCGGTTGAATAGTGATGCTGAACTCTACATCACATTGCGGGGGTAACCCGGGCAAATCAGCCAAGAACACAGTCGGATAGTCCCGAACCACAGGGATCCACTGCACTTCCACAGGAATCTCTTCCTTGCGGATAGCTGCCACCGCCTGGAACACTTCTTCTTCCCTTAGAAAGCGACTTCAGGTCCACCTGGAGCCTTCACTGTCACCGTCTTGGTCTTGCACTCGATGGTTGCACTGTACACCGACATCCAATCAATGCCAATGATATCATCGACTCCCAAGATAGTCAGCTCGATTAGATTAATCCCGAAGATTCTGTCCCCAATCACAATTTCGCAATCCGCATAGTACCGATCAGTGGTTAAAGTCTCTCCTGATGGAGTAGCTACTGCTAAGATCTTGCCTGGAAAAATCTTCGGTTCAACTCCCAACACTTTAGCAAATTTAGGAGACACAAAAGTATGAAAGGATCCAATATCGAACAAAACAACATCTTTCATTCCATTTAAATAAAGTTCTCCTGTTACATAATACACACTCATTACGTAACAGTTCACTAAATAAACGGAAAAAAGAAACAACATAAACCTCTAAACATCCGCCCTCGTACCAGTGATGACATGATCCACCTCATCAGTATCAGCTTCAGTCAAGGCAAATACTCGCCCTTGCTGGTACGGTCTCTTCCCAGCCTGCTGCATTGGTGCATTGCGATTACCATTCCGCGGTTTGAGGCATTGAGATTTGTAATGTCCCGTCTCACCACAGTTGTAGCAATTTACCGCAGGAGGTCTCACAACATTATTTTCGGGTCCTCCAACCACACTGATAGCATTCGCCCCTATCGATTTGAACCTTTGTGCCGATGGTTGTCCCTTGAAATTTCCTGAATTTGCGGGCCTCTTCCCAGACTGCCAGTTGTTCCTCTAATTCTGAACAACATGAAACTGCTCCATGTTTGCTTCCATGGCTGCTGCTCATTTGACCAGCTTGTCAAACCTCCTGATACCGAGGGGTATCATCCTGGATCTCAAACTCGGTCTCAATCCATGCTCGAACTTATGAGCCTTCTTCGCCTCATCCATTACTAGTTCAGGAGCATACCTTGAGAGTTGAGTAAATTTGGTCTCATACTCCCTAACTGACATGCCACCTTGTTGCAGCGATAGAAACTCCATGGCCTTCTTCTCCTGGACGTCTGAAGGAAAATAATGATTGCGGAATTCTTCCGAAAATTCCTCCCAACCAAGAACCAAACCTTCCATCGTCTGCTTCATTGACTGCCACCACACAGCCGCATCCTTCTCGAATTGCAGAGTCGCCAACTTCACCTTGCTGCCTTCAGGGGTCTCCAAAACATTGAAGATAGTCTGTACTTGCCAGATCCAGTTGTTAGCCGTGTCAGGGTCTGACTTCCCTTCAAACACCCGTGGTTTCATCCGTTTAAATGATTCCACGAGTTTGATTGCTTCGGGCACCGGATTTGCAGACACCCTTCCCTGATTCTGATTCATGGTCACGGCATTGAGTGTCTAATAGACCCTCGCTAGTTCTATTTCCAAGTCCAGACCTTCACCATTTCTTACTTTTCGTCCAGCCATGTTCTGATGCAAAAGATCCATTAAATTCGAAGTGTGAAACATGAACTTTTAAGTCAATATTTCCATTTCATTGAATTTCAAACTTTATAGATTCGAATTTAAAACATTTCTGACATCAAAACAAAAGCAGTAGTCGATACAATGGTCTAACTCCAACGGTTCCTCTTGGCTTCAGGAAGCTCTCCCCGCAGTTCTTCTACTTCCTCCTTCAGTACATCGGTCATGTTTTTCCTCTTCTCGAGTTCCTCTACACGATGACTGAGAACTGCAAAATCATCCTTGTGCTTTGCTAACTGAGCCTCCAATAGTCCGACTCTCTCCCGCAGTGTTTCCACCTACCTATGAAGAGACATCACAAGACTACTTGGAACTAGTTCTTCTTCTTGGTCAGAAGAGTCATCAGATGAGTCCGGAGGTGGAGTGATCTCTCGAGACTCAGGCCATTCCTCTTCGTCGGAGTCTGCTTGCCCTGGGTAGTACTCTTCCTCGGAATCTACTTGTCCAGGATAATAATCTTCCTCTATGATATGCCAATTGTCATCTCTAGCAGGGTTGAAGTGACCAGGCATCTTAGAAATAGGGAGGAAGAAGCATAAGTCATAGAGCAACACAAATGTAAGTAACTTACATTTAAATCTCTAGACTCAACACACACTTTAATGTCCACTTCTACGCTGTCGTTCCTTATAACTTTGTACTAGTGTGAAGCATGGCTCTGATACCACTCTATAACACCCCGAATTCCAAAATACAACTGAATTAGAGATTCCACAGGATCTTTACACTTCTTTCGTACAATTTTAAAAGGAATTTAAAACTTTTCACTTTACATCAGAGTTACAAGAAATCTTTACACTTTACCTTTTACAGCAGAAGCAAAATTATAATATTTACATAAATGAAAGTACAACAACATTTGAATAATCTCTAAGCATCAGTTCTTCTTTAATCTTTATCATGCCATTATCCTGCATACAAAACTGTGGGTACGTCAGTTTATTCAACCGATCATTATACACAGCCATTCTCTCTATGCCGGAAACAGTATAACAGATTTTCCATATTTAACAAACAGAAACTTGTTCACATATCAAACTAAGGGTAATATCCTATGGATGTCGTGTTGTGATTGTGCACTTAGTCCTTAATACAGTTATTTATATTACATGACACTAATGCTCACTTGTTCGGATTCTATGCATCCCATACTACATAGGTCTGAGGGTAAGCCTCTTAATTGTTCTTCATCTTGTAGGGTTCAATCCATCGTCATCACTTACTCTACTACTGTAACTACGGTAAGTATCCTAAATGTTCTATGAGTACGAGCTCATGTACAGAAACACTAGAGGGGAATCCCACGTCATGTCACGACGCATCGTGAAGACTATCTATGGACAATTCAGCCTCCTTCATGTCACACGATCCTTTCGCAGTCACCAAACACCCCACAAGCATTGCCAAGATTCCGATAATTCTAGAGTAGTGCCTATGTCATGTCACGATGCATCGTGAAGACAAACTGCGAATCACACCCACATCGTAGACTCGAGGCAATCATATTTGTGTTTTTCTCTCACTTTCATTACCTCTTCACTATGTACTAATCCTTAATTTAATGAAATCATGAACAAAATCAATCTCTTAGAGTTAGCCCTCACACCAATACCGGTCTTATTTCTTTCATTTCACATGACCCAAACCTGGTCTTTTCAATTTCAATTATCATATCTCATCACTTTCACATGCCGGCGTGAGTTTTGGCTACACCCTAATTTTCAATTTCAATTCACAAATTCACAATCTGAGTTGTCATACTAAAAAACATGTCTCTTTTTCAATCACATGATTCCCAATCTTTTTATGAGTCAATAATCATGCATGAAGTTCAATTATATATCATGCATTTCATAACCAACATTTATTTCCACATTTAAAATCATATCACAAATATCTAGTCAAAGTGAATATTCACAAACTCACTATTGTCACACTATTCTTTAATAAGAATAACTCATATAAAAACTTCACAATTATATTTTCCCTCCATCAATTTTGCTTTTTAACATTTACATTAATCACTCATGAAAATCCACATTTTTACGAAATTATAATTATAAGTAAACAATAGTTTCGAGTACAATTTCACCTCAAATACATTTTATTTTAGTCCAATATCTCCAAATAAATTTTCATAGGTTGTACTCATCTATACTAGGCCACACGTCATAGGAATTATCTCATGAAAAAAAAAACAGATTTACTTGAATCTTCGGGTAAGTTGACTGTCGAATATGGTCAGTCGGCTGTTCCGCAATAATGCAAAATTTCAAAAATAAGGAGGTCAGGGAAGTCGACTGTTAATGTAATAAGTCGGCTATCCTGCGATATTTTAAAACTCGGAATCAATAATCAGGGCAGTCGACCGTTGCATATGGCCAATCGACTGTACTGCGTGGTTTTTCAATTCTCCAAATATAATTTAAATTTGTGTACTACTCTTTTCATAATTCGTTTGACATTTCTCAAACACAATTTGGTATAAAAATTTCCTACATCAATTCCCTGTTTTTCCCTCTTTCATAAACCCAAAACATATTATAATTTATTCATTCTAAACAATATCACGAAAGTCCAACTAAACTCGCAAAACAAACAATTTCATCTACTAGCATTTTGTACTTAGTTTTGATATTAACAACAATTCTAATTCATATATTCCATAACTACAAAACGATTCGCCAACTTAAGATTCATGACAAGATAACATGCAATCTATCAAGCAATCAATTTAATCAACTAGCAAGTCCTTTTTCCAATTAAGCGTATTCTTATTAGTTTCTTTCATGCATTATCATTTCAATCACCCCTAACATGGTATCTAATTAGAAATATTGAAAAACAACCCACCTTATTTGGAGAGAAAGATTCACAACACCTCCTAAACGAAAGAGTCTTTCTCGAGCTTGCCAAACGAGTGCTCCTCCTCCTCCTTGATGTGCAACCCGAGCCTTCCAATAGTGCAACCCGAGCCCTCCTAGTAGCCGGCCTCCTTGATGCAAGCACACACAAAACTCTCTTTCTCAATCTTTTATTCTCACTTCCTACTAATAACTCACTACTAATAATTGAATTTTCTTACTATAGGTTTGGAGAATGAAGAGTGCAAGAATAACTAGGGTAGGGAGGTATTTATACTAAATTTTGGGACAAATAAAGGGCTAGGATTAATCTAGGAGTTAAGGATCAAAGGCTAGGATTTAAGGGGAAGTTGTAGTAACCAACCATGATCCCAAAACTACCTCCCACAAACTCCACTTTTCTTTTTTTTTTCCTTTCCCTCCTATTCAAAACTAGCCAAAATGGAGTGCACAATACATGTGTACGTGCAATGCACGTGCATTCAATATTCCCCATTTTAAAAGTTGTCCATTTTATTCTTTATAAAAATAATCTACAAAATTGTCTACCTTACAAGTTGTATTTAAAAGAGAAAATAACTCATGGGCTTTTATTTAATGGGCCAAATTAGTCTACATTTAAAAATAAATTAATTTGGGCTCAAAATAAAAAGAAACTTATGTTTGTTAAAAATGTGCTTTAATAAAAACAAATACAAAAGACATATATATGTAATGAAAATAATTATAAGATTTTATACTGCAAAATTGCACGTGCACAATACGTACAAAATAATAATACAAAATAATAATATTCATATATGAAAATCAGGGTATTACAAGCGATGGAGGGTGCTGCTCGGTGGTCAGGGGAGACATGGGGGACGGCTGCAGTTGCGACTTGGAGGCACCGCTCTGGCATCGGAAGGTAGCACACAAGGTGGTGCTGGGTTCTGTCGTCTGTGGTGCATCGAGGCGGAGCACCGCGGCTGTCGCGGCTTGCCGTGGCTTCGGAAGAGGCTGTCGGCGTTGTTATCGAGGTGTAGTCATGGCCGGAAGGGGGGGGGGGGAACAGCGGGAGGTCGCTGTGGCCACACCGCGACGGAGGGTAGGGAGGAGCAGCGGCCAAGGGGAACAAGGAGAGGTGGCCGGGTTATGGGCGTCGCTCTGGCTGTCGTGCGGCAAGGCGGATGGCGTGCTGGGGGAGAGGAGAAGGGAAGGAGAAAATGAGAAGCGACTGCATGGGTTAGGGTTTCGGAAGTAAAGGATGGCGGCTCAGGATATAAGAAGGTGAACAGGTTATATTGTATATGGAGGTAGGGAATATGGGTAACGGGTTTTGGGTGCAAAGGTTATTGGATATATGGGTTAGGGGTTAAAGAAGATCCAAAAGAATATAGAATAGGGTTATAGGGTTTGGGTTTAGATGGTATAGGATCCAATAAGAGAATGGGTATTGGGTTTTGGCTATTAAAATGGGTATTAAAAATTCAATAAGAAAAATATATAGTTAGAGATAAATAAATAAATAGATCAATAATAATATAGTAACCAGATACATCAATTTGTGTGCATCAAATTAATACTCAAATACTACTAAATACAATAGATACAGATTTTCAATTCAACAATCAATTATAATAATATTAATTACAACAATAATAATTTTGATATACATATCAAAATGAGATTTGAGATAAACAAGTTTAATGAAATCCAAATAGTAATAAAGTAAGATACAAATAGCCAATCACCTAGAAAATAAACATTAAAGTTAGAATGTACTACTATTCGAAGAAAATACAATTTCCGGTTCGAAAAGATTTTAAATAGAAGGCACAATTCGGGTTTAAAATAATACTGAATTTATAATAAATCAAAATACGAAAATATTCAGTAAATACGTATTTAGGGAAATAGGGGTTTGCAAATCCTACCCACCTTACAACAAAATTTTGTTCTCGAAATTTGCTTAGGCGGTACATAGGATTAGGTAAAAACAACTTGGGGGAATAACAAAACAGACAATTAAAGGGAAAGGAACAAAGCAGTGGCAACACCAAAAAAAGAATGAGTGGATAAAAATGAGGTCAAATGGAAGGCATGGAAGAGAATAAACAGTATCAAAAGGAACGAAATAACAAAAAATAACAAATTTGATAAAGAAGTAGGCAAAACTGAAATTGGAGATAGAAAAGACAGGGAAGAATTGAATCAAATAATGAATGGGTGCATGATGGCAAGATGGAATGCAAGAAAGAAGTAACTGGTATTGAAAATGTAAAACAACAAAAGACTTGCATGATAACAAAGCAAAGAGATGAAGAAATAAATAGTGCTGAAATCGAAGAAATGATGGACGAGGAAGAGTTGAACCAAGCAATGAGTCAACGGATGAGGACGAATGAAGGGAAATAGAGGAAAGCAAACAATGCAAGGAAGGAGAAGCAATAATAGGATCCTGGGACCTGTGGGTTTAGGCCACCACGCTTCCGCCGCGACACTCTGATGGTGACATCCAAGCTCCATACATGTCGTTGTAGACCATGTGACACCAAGCGACGATCCTGAGCAGGAAGAAAAGGATGAGGCACCAAAATCAAAGAGAATATAGGTAGGAGAATTTGGGTTGGGCTCGAGTGAGATATTAATAAATACTTCAATCAAAGGAAAATAAAATTGGACTTTAGATGAGGGCTTTAATTTAAATAATTAGGTAAAAACTAATGGGTGTTAACAAAATAATATTAATAATACAAAAATCAACACATTTTAATAATAAAATAATAATAACAAAAATAATAAAAATAATAAAAATAGTAATAATCGTCATAATCATACTGGTAATAATAATAATAATAATAATAATAATAATAATAATAATAATAATAATATTAACAATACCGGTAAGGATAATAATGCAAGACCGAATATAATTTGGGGTTCATCATTTTTGTGAAAGTAATTCAATATTAACAACAATAATAATAATAGTAATGGTAATAAAAATAATAATAATAATACTAATAATAATAAGGAAAACAATAATAACAATAGTAGAAATTCTTTGATGTGGATCGCCTAATTTATATTCATCTGTAGACTTGCCTTCTTGACATCAAGTTGCAGGTTTGCCTTCACGACATTAGGTTGCAGGTTGCCATCTGGATATTTGGTTGCACATTTTGCCTCTCCGATATCCAGTTGCAATTTGCCTCCATTGATGTCTAGTTGCATGTTTGCCATCTCGACATCCATTTGCAACAAAACGGTGAACAAGATGATTCTATCTCCCACACATACTTAGATATTGATTGCTCCATTTAAGTACGAAGTTACGTTTTGAAATTTTTGATATTAAAATACACAATTATTCGAAATAACAAAATTTTCGTTTTAGAAAACAATTTTATAGAAGATTTAAAATATAACAAATAATAACCGAAATACACAAAATATTTGAAAAAAAATTTATAAAGAAAATATAGGCAGGAGAAGAATGAATTGTATACTCAATAAAGAGTCAGCAAAGGAAGACAACTACAAGGGACGAAAGAAAATAAGCAATCTAGAATTGGATATGAAGGAAAAGGGACGATGGGGCACAAGCAGAATTTGAAGAGAATATGGCAGGGAAGGAATAACTAGCATGATACTCAAAATGAGCCAACAAATGAAGATGAATGTAAGGCACAGAAAGCAATGAATGACACACGAGTTGAATAAGAAGAGATCAACGAGGCAAGCAGAAATAAGAAATTGCCTGCACCAGAATCAAAAGAACATGATTACGGAAAGAGTAAATTTATACCCAATATGGAATCACCAAATCAGGACGACTATAAGAGATGGAAGGATACAAGGAATCAAGGAAGGGAATATGAAGGGATCAAAATGAATGGGATAAGACTAGTGCACAGGTCGAGTTGATTATCAAATTATTCATATGGTTGCATGGTCTGTTTAATGTTGAGTTAATCCTGACTGAGTTAAGTCTGTCTAATGTATTAGCCAAACTAACACATTAGCCAAACCTGAGCTCTGATACCACTAAAAACCATGTCACGCCCCGCTTCACAAAATACGGGGATACGAGCACGTGACATGGCCCAGTGAATGATTTTAACATCATCCATAGGCTGTAGGATCGACTCAGCATCATAATAAGAAGTATAACAAGAATATACTCAACCAAGCAGGCATGAATAATTTATTAATCAACAGGAAAGCATTTGAAACTAATATAAATATCCCAAATAGTTTTCAAATTTGGATCAAAAGAGAAAACTCGGGACTATAAGCCCGTTACAAGATGAAGTAGCAACAGAATTAAATGAACTCAAATACAAAAAAAATACTTAAAGCAGGTCTTTCCCCGAGCGAAGCCTAGAACGTCTGCTCACCAATTCCAGCAGGCAATTCATCTCCAAAGTCTGTATATATAAATATGAAAAGGGAAAAAAATAGGAAAAATAAGATAAACACCCTTCATGCAAATTAGGGCTGTAAATAGTAAAACAAGTACAAGCAACATGGAACAAGATTTGGAATCAAGAAGGTGATAGGGATGCAACAAGTAGTGGAGATTCAAGAACTAGCTATCAAGAAAGGCAACTCAAGTGACAAGGTTGGATAACAAGTACTAGTAGTAGAACAAGTGGTTAGTGAACATGTAATGGATTCAAGCATCAAGTAATAAATATTACGTACAAGTGTTGAGTAACAAGTAACAAATCTCATGTGTCAAGTTGTCAAGTACAAGTATCAAGTAGCAAGTGTCAAGTATTATGCTCAAGTATCGAGTCTCATGTATCATGTCATCAAGTATCAAGTAAGCATGTATCATGTTCAATTATCATGTATCAAGTCATGTAGTTATTACTATCTAGGTAGCACTTCCTGTGCCATCCTTTTATCACATGGTTCTACAGTCAATGCAATTTCGTTTAGGCCTAGTGGTGGATTTTAAAGGGCGGTGTACTCAGGCATCAATTATCAAGCAAGTACGGTTCATGAATACGAAAATGAAGTAATAAGTTCACGAAGCAAGTTCGTGAATACTAACAAGTTCAAGAACCACATAGTGGGTTCATGAATACAACAAGTTTATGAGTCAAGTATTGGCTCCATGAATCCATCAAGATACAACAAGTTCATGAACCAAGTATTGGGAAATACGGGCCCCCTTCCGAGTACACTTACGTATATTGTCCACTACTCTGGTCTTTCCCTTAAACCTCAGCTTATTATTTATTATTATTATCAAGCAAGCATGAAAGTGTGTGAAACAAGTCAAGTAAACATAATCAAGAATATGGAACAAGTCTAGGCTAGGTAGGATATATGTTCGAGGTTTAAAACAAATCAAAGTATCAAGAACAGCGAGAATCTCAAATCTGGACAGCATGATGTTGCTGCACCAAAACTGCGATTCCCGTTGCTACAAGATAGAAAACGTTGATCCGTCAGAAGTTCTAGAAACATGAAAGTTGTGATAACATATGTCAAAACAGCAAACTATACAACATTTGTGTTCAGCCAGAATTTGTAAACTGGGTTTATACTTGTGAAACAGGGTTGAAACATCATTAATTAATTATGAGAAAATTAGAAAATGTTCTCTAGGGTATCTAGTAACTGCATGCAAAATTTTAAGTCATTTACTTACTAGTAGCATAGCTAAAATAATTTTAAACTAAAGAGGTGCAGCAGTTTTTGTGAAACTGCGACTACCGACACAGCAACAGTAAAACTGCAATATCTCCTAGAACGTAACTTGGAATTCGAAAATTCTGGATGCTATTGTCAACTACACACTTAGGGCTACATTTCATATTCAGAATTCAAGTTCAGATTTTGGTTTTACTGGGGTCGAAACAGCAAGTAAAGACAAGAACAGCAGCAAGTGTGAATTCATTTATATACAAGTTGCATGATAAATGACTATTATGAGTCTAGATTAGTGTGTGATACAAATACGGATGCATTAGGGATCAAATCAGCAAGTCACATGTATTTCTCATCTCAAAAGAATGTAAGGTCATCATACTACATCATACAACACACGTCTACAGGCCAAGGGGTTCATGTTCAAGTAATTAGGAGATAAAAAAAGGTCCAACTAGTTTTGTAAATATATCAACGAAGGGTTGTGACTTTTAAGATTATGGAATCGATAAGGAATAATTTAAGATCAACAAACGATGAGACAAGGAGGAGTCACCACTACGATCTGTTTACAGTATTTTCAATTAAACGCTTGTACTAGAATAATAATTTGTACAAGAAGAATACTTACCTTGGGGTGTAGACGATGAATCCGACGAAGTAATAACGGGAATGGATCCTGGGCGGCAAACTCGATCGGCACAGATTTTGATGAGATGATCAAGATCATGACGATCAATGGTTGAGATCAGATCTGATGATCAAGATAATGGAGATCAGAGGGCTCAGATCGGATCTGATCAGATCTGGATAGATCGGGCTACCAGGATCAAAACCAAAGAGAAAATGATCATGATGATCAAGATGATCAGAGAATCGGATGGCCAGGATCAAGAGATTAAGATTTGATCGAATGGATGGCCCACAATCGACATGGTCAACACCCATGATTAACCATCAACTCCACGAATAAGCTTGATGGTTGCATGGCTTTGGCGATGGCGAGCGGTGCGGCAGGGACTGCCTGCAACAGGGGTCGGCCAGCAATGTAGGGTGCTGCACGGTGGTCAGGGGAGACATGGGGGTCGGTTGCAGTTGTGACCTGGAGGCACCGCTCTAGAGTCGGAAGGCAGCACACAAGGAGGTGCTGGCTTCTGTCGTCTGTGGTGCGTCGAGGCGGAGCACCGCGGCTGTCGCGGCTTGTTGTGGCTTCAGAAGAGGCTGTTGGGGTTGTTGTCGAGGTGTAGTCATGGCCGGAAGCTGGGGGGGAACAGCAGGAGGTCGCTGCGGCCATGCCGCGATGGAGCATAGGGAGGAGCAGTGGCGAAGGGGAACAGGGAGAGGTGGTCGGGTTATGGGCATCGCTCTGGCTGTCGTGCGGCAAGGCGATGGCGTGCTGGGGGAGAGGAGCAGAGAAGGAGAAAATGAGAAGCGGCTGCATGGGTTAGGGTTTCGGAAGTAAAGGATGGCTGCTTAGGATATAAGAAGGTGAACATGTTGTATTATATATGGGGTTAGGGAATATGGGTAACAGGTTTTGGGTGCAAAGGTTATTGGATATATGGGTTATGGGTTAATGAAGATCCAAAAGAATATAGAATAGGGTTATAGGGTTTGGGTTCAGATGGTATAGGATCCAATAAGAGAATGGGTATTGGGTTTTGGCTATTAAAATGGGTATTAAAAATTCAATAAGAAAAATATATAGTTAGAGAAAAATAAATAAATAGATCAATAATAATATAGTAACCAAATACATCAATTTGTGTGCATCAAATTAATACCCAAAAACTACTAAATACAATAGAAATAGATTTTCAATTCAACAATCAATTATAATAATATTAATAACAACAATAATAATTTTGATATACATATCAAAATGAGATTTGAGATAAACAAGTTTAATGAAATCCAAATACTAATAAAATAAGATACAAATAGCTGATCACCTAGAAAATAAACATTAAAGTTAGAATGTAAATACTCATTACTAGTGCTAGGGGAATATAGTATGTTCAACAAAATAGGGTTCAATGTGTGGGTTTTACTATTCGAAGAAAATACAATTTCCGGTTCGAAAAGATTTTAAATAGAAGGCACAATTCGGGTTTAAAATAATACCGAATTTATAATAAATCAAAATACGAAAATATTCAGAAAATACATATTTCGGGAAACAGGGGTTACAATATGCACTCATGATTGATCCAAACATTAGAGTTAAAAGTGACATGATTTCAAGAATATTGGGGTTAGCTCGTGTAAACTCACCATAGACCAAACGAAGAGATGAACAATGGATAAAATGATAACAAAGAGATCTACTTGCAAGAGTTTCAACAAAACATGAATTTGATACAATTAACAATTCAAGAGAACAGTGACTTGCCTGTTAGACGGTGAAAACAAATACCAAGAATAACGGGATAAGGATCCCGAAGCAATGAACCCACGAACAAACGCAATTTAGCACGTGCACAATACGTGTAAAGAGACCCAATGCACAACAGCAAGCAAAGCTAGTCAGCATTGGCCGATGGCGGCGGCGTTGACGAACGGAGGCGCGTCAGGGAGGCGCATCAGGGCGGCGCTCAGGGCATCGATGGGTCGGCGGCAGATGTCGAAGAAGGAGAATAGGAGGGTTACGGCTGCTGCTCGTCGACGGGATTGGGAAGTAGCAGAGGGGTTTTCGATTGGGGCTGCTGGCATTGGGTGTCGACGGGAGGAGGTGGTGTTTTGGGGGTCGCCAGAGGTGGCGCCGGAGAGGTGGTCGGGAGTGATAAGGAAGATGGGTGAACAGTAAAAAGGGGCTGGGTTCATACGGGGAGAGAGAATCCAAGGAGGGAGAAAGAGGAGAGAGGAGAGAGAAATTAACGGTTAGAAAATTGTATTTTGGGGTTTTTAGGGTTTGTATTAGGGTTGTATTTATAGGGTACAATTAGGGTACTGGGTTAGTAAATTAGGGTCCAATAATACCGGAGTTGGGTTAAGAACAAACTGCAATTGGATTTTAGGGTTCAATTAAGAGAGATCCAGTTCAATAGGGTTCAAATAGAAATACCCACAATTAAATAAAAGATAATAGGTTCAATAAGAAAAGCTCAATCAACAAGAATGAAAATTTTTAATGAACAAATTTAATCAAAAAAAAAAATCGAGAAAGAACAATAGGGAATTATATATATATATATATATATATATATATATATATATTAAATCAAATAGTGTAATGTATATAAAATTGAGCATGTTCAGGCGTAAAACAAAATAATAATAATAATAATAATAATAATACTGATAATAATGATAATAATAATAATAATAATAACAATAATAATAACAAAAATAATAACAAATATTAACACTAATAGCAATAAGAATAACAATAATAATAACAACAATAATAATGATATGCATCAAAATAGGATTTGGGTTTAACAAATTTATTAAAATCAAAAAATTAATAATATAAATAGTCGATCAATTAGGTATAGAAAACCACTATTCGAAATAAATATAGATTTTGATTATAAAAGATTTTAATAGAAGATCCAAATCGTATCTAACACAAAATTAATTTACAAAAATTCAAATTGATGAAAATACGCGGAAAATACTAATCATTGGGATTGGGGGTTACAATCCTACGTACCTTACAACAAAATTTCGTCCTCGAAATTTGCTTAGGCGATACATTGGACGAAGCAAAAGCAAACTGATGAAATAACAAAATAGGGGATTCCAAGGGAAAGACAAATAGTGGCAATACCAGAACAAGAAAGAAGACAGGTACGAATGGAGCGATCCAGAATGATGATAAATAAAGATTCAATGGACAAAAACAAATGCAAATGAATGAAAAAGGAAGTAAACAATGCAAGAAAGAGAAACAGCAAAAGAATCCTAGGACCTGTGGGTTATGGGCCCACTATGCTTCCACTGCGCTATTCTGATGGTTAAACTCTAAGCTGTAGACATGTCGTTGTAGATCAAGTGATACCGATCTACGAACCAAGCAGGAAGAAAAAAAAACAAATAACACTGTAATCAAAGAATGTGAGTATGAAATGAATGAAATCATACCCAATAAGGAATCAATGAATGGAAGGACAAAAGACAACAAGAAATGAAGGAACTGAATGTGAATGAGTCAAAGAGGAATCAATTAAGACTAGTTTCCAGATCGTTGGTTATCAATTGTTCATGTGATACCTGTATTGCTCATACTACTGAGTCAAATCGGTTAAAACACAAATCTGATTAATATATCAATCAAAGCCAAACTTCCTTTTATTAGTCATGTTTGACTGATATATCATCCAAACCCGTGCTTGGATACCACTAAAAACTTTGTCACATCCCGCTTCCTAAAAATACAAAATACGAGCACGTAACATTGGCCCAGCGAATGACTAACGTCACCCATAAGCTGTTTAACCGATCACCTCTATAATATAACCAATACAGAACAATTGCGCAGGCAATAAAGCCATAGAATTTCTGGCATCCCAGAGAAGAACGCCATGGAATTTTTGGCACTGCTGCAGGGCGGCATGTCGGTTAGAGAGTATGAGACGAGGTTCAATCAACTCTCGTGGTATGCTCCTAAATTGGTGATGGACGAGGCAAAGTAGGCTCAAAAGTTCGAGCAATGTTTAAGGCTAAGTCTGAGATCCAGGATGATACCCCTTGGTATCAGGAAATTTAACAAGTTGGTCAAATGAGTTGCAGCTACGGAGGCAGACATAGAGCAGTTTCATCCTGTTCAGAATAGGAGGAACAACTGGAATGTGTGGAAGAGGCCCGCAGTTGCTGAAAATGTCAGGGTACAGCCGCCGACCGAAAGGTGTGCGAAAGCGGTCAATGTGGCAGGAAGACCCAGGAATGCATGGGTGAGACCTCCTATGGTGACTTCTTACAACTGTGGGGAGACAGGTCACTTTCGATCCCAGTGTCCTAAGCTATAAGAAGTCGTCCGAAAGGGACCAACTCAGCAGGCCGGGAAGAAGCCGTACCAGCAGGGACAAGTATTTGCTTTAACTGAAGCTGACGCTGATGAGGTAGATCACGTCATCACTGGTACGAGGGAGGATATTTAGAGTGTTTTCTGTTGTTTCTCTTTTTTTGCTTTTATAGTGAACTGTTATGTAACGAGTGTGTTATGTGACAGGAGAACTTTATCTGAATGGAAAGAAAGCTATTGTTTAGTTCGATACTGGGTCATCTCATACATTTGTGTCACCTAAGTTTGCTAAAGTTTTGGGAGTCGAACCGAACGTCTTTCCAGGCAAAGTTTTAGCAGTAGCTACTCCAACAGGGAAAACTTTAACCACTGATCGGTACTATACGGACTGTGAGATCGTGATTGGAGATAGAATTTTCAGGATTGATCTGGTCGAACTGAATGTCTTGAGAGTCGATGTTATCATTGGCGTTGATTGGATGTCGGTGTACAGTGCAAGCATCGAGTGCAAGACCAAAGAAGTAACAGTGAAGGCTCCAGGTGGACCTGAAGTCACTTTCCAAGGGAAGAGGAGATGTTCAGGCTTGGTTGCTGCTATTAGCGAGAAGAATGGGATTCCTACAGAGGTGCAGCAAAATTCCAGTGGTTCGGGATTATCCGACGATATTCTTGGAAGATTTGCCTGAGTTACCCTCGCATCGTGATGTAGAGTTCAGCATCACTATTCGACAAGGGAGTACACCTATTTCCAAGGCACCGTATAGGATGGTGCTTGTGGAGTAGGATGAGATCAAACGGCAGATTGAGGAACTAATCGAGAATGGCTTTATTCAACCAAGTGCGTCACCTTGGGGAGCACCGGTGCTGTTGGTAAAGAAGAAGGATGGTTCGATAAGGATGTGCATTGATTACCGGGAGCTGAATAAGGTCACTATTCAGAACAAGTATCCTATTCCATGAATTGATTACTTGTTCGATCGTCTACAAGGAGCAGCTGTTTTCACCAAAAAAGATCTTTGATTAGGATATCATCAAGTTCGAGTTAAAGCTGAAGATGTATATAAGACTAGTTCAAAACTTGACACGGGCATTACGAATTCTTAGTTAAGCCGTTTGGAGTGACGAATGCACCTGCAATTTTCATAGATATGATGAACAGAGTTCTGTGGCCATTTATTAATTCTTTCGTCGTGGTATTTATCGACGATATTCTTGTGTACTCCAAGTCGGAGGTGGAGCACATAGAGCATCTGGCAGTAGTTTTGAGGAATCTTCAAGAGCATGAGTTGTGTGCTAAGTTATCCAAGTGTGATTTCTGGAAATCTGAGGTGGCATTCCTTGGTCACATCCTTTCTAAGGAGGGAGTGGCAACTGATTCGTAGAAAATAGAGGCGGTGAAGGATTGGGCAAATCCAACTACAGTGAAGGAAATCACGAGTTTCTTGGACTAACTGGATACTACAGGAGGTTCATTCAGGGCTATGCTCAGATAGCCGTGCCACTCACTGGTCTGACCAAGAAGAATGTGAACTTTAAATAGACTGAGCAGTGCGAGGCAAGCTTTCAGGAGTTGAAAAAGAGGCTGACTACTGCTCCCATTTTAGCTTTATCTAGAGCAGGTGTTGAGTATGATGTCTAGAGCAATGCTTCACATCGTGGGCTTGGTTGTGTCTTAATGCAAGAAGGGAAAGTGATCGCTTATGGGTCTAGGCAACTAAGACCGCATGAGAAGAACTATCCGACTCATGATATGGAGTTGACTGCGATTATCTTTGCCTTGAAGCAATGGAGACATTACGTGTATGGTGAGAAGCTGAAAATGAACACAGACAACAATAGCTTGAAGTACATCTACCAACAGAAGGATCTGAATCTGAGGCAAAGAAGATGGCTGGAGGTGCTTGGGGACATTCGTCCGGATATTAAGTACAATCTTGGAAAGGCTAATGTTGTTGCTGAAGCACATAGCTGCAAGAGTAGTCTGGCTAGTTTGATTACGACTCAGAGGCAGCTTGCAGAGGAGTTGGATTGGGCAGGTATCGAAGTTGTTCTGCAGGACTTTGGATCGTCTTTAGCTCAATTGAGGCTTCAACCAACGATGAATGAAAGGATTATTGCAACTTAGAAGGAAGATGTAGAGATTCAGAAGATGAAGGATCAGGTTGGTGCTGTCAAGTTGTCAGAGTTCCAGATCATGGATGAGGTGTTGTGGTTCGGAGAGAGGCTGTGTGTTCTAGATCAAACAGAATTGCGGGAGAGCATTCTTCAGGAGCCATATGCTACTCTTTTGTCTGTACATCCTGGGAGTACCAAGATGTATAAGGACATTAAGAAACACTTTTGATGGTCAGGTTTGAAGCGGGATGTGGTCGA
Organism: Hemerocallis citrina; assembly: GCA_017893485.1. NCBI lineage: Eukaryota > Viridiplantae > Streptophyta > Magnoliopsida > Asparagales > Asphodelaceae > Hemerocallis > Hemerocallis citrina. The sequence goes on along the minus strand of JACEHZ010000665.1, from coordinate 800,141 downwards.
GTTCGTGGCGAAGTGTGAGATCAGTCAACAGGTCATAGCCGAGAATTAGAAACCTGGAGGTCTATTGCAACCGTTACCTATTTCGGAATGGAACTGGGATAACACCATTTTGGCTTTCATTACTGGTTTTCCTAAGAGTTCAAAGGACAATGATGCGATTTGGGTCACAGTCAATCGACTAACCAAGTTCGCTCACTTCTTAGCGATGAAACTCACTACTTCGATGGACAAGTTGGTTCAGCTGTATGTTGGTGAGATCTTCAGGCTTCATGGTGTTCCGTTAACCATTGTGTCGGATCGAGATGCGAGGTTTACTTCACATTTCTGGAAGAGTCTTTAGACAGCTCTGGGTACCAAGACGGATTTCTGCACTTGTAGAACCCCATATTTTCAAATATTATTTTAATTATTTGAAAATGAATTTAAATGATTTTTTTGAGGATTTAATTGATATTTTCTAAGAAATTTATCTTTTGTACACGTGCAAAACACGTGCAAATGACTTTTGAGAAGTTTGGAAAATTAAGATTTCCTTATGAAAAACCATTATTTATTATTTGGGATTTATGTAGTATTTTTCCAGATTTTTCTGAAATTAATTGATACTATTTGCAATTTGTGAGAAAAGAAGGACTTATTTGCAAAATTTACATTCTCAAGGGTTGAAATGCAAATTTGGCATTCTGGACTTTTTGAGCAGTATTGGCTGAGGTTTAGAAGTAATTTTTCTATTAGATCCTAATTTATAGGAGTTTTATTGAATTTACAAGACTAATGTATATATATGTGAGTTGTATTTTTGGGAAGGATTATTTTGCGAAAGGTGGGTTAAACCCTAATATTGATCCCGGATATTTCAGGGATTTCTTTCCCAACCGTCATTTACAAAATATACAGATTTTGAGATCGGTTTTGAAGATCAAAAGGGAGAACTTTGGATCTAGCAAGAAGAAAGCTTTTTCGTGGATTTTTCTTCAAATCAATGTGAGTGGTTTGTTTTGTTTTGTTCTGTTTTGTTTATTTGGATTCGTGAATGACGTAAGATCTTTATTTTGATTGTTTGTGAAAGTTAAGATAATGATTTTTTAGTCTCATTGTATGCATGATATGGATCTTTTATTTTGATACGGACGATGTGAACACTTGCTGATATTTGGACCATGTATGAGAAAAATATTAAGATTTGTTGAGGGAATAATGATTTATGGGATCGTGTTGTTGGATCGTATGTCAAGAATTGATTAGGTAGTGATCGGATGATAAATATCTGGATCCGTGGTTATAAATCAGAATTTGATTATGAGTTGAGGAAGAAATTTAGTTTGAGAAACCCTAATAGAAGATTGGTAATTTAGATCATGAGAATTGAATTTTGAGGAAGTGAATGATCGAGTATGTATCCGTATTGGAGATTATTTGGGATTGTCATTGGCTTGTGTACGAACTGTTGTTTGATAAACAATGAACAATGATTTTTTTAGAGAACTTCAGTTTGATTTTGTATTCAGATCTGTTCTTGAAAACTGTAGGCTGACAGTCGACTGGACTACTGTGCAGTCGACTGGTACGACCCTACTGTTTATCTTCAGTCTTTTTGAATTGTTCGGGACAGTCGACTTAAACTATGTCAGTCGACTGGTCTGCTGATTGTTAACTTGTTCAGTCCTTTCGGGACAGTCGACCTATGAACCTTTTAGTCGACTTATATACTTAGATTATTTTCTTGAGAATTATTGATGTTTGTCTCGATTGAGTCGACTGATGACTTCCCAAGTCGACCGATATGCCTTAGATTATTTTTGTAAAATTCTGGAGAATTGTCCTCTGGACAGTCGACTTACCTCATCATAAGTCGACTGGTACTGAAGGATCTGTGTATCTGATTTTGAGATAATTGTTCAGTATTTGATTTTGAGATATTTGTTCAGTATTTGATTTGAGATATTTGTTCAGTATTTGATTTTGAGATGTTCAGTTAAGAACATGATTTTTGAGATATTCAGTTGAGCCACTTGTTTAGTGGAAATTTGTTTAGATATTTGATTTTGAGTCCCTAGAGGTATGTGACCCTAGTATACCGGTGTTGAGTTATTTGTTGAGGCCCAGTGTGGCGAATTTTCAGTTATTCAGATATTTTGTTTAGGCCGGTGGGGTACACTACTCTAGGAGATTTGTTCAGTAACCAAAAACAATAAGGACTTGCACTAGTAGTGTCATGACGAAGGGGAACATAAGTTATGCACCTCAGTAAGGCTTTAGATGTGGGACTTAATCTCCTGAATTATCCAAGTAGTTAACTTGAGATGTGGGATTTATCTCCTGAATTATCCAGGTAGACAACCTGAGGTGTGAGATATATCTCCTGAATTATCCAAGTAATTATCTTGAGATGCGGGATTGATCTCCGGAATTATCAAGGTCGAGGCGACGCTTGTGGGGTGTTCATGTGATGATGTGTTTATGTCTAGATGTGAGATGATCTCCGGAATTATCCAAGTGGTTACTTGAGATGTGGGATCAATCACGGAATTATCGGGCATGGACTAATCCTCATAGTTTATCCTTGTCTCTTAGTAGTCATCGTTGTCAGCATATAGTATTTGTGTTTTATTGACTCATTTTATGCATTCGGATTTCCTGTTTCCACATTAAATATTTGGTTTTAGTATTACCTGATATTCTATTTGTTGTTACTTCATACTTATGTGTTGTGTTTCGATTATTACTGGTTGGATATTACGATTTAAGTTTAATTATGTTGTTGTTTGATTTCTATGCCACTCACACCATTTATGGCTAACCCCTTTAGTTTGGGGGTTAGGGTTTAACTCTAGCCTCACATGATGCAGGTTATTGCGTAGAGCTGGAGATTGGATGCTTGAGTTAGCTTTTGGGTTAAATGGACTATTTAGTGTTTGGTGTAAAATTTGTAAAGTCTTATTAAGATGATTTGGAGTTGAAAACAAAAGAAATTATTGTTTGAGATGTTTAGACTTCCGCTGTGATTTGTAAAAGTTTGGTTGTAATAAAAGATGAAAATTTTAGTGGTGTTTGGTTATGTTTATTGTTGTATTGAAGTGGATCACTGGGAATGTGCCACGTATTTTCTATGTTATTCATCTAGAAATTCGGGGCGATACAGCCTGCTTTTCATCCGCAGACCGATGGGCAGACCGAGAGAGTCAACCGCATTCTTGAGGACATGCTTCGGTGTTGTGTACTAGACTTCGGAGGCAATTGGGAACGACCCTTAGCTCTGATGGAGTTTTCCTACAACAACAGTTTTTAGACTAGTATCGGGATGGCATCGTACGAAGCTCAATATGGCAGGAAGTGCAGAACACCTGTTTGTTGGTTTGAAGTTGGGGAGCGGCAGATATTTAGGCCTGAGATCGTGTAGGAGACCTCTGAAAAGATCGATCTAATCAGGAAGAGGTTGGTGGAAGCTTAGAGTAGGCAGAAGAGCTATGCAGACAACCGGAGGAGGGACCTTGAGTTTGAGGTTGGTGACTTTGTCTGTTAGATAGTTTCACCTAGCAAAGGCGTGATCCGATTGGGCCAGAGTGGGAAGTTAGCCCTGAGGATCATAGGCCCGTATAAGATATTGAAGCGGATTGAGAAAACTGCTTACCAGTTGGAGTTGCCGGAAGAGTTGTCTCAGGTGCACAAAGTTTTCCACGTGTCTATGCTGAGAGGTTACATTCCAGATCCGATTCATCATTTGCTCGAAGTGCCGGAGGGTTTGCAGTTCGATCTGAGTTACATTGAGCTTCCGGTTGAGATTGTCGATCATCGGGAGAAAGTCTTGAGGAACAAGACAATACTAATGGTCAAAGTAGTATGGAGAAACCAATTGGTTGAAGAGGCTACTTGGGAATCTGAGGAGAGGATGATGACGGATCATCCTAAGCTCTTTGTTTGATTTGTATCTTCTTTTCTTTTCTTTTCTTCTCGTTGTATTTCTGTTTTCTCACTCTTTAAGTGTAGTTCCGAGGACGAAACTATTTTAAGGAGGGAGTGCTGTAACACCTTGAATTTTCAAATCTTATTTATATTTGGACTTGTTCGATTTTACGTGTTGTGCACGTGCAAATTTATGCATGCATTTCTCTAAAAATATTTCATAAACTAGTAATCCCCATTTATTATCTTTTTAGAAAGCTTAATTTAATCCTAAGCCTAATTTGTCTCCTTGTAGCCCACATTAGTTAATTAATTAACTAAATTAGTAGAGCCCATAGTCTCTTCGCCCATTAGTGAGCCCATGTAATTTAATTCTTCTTTATTTTAGCCTAACTTGTAGTGTAGACTCAAATAATAGACAATTAATTAAACTAACATGTACAACTTGTAAGTGGGGGACACTAGGGTAACACGTGCATGAACTAGAGTGTGCAAAGCACACCCTTGAGTGAGGCCGGATTGTGCATGAGTGGAGAAGGAGAATGGGAGTAGTGGTGAGGTGTTTATCTCATTCATGAGTGGTTATAGCAACTCCCAAACTAATCCTAGCCCTTAATCCCTAACTATTTGATCCAATCCTATCCATTCAATCCACACAAAAATTTATATAAATACCCCGCCCCCCCTACATTAGTATACTCACACCTAATCTATATCAAAAGAGAAAGATAAAGAAATACAATTAGAGAGTAAAAGATTGAGAGTTTAGTAAGTTCAAAAGATTGAGAGTTGTGTTTGTGTGTTCTTCATTCCCATTGGTGGCTGGGTTTTCTTCAAGGAGCAAGGGAGGCTTGGGTTTGCTTCAAGGCTAGGAGGAGACGACTTGTGGTGGCTCAAACAAGGAGGAAAATGCCTCTTTTGATCAATCTAGGAGTTCTTAGGAGTTCATTTCGTTTTCTCTCCAGTAAGGTGGGCAATTTTCTCTAACTTCTAAGTAGTATCATGCAAGGTTGTGTGCTAATCATGCTAGAATAAATAGGTGAAAATATTGCTATTTGAAAATACCATGATTAAGGTGAAAATGGAACATATGTGAAATTGCATGAAATGAATAAGTGAAATTGATTGAATGATATGTTTGTTGTTGTGATATTTGGATATTGATATAGCATGCTAAATTAGAATAAATGCTTCTCCATGTCGAAATGTTTGTGTTTATGGAAAAAGTGCAACTTTGAGAAATGTGTTTATGTAAAAATTCTAATTTTGAGAATCTCTACATTATTAAAATAAGATTGATTAGTAAATTATGCATATTCATGATTAGTGTGATTGATATTAAATAATTCTAAAGTTGTATGTTAATTGTTGAAAGAAATGAACATTTTATTATTTAGGCCAAATTCAAGAGGTCATCAATTTGTGTTTTAATCAAAAAGAATGAAGAACAACTCCTTAGTCTAATAAAGAAGAACTACTTTATAATTGAAGGAACTCAAGAAAAATGTCCCTTGAAAAAGAAATTTGTTAATAGAACATTAAGTGATTTTTCATGTACAATTGTAGGAATAAAAAGAGAGGTACTCTATGAGGAATGAGAAATTAATGGCTTTAAAAACCCCCAAATTACTGTTTATTTTGAATCAGGAAATTATTTAGTTTTAATGAAGAACAAATTACATTTTTTTGAAGAAATGAGTTTCTTTAACAAACTAGAATAGTTACAGTCTTGAACAAAACCAATTGGAATTACTTCTCTACGGGTGAGTCACTCTGTCCATTCTAGTCAGTGGCTGCAAATTAAAAATGTCACTGTAGTAGGAGGTCATTGGTTCAAATCTTGGCATAAACTCTTTATTTTTGTTATGGAAAATAACACAATACCGAGACACTGAGTATAAGAGGATTTATACCCCCCTTTGTGACGCGTGGGCGATCTGTCCCCTTTGGTCAGCTACTACGCCATAATAAAGTTACTGTAGCACATACTGCTGCTGTTGGTGCGGGTTCGAAACCTGGCTTCGGCCAAGGTTTTGTTTTTTTTATTATTTTTGGGAAAAGTTAATATTTTTTAAATGGTTCTTTTGTGAAGTTAATTTATAAAAATAATATTAATTATCCAGAGATTAAATTGGACATATCTTGAAAATTTCTATGGATTGATAAAATTATAGATCAAGATTAAAGGGATTATAAGTGTGTTTTATGTGATAATTTAAGCAATATGTATTCTCTTCTTTAGGGAAAATTATGGAACATTATTTTGAGAATTCATGGCTTAATGCAAATGTGAATAACTTGTTTAGGTTAACCAAATGAGAATTCTAGACTTGTGAATGCAAGAGATTATTGAGATTAGATTTGTAATTTGAGAAATTGTAAAATGAAATTATCTTGTCTCATTATTGTGAAAAGTAATACAAGAATTGAAATGAAGAAAAATCATGGTAACTTATGAAATTATGGATGAGTGTGAATACTCAATTTATGAACATGATATGAGACTTTGGACTAGAAGGTAGCTAAGTCCTATTACCGACAATTGAATGAGTTATAATTATTGAGATAAATTATTGAGATGAAAGACCAAGATGGTCATGCTGTTGATTAAGACTGGTATAGAGAAAAGAGCTAATTCTAGGGGTTGATTTTATTCATGATTCAAATAAACTAAGGATTTAGATACATTGTGGTGATGTAAGGAAACTGAGAGAAAAACACGAGTATAAGGGCCATCAGATTGGCGGTGTGAGAGTGATTCACAGGCTGCCTGCTTGATGCGACATTACATGGCGTGAGCACTACTTCGGAATTATCGTCTCGGTGGCAATGCTTGTCGGGTGTTTGGTGACTACGGGTGGTGCCATCGTTCCATGGTGGAGGTTGAATTGTCCATAGTCTGCCTGCTTGATGCATTATGTCAATGCGTGGGATACCCCTCCAGACTGCCTGGATATGGGCTCGTAGATCATAGAAGATTTAGGATACTTACCGTAATAGTTTATGTCATGGCGAGGGATTGAACCCTACAAGATGAAGTACGATTAAGGGTTTGCCCTCGGACCTATGTAGTATGGGATGCATAGAATCCGAACAAGTGCACATTATTGTCATATAACATAACAACTACATTAAGGACTAAGTGCACTGCCCAACACGACATCTATAGGATAGTCCCCGTAGTTTTTCGTGTGACAAGTGTGTGCTTTCTAAGTAGGAGGAAATTGATGTTTTATATCCTTGCGTCTGTTGAATGAACTAACGAGCCCACAGTTTCTATGCTGGATAAAAAGATTGAAAAGATTAAGTATGCAAGCTACTTAAAGTATGTTTCAAGTGTTGTACTTTTATTCATGTAATTATTGTTAATGAATTTCTCTGTTTAAATGCAATTCAAGTTGTAATTCTGATGTAATGAAAGTTTAAATTTTCTTGTAAAATTGCACGAAGAGAAGTGTAAAGATCCTGTGGAACTTCGAATTCAGTCTGTTTGGGAATTCGGGGTGTTACAGAGTGGTATTAGAGCCACACTTCCAAGTAGTATAAATTTATAGACGAAATGGACATTATAGCGTGTGTTGAGTCTAGAGATTTAAATGTAAGTCACTCTCATTTGTGTTGCTCTATGATTTATGCTTCTTATTCTCCTGTCTCTAAGATGGCGATCCACTTCGACCCAGCTGGAGGTGACGATTGGCACATAGTTGAGGAGGATTACTACCCCGATCAAGCTGATTTAGACGAAGAAGATCCCGAAGAATTTGAAGAGGAATGGCCTGAGTCTAGGGAGATCACTCCACCTCCGGATTAATCTGATGATTCATCCGACGAGAAAGAACCAGTTCCAAGTAGTCTCATTGTGTCTCTTCAGAGGCAGGTTAAGACTCAGAGGGAGAGAGCAGAGCTGTTGCAGGCGCAGTGTGCAAAGTGCAAGGAGAGCATTGCCATGCTCAGTCATCCTGTTTGGGAACTCGAGAAGAGGAAAAACATGTACGATGTATTGAAGGAGGAAGTGGAGGAACTACAAGAAGAGCTTCGTGAAGCAAAGAGGAACCGTAGGAACTAGACTGTTGTATCTTCTTATTGCTTTCGTTTAATGTCAGAAATGTTTTAAATTCGAATGTATAAAGTTTGAAATTCAATGAAATGAAAGTTGATTTAAGTTCATATTTTCTACTTTGAATTTAATGGATCTTTTGCATCAGAATATGGCTAGAAGAGGAGCTCGAAATGGTGAAGTTCTGGACTTGGAAACGGAATTAGTGAGGGTCTATCAGATACTCAATGCCATTGTCATGAATCAGAACCAGGGGAGGGTGCCCGTGAATCCAGTATCCGAAGCAATCAAACTCGTGGAATCATTCAAACGGATGAAACCACTGGTGTTTGATGGGAAGTCAGACCCTAATGCGGCTGACAATTGGATCCGATAGATCGAGACTATCTTCGAAGTCTTGGAGACTCCGGAGGGCAGCAAGGTGAAGTTGGCGGCACAACAGTTCAAGAAGGATGCGGCTGTTTGGTGGCAGTCGATGAAGCGGACGATGGGAGATATTGTCCTTTGTCTGGGAGGAATTCTTGGAGGAATTCCATAGTCATTATTTTCCAACAGACGTCCAGGAGAAGAAAGCCATTGAATTTCTAGCGCTGCAGCAGAGCGGCATGTCAGTTAGAGAGTAAGAGACGAGTTTCAATCAGCTCTCGAGGTATGCTCCCGAATCGGTGATGGACGAGGCAAAGAAGGCTCGAAAGTTCGAGCATGGTTTAAGGCCAAGTCTGCGATCCAGGATGATACCCCTGGGTATCAGGAGGTTTGACAAGTTGATCAACGAGCTGCAGCCATGGAGGCGGACATGGAGTAGTTCCACACTGTTCAGAATAGGAGGAACAACTGGAATGTGGGGAAGAGGCCCGCAGTTGCTGGAAATGTCAGGGGACAGCCGCCGGCCCAAAGGTTCAAACCGACTGGGTCGAACGCTGTAACACCCCGAATTCCAAAATACAACTGAATTCGAGTTACACAGGATCTTTACACTTCTTTCGTACAATTTTACATGGAATTTTTTTTTTCTTTCATCAGAGTTACATTACACTTGTACATTATCACAGCGGAAGCAATATTACAATAAATTAAATGAAACAACATTTAAAATAGTCTTACGCAGCATGTATGCTTTAATTGTGTCAAGCATCTTTACCCTGCATATAAAACTGTGGGCACGTCAGTTCATTCCACTGACGAAATATTATACGCGGCCATCCTCTCTATGCCGGAAACAGTATAACGATTCTCAATACTTAGAAAATCACACATTTGTTCACAAAAAAACTAAAGGGACTATCCTATTGATATCGTGTTGTGCTGTGCACTTAGTCCTTAATGTAGTTATTATGTTATATGATACTAATGCGCACTTGTTCGGATTCTATGCATCCCATACTACATAGGTCCGAGGGCAAGCCCTTAATCGTGCTTCATCTTATAGGGTTCAATAGCCTCGTCATGATTTAACTACTACGGCAACTACGGTAAGTATCCTAGATGTTCTACGATCTACGAGCCCATGTCCAGGGAGTCTGGAGGGAAATCTCATGCACTGACATGACGCATCAAGCAGGCAGACTATGGACAATTCAGCCTCCGCCATGGAACAATGGCACCACCCGCAGTCACCAAACACCCCACAAGCGTCACCACCGGGATGATAATTCCGGAGTAGTGCTCACGCCATGTCATGACACATCAAGCAGGCAGTCTGTGAATCACTCTCACACCGCCAATCCAATGGCCCTCATACTCGTGTTTTTCTCTTACTTTCATCACATCACCACTATGTGTCTAAATCCTTAGTTTATTAGAATCATGAACAAAAATCAATTCTCTAGAGTTAGCCTTTCCACTATACCGGTCTTAACCCTTTATTCAACATAACCCAAGTCTTGGTCTTATCCTTTCAAATTTCCTTTCAATTCATTTCTTTTCAATGCCGGTATGAGGCTTAGCTACCCTCTAGTTTTCAATTTCAATTCACAATTACACAAAAATTGAGCCTTTGAAGTTCATAAGTTCTTTTTTCATGATTAACAGTAGTTTTCCTTTTCATGTTCATAGCATTCATAATCGTAGAACCTTTCATAAATCATCAGGATATTTCACTTCACTTCGTATACAATTTCATGCAAAAGACAAATAAAGTTCACTTTTCTAATTTATCACATTCAATCTTCATTCTTTCCATTATCAAATCTCTTTTCAAACTCTTTCCAACAGTATATTTATTTTTATCACGAGGCAAATTTAAAAATCTGAGACGTCAAAATAGTCTGGACAGTCGACTCTTGAAACATAGTTGGTCGACTGTTCAGTAAGGATTTAAAAGACTCAAGAAAAAATGGTCGGGATAGTCGACTGCTAAACTTGGCCAGTCGGCTGTTCTGTAAAGTTATAGAAACTCGAAAAGGATCAGGGTAGTCGACTGCTAACAAGACCAGTCGGCTGTTCTGCGATGTTTTAAGACATTGAAAATAAAATGGATGGGGAAGTCGACTGTTTAACGTATACGGTCGACTGTTCTGCGAGAATTACAACTCGAAGATTTAAATATTTAGGACAGTCGACTATTTACGCCTATTCGGTCGACTGATCAGCAACTAAAATCGAAAGTTGGAATCATTTCTTCTTTCTTTTTGATTAACACACAAAATTTGGTTTAGATTACAATATGTTCATTTCTCGAAAACTAACATACAGCTTTAGAATTTATTTAACAACAATCACAACGTGCATAGTTTACTAACTAATCTTAATAATATAGAGATTCTTACGATTAGTATTATCCACACAAACACGACTTCTAAAAACAGCACTTTTCCCATAAACACAATTCTTCTATGGGGATAAACATTTATTCCAATTTAGCATGCTAGATTTAATCAAAATATCATAACATCAATCATATCATCCAATCAAGTTCACCTATTCATTTCATGTGATTTCACTTGTGTTCCATTTTTTTTTTACTTTAATCATAGTATTATCAAAGAGCAATATTTTCACTTATTTATTCTTCCATGATTAGCACAAAACCTAGCAGGGTATCTAGATTAGAAGTCATGAGAAATACCCACCTGTTTTGGAGAAACAAAGAAAGAACTCCTATAAATCTCCTTGAACCAAGAGCGATCCTTCTCTTCCTAGATTGAGCCGCAATTGCCTTCTCCTCTTTGTGCTTGATTGGAATCCGAGCAGTCCTTCTTCTCGTCGATTTGATCGGCCTCCAAAGATGCACACACACTCTCTAGCACACACTCAATCTTTCTCTAACTCTCAATCTTTTACTCTCTAGTATAAGTCCCTCTTATAATGAAAAAAATGGGTGCAAGAGTAACTTAGGAAAGAGTGGGGTATTTATACATAATTTTGGGTGGATTGAATGGCTGGGATTAGATCAACTAGTTATGGATTAAAGGTTAGGATGAGTTTTGAAGTTGCCATAACCACCCATGAATGAGTTAACCACCTCACCACTACTCCCATCTCTCCCTCTCTTTTGATCCATCCAGCCTAGGTGAAAGCTGTGCAATGCACACCCCAATGTATGCACGTGTTACCCTAGTGTCCCCCACCCACAACTTTGTACATGCTAATTAATTAATTGTCTATTATTTGAGTCTACACTACAAGTTAGACTAAAATAGAGATTAATTAAATTGCATGGGCTCACTAATGGGCCAAAAGACTATGGGCTCAAATAATTAAAAAAATTAATTAATAAATGGCTAAAAGACAATTTGGGTTTTTATAGATTTTAATTAGGCCTTAAAAGAGATTTTTTTTTTGGAGAATTAAAGGTGAAAATTATTTTATACGAAAAATAATACAAATGAAATCATACATGCAAAACACGTAAAATCATAAAAATCCCATAAATGAAAACTAGGGTGTTACAACACTTCCTCCTTAGAATAGTTCCGTCCCCGGAACTACACTTAAAGGGTGAGAAGACAGAAATACAACAAGAAGAAAGAAAAGAAAGAAGATACAAATCAAACAAAGAGCTCAAGATGATCCTTCATCATCCTCTCCTCAGATTCCCAAGTAGCCTCTTCAATCAACTGGTTTCTCCAGGCTACCTTGACCATCGTTATCGTCTTGTTCCTAAGGACTTTCTCCTGACGATCAACAATCTCAAATGGAAGCTCAGTGTAACTCAGATCCAACTGCAAACCCTCTGACACTTCGGGCAAATGATGACTTGGATCTGGAATGTAACATCTTAGCATAGACACATGAAAAACATTATGCACCTGAGACAACTCTTCCGGTAACTCAAGCCGGTAAGCAGTTTTTCCGATCCTTTTCAATATCTTATACCGGCCTATGAACCTCGAGGCTAACTTTCCACCCTTGTTGAATCGGATCACCCCTTTAATAGGCGACACCTTCAGAAAGACAAAGTCACCAACCTCAAAGTCAAGGTCCCTCCTCCGGTTGTTTGCATAGCTCTTCTGCCTACTCTGAGCATCCACCAACCTCTTCCTGATTAGATCAATCTTTTTAGAGGTCTGCTGCACAATCTCAGGCCCAAACATCTGGCGCTCCCCAACTTCGAACCAACAGACAGGTGTTCTGTACTTCCTGCCATACAAAGCTTCGTACGGCGCCATCCCCAATGCTAGTCTGAAAACTGTTGTTGTAGGAAAACTCCACCAAAGGTAAATGCCTTTCCCAACTGCCTCCAAAGTCTAGTACACAACATCGAAGCATATCCTCAAGAATACGATTGACTCTCCCGGTCTGCCCATCGGTCTGGGGATGAAAAGCAATGCTGAAATCCACCTTGGTACCCAAGGCTGTATGAAGACTCTTCCAGAAATGCAAAGTAAACCGTGCATCTCGATCGGACGCAATGGTCAACAGAACACCATCAAGCCAGATGATCTCACCAACATACATCTCAGCCAACTTGTCCATCGAAGTAGTGAGTTTCATCGCCAAGAAGTGAGCGGACTTGGTTAGTCGATCGACTATGACCCAAATTGCATCATTACCCTTTGAACTCTTGGGCAAACCCGTGATGAAATTCATACTGATGTTATCCCACTTCCATTCTGGAATAGGTAACGGTTGCAATAGACCTCCAGGTTTCTGGTTCTTGGCTTTGACTTGCTGAAAAATCTCACACCTCGACACAAATTCAGCTTCATCCCGTTTCAAACCTGACCACCAGAAATATTGTTTAATGTCCTTGTAAATCTTGGTACTCCCGGGATGTACTGACAAAAGAGTGGCATGTGCCTCCCGAAGAATACTTCCTTTCAAGTCCGACTGATCCAGAACACACAGCCTCTCTCCAAACCACAGCACTTCATCCCTGATTTGAAATCCAGGCAACTTGCCAGCACCAACCTACTCCTTCATCTTCATAATCTCTGCATCTTCCTTCTGACTTGCAATAATCCTTTTGTTCAGCGTCTGTTGAAGCCTCAACTGAGCTAAAGATGATCCCAAGCCTTGCAAAACAACTTCAATACCAGCCCGATCCAACTCCTCTGCCAGCTGCCTCTGAGTTGTAATCAAATTCGCCAGACAGCTCTTGCGGCTAAGTGCATCAGCAAAAACGTTATCCTTCCCAGGATGATACTTAATCTCCGGATGAATGTCCTTAAGTACCTCCAGCCATCTCCTTTGCCTCAGCTTCAGATTCTTCTGCTGATAGATGTACTTCAAGCTTTTATGGTCTGTGTACATGTTCAACTTTTCACCATACACATAATGTCTCCATTGCTTTAAGGCGAGATAATCGCAGCCAACTCCAGATCATGAGTCGGATAATTTTTCTCAAACGGTCTTAGTTGCCAAGACCCATAAGCGATCACTTTTCCTTCTTGCATTAAGACACAACCAAGCCCATGATGTGAAGCATCGCTGTAGACATCATATTCAACACTTGCTCTAGGCAATGCCAAAATGGGTGCAGTAGTCAGCCTCTTTTTCAACTCCTGAAAGCTTGCCTCACACTATTCGGTCCACTTGAAGTTCACATTCTTCTTGGTCAGACCAGTAAGCGGCACGGCTATCTGAGCGTAGCCCTGGATAAATCTCCTGTAATATCCAGTAGGCCCAAAGAAACTCCAGATTTTCTTCACTGTAGTAGGCATTGCCCAATCTCTCACTGCCTCTATCTTCTGAGGATCAGTTGCCACTCCCTCCTTAGAAAGGATGTGACCTAGGAATGCCACTTCAGATTTGCAGAAATCACACTTGGACAACTTGGCATATAACTCCTGCTCCTGAAGCTTCCTCAAAACTGCTGCCAGATGCTCCGTGTGCTTCTCCTCCGACTTGGAGTACACAAGAATATCGTCGATAAACACCACGAAGAAAGAATCAATGAACAGTCTCAGAACTCTGTTCATCATGTCCATGAAGATTGCAGGCGCATTCATCACTCCAAACGGCATAACTAAGAATTCTCAATGCCCGTGTCGAGGTCTGAAAGCAGTCTTATGCACATCTTCAGCTTTCACTCGAACTTGATGATATCCTGATTGAAGATCTATTTTGGAGAAAATAGCTGCTCCTTGTAGACGATCAAACAAGTCATCAATTCTTGGAATCAGATACTTATTCTGAACAGTGACCTTATTCAGCTCTCGGTAATTGATGCACATCCTCATCGAACCTTCCTTCTGCTTTACGAAAAGCACCGGCACTCCCCAAGGTGACGCACTCGGTTGAATAAAGTCTTTCTCCAACAGTTCCTCAATCTGCCGTTTGATCTCATCCTGCTCCACAGGTGCCATCCTATACAGTGTCTTAGAAATAGGTGCACTCCCTGGCTGAATAGTGATGCTGAACTCCACATCACGATGTAAGGGTAACCCAGGAAAATCTTCCAAGTATACCGTCGGATAATCCCAAACCACAGGAATTTGGTACACCTCTGCAGGATTCCTTTTCTTCTGGCTGATAGCAGCAACCAAATCTGAACATCTCCTCTTCCCTTGAAAAGTGACTTCAGGTCGTCGTGGAGCCTTCACTGTTACTATCTTGGTCTTGCACTCGATGCTTTCACGGTACACCGACATCCAATCAATGTCAATGATAACATCGACTCTCAAAACATTCAGCATGATCAGATCGATCCCGAAAAATCTAACCCCAATCACAATCTCACAGTCCGCATAGTACCGATCAGTGGTTAAAGTCTCCCCTGATGGAGTAGCTACTGCTAAAACCTTGTCTGGAAAGATTTTCGGTTCAACTCCCAGAACTTTAGCAAATTTAGGTGACACAAAAGTATGAGAGGACCCAGTATCGAACAAAACAACAGCTTTCTTTCCATTAAAAATAAGTTATCCTGTTACATAACACACACTCGTCATATAACAGTTCACTATAAAAGTGGGAAAAAGAGAAACAACAGAAACACTCTAAACATTCTCCCTCGTACCAGTGATGACGTGATCCACCTCATCAGCATCAGCTTTAGTCAAGGCAAACACTCGCCCCTGCTGGTACGGCTTCTTCCCGACCTGCTGAACTGGTCCCCTTTGGATGACATCCTGCAACTTAGGGCACTGGGATCGGTAGTGACCTGTCTCCCCACAATTGTAACAAGTCACCATAGGAGGTCTCACCCATGCATTTTCGGGTCTTCCTGCCACTTGAACAGCGTTCGCACCTGTAGAATTTAACCTTTGAGCCGGTGTTGTCCCTTGACATTGCCAGCAACTGCGGGCCTCTTCCCCACATTCCAGTTGTTCCTCCTATTCTGAACAGCATGGAATTGCTCCATGCCTGCCTCAGTGGCTGCCACTCGTTTGACTAGCTTGTCAAACGTTCTGATACCGAGGGGTATCATCCGGGATCTCATACTTGGCCTCAACCCATGCTCGAACTTTCGAGCCTTCTTTGCCTCATCCATCACCAGTTCGGGGGCATGCCTCGAGAGTTGATTGAATCTGGTCTCATACTCCCTAACTGACATACCGCCCTGCTGCAGCACCAGAAACTCCATGGCCTTTTTCTCCTGGACGTCTGAGAAAAAATAATGACCGTGGAATTCCTCCAAGAATTCCTCCCAGCCCGGAACAATACCTCCCATTGTCTGCTTCATCGACTGCCACCATACAGCCGCATCCTTCTCGAATTGCAGTGCTGCCAACTTCACCTTGCTGCCCTATGGAGTCTCCAAGACTTGGAAGATAGTCTCGATCTGTCAGATCCAATTTTCAGCCGCGTTAGGATCTGACTTCCCCTCAAACACCGGTGGTTTCATCCGCTTGAATAATTCCACGAGTTTGATTGCTTCGGTTACTGGATTCGCAGGCCCCCTTCCTTGATTCTGATTCATGAAAATGGCATTGAGTGTCTGATAGACCCTCGCTAGTTCCGTTTCCAAGTCCAGACTTTCACCATTTTGAGCTCGTCTTCCAGCCATATTCTGATGCAAAAGATCCATTAAATTCGAAGTATAAAACATGAACTTTTAAGTCAACATTTCCATTTCATTGAATTTCAAACTTTATACATTCGAATTTAAAACATTCCTGACATCAAAATGAAAGCAGTAAATGATACAATAGTCTAATTCCTACGGTTCCTCTTGGCTTCACGAAGCTCTCCCCGTAGTTCCTCCACTTCCTCCTTCAGTACATCAGTCATTTTTTTCTCTTCTCGAGTTTCCAAACACGATGACTGAGAACTACAAAATCATCCTTGTGCTTCGCCAACTGAGCCTCTAGTAGTCCGACTCTCTCTCGCAGAGTCTCTACCTGCCTCTGAAGAGACACAACAAGACTACTCGGAACTGGTTCTTCCTCATCAGAAGATTCATCAGATGAATCCGGAGGTGGAGTGATTTCTCGGGACTCAGGCCATTCCTCTTCCACTTCTTCAAGATCTTCCTCATCTAAATCAGCTTGTCTGGGGTAGTAATCTTCCTCAATGATGTGCCAATTGTCATCTCCAATTGGGTGGAAGTGGTCCGCCATCTTAAAGATAGAGAGAAAGAATCATAAATCATAGAGCAACACAAATGTAAGTGACTTACATTTAAATCTCTAGACTCAACACACACTCTAATGTCCACTTCTAGGGTGTCGTTCCTTATAAACTTATACTATTTAGAAGCATGGCTCTGATACCACTCTGTAACACCCCAAATTCCAAAATACAACTGAATTCGAGTTCCACAGGATCTTTACACTTCTTTCGTACAATTTTACAAGGAAATAAAAACTTTTCTTTCATCAGAGTTACATTACACTTGTACATTATCACAGCGGAAGCAATATTACAATAAATTACATGAAACAACATTTAAAATAGTCTTGCGCAGTATGTATACTTCAATTATGTCAAGCATCTTTACCCTGCATATAAAACTGTGAACACGTCAGTTCATTCAACTGACGAAATATTATACACGGCCATCCTCTGTATGCCGGAAATAGTATAACGATTCTTAATACTTAGCAAATCACACACTTGTTCACAAACAAAACTAAAAGGACTATCCTATTGATGTCGTGTTGTGCTGTGCACTTAGTCCTTAATGCAGTTGTTATGTTATATGACACTAATGCACACTTGTTCAGATTCTATGCATCCCATACTACATAGGTCCGAGGGCAAGCCCTTAATCGTGCTTCATCTTATAGGGTTCACCACCCTCGTCATGATTTAAACTACTACGGTAAGTATCCTAGATGTTCTATGATCTACGAGCCCATGTCCAGGCAGTCTGGAGGGGAATCCCATGCATTGACATGACGCATCAAGCAGGCAGACTATGGACAATTTAGCCTCTGCCATGGAACAATGGCACCACCCGCAGTCACCAAACACCCCACAAGCATCGCCACCGGGACGATAATTCCGGAGTAGTGCTCACGCCATGTCATGACACATCAAGCGGGCACACTGTGAATCACTCTCACACCGCTAATCCGATGGCCCTCATACTCGTGTTTTTCTCTTACTTTCATCACATCACCACTATGTGTCTAAATCCTTAGTTTATTAGAATCATGAACAAAAATCAATTCTCTAGAGTTAGCCTTTCCACTATACCGGTCTTAACCCTTTATTCAACATAACCCAAGTCTTGGTCTTATCCTTTCAAATTTCCTTTCAATTCATTTCTTTTCAATGCCGGTATGAGGCTTAGCTACCCTCTAGTTCTCAATTTCAATTCACAATTACACAAAAATTGAGCCTTTGAAGTTCATAAGTTCTTTTTTCATGATTAACAGTAGTTTTTCATTTTCTTTTTCATAGCATTCATAATCGTAAAACCTTTCACAAATCATCAGGATATTTCACTTCACTTCATATATAATTTCATGCAAAAGACAAATAAAGTTCACTTTTCTAATTTGTCACATTCAATCTTCATTCTTTCCATTATCAAATCTCTTTTCCAACTCTTTCAAACAGTATAATTATTTTTATCACGAAGCAAATTTAAAAATCTGAGACGTCAAAATAGTCTGGACAGTCGACTCTTGAAACATAGTCAGTCGACTGTTCAGTATGGATTTAAAAGACTCAAGAAAAAATGGTTGGGATAGTCGACTGCTAAACTTGGCCAGTCGGCTGTTCTGTAAAGTTTTAAAAACTCAAAAAGGATCAGGGCAGTCGACTGCTAACAAGACCAGTTGGCTGTTCTGCGATGTTTTAAGACATTGAAAATAAAATGGACGGGGCAGTTGACTGTTTAACGTATACGGTCGACTGTTCTATGAGAATTACAACTCGAAGAATTAAATTTTTAGGATAGTTGACTATCTACGCCTCTATCAGCAAAAAAAAATCGAAAGTTGGAATCATTTCTTCTTTCTTTTTGATTAACACACAAAATTTGGTTTAGATTACAATATGTTCATTTCCTGAAAACTAACATACAGCTTTAGAATTTATTTAACAACAATCACAACATGCATAGTTTACTAACTAATCTTAATAATATGGAGATTCTTACGATTAGTATTTTCCACACAAACATGACTTCTAAAAACAGCACTTTTCCCATAAACACAATTCTTCTACAGGGATAAACATTTATTCCAATTTAGCATGCTAGATTAAATCAAAATATCATAACATCAATCATATCATCCAATCAAGTTCACTTATTCATTTCATGCGATTTCACTTGTGTTCCATTTTTTTTCACTTTAATCATAGTATTATCAAAGAACAATATTTTCACTTATTTATTCTTTGATGATTAGCACAAAACCTAAGAAGGTATCTAGATTAGAAGTCATGAGAAATACCCACCTATTTTCGAGAAACAAAGAAAGAACTCCTATAAATCTCTTTGAACCAAGAGCGATCCTTCTCCTCCAAGATTAAGCCGCAATTGCCTTCTCCTCCTTGTGCTTGATTGGAATCCGAGCACTCCTTCTTTTCGTCGATTTGACTGGCCTGCAAAGATGCACACACACACTCTAGCACACACTCAATCTTTCTATAACTCTCAATCTTTTACTCTCTAGTATAAGTCCCTCTCATAATGAAAAAAATGGGTGCGAGAGTAACTTAGGAAAAAGGGTGGTATTTATACATTGTTTTGGGTGGATTGAATGGCTGTGATTAGATCAACTAGTTAGGGATTAAAGGCTAGGATGAGTTTGGATGTTGCCATAACCACCCATGAATGAGTTAAACACCTCACCACTACTCCCATCTCTTCCTCTCTTTTGATCCATCCGGCCTAGGTGAAAGGTGTGCAATGCACACCCCAATGTATGCACGTGTTACCCTAGTATCCCCCACCCATAACTTTGTACATGCTGATTAATTATTGTCTATTATTTGAGTCTACACTACAAGTTAGACTAAAATAGAGATTAATTAAATTGCATGGGCTCACTAATAGGCCAAGAGACTATGGGCTCAAAAAATTAAAATAATTAATTAATAAAGTGGCTAAAAGAAAATTTGGGTTTTTATAGATTTCAATTAAGCCTTAAAAGAGAAAAAAAAAATTGGAGAATTAAGGGAGAACAAATACTATAAAAATATTTTATACAAAAAATAATACAAATGAAATCGTACATGCAAAACACGTAAAATCATAAAAATCCCATAAATGAAAACTAGGGTGTTACAAACGCGGTCAATGTGGCAGGAAGACCCGGGAATGTATGGGTGAGAACTCCTGTGGTGACTTGTTACAACTGTAGGGAGACAGGTCACTTCTGATCCCGGTGCCCTAAGCTACAAGATGTCATCTGAAAGGGACCAATTCAGCAGGCCGGGAAGAAGCCGTACCAGCAGGGACGAGTATTTGCCTTGACTGAAGCTGACGCTGATGAGGTGGATTACGTCATCACTGGTGCGAGGGAGGATGTTTAGAGTTTTTTCTATTGTTTCTCTTTTCCCTCTTTTATAGTGAACTGTTATGTAACGAGTGTGTGTTATGTAACAGGAGAACTTTATTTGAATGGAAAGATGCTGTTTTTTGTTCGATACTGGGTCCTCTCATACTTTTGTGTCACCTAAGTTTGCTAAAGTTTTGGGAGTCGAACCGAAATTCTTTCTAGGCAAGGTTTTAGCAGTGGCTACTCCATCAGGAGAAACTTTAACCACTGATTGGTACTATACGGACTGCGAGATCGTGATTGGAGATAGAATTTTTGGGATTGATCTGATCGAACTGAATGTCTTGGGAGTCGATGTTATCATTGGCATTAATTGGATGTCAGTGTACAGTGCAAGCAATGAGTGCAAGACCAAAGAAGTAACAATGAAGGCTCCAGGTGGACTTGACGTCACTTTCCAAGGGAAGAGGAGATGTCCAGACTTGGTTGCTGCTATCCGTGAGAAGAAGGGGATTCCTGCAGAGGTGCAGCAAATTCCAGTGGTTCGAGATTATCCGACGGTATTCTTGGAAGATTTGCCTGGGTTATCCCTTCATCGTGATGTAGAGTTCAACATCACTATTTAACTAGGGAGTGTACCTATTTTCAAGACACCGTATAGGATGGTGCCAGTGGAGCAGGATGAGATCAAATAGCAGATTGAGGAACTAATGGAGAAAGGTTATGTTCAACCGAGTACATCACCTTGGGGTGCACCGGTGCTGTTGGTAAATAAGAAGGATGGTTCGATGAGGATGTGCATCGATTATAAGGAATTGAATAAGGTCACTGTTCAGAACAAGTATCCTATTCCAAGAATTGATGATTTGTTCGATCATCTACAAGGAGTAGCTATTTTCTCCAATGAAGATCTTCGATTAGGATATCATCAAGTTCGAGTGAAATATGAAGAGGTACATAAGACTGCATTCAGAACTCGACACAGGCATTACGAATTCGTAGTTTTGCCATTTGGAGGGACGAATGCACCTGCAATTTTCATGGAAATGTTGAACAGAGTTCTGAGGCCGTTTATTGGTTCTTTCGTCGTGGTGTTTATCAATGATATTCTTGCATGCTCCTAGTCGGAGGTGGAGCACACAAAGCATCTGGCAGTAGTTTTGAGGAAGCTTCAGGAGCATGAGTTGTATGCCAAGTTATCCAAGTGCGATTTCTGAAAATCTGAGGTGGCATTCCTAGGACACATCCTTTCTAATGAGGGAGTGGCAACTGATCTGCAGAAGATAGAAGCAGTGAAGGATTGGGCAAGGCCAACCACAGTAAAGGAAATCACGAGTTTCTTGGACTAACTGGATACTACAGGAAGTTCATTCAGGGCTATGCTCAGATAGCCGTGCCACTCACTGGTCTGACCAAGAAGCATGTAACTTCAAATGGACTGAGCACTGCGAGGCAAACTTTCAGGAGTTGAAAGAGAGGCTGACTATTGCACCCATTTTAGCTTTGTCTAGAGCAAGGGTTGAGTATGATGTCTACAATGATGCTTCACATCGTGGGCTTAGTTGTGTCTTAATGTAAGAAGGGAAAGTGATCGCTTATGGGTCTAGGCAACTAAGACCGCATGAGAAGAACTATCTGACTCATGATCTAGAGTTGACTGTGATTATCTTCGCCTTGAAGCAATGGAGACATTACGCGTATGGTGAGAAGCTGAAAATGAACACAGACCACAAAAGCTTGAAGTACATCCACCAACAGAAGCATCTGAATCTGAGGCAAAGGAGATGGCTGGAGGTGCTTGAGGACATTTGTCCGACGATTAAGTACCATCCTGGGAAGGCTGATGTTGTTGCTGATGCACTTAGCCGCAAGAGTAGTCTAACTAGTTTGATTACGACTCAGAGGTAGCTTGCCGAGGAGTTGGATCGGGCTGGTATTGAAGTTGTTCTGCAGGGCTTGGGATTGTCTATAGTTCAGTTGAGGCTTCAACCAATGCTGAATGAAAGGATTATTGCAAGTCAGAAGGAAGATGTAGAGATTCAGAAGATGAATGATCAGGTTGGTGCTGGCAAGTTGTCAGAGTTCTAGATCATGGATGAGGTGTTGTGGTTCGGAAAGAGGCTGTGTGTTCTAGATCAAGTAGAATTGCGGCAGAGCATTCTTCAGGAGGCACATGCTACTTTTTTGTCTGTACATCTTGGGAGTACCAAGATGTATAAGGACATTAAGAAACACTTTTGGTGGTCAGGTTTGAAGCAGGATGTGGCCGAGTTCATGGCGAAGTGTGAGATCAGTTAACAAGTCATAGCCGAGAATCAGAAAACCGGAGGTCTATTGCAACCATTACCTATTCCGAAATGGAAGTGGGATAACATCAGTATGGACTTCATTACTGGTTTGCCCAAGAGTTCAATGGGCAGTGATGCAATTTGGATCATAGTCGATCGACTAACCAAGTCCGCTTACTTCTTGGCGATAAAACTCACTACTTCGATGGAAAAGTTGGCTGAGCTGTATGTTGGCGAGATCTTCAGGCTTCATGGTGTTCCGTTAACCATTGTGTCTGATCTAGATGCGAGGTTTACTTCATATTTTTGGAAGAGTCTTTAGACAGCTCTGGGTACCAAGACGGATTTCAGCACTACTTTTCATCCGCAGACCGAGAGAGTCAACCATATTCTTGAGGACATGCTTCGGTGTTGTGTACTAGACTTTGGAGGCAATTGGGAACGACACTTAGCTCAGGTGGAGTTTGCCTACAATAATAGTTTTCAGACTAGTATCGGGATGGCGCCGTACGAAGCTTTATATGGCAGGAAGTGCAGAACACCTGTTTGTTGATTTGAAGTTGGGGAGCGGAAGATGTTTGGACCTGAGTTCATGCAGCTGACCTCTGAAAAGATCGATCTGATCAGGAAGAGGTTGGTGGATGCTCAGAGTAGGCAGAAGAGCTATGCAGACAACCGGAGGAGGGACCTTGAGTTTGAGGTTGGTGACTTTGTCTTTTAGAAGGTTTCACCTAGCAAAGGCATGATCCGATTAGGCAAGAGTGGGAAGTTAGCCCGGAGGTTCATAGGCCCGTATAAGATATTGAAGCGGATTGGGAAAACTGCTTATCGGTTGGAGTTGACGGAAGAGTTGTCTCAGGTGCACAATGTTTTTCACGTGTCTATGCTGAAAGGTTACATTCTAGATCCGAGTCATCATTTGCCCAAAGTGCCGGAGGGTTTGCAGTTGGATCTGAGTTACATTGAGCTTTCAGTTGAGATTGTCGATCGTCGAGAGAAATTCTTGAGGAATAAGACAATACCGATGGTCAAAGTAGTTTGGAGAAACCAATTGGTTGAAGAGGCTACTTGGGAATCTGAGGAGAGAATGATGAAGGATCATCCTGAGCTCTTTGTTTGATTTGTATCTTCTTTTCTTTTCTTTTCTCCTCGTTGTATTTCTGTTTTCTCACTCTTTAAGTGTAGTTCCGAGGACGAAACTATTCTAAAAAGGGAGTGCTGTAACACCTTGGATTTTCAAATCTTATTTATATTTGGACTTGTTTGATTTTATATGTTGTGCACGTGCAAATTTATTCATGCATTTCTCTAAAAATATTTCATAAACTAGTAATCCCCATTTATTCTCTTTTTAGAAAGCTTAATTTATTCCTAAGCCCAATTTGTCTCCTTGTAGCCCACATTAGTTAATTAATTAACTAAATTAGTAGAGACCATTAGTGAGCCCATGTAATTTAATTCTTCTTTATTTTAGCATAACTTGTAGTGTAGACTCAAATAATAGATAATTAATTAAACCAACATGTACAACTTGTAAGTGGGGGACACTAGGGTAGCACGTGCATGAACTAGAGTGTGCAAAACACACCCTTGAGTGTGCAAATTTCTATGGATTGATAAAATTATAGATCAAGATTAAAGGGATTATAAGTGTGTTTTATGTGATAATTTAAGCAATATGCATTATCTTCTTTAGGGAAATTTATGGAAAATTATTTTGAGAATTCATGGCTTAATGCAAATGTTAATAACTTGTTTAGGTTAACCAAATGTGATTTCTAGACTTGTGAATGCAAGAGATTATTGAGATTAGATTTGTAATTTGAGAAATTGTGAAATGAAACTATCTTGTCTCATTATTGTGTAAAGTAATACAAGAATTGAAATGAAGAAAAATCATGGTAACTTATGAAATTATTGATGAGCGTGAATACTGAATTTATGAACATGATATGAGACTTTTGACTAGAGGGTAGCTAAGTCCTATTACCGGCAATTGAATGAGTTATAGTTATTAAAATAAATTATTGAGATGAAAGACCAAGATGGTTAAGTTGTTGATTAAGACTGGTATAGAGGAAAGAGCTAACTCTAAGGTTGATTTTATTCATGATTCAAATAAACTAAGGATTTAGATACATAGTGGTGATGTGACGAAAGTGATAGAAAAACACGAGTATGAGGACCATCAGATTGGCGGTGTGAGAGTGATGCACAGACTGCCTGCTTGATGCATCATGAAATGGCATGAGCACTACTTCGGAATTATCGTCCCGGTAACGATGCTTGTGGGGTGTTTGGTGACTACGGGTGGTGCCATTGTTCCATGGCGGAGGTTGAATTGTCCATAGTCTGCCTGCTTGATGCGTCATGTCAGTGCGTGGGATTTCCCTCCAGACTGTCTGGATATGGACTCGTAGATCATAGAACATCTAGGATACTTACCATAGTTACCGTAGCAGTTTAAGTCATGGAGAGGGATTGAACCCTATAAGATGAAGTACAATTAATGGATTGCCCTCGGACCTATGTAGTATGGGATGCATAGAATCACAACAAGTGCGCATTAGTGTCATATAACATAACAACTGCATTAAGGATTAAGTGCACAGCACAACACAACATCTTTAAGATAGTCCCCGAAGTTTTGCTTGTGACAAGTGTGTGCTTTTTAAGTAGAAGAAAATTGATGTTGATGTTTTATATCATTGCGTCAGTTGAATGAACTGATGAACCCACAGTTTCTATGCAGGATAAAGAGATTGACAAGATTAAGTATGCAAGCTGCTTAAAGAATGTTTCAAGTGTTGTACTTTTATTCATGTAATTGTTGTAAATGACATCCGCTGTTTAAATTTAATTCAAGTTTTAACTCTGATGTAATGAAATTTTAAATTTTCTTGTAAAATTCTACGAAGAGAAGTGTAAAGATCATGTGCAATTTCGAATTCAGTCTGTTTTGGAATTCGGGGTGGTACACAAACTGATGAAATAACAAAACAGGGGATTCCAAGGGAAAGACCAATAGTGGCAATACCAGAATAAGAAAGAACACAGGTAAGAATGGAGCGATCTAGAATGATGGTAAATATAGATTCAATGTACAAAAACAAATGCAAATAAATGAATAAGGAAGTAAACAATGCAAGAAAGAGAAACAACAAGAGAATCCTAGGACCTGTGGGTTATGGGCCCACCACCCTTCCGCTGCGCTACTCTGATGGTGAAGCTCCAAGTTGTAGACATGTCGGGTAAATCAAGTGATACCGATCTATGAACCAAGCCAGAAGAAAAAAAAACGAATAACACTGGAATCAAAAGAATGTGAGTATGAAAGGAATGAAATCATATCCAACAAGGAATCAATGAATGGAAGGACAAAAGACAACAAGAAATGAAGGAATTGAATGTGAAGGGGTCAAAGAGGAATCAAATAAGACTAGTTTCCAGATTGTTGGTTATGAACTGTTTCATGTGATTCCTGTATTGCTCATACTACTAAGTCAAATCGGTTAAAACCCAAATCTGATTAATATATCAATCAAAGCCAAACTTCCTTTCATTAGTCATGTTTGACTGCTATATTATCCAAACCTGCGCTCTGATACCACTAAAAACTTTGTCACGCCCCGCTTCCTAAAAATACGGAATATGAGCACGTAACTTTGGCCCAGTGAATAACGTCACCCATAAGCTGTTTAACCGATCAACTCAACAATATAACCAATGCAGAACAATTGCGCACACAATAATAATAATCTCATGAACAATAATGCTTGGAATGAAGCAATAAAAATATCCAAATATAATAATAATCCAATGTCTGAAACAAAATAAAATTCGGGACGTAAGCCCAAAACAATAATAACAAGTCTCAATATATTAAGTTTATTAAAGCAATAAGCAATTAGAAAGCAGTGGGATTCAGAATGTTTGCTCTCCAATTCCAGCCGGTAATTCTCTTTCATTACCTGTAACACTTCATCTAAAAAGAGGAGAAAAATTGTCCTTAGCGCAAGTCATGGAAAACAAGTAGAGAAAGCAGGGAAACGATATAACAATGAAGTCAATGGATCAATAGGAATCAATAACATGGCACGAAAATCAATAATCAATATTACAGTAACCGATACAATGGCTATAAACAATGATGTAATATTCGGTAACAGTAATCAATGATCAATAACGTAACAGTTAGCCAATATTCAATATCACTAGAAACAATGAGAACAATATGCAGTGTCGATGTTGTATGATCCTTAAGTGTATTAATTATTTTTATCCTAACTAATGAATACACTACTGCATTCCATACTACAGGTTCGATGCATACAATCAATGTCATTTTAGACTTAAGTGGAAGATTCTATAAATCATGTACTCGGTAACGATAATCAATATTCACCTTTCGGTGCTCGGTACGGTCATCAACAACGATAAAATACACGATAGATTGGGTTACCGTCGTAACCACAATCACACGATAAAACAATAGCCGGAACAATATTTAGGGAAACACGGGCCCCTTCTCCGAGTACAGTCACTATATCATCAACCACTGCAATCAATCCCTTAAACCCCGGCTTATTAATTATTTTATCAATACAACATTACAATATGCAATTTGAGACATGAGACGAACAATAGGATGATAACATGGAATAAAAAAATTATAATGGTGAAAATAAGACGTTAGAATCATGCAATGCAACATACATTCATTAATTCATGCACTAGTACGATATAAGAATAATTAATCAATTAAAAAGTGGAATCTAAAATACTGGACAGTAAGCGCAGTCTGTATAAAAATGCAGTTTACCGCTGTTTCAGAACTCAAAAAGTTAATCTGTCACAACTTCTACAAACTAGACTTCTACACGGTTTCAACGCATATTTAAAGTTCAAAATCCGACAAACGTAGCTAGGTCAAACACATTGTTCTTTACAGAGTTCATGTTCAGGCTGAATTTCCATATCATGTTATTATAATTTTGGAAACTGAAAAAACTCAAGATTAAATTCTTTAAAAATATTTTCTGGACTCCTAATTATGATTACTATCAATCTACAAATTTTCAGAGTAAGATCTTATCATTTGATCAACCTTCTTACTGTTTAAACATTAAAGGTATGAAAATCTGAAAATCTGAAAGTAAAAACACAGCTATAGTAAAACATACATAACTTTTGCTACAAAACTCGGAATTTGAAAATTCAAGATGTTTTGGAAACTAGAAAGATACGGCTACAATTCATATTCAGAAAGTATTTCAATTTAAGATCATTTACTGGTTGAACAACAGCAGTTAACATTCAGGTCAGCAAGCAATACAGGATGGGTAGTTTTCTTGAAAATGAATTAATTAGACTATATGGGTATCGATTCTTTAGTCAATAACTTGTGTAATCAACATTATGGGTGCCAAAACATGATAAATAAAACTTGAACATGCTCATATATCAATTTATCATCAATCAATCATCAATCGATCAAACAACATACAACTTAGCAATTGTCTCTACATTAATTTATTTGTGTGACGATTATAAGAACAACCTTATTATCCATTCTATATCCACTCGGGAAAGATCCAAACTTTAGAGTCAAAAGTGGCACGATGTCAAGAATATTGGGTGTAGCTCGTGTAAACCCACAATAGACCGAACGAAGAGATGAACAATGGATAATACGATAACAAAGAGATCCACTTGCGAGAGTTTCAACAAAATATGAATTTGATACAATTAACAATTCAAGAGAATGTTGACTTCCCTGTTAGAAGGTGAAAACAAATACCAAGAATAACGGGATAAGGATCCCGAAGCGACGAATCCATGAGTTGACGCAATTTAGCTAGTCCACAATACGTGTAAAGAGACCCAAAGCACAACAACAAAAGTAATGTCAACAGCAACTGAGTGATGGGGAAGATGGGTTTTTAGGGTTTATATAAGGGTTGTATTTATAGGGTACAATTAGGGTACTGAGTTAGTCAATTACGGTCCAATAATACCGGATTTGGGTTAAGAACAAACTGCAATTGGGTTTTAGGGTTCAATTAAGAGATAGATCCAGATCAATAGGGTTCAAATAAAAATACCCACAATTAAATAAAGATAATTGGTTCAATAAGAAAAGCTCAATCAAGAAGAACAGAAATTTTTCATGAACAAATTTAATCAAAAAGAAAATAATCAAGAAACAACAATAGGGTATTTTTAAAATATATATATATATATATATATATATATATATATATATATATAATAGTGAAATGTATATAAAATTGAGCATGTTCAGGCATAAAACAAAATAATAATAACAATAATGCTGATAATAATGTTAGAAATAATAATACCAATAACAATAATAATAACAACAATAATAACAACAATAATAACAAATATTAACACTAATAGCAATAAGAATAACAATAATAATAACAATAACAAAAATAATAATGATATGCATCAAAATAGGATTTGGGTTTAACAAATTCATTAAAATTCGAAAATTAATAATATAAATAGTCGATCAATTAGGGATAGAAAACCACTATTCGAAATAAATATAGATTTTGATTAGAAAAGATTTTAATAGAAGATGCAAATCGAATCTAACACAAAATAAATTTACAAAAGTTCAAATGATAGAAAATACGCGAAAAATACTAATTATCGGGAATGGGGGTTACAATCCTGCCCACCTTAGAACAAAATTTTGCCCTCGAAATTTGCTTACGCGATACATTGTACAAAGCAAAAGCAAACTGATAAAATAACAAAACAGGGGATTCCAAGGGAAAGACAAAATAGTGGCAATACCGGAATAAGAAAGAACACAGGTAGGAAGGGAGCGATCCAGAATGATGGTAAATAAAGATTCAATGGACGAAAACAAATGCAAATAAATGAATAAGGAAGTAAACAATGCAAGAAAGAGAAACAACAATAGAATCCTGGGACCTGTGGGTTATGGGCCCACCACGCTTCCGTTGCGCTACTCTGATGGAGAAGCTCCAAGCTGTAGACATGTCGTTGTAGATCAAGTGATACCGATCTACGAACCAAGCAGGAAGAAAAAAAAATGAATAACACTGGAATCAAAAGAATGTGAGTATGAAAGGAATGAAATCATAACCAATAAGGAATCAATGAATGGAAGGACAAAAGACAACAAGAAATGAAGGAACTGAATGTGAAGGGGTCAAAGAGGAATCAAATAAAACTAGGAACCAGATCATTGGTTATCAATTGTTTTTGTGATTCCTGTATTGCTCATACTACTGAGTCAAATCGGTTAAAACCCAAATCTGATTAATATATCAATCAAAGCAAAACTTTTTTCCATTAGTCATGTTTGACTGATATATTATCCAATCCTGGGCTCGGATATCACTGAAAACTTTGTCATGCCCCTCTTCCTAAAAAAATGAAATACAAGCACGTAACATTGACCTAGTGAATAACTAACGTCACCCATAAGCTGTTTAACCGATCAACGCAACAATATAACCAATACAGAATAATTGCGCATGCAATAATAATAATCTCATGAACAATAATACATGAAATTAAGCAATAAAAAATACCCAAATATAATAATAATCCAACGTCTGGAACAAAATAAAATCCGGGACGTAAGCCCAAAACAATAATAATCCAATCCAGAATAATAACAAGGCTCAATAAATTAAGTTTATTAAAGCAATAAGCTATTAGAAAGCAGTAGTCTTCAGAATATTTGTTCTCCAATTCCAGCTGGCAATTCTTCTTCATTACCTTTATACACTTCATCTAAAAAGAGAAGAAATTTTTTTCTTAGAGCAAGTCATGCACAGCAAGTAGAGAAAGCAGGGAGCAGTTAAATAACGATATAACAATGAAATCAATGGATGAATAGGAATAAATAACATGGCACAAAAATCAATAATCAATATCATGGTAACCGATACAATGTCTATAAACAATGATGCAATATTCGGTAACTGTAATCAATGATCAATAACGGTAACACTTAGCCAATATTCAATATCACTAGAAATAATGAGGAACAATTTGCAGTGTCAATGTTGTGTGATCCTTAAGTATATTTTTTTTTATCCTAACTAATGCAGGTACTACTACATCCCATACTACAGGTTCGATGCGTACAAACAATGTCGTTTTAGACTTAAGTGGAAAAATCTATAGATCATGTATTCAGCAAAGATAATCAATATTCACATTTCGGTGCATGGTACGGTCATCGGCAACGATAAATTACACGATAGATTGGGTTACCGTCGTAACACAATCACACGATAAAATAATAGCCGAAACAATATTTAGGGAAACATGGTCCCCTCCTCCGAGTACAGTCACTATATCATCAACTACTCCAGTCAATTCCTTAAACTCCGGCTTATTAATTATTTTATCAATGCAACAATACAATATGCAATTTGAGACATGAGACGAACAATAGTATCAATAAGAGAACAATAGGATGATAACATGGAATAGGACAATTGGAATGGTGACAATATATCACACCCCGCTTTCCAAAAAGGAATACGGAATACGGATACGTAACAAAATCCCAGCGAATGATTTTCATCATCCATAAGCTGTTTCAGAATTTTTACAACACATCGCAAAAATAATCAGAGTTGGAAGCAAAAGGCACAACCACTCATGCAAAATTGAAACAAGTTACCAACAGAAATTTACTTGAAACCAAATACAATATTCACAAATAAATCAGAGTCTGGAGAAAACAATATCCTGGGTCACATCACCCAAATACAAATAATATCCAATAAACCAAACACACTTTTATTCAATGTTCAAGCAACAACTAATGATAATTATGAAGTAGAAATTTCCAACTTAATACATCCTCTCGCCATTACCATCTGGCAGCTGACCGTCCTGATCTGCAATTAGTAAATTTGCAGGAAAAAGAAAAAAAGAAGAAAAAAAGTACCCGTCAATTGCAAGTCGCGGGTCACAAATATCGTAGAATACAAGCACAAGAAAAACTAACTAGCAACATGGTATACTAACTGGTATAGGTAACATGTGTCAAGTGTCAAGTAAACAGGTAAGCATGTATCAAGTATCAAGTTATCAGGTAAATAGGTAAACATGTATCAAGTATTAGGTAATCAGGTAAACAGGTAAATATGTAATCAGGTAACAGGATAATCAGGTAACAAGTAATCATGTATCAGGTAAATAGGTATCAGGTTATGTCATGTCAACTCTTGTTATTTTACTATCTAGGTAGCACTTCATGCGCCCCAAAATCATATCACATGGTTGCTACAACAAAAAATTTTGCTTTAGATTTCATAGTGGAGTCCATAAGGCAGTGTACTTAGGTACAGGAAACAGGAACAGGTGAAACCTAGTGGTTCTCTTCCGAGTACACCTTCCTAAGGGAAGTATGCAGTCAGGTACAGGAAACAGGTATAACCTAGTGGTTATCTTCCGAGTATAACTTCCTATAGGGAAGCATGCAATCAGGTACAGGTAAATAGGATCGTGAATCATGTAGTCATGAACACGTAACAGGCAGGCAGGACATAGGTCCTCTTCCAAGTACACGTTTCTATATTTTCCACTACTAGATCTTTCCCTTAAATCCTGGCTTGGTTACTTTTATTATGATCATCAAACAGGCATGAACGTGTAAGAAATAGTTTCAAACTAACATGGTATAATTAGGTTTAGGTTCAGGGAAACAAATATGCAAGCATGGATGACATACATTCACATAAATGAGCAAAACAGTGTATATTCATAATCAGGACAGCATGACAGATCAGTACTAAAACAGTGATTCTGGTCTCTACAGAAATGCAAACCTAGATCCTTCGAAGGATCTGGAAACTAGACATCCACACGAATCCAACGAGTATAATTGAGTCATATAGTACTTCACAACATCTTAACTCAAAACAAGTTCGAAGACAGAAAATATGTTCAGTCAGAAATCAGGAAAATGAATTCAAGAGCATGAAAACAGCATGAAAACAAATTAAATAAATCCACGAAAAATCTGGGGTATTTCCCTATATGTCTAGAATCAAAATAACAAGTTTCATAATATTCCAGTAAGAATAGATCAGTCATCAAAAATACCAAAGCATCAAGAAAACATAGTTTAACGAATCTGGAAATCTTGACACTGCTATACGAAAACTAAGATATCTCGCAACCAGTAAATCGAAATCCAATTCCGCCAAAAGGATATGAAATTAGACAAATCTTACTAACTTTCACATTTCACAAAGAATTTTCTTACTGTATAAGGAATCATAGTGAAAATATAGTTCTTTACATAACAACGAGCAAAATACAGCACAAGTAGGTTTCAGAAACGAGCATGAAACACCAAATAAAACTTGTCAATAAAATTTATCAAAAATCTGGGTAGTCCCTAACTTCATAATGAAACAGTGACCAAAATATTGGGTCAAGATAATATGTATAGAATAGTTCTTGAAAATAGTTTGTTAACAAAATTAACCAAAAACTGAATCTGGAATAGATCGACATCTCTGTACCAAAACAGTCATAACTCAGTCATACAAAATCCAAATCAAGAAAAACCAGTGGGGTTTGAAAATAGACAAAATTATCTAAAATTCATCTTTTATACAGGAATCAAGTTACTGGTTTTAGCATAGACAAAAACAGCAATCAAAATAGAACATCCAGAAAATACAGATTTCACACTTCTACACAAGAACATCATAACTTCAAGAATATTGATTCAAACACATCCAAATATAAAATAAAACCTACCAAATGTCTAAACATCATGATTTAGGATTATTAACAAGTCCATACCTATTATTTTACATGGGTCTCAATCCAAA
Source organism: Hemerocallis citrina (assembly GCA_017893485.1). Lineage (NCBI taxonomy): Eukaryota > Viridiplantae > Streptophyta > Magnoliopsida > Asparagales > Asphodelaceae > Hemerocallis > Hemerocallis citrina. The sequence continues at coordinate 766,741 of JACEHZ010000665.1, read as the reverse complement.
CACAATTTCACACCATTATTCACATACATGATTAAAAATCAAGATTTGGGCAATTCCTAGGTTGTGACATATCAAGATTAGTGTCATGAGTCATCTATGGCCAAATTATCACAATAGAGATAAAAACCATCGAGGAAAACATAATCCTTGGTTGTCTCTAGACCCAACTACACTATAGGTAAACTTTTTGACTTGTATCAAACAAATGAATTGGAGTACAAGTTACTTGCCTTAATTAGGGGATGAAGAACGATCCCAACACGAAGAGAAGCGAAACCCACGAATAAAATTCGCTACAAGCAACGAATCCAAGCCAAAAGAACGAAATCCACCCACGAATGATCACCTTGAAGCAACAATCAAAGTGGCAAATACCCACTTTGAGAAGAAACACAAGAGAAGAGATGCAAGGGTGTTGATGGTGATGGTTGTTGTGGTGGTTGCCGGCCAAGCAAGCAAGGGGGTCTCAGGTTTTGTGTGTAGGCTGGAGGTGGAGGGGATGTGGGGGTCGGAGATGGTGGTGAGGGGTTGTCGGCCTGGAGGAGGTGGCCGGAGATGTTGGGTGGCTCGGGTTGGGAAGCAAACCGGAGAGGGAAAAAAGGGAGATAGGGTCCGGGATTGAAGAGAAAGAGAATTAGGGTTTAGGATTAGGGTTAGGAGTTTATATATAGGGGATTAATGTGGGCTAATGGGTTGTGGGTATTAGTATGTAGTAATAGGTATACAAATGGGTAATGGACATTGGGTAAATAACAAATGGGGATACAATTTGGAGTGAATTATACGGCTCTTGAAAACTCTTATAAGGAGTCAAAAATCATATGTTTGGGAAATCACCACCAAAATTCCATCACATTACCATGGAAAAATAAAATGAAGATAACGACACCAAAAGTAAGGAAAAGAATCAAAGTGACGAAACGAACAAGAGCGGCGATCAACAACACAAGGAGCTCAGAATGAAACAAAATGAATATATATTGAAATCAAATCCAATATATGGTTCCGAAGAATACAATAGAGATAAAATACACAAAAATGAAAAATACACTCCTAAATACATAAAATGAAAAATAGGAATTACACAATAAGACATTAGAATTATGCAATGCAACATACATTCATTAATTCATGCACTAGTACGATATAAGAATAATTAATCTATTAAAAAGTGGAATCTAAAATTCTAGACAGCAAGCGCAGCCTGTACAAAAATACAGTTTTCCATTGTTTCAGAACTCAAAAAGTGAATCCGTCAGAAATTCTGGAAACTAGACTTCCACACGGTTCCAACAAATATTTAAAGTTCAAAATCCGACAACCGTAGCTAGGTTAAACACATTGTTCTTTACAGGTTTCATATTCAGGCAAAATTTCGATATCATGTTATTATAATTTTATAAACAACAAAAACTCAAGATTAAATTCATTAAAAATATTTTCTATACTCCTGAACATGATTACTAACAATCTGAAAATTTTCAGAGCAAGATCTTTTTATTTGATCAACCTTTTACTGTTTAAACATAAAAGGTATGAGAATCTGAAAATCTGAAAGTAAAAACACAACTGTAGTAAAACGGGCATAGCTTTTGCTACAAAACTCGAAATTTGAAAATTCAAGATGTTCTGGAAAGTAAAAAGATAAGGATAAAATTCATATTCAGAAATTATTTCATTTTAAGATCGTTTACTGGTTCAAAAACAGTAGTTAACATTCAGGTTAGCAAGCAATATAGGGTAGTTTTCTCGAAAATAAATTAATTTAACTATATGGGTATCGATTATTTAGTCAATAAATTGTGTAATCAAAACGATGGGTGCCAAAACATGATAAATAAAACAAGTACACGCTCATACATCAATTTATCATCAATCAATCATCAATCGATCAAACAACATACAACGTAGCAATTGTCTCTACATTAATTTATTTGTGTGACGATTATATGAACAACTCTATTATCAATTCTATATGCACTCATGAAAGATCCAAACTTTAAAGTCAAAAGTGGCATGTCCAGAATATTGGGGTTAGCTCGTGTAAACCCTTAATAGACCCAAGAAGAGATGAACAATGGATAATACGATAATAAAGAGATCTACTTGGAAGAGTTTCAACAAAACTTGAATTTGATACCATTTACAATTCAAGAGAACAGTGACTTTCCTGTTAATGGTGAAAACGAATACCAAGAATAATGGAATAAGGATCCCGAAGCAACGAACCCATGAATTAACACTATTTAACACGTGCACAATACGTGTAAAGAGACCCAAAGCACAACAGCAAAAATAATGTCAGTAACAACAGCAAGCAAAGCAAGCCAGCAATGGTCGGTGGAGGCGGGGTCAAAGATCGGAGGCGCGTCAGGGCGGCACTCAGGGCATCGATGGGTCGACGGCTGATGTTGAGGGAGGAGAACAGGAGGGTCGCGGATGCTGCTCATCGAGGTATTGGGGAGCAGCAGAGGGGGTTTCGATTGGGGCTGCTGGCATTGGGTGTTGACGAGAGGAGGTGGTGTTCTGGGGGTCACCGGAGGTAGCGCTGGAGAGGTGGTCAAGAGTGATCGGGAAGATGGGTGAACAGTAAAAGGGGGTTGGGTTCGTACGGTGAGAGAGAAATCGAGGAGAGAGAAAGAGGAGAGAGGAGAGACAATTTGACGGCTGGAAAATTGTATTTTTGGGGTTTTGGGATTTTTATCAGGGTTGTATTTATAGGGTACAGTTAGGGTACTGGGTTAGTCAATTTTGGTCCCATAATACCGGATTTGGGTTAAGAATAAACTGCAATTGGGTTTTAGGGTTCAATTAAGAGATAGATCCAGATCAATAGGGTTCAAATAAAAATATCCACAATTAAATAAAAAATAATAGGTTCAATAAGAAAAGCTCAATCAAGAATAATAAAAAATTTTCATGGACAAATTTAGTCAAAAAGAAAATAATCGAGAAAGAACAATAGGGTATTTAAAAATATATATCTATATAATAAAACACAAAGAAAGCTATCAAGTGGCTCACATTCAATCTATCCCAAAATCAATGGACCAGATCTACTCTCACAAAACATATTTTTCCGTCCAAATTTCAAATTCCACAAATTCAAAAACACACACACACACTCTCTCTCTTTTCCCAAAAACAAAAAACACCCCTTCTCTCTATCTATCTCCCCGTTCTCTCTCTCTTTCTCCCGCCCACTCTCTCTCTCACTGTCTCCCTCTCTCTATCTAATCTCCCCGCTCTCTCACTCTCTCCCTCCTCCCTTCCGCTCTCATCCATCAGCGCCCCCCACCTCCCAATCCTAACCCCCTCATCCTCCCGATCTCCGCTCTCACCTCCAGATCTCCCGCTCTCTCACTCTCTCCCTCCTCCGCCCTCTCATCCTCCACCTCAGACCTCCCAGCGCCGTTCGCAGCTTCCCAGCGCCGTCTCTCCATCGACAGCCCCCGACCCAACTCCGCAGTCCCGTCTCTCACTGTCTCCCAACTCCGCAGTCCCGTCGCCTTCTCGCTCAGTCCCGTCGCCTTCTGCTCAGTCCCGTCGCCATCGCACTCAACCATCGATTTCATCTCTCAGGTATACAAAATCTCTCCATAAATTTCACCTCACCTCCAGAATTTTTTTTCTTGAATCGGAATTGATTTGGTATCGGAATTAGGATGTTTTTGAATTCTTGATTATTTCCGAGGAAAGGGTTTGCTTTTATTAATGTGAATTCTTGATTATTTGATTTCTTTGCTTTTATCATTTTTAGCTTAGTTGATTTTTTTTTTAAATTAAGAGAATAAAGTCAATTATACAATGTGAAGTGATATTCAAACTATGTGCAAACTGCAACTAAAAAGAAAATTTCAAGAAGATGCACTCAAAACTTTTGTTTAGTGAAAAACTACCTCAAAGTTTCACTGGATGCACTCAAACTTTTGAAGTATAACTGCATTTTGTGTTCTTTTCTGAATTGTGAATGTCTAGAATGCAACAAAAGAAAAATTACCCAAAGTTACCTTAAGTTTCCATAGGCAATCAAAAAACTACCTTAAGTTTCCATGGGCAATCAAGAAGTGATGTAGAAGTGCATCTTGTGATCATATATATTTGCAATTGCCATGGAGGCCTATTGGTACTTTTTTTGTTAGAAAAAAAAGTTGAGGGTAATTTTTTGCATTTTGGTGTAGAAGTATTGGTTCTGAATAGTATGTTGCGATGGTGTGATGGTGAATGGTAGAATATTAATTGTATGGTTGTCATAACAATCTTTGTTTTAATTGTTTAAGGCAAGAATGAATCATGTATTTTGGATGTTGTGTGGAAGGTTAAAATGTAGGTCCTAATTTTTTTGGAAGTTTGTTGGTGGTGATTTGTGTATGGGATTTTGCCACGTTACTTGGATGTTGTGGGTAAAGAGGTTTTGAGTTGGGCTAGATCCTTAGATTGATAGCTTTTCGACTATTTTTTTGCTTGTTGGGAATTGGTCTTGGAAATAGATACAAATATTTTGATCATTTCGATGACTAATTAAATGTACGGTTCATGTCGATGACTAAGAAATACCTTTCACTATTTATGTTTGATCATTCACTTGATTGGGGAATTGATGAGGTTGTTATCCATAAAATTGAAGCAGGATGACCAAAATATAGTGTTTATGTGGTATTGTGTGAATGCAAAACACCCGTAAAGTTAATTGGAATGGTATTCTAATTTGGGTATTGACAGATTAGAAGAATTGGGTATTGAAGGAAGTTTGTGTATTGAGAGAGATTTGGATATTTGTGTGTTGACAGATTACTAATTTGGGTATTGAGAGAGATTTGGGTATTGAGAAATTTGGGTATCTTTAAAAGCACGTATGTTTAGGTATTGAAGGAAATCAATGTGGGTGGTTTGGGCTTAGTGTTGTTGATTTCGAAGAGTTTGCACTGTAGAGTTTGTAGTGTTGTAGGTGTAGGCAATGGGCTTAGTGTTGTAGGTGTGGAAGCTTATCGTGTTTCTGAGGATGGTTCCAAATTTTCAATGACTTCAGCTCCTATCGCTTCGTCAAGTAGAGTTGTGGATGTGGCAAGTTGGGTTTAGAATGAGTGGCGATTTTTGCCTAATTTAAGTAAACAATATGAAGATCAAACATAGAATGCATAGCGTTTATTCTAGGTTTGTTTATTACATAGAATGCTTCATTGTATCCACACCAGCTATGCAGTGTCTTTTACAAACTTGGACGTAGTCAGATGAGAGGAAAGGAAGTACTAAATTGAGGAAAGTTGTACTCTCATGGCATGAGTGATTGGGCATCACCAAGAACATTATAGACATGCTTCTAATCCAACCTTCAAGTGCCAACTACAACTAATATCATCTATTGAAAACAAGATATTCAATTAGGGCGGTCCGAAAGCACCAACTGAAATTCATCTCCATTTACCAGCAATATACACAGTTATCATGAAAAGATTTAATTAGCTGCAAAAGATAAATGATCACAATTAGCATACTTTTAAGAAAAGAAATTTAAACCAACTAATATTAATATAATTAATTTATTATAACAGAGAATAATACGGGAGGAAAAAAAAGCTTTGCGAATAAAAACTAACAGAGAATCTACTAAACAAGAATTCTAATACTACCTGTTACTCCATCAGACAGATTCGAAAAACAATTCATAAGAGAAAACTGAATCAACCAACTTTAGGGTATATTTTGAAACAAACTTGATACAACCTATGGTTAGTTTATAAATAAATAAAAAAGTGCCCAAATCTCAACCCCCCAAAATTCAACATAATCACAAAACACAGAAATAAACAAAACCCATGAAAAAGGTTTCAATCTTGATTGAGGAATAATAAAAAAGTTCAGTTTTTAAAAAAAAATTGAAGGCAATTCTATTATACCACAAGCACATCAAAACTGCTATGTTTAACCCAAAACACAATCAATTTGAAAGAAAAAATCGTTACAATCTTCAGATATGGAATCTTGGGATTTAGTTCGATTCTCCCAAAAAACTCTGCTTAGTCATTCTACATCATGTTCATCTTTCTTGATCACCCGACTAAACACCATATCTCATAGTAGTTAATACGTTTTTTAAAATAATTTATAATCATCAAAGAAGATAGATCATAGTAATTAACTAGGTATGCCCGTGGGACGTGCCTACGGCACGTATTCGGGACTGCATGTAAATTTAGTTAGATTTATTTGATTGGGTGAACTGCATAAGTGGGTGTAAATTTAGTTAGATTTAGTTACATTTAGTTAGATTTATTCGGAGCTGCATAAGTGGGTGTAAATTAATAGTAGTTAATACGTTTTCTTGATTGGTTTGTTAAAATAATTAGAACGTCAATTGCTCCAATTAAAGAACGTCAATTGGTTAGTTAATATATTTCCCCTCCTTTATATACAGGTCAATTGCTCCAATTAAAGAACAGCAATGGATGACATCACTATATATGGCCATGTAAGTATCTTCTTTTTTTTTTAAAAAAAATCAACAACACTTGATATAATAATAAGTTCCTCTCATTTTAATGTTTACTTTAATACCTTACAGGTTGATGTTGACTTGGAAAAAACAGTAAGTTAAGCTTTTCATTGTGTTCTTAGCACATTAATTAATTGTCCACTTACATTCAAAATTGATATTTTTCTATTGCAGGTGCAATTCCTTCGACAAAAAAATGTCGGGGTTACCATTCGAGATGAACGCGAGCTTAATCTAATATCTCTTCGCAAGGTAAGCTTCACCCCTTATTACTTGGTTGGTCTTTTGCTCATTATTGATTTTTTTTTATTAATTCCTACTTTTTAACTACCCAATGTAGAGAAAGGAAACAAGTTATTCTGGCAAGGGAAAGGGAAAAGAAAATGAAATGTCCAGTGCGGTATATGCTTATCTTGCTTCTTTATCTTGCTTTATCTACAATGCTTTTTCTTTATGTTTCCTCACACTGCTTCTTTTATTTATCCTCACACTGTGAAAATTAATACATTCTCAAATAAGTAAGTGGTTCTCCTCTTAAACAGTCATTTATAACGATTCATTTTCACAAATTTAGGCTCATAATGTTCATGTTATATCGAAAGCTACGTTGGCCCAACGTAGACAACGAGAACGAGAGAAACTTGAAATGTGCTCTATACGAGTATTAGACGCAATTGACGAATGTTTACCTCGAACAACTGTTCCTTCTAATGTACCACAGAAACATATGTATGATGGACACACTACTTCAGTACTGCCAAATATTGGCCTGCAAAGAACCTCTCAAACTTCTGACGCTGTTAGGTAAATAATGTTTGCTTTTTTAATCTTAACTTTTTCAGAACGTCTTTAGTTAGTTGTTTTCCATGTTCAGCCATATGAGTGATTCACAAGTAGCGAGACATGAAGGGTGCACCACGCGTCAATTGGCCCAACGTGAAAGACAATATCGAACTGCTACGTCCAAATCAAATAGGTTAATTTTATTTTACCTTTAACCCGTGTATATTATCCATAGGTTAAAATATATACAACTGTTAACTTACATGGCCATCGTAACTAATAGGTTCAATTCCGAACGACACTTTCTCGGCATGATGAATGTAACATGCTCTTATTGTTCAGCATTGCATTGGAATGATGAAAAATTATCGGTCTCATCTGCCAGAAATAATTATTTCGGAAAATGTTGTTCACAAGGAAAAGTGAAACTACCTTTGCTCATTACTCCACTCCCACCTCTTCAAGATTTATATGATGGTGATAGTGTACAATCGACTTCATTTTGGACTTGTACTCGAGAATACAATGCAGCAAATGCTTTTACGAGTTTGGGTGTCAGAATGGATGAAAGGGTCATCCATGGTCGGGGGCCTACCTCATTCACCATACATGGAGAGCTGCGCCACCGAACGGGGTCATTAATACCACAGCCAGGTCAAGCTGCTGTTTATGCACAACTCTACATTTACGATCCAGTTTGTGCTTTAGGTTTTCGTACATCGCAAAATCCTCATTTGAGAGCTGATGTTCTCAATATTATTCAGGATTGTTTGGAGTTCAATGAATTTGCAGATAAGTTCCGTCAAGCTTATACAATTTTAAACCAGACAAGTTCTTCGGATCACAGCTTACCTGCGGTTCTACACTATAATTCAGCAACTGACCGGCGTAGGTATAATCTTCCAACTACTGATGAGATTGGAGTGATTATACCTGGTGATGGAACTGAAATTAGTGGTATGAGGGATATCATACTGCATTTGAGGGGAAACAACGAGTTAATGCAAATTAACGAGTGCCATCCAGCATATTTGCCCTTGCATTATGTCTTGCTATTCCCTTATGGTGAGTTGGGATGGGAACCAGATTTGAAACAGTGGGATGTCATCAATGGAAGACCTTCGACTGCTAGACTAACTCAAATGCAATTCTATAGTTATCGTTTATTTCAACGCAATACAGAGTATTCAACTATTCTGAGAGCAGGAAAACTTTTGCAAGAATTTATTGTAGATGCTTGGGCAGCCACTGAGCAGAATCGACTGACATATCATAAGCTTAATCAGAGAAAACTTCGAGCTGAACTTTACCAAGGTCTTACCGACATCGCTGCAGATGGGTTAGGACTTGATCAGGTCGGACAACGAATCATTTTGCCATCTTCATTCATTGGTAGTCCAAGACATATGTTTGAAATCTTTCAAGATTCAATGGCTATTACGCGCCACTACCAACACCCAGATATTTTCCTTACCATGACTGCAAATCCCAAATGGCCAGAAATAACTGCAGCTCTATTGCCACATCAAAAAGCCACTGATCGCCCTGATTTAGTTTCTCGCGTTTTTGAGTTGAAGAAAAATGCTTTGATGAAGGGGATAGAAAAAGCAAAAGTATCTGGTCAGAAAGTTGCGCATGTCTTTACCATTGAGTTTCAGAAACGCGGGCTACCTCATATGCACGCTCTTTTCTTTCTTGCAAATCCAGACAAAATTCGTACATGCCAACAAGTAGATGAAGTAGTTTCTGCTGAATTCCCAGATCCGATAGCGGATCCCCTACTCTTTGAAACTGTCAAAAATTGTATGGTGCATGGCCCGTGTGGTGGACGAAATCCTCAAGCATCGTGCATGGAAAATGGAAAATGTCAAAAGAGGTATCCTAGAGAGTTCTCTGAGGCAACAACTATGGATCAAGATGGCTATCCAATCTATCGTCGTCGTGATACTAAACATTTTTATACTGTGAGGGGGCAGCAGGTTGATAATAGAGGTGTTGTACCCCATAATGCTTACCTTTCTAAAATGTTTAATTGTCATATTAATGTTGAAGTTTGTGCTGGGTGAGATGTGTTAAATATATCCACAAATATATTTTCAAAGGAAACGACCGCGCAACAATTGTGTTGGGAGGAGTAGATGAGATCAAGCAATATCTCGACGCACGGTATATTGGCCCTCCAGAAGCTGCATGGCGAATTTTTGGACACTCTTTACATGAAGAGGTACCAGCGGTTGTACGCTTGGCACTGCATTTACTTGGAATGCATCGTGTTGTTTATAATTCGGCTGATAGGATTGACGACGTCGTATCTAGAGCCGAACTAGAAATGACAACTTTTACCAATTTTTTTGCATGTTGCTCATCAAATTTAGCTGCACGCGCATTCACCTACCAACAGTTCCCGCAACATTTTGTTTGGAATAAGTCTTCGAAGATGTGGACGCCGAGAAAGGAGTACGCAATCAGCAGAATGTACTTTGCAACTCCGAATTTGGGTGAGCGCTTTTATTTGCGTTTGCTACTAACAGTTGTGAAGGGACCACGATCATTTCAGTGCTTACGTACAGTCGACAATGTTGAGTATGCTACTTTCAAATTAGCATGTGTTGCCAGATGACTGTTGGAAGATGATGGCGAGTGGGTACAATGTCTCCAAGAAGCTGCAATTATGAGCACCGGCTACCAACTTAGAAGGTTATTTAGTGTCATTCTTACGGAATGCTCTCCGTTGGAACCACTTACCTTATGAAACCAATTCTCAGTGCATATATGTGATGATCTTGAACACAAACTGCGTACATTATTTTTCATTCCCAACCCTACCCAAGCCCAAGTCCTAGATTATGGTCTATATCTTTTAAACCAAATGCTTCAAGAATCAGGCAAGAGCTTAGATAACTTCCGACCCATGCCCCATCCTATGCAAAATTGGAGTACGGTTGTTGGCAACAAGTTTATTTGGGAACATAGAGTACTGCGAGTTGAAGCCCTACAAGCTAATATACAAGCAAGTATAAATTCACTTAATGATGCACAGTTATCTGCATATACTGCAATAATTACATCAGTTATGGGCGGCAAGGGAACTACATTCTTCTTGAACGGAGAGGCCGGTACTGGAAAAACCTTTTTATACAATACACTAGCAACGAAATGCCGTCGAGATGGTTTCATTGTTGTAACTGTTGCTTCTTCTGGCATTGCATCATTGTTACTGGTAGGAGGTAGAACTGCACACTCAACATTTTCCATCCCACTTGATGTGTTGGATAATTCCTTTTGTGGGTTCACTAAGCAATCACCTCAGGCAAATTTTTTCAGGGAAGCAAAGCTAATCATTTGAGATGAGGTCCCTATGCAGCATAGGTTTTGTGTAGAAGCTGTTGACCGTACACTTCAAGATATACGTGATAATAAAAATCCATTTGGTGGTATCACTGTGGTGCTCGGTGGGAATTTTCGACAAATCCTACCAGTAGTACCGAAGGAGGTTCGAGAACAAATTGTTGGTGCATCGCTAAGAAAATCTTTACTTTGGAATGCCGTACAAGTATTAACTTTGAACGTGAACATGCGTCTAGATTCATCCGATATCAGAAATGTTTCATTTGCCAATTTTCTAAACGAGGTTGTCTTCTGACATGTTTTTTGTAATAACTAAGCAAATCTCTCCTTTTGACTCTTACTGACAAATAAGTCTTCTTTATTATATAGATTGGCTCCAAACCCGATGAGACCGTACAACTTCCTTCAACAATTCGGAGGTGTCACACATTGGATGAACTTTTATCTACCGTTTACCCGCAACTAAACGTTATCGGCACTATCACTCCCAAATATCTCACAGAGCGGACAATTCTATCAGCGAGAAATGATGATGTCAATTTCATTAATGCTGCTGCATTAAATCTTCATCCGGGGCCAAAATTTACATTTCTTGCTGCCGATAAAATGTCTGAGGAGGATGGAGTTGATCGAAACATCACCAATCGATACCCTAACGAGTTTTTGAACTTTTTAGATCCTCCCGGGCTACCACCATTTAAACTGGAGCTGAAAGTGGGGTGCCCAATCATATTGTTGAGGAATGTTGCACCAAAGGATGGTATGTGTAATGGCACTCGGTTAATTGTAGTTCGGTGTGCTCAGTCGACGCGTGTAATTGAGGCTATGATTTTAACTGGCGATAAAGCAGGAAATTTGGTCTTCATTCCAAGAATACCTCTAACCCCTAAACCTTCGTCTTCGGATCTACCTTTTGCAATGACAAGACGCCAATTTCCAGTTCGATTAGCGTATGCTGTAACAAAAAATAAAGCACAAGGCCAATCTGTTGATATTGTGGGGATAGATTTACGCTCACCAGTTTTCAGTCACGGACAACTCTATGTTGCACTCTCTAGGTGTACAAGTTTTGATCGTATTTTTCTACTTCTACCAGAAGATTGTTTGAGCTCAACAACAAACATTGTTTATCCTGAAGTTCTTTTATAGAGGTACCACTACCATACTCTCAACAGAAAATACAGGTACTTTATGACTTTGATTATCTTTCAATAAAAATTTTCATACTCTTAACTAATGAACCTTACTTGAATAAAACTTTTTATAACTATTAAATAGTATTATGGATGATCCACAAACTATTAAATTTTCTCTAAATAGAATTAAAAAATGCATCTACCAAACTGTGCATGAGCTACCATACTCTCAGCACATCCTCTGAAGTATACAGTGTCTAAATTACATTTTAGATGATATTATATTCTTTGTTTTTCCACCACCTCGGCAGAACGATAGTATAGCAAGCACAAGAAGATTATAATGAAGCTGTTAGCATAGTAACAATAATTTCTTCATATGCTATGGGGCAGACCAATATATGCTGTTAAAATGAATGTCTGCTAACTTGCTGAATTCATTGTCTGGCACACAAAATGTCTGGCACACAAAAGTAAGCAGTGTAATATGCTACTACTGAATATTACACATTTAAAATAATACTACAATCATTCCAATACTCATAGTCCAAAAGGTAAACATAATAGCAAAAGCACACTTATGTTGGCATCATAAGTCATCACACACTAAAAAAGCAGTTAATTGGTATAAAAATCAGACAACTAATGTTACTGATGACGTGAATTATCTCAAATATCAAATGCCAGTCAGATCGTAAAACTCCACATGTTCCAAGAATTGACATTCCCTATAATTAGAGACTTACATCTCACCAGGAAAATGTTTGCAAAATAATTTCATGTAAAATGCAATGAACAAAATTAATGATTGATGACAGTACCAAAAAACAGGCTGCAAGGCCCCAGCGGCAAGAACTTGCTTTTTTATGTTTGGGGAAGAATGGACCAAATTACCAATCACACCTACCTAATAGGTAACCATCATAAAGAAATAATATGAAGCACATTAATTGAAAAACATAAATATGACAACATACAGATAAAAGGTGAAGCAAGAACTTCATCACTTTTTTTGATACACATAAAAATTCTCCATTTCTAATTGCTGGCTACACTTGGTTAGTTCAAGCTTCCGAGAATGAGTATAAAAAAGATAACTAAAAGTAAAAGTAGTTTAATTCAAAACTCTACCTATTAATCAAAACACAATCAAGCCTTTAGTGTGATCATCTTTTTTTCAATTCACACTTCACAGTTACACTATCAAGCCTTTAGTGTGATCATCTTTTTTTCAATTCACACTTCACAGTTACACTACTCATATGTTTAAATCTGTAACTATGGTTATCTTAAACACTTCACAATTCACACTTCACAATTCACAATTCACACTTCACAGTTTTTCAATTCTTTACTTATTTCATAGAGATGGATATTAAATATAACTATGGTTATCTTAAACACAAGCATATATATATTGAATCTCTCTTTATTTTTCTACAAGACGATGCTAAATTTTCAACTATATAGCCATTGGAGTTGCAATAACAAACAATTATTTTAGCAAAAACAAGTATCACCCTTTCTATTATTTGATGGCAAACATTAAATCAATAATGAGCCAGCAAACTCTTCAAATCAATTAACTTAGAATGAGGGTCGTCTATTAACTTATTATTTTTTCTTTAATGAAACAAGACGACAAAATCAAAAAAATCCATTTATATATGATAGATTTACCTTACTAAAACTTATTTTCATTGTTGTTTTACTTTTGAACTTTAATAGAACTGGGAAGCAGCTGACATGGACCTCAAATTTATAAATGCAACTACATTGATGAATTGGGGTTGCAATAAGGTAAATTTATATTTACTACAACTACACCCTATGTTAACAGTTAATTGCTGCTAATTTAATGCTTCTTTTTTTCCCAAATTGTCGTCCACACTCAAAACCGTCATGTACATATTGACAGTTTAACTTTTTGTAGGGTGATGAGGAACATGTTTGGTTGAAGCCATTGTTCTGTTTGAAAGGTAATGGTTTCAAAACTATTACTATTGTTTTAATTGTTTATTGTAAACTCTTAATATTTGATTCAAAACTAACTGTTTTTTTAGGCTCACTGTTTGGTCCTATTTTTGAAGACTTCAACCATTGGGGGACCTACAACCATGTAAATTTTTTTTTCATTCAGTTGGTTGGTGTTTAGTATGGTGGAGAATGTAATAGTTGTAATAATTGTAATATTTAGCATTTTTGTAGATGATGTAAGTAACTGTATATAATGATGATATAATATAGTTATGTTAATACCCGTACCCGCAATTTTGTGGAGTATTGAGTTCTGTGTTTGGTTTTTTAAATGTTTTTCGAAGGTTTTTCAAAAAATTTATTACATTTTCAAACGAATTTTTGGTTTTTATTTTGTATCTTGCATTATATTCTGAATTTTTCCCCCAAGAGCCTTATATATATGATGTCTGTGTGATGTTGCTCGATTGAGCATGGGGAGGATTGATATTTATTGCCTGTGATGTCATATATTTAATTGTTAGCAGAATTTCGTAAGGAATTTCTGTAAAAGGGCTAATATTTTAAGGGAGATTCTGTCAAAATTTTTACTAAATTTTCTAAAATGTATTATGTTTTCAAACACTTGGTTTTTATTTTGTATCTTAGTCATATGATAATATCTTGGTTTTTCAAATGAAATTTGCTGGTTGGTTAGCCTTGAGGGCTAATAAAAGGCTAAGGCCATTTCATCATCACCAAAAAAGACAGGAATTTTGTTTGTTCATTTAATTCCTATCTAATCAGGTCGAACAAACATGGGACATGAACGACAACCATCTGTCAATACCATGCCAAATTCCCACAGTAAAATGAGCCACAGATTCGCAACTCTCTTCCCTTCCCTTCCCTTTCATGAGTAATGTTAGCTGACCACCACCACCACCCTTCTGCATCTCAGTTTGGGCCATGGCATGCTTATCATCCATGAAGTTAGCTAGCTCCCAGCAAAGGCTGGAGGCAGCATCCCTCAATTGGTCATCTCTTCTCTTCTTTTTTAACAACAGATCATGTCCAGTTTAACAAAAGTCGATGAATTCGATCGTTTCCTCAATCTCTGAATCTACAGACAGAAAGAAGCCCACAAGATGTCGAGAAAAATTATGATATTGGTCTGCAAACAGAAACCCATAAGCTCCAACATGCAGCAGAACATTATGATCGGTTCCATTATTTATTTACAGCAGTAGACACAGCTCGACTAACAAAAGATCATATATATTTTGATCCAAACATCAAATGAACTGGATATAACAACTGTCCACTCTGTGACGAGGCATCAATTAATTAACTTATCAAATAGGTAATCCTAAAAATACATCTTATGTCATCCAGAGAGAAAATATACAGCAGTAAAAGGTGACTTAACGCCTCACTTAATGGAGCCAGCCTGATGCCAATCTTACATTAAGAAATTCCTTTCCATAAAAAATGGCCTATATATTTTGTATCTTGGTTTCAACAAACACATTTTTTTCTTCCCAGAGCCCTATATATAATGTCTATGTGATGTTGCTTGGATTGGCCTGGAGAGGATTTATATTTCTTGACTGTGATGATAAATTTTTAATTGTGAGCAGAATTTCGTAAGGAATTGCTGTCAAATGGCTAATATTTTAAGGGAGGTTCTGTCAAAATTTTTAGAAATTTTTCTAAAATCTATTATGATTCCAAACTATATCTTTAGTCATATGAAGTTTTTTTTTCCCTAGAGCCTAATATATATTATGTCTGTGTAATGTGGCTTGGATTGGGCTAGGGAGGATTCAATTTGACTGTCTATGATGTTAAGGAATTGCTCTCAAAGGAATAATATTTCATGAGAGATTCTATCGAAATTTTTACTACAATCCTACCTGTAAAATTTTAAATAATACTGTCGAAATGTTTACTAAACATTTTAAAGAAATTTAAGACGTCGCGATAACGTGCCGTATGAAACATTTTAAAGACGTCGTATTAGAAAACTATTAGGAAACAATATAATTTCAGAGGAGGCCTGTATAGAGTAGTTGATTGTATTAGAAAGGTGAGTGTATTTGTTTACACCCACCTTTTTTGTTTACACCCACTTATTCGTTAAAATGTTTTAATTTTTTACATGCAGTCCCGAATAAATCTAACTAAATTTACACCCACCTATGCAGTTCACCCAATCAAATAAATCCAACTAAATTTACATGCAGTCCCGAATACGTGCCGTAGGCACGTCCCACGGGCATACCTAGTGTGTGTGTATATATATATATATATATATATATATATATATATATATATATATATTTTTACACACACACACACAAATTAAATCAAATAGTGAATTGTATATAAAATTGAGCATGTTCAGGCTTAAAACAAAAAAAAAAACAATAATGCCGATAATAATGATAAAAATAATAATACCAATAAAAATAATAATGACAACAATAATAACAAATATTAACACTAATAGCAATAAGAATAACAATAATAATTATAATAACAATAATAATAATGATATGCATCAAAATAGGATTTGGGTTTAACAAATTTATTAAAATCCGAAAATTAATAATATAAGTAGTCGATCAATCAGGGATAAAGAAGCACTATTCGAAATAATTATAGATTTCGATAAGAAAATATTTCAATAGAAGATCCAAATCGAATCTAACACAAAATAAATTTACAAAAATTCAAATTATAGAAAATACGCGGAATATACAAATTTTCGGGAATGGGGGTTACAGACTCCGTCAAAGTCCTTTGTGGTTGCTAATTTCACCTCCCTCTCTCTAATTTTGGAAACCCTAATTTGGATATTTCCCTTAATTTCACATCACTCATCTTCGTTCACTTCTCCGACATTATCTCCGCCGTCATCTCCGCCTTCAAATTTCGGATTTTTTCAAGTTAATCATAAAACCCAATATTATAATTTTTTTTATCCTTAGTAAAATTCATTTATTATGCCTATTTGAATATAGATTTATGAGATTTAATCTTTGGTGTTGTAAACGATTGATTCATAAGAATTCACCTTGGTAGAATACTTCATATTTGGTTATAAAAAAAGAGTAGTGTATGTATGTTATGTTTGTGATTAGGTAATGAATCACATATTCATCCCTTTATGTATATGTATGGATTACAAAATTCTTATTTTGTAATATTACGAGAGAGAAATAATTCGTGTCACGCCCGGCTTCCCAAAAGAGAATATGGATATGTGACTAAGCCCAGCGAATGATTTTCATCATCCATAAGCTATTCAAGAATCTTTACAACATTTCACAAGAATAATCAAAGTCGGAAGCAAAAGATACAACCAGGCATGCATAATTGAAACAAGATACCAACAAAAATTACTTGAAACCAAATATAATAATCTCAAATAATCAAATTCTGAACAAGTCAAATATCCTGGGTCACATCGCCCAAATACAAGATAAATATCCATGTAATCAAGTACATCTTATTCAATTTCAAGTAACAATAATAATAACAAATAAAGCATGAAATCCAGCACTAGTATATCATATCTCCAATGCCATCGGGCAGCTGATCATGCTGATCTGCAATTAATAAATTGTAGGAGAAGGAAAAAGAAAATAATTACCCGTCAATTTCAAGTTACGAGCCACTTATAATGTAGGATACAAGTACATGGGATAGATAAATCTAAGTGACAAGCCTAGCATGGTATAATCATGATAACAGAATATAAATCATGGCATAGCAAGATGAGCAAGTATAATAGTGTGTGTCGAGTGTCAAATAAACAAGTGTCATGTACCAAGTAACCAGTATCAAGAATCATGTAATCATGTAGCATGTATCAAGTATCAAATCTCATGTATCATGTAGTCAAGTATCAAGTGGGGATGTATCATGTTCAACTGTCATGTATCAAGTCTTATAGTTATTACTATCTGGGTCTTCATGCGCCCCAAAAATATAACACATGGTTGCTACAACAAACGGTTTTGCTTTAGATTTCATAGGGGACCATACAGGACAATGTACTCAGGGACAAGCTCCAAGTATCATGTAATCATGTATCATGTAAACAAGCTCCAAAATCCAAACAAGCTCCAGTATCATGTGTGTATGTGTCATGTATATCGTGTCAAGCTCCACATGTAAATAAGCTCCAATAACCGCTAGGTTCTTCTGAGTACACGTTTCTGCACTATCCACTACTAGATCTTTCCCTTAACCCCGGCTTGATTATTTTATTATTATTAGTATCCAACAAGCATGTATGTGTACAAAACATATCAAGAATAACATGGCATGGTCATATAACAAGTTCAAGTTGCAAGATAAACATGTGTGGATACAAGATAACATATAACAGGGTAAAACGACTAGCTTTCTAGTTCAGGACAGCAAGACCATACTGTAGTAAAACAGTGATTTCTAGTGTTACAAACAGGAAAATCTAAATCCGTCAAAACTTCTAGGAAATAGACTCCCAACCGAATCCAGAAAATATAAATAAGTAACATAGTATTTCAAAACAATATAACTCAAAACTGATTTGAATCCAGAAAATAGGTTCAGCCAGAAATCAGAAAAACGAATTCAAAGTCAAGAAAACAGTATCAAAACTCATTAAATAAATCAACGAAAAATCTGGCGTATTTCCCTATATGTCCAGTATCTAAATATAAAGTTTCAAAGTTTTCCAGTAAAATTAAATCAGTCATCAAAAATTAGGAAACATCAATTAACGATAGTTTGGCAAATCTGGAATTCCCAACACTGCTGTACGAAACTATAATACCTCGCAACCAGTGAAACGAAATCCAAATCCACCAAAGGGAGATAAAAATAGATAGAATAAGCTAACTTTTATGTTTACAAATATTTTCCATACAGTAAAAGGAATCAGGGTGAAAATACGATTCTTTATAGGACAGCGAGTAAAATACAGTAAGTACCGTCTTTATAAACAAGCATGAAATGGCATATAAAATTCATTAATAAAATCCACCAAAATTCTGGGTAATCCTAGATAGATGTAGAAAAACTGACAAAAGTTCTAGATCAAAATAATATGTGTAGCACAAGTATCAAAATAATTTAGTCATCAAAATCACCAAGAAACGAAATCTGGAAAAGATCTACACCTTTTTAGTAAATTAGTCATATCTCACACATACAAAAACGAAACCGAGCAAGGTCATAGGGGTTGGAAAGAAAACGAAATTATCTACAATTCATGTTTGATACAGAAATTAAGATTCTGACCTTAATATGGTCTAAATTACTGATTTAGACAGATTATCGACAAAACACAGAATTTCCTCAAAAACCAAAATCAACATAGATCCAACAAAACTTGATCAAAACACATCCAAACATGAAATCGAGTCTACCAAGTGTCCAAACAACATGTAATAGGGTATATAATAAGTCCACAACAAGCTAATCACATGGATCTCAATAAGTAGTCAAATTCTCACAAATAGTTCATATACATGATCAAGTCAAGAACGGGCAAAAACCTAGTTGTTTCATGTCGAATTTGTGTCGTGAGTCAACTATGGTCAAATAGCACTATAGAGACGAAACCCAACAAGAATAACACACAAGTGTCGTCTCTAGAACCCAACTACATTATAGGTGGTATTTTTGACTTGTATCATATAAAGAAATTTGAGTACAAGTTACTTGCCTTAACCGGAGACGAAAACGAAGAACAATAAGAATAACGGGAACGGATTCCCGGCAACGAACGCAAACGAACGAGTCAACGAACCAAAGCGAGCACAACCCACGAACACGACTACGAACCAAATACTCCAAGAACGAATGGACAGAACCCCATGAGCAAGAACGTCCCGCAACACGAACCAACTAGAACACACCACAATCACTCGCGATCAAACACACAACCCACAAACGAATAACCATGCACACACACTCAACCCCGAGACTACGAGGAAGAAAGGGAGAGAGGACGGTGGACGACGGGTTCAAGAGAGGCCACAAGTGCATTGGGGTCGGGAGAGAGAGAACAGAGGGCAATTTCTTTTGATGGCAGATAGGAGGAAAAAAAACATAGTGCATGGGGTATGCAAGGTAGTTAATATATATGGGGGCTTAGGGTTTGGTAAACAAGAGGGCGGCACATCATGAAACCGGGTGGAAAAATGTAGCTAACGGATCTTGGGGTATATTTGATTTCGGTAGTGTAATAAGGTAAGAGTTTGGGGATGTATATTAGGAAAGTTAATGAATGGATGTATTGCTAAAATAGATTCTGGGGAATATAATAAGATCATGGTTTTTAAATAGGATCTGATGGGTGGATTTCATAATAGGTGGTTTAGGATAGATAACTAATAGGTTTAAGAATGAGATTAAGAGTAGTTAAGGATATAGGGAAAAATGGGTATTAGGAAATGATTAGATAAATGGTGATCAAGAATAATTTTATATATATATATATAGGCACAAAAATAGGGAAATAAAAATAGGGCACGAATAAATAAAATAAAGAGGATCACAAGTAATGACTCGATCAAATGGAGACGAACAAAAGGGACAACAGGATCAAGAATTCAAAATATAAAGATGACAAAAATAACAAAATGAATTTATTGAAAATAAAACCAACATACAGTCAAAAGAATTACAAGAGGGATACAAAGAGAGAAAAATACACCAAAGAGAAAAATGCACTCAAAAATACACAAAACGAAAAACAAGGGTTACAATTCGAGACCCAATGCTAGGAGCTTGTTGTAGAGGTGTTGAACCGAAAATAGTTTGTGCTCCTCATACCATTACAAAGCAAGAACTAGTAGAGTAGGTCATGAAATCACTACCTAAGTAGAAGTGAATAGAGTATTAAAATCTTAGCTCATTATGCAGTAGGAAAAGGAGAAGGACAATATTTCTTGGTAGTGCTTGTAGTTGGTGATGAGGCTCTTATTACCATGATTGCAAGGATAGTTGATCTAAACTCTAGTTGGACTACATTGGAGTTATATACTAAGAAGATCTAGATTCCTAACGGTCGGCCACAAGTTATTCATAGTTCAAGCCCTGTACGTGAAGGGTCGACCCATGATATGGGTCCCAATCCAGTTTCTGAACCACATGCAAGATTGACGAATCAACAAGAAAACATGTTCACAATTCCAACTTGACCAAATCCCATTGAATATGAGTTGCCATGTCTTTCTAGTTTGATACACGATCTTGTTGATCACGAAAATGTTATTTAACTCTTTAGTCATGCTACTGATAACAATGAGTTATGAGAAGATGAAGAAGATGAAGGAGACAAGGAATGAAGAAGATTGACATCTAAATGGTAATCTTAAAGACATTGAGGACTTCCAAGATGATGCAGTCCCCTTGACTTGATTCATGAGTGTACCTATACTGAGTTTGAATCGGTTGACTGGGTTAACAATGCGAGGGTACATCGGTTTGCTTTAAAGTTATGTGGCTCATTTGACGCAGATGAAAAGTACATTGAGAAAAAGTTTTAAACTAAAGATAATGTCCAACATGCGGTGAAGATGATATTCATAAAGAAACATAAAGAATTAGTCATAGTGATATCGACCAAAAGTGTATAAGCTGTGAAATATAAACAGGCACCGAAAGCCCGTACACCCGAGGTTAGTGCAAAAAATCCTGAAGTTAAAGATGAAGCACTTTGTCCATGGAGATTTCGTGCAATCATTCCAAAAGGGTAGACACATTTCATGGTGAAGAAATTGAAAGGGCCACATATATGTCTCAATCCCACGTTAAATCAAAAACAAAAGTAAAGTTTATTCTAAGCTTGTTTCAAATTTGATTTTGAATGTTATGAAGGCACAATTAGGAATAACACTGAAATCCATAATTGAGAAGGTAAAGTTTGAAAGCAATTATCAGATTTCGTATAAGAAGTCTTCGCTTGGAAAACAAAAATCTATTGAGATGTGGTTTGGAGGGTCTTATGAAGCATATAACAGGTTACCTACTCTTTTATCTGCACCACAAGCATCAAGTCGAGGATTTGTTGTCCATTAAGAAAAGGTTTGAACGGTAAAGGCCAAAAAACATTTAAGGCAGTATTTTAGGCATTTGGAACTTTGATTGAAGGATTCAAGTCTTGCAGACCTGTTATTAGTGTTGATGAAACACATTTGTATGAAAAATATAAGGGTTATTTATTGATAGCCGTTGCACCGGACTCAAATGATAGCGTATTTTTGTAACATCCAGTAATTTCTAAAGAGTTATACTATATATATATATATATATATATATAATATAAGTAAAGGTGGATGGCATATGTGTAAATAAAATGAATAGTGTGTAGGGGCCCACGAGATGAAAAAAACAGCAAAAGGTGTTGTTCTTATTGAGGTGATGCACATCATGGGGGCCACCCGGGTGTTGTGGTAAAAGGCAAGTGCTACTGCCTCTGGATTCGGCTGACGTGGCATGGGGCCCAGCCCTTGGGGGCTTCGGCTATACACAAGAAGAGAGAGAGGGAGAGTATTATATTGTCCCATATCGGGAGTTTAACTAGAATAAAACAAAAATAAATAATATAGCCTATGATCAAGAGTCACCAATCCGATGAACCACCTTTTGAGAGGCGGCCTGTGATGGGCAGTTGTACTATACTATAAATAATTTGTCTTCTAAATTCTAAAAATTGTCCAAGCAGGGGCAGGGGCATTACAATTTTTATTTGCTTTTGCAATAGTAGATGGAAAGAGTATAGCTACTTGGGTATAGTTCATGAGTTATATTTAATATTTTGTCACTGATCGCCAAGGGTTATACATTATTTTTTATCATCATGCAGGTATCTTGCCTATCATGGACACGCGGAACAAAGCATGGAATGAGCCACATGCATCTCGTCATTTTTGTATGCGACATTTTGCTATAAATTTTCAGTATATTTGGTAACGAGGCTTTGATGAATAAGGTTAAGCTGGTTGCATGTGAAAATCAGCTAAAAAAGTTTGAGAAAAAAATTGGCAGAGATTGAAACAGTAAAAATTGAGAATGTCAATTGGCTCAAGAAGAAACTGATCGAGAAGTGGATACTTTCTGTAGATAAAGGACGTCGATATAGCATGATGACTACGAATTTGTCAGAAATTATTAATTCTATTTTCAAGGGTGTTCATGGTTTACCTGTGACAGAAATTAAGGAGACGGTATTCTATCGTTTCAATTCATACTTTACTGAACATCATCAATGTGCTAAGAATCCTATAAGTGAAGGACATATTTGGGCTCTAAGTATTCAAGAAATTATCGATAAACAACATGAGGGAGCAAATATGCATGAGGCTATAATATTTCATCATAATTCTGATGTATTTCAAGTAAAAATATGTAATAGAGCAGTTGGTGTTGGTGTATGCCCTAAATGCCAGTTGTGTGTTGACTTTATTAGTTTACATTGTATAATGACATTTATTTCATATTTAGGCATTTTCATTTATTATGTTATTTATTGTGAGTTAAATGAACACAATGAAGTCCTTAGAATAGTAAGCTCAATGCCATGGGATATCAAGTGC
This sequence comes from Hemerocallis citrina, assembly GCA_017893485.1. Lineage (NCBI taxonomy): Eukaryota > Viridiplantae > Streptophyta > Magnoliopsida > Asparagales > Asphodelaceae > Hemerocallis > Hemerocallis citrina. Next base: position 743,426 of record JACEHZ010000665.1, on the reverse strand, counting down.
ATGACTTGATTGTGAGATCCTATTGGCTGAAATCAGAACACTATTCATAAATGTCCCTAGTGAAGTATTATTGTGAATTAGGACAACGATAATACATAGAGACTAGTGTGTGCGTAGACTGATGACCATTCTCACAGGTCATGAATATGAGATATCAAGTCTTCACATGGATACATATTAAAGTAATAATGTACCGGACTGGCCCACCTTGAGAACGTTGAATGGATCGTTACGTGAGTGTTATAAGCGGTTCTCACAGTGAACATAATGTACACAGTCCTTTGACTAGAAGTCACTACAATTTCCTACATGAGAAGTTAAATATTTTAATGCCGTTAAACGTTGCCTGTAATAATCTAATTATAAAATCGACTATTGGATATACTAAAAAACATGCAGAGGGATGTGAGTGACTTCAATAGGATTTGTCCCTCTTACATAACAGAAGCAATATCTACTTGCCATTTGATTGAGTGAAACTATAGAATGCATGGGCATACTCAAATGAGTCAATATGAGATGTTGATCTCTTTTGTTTTAGAAAGTCTACTCTGACATCAAGAAACCAACGATTGAATTATACAAGGGTGACACGCTCTATGCCTTGTGGTCAATTAAGATATCTGGACAAAGGGTTTATACTACATAGTAATATTGGTTACGGATAGCTTATTTCAAATCATAGATATTCATGTTACTTGAGTAGCAGTGATGTATTGCTAGATACCACTCACTATTTGTAATACTCGAATATGATTTTAGTATTACTATCAACGTAATGGGAACCTACAGGATCACACACTTAGAATGGATCAGAATTGGAATTTAAATTCATAAGATTAATTTAATTAGGGATTCAAGTAAGACTTGTACTCCTGACCTAGTTAGACATTTAATTAGATTAAATGGGTCGACTAAAGTTCAAAGGCCCACACACGAATCTGACCCAGGTAAGATTGTGAGTCCAACAACCTCATTACTCTCTTAGGGTTGGTTTTCTGTATCTATATGTATGATATGTATCTGTGAAACAGTGACAAGTGAAAAACCCTAGCTGTCACAGAAAGTGTAAACCCTATTTCCACAAATATGTATTTCTGAGTATTTTTCTGTATTTCGATATTTATAACTTCGCTATTTGTTAATTTCGTTTTGAATTTTATGTTAAAGCATTTTCTAAACAATAGTTATAATTATTTCGAATGAACTTTGTTTCCATTTCTACTTGATCAGCTATTCACATTTTAACCATCAAAGATATTGTTGCTGTTTCGACTATTTCAACAAATTCCTATTTTTATATAATGATATTGCTCTGATAGTATCTATTGTTGTTGTTAGTTTTTTTATTCGTATTGTTATTGTTATTATTAATTGATATTACTAGTATTATTATTTTATTGACATGGTTATTATTATTATTCACATTGTTTTGGAATTATTTATTTTTACTATTGTTATTATTATTTTCTCCGTCAGTTGATTATTAAAACAAACCTGTTCTTCTTTAATAATTGTATTTCTAATTATTTCAAATGATTTACGTATTGTGATACAAATTTTATTTTTGTTATAAACCATATTTTACCAGATATCCTATTATTTTGTATTAGGGTTTATATTGATCAATTATATTCATATACAATGTATTTTATTTATTGGGTCAAATACTCAATTACCCTATAACCCTATATCCTATTTTCCCCTATAAATACTCTATTTTAATAACCTTAACTCTAATTAATTACCTAACCTTCAGCCGCTAATGTGTTAACCCTCCCTATTCATGTGCATCACTACCCCTCCCTCTCCCTATTTCCATCTAAACTCAACCAACCCATTTTCCCGTCGCTCCTACCTCCTTGCTGTTGCTTCTCCGTCCGTTCTCTGATCCCCGTCCTCGTCCCAACCTCGCCATTATCATCCCCATTGCCTCTCTATCCGTCGCCTATCTCCAGCTCAAACTCCCTCCATTACCGTTGAACCCATTTCTCCATCGCCGTCTTCCTCGTCCATCGCCTTCGTCTTCGCACTCCGCTCACCCTCGTAACCACCGGAGAACTCCCCTAGCGTTGTCTTCATCGTCGTCCAAGTCCCGAGCACACCCCGCCGTCGTCTTTCCCTGTTTTTGAGCGAAAATAGAGCTGCTCACCTCGTCACCGAGCCATCATTGTCGTCGCTTCCCGACCACAGTGCCGTCGTTGTCAGTGCCGTTGCCCTGCCATGGTGTCGTCGCCGTCATCCCGAGCACCGCCAGTCGCCAGTTCTCCCGCTCTCTCTTCCTTTCTGTCGAAGGGAAGGAGAGAGGGGATTGGCCCGTTTCGCTGTTCGCTGTTCTAGGCGTAGCAGATCTGGGTTTGCTGTTTGATGTTGTACCCTGATCCGGTGTGGAGTTTTGTGCTAAGTTGCTGTTTTGGAGTTTCACCGTTTGGTGTTTTGAACGTGACTCACTTGTGTTCTCGTGGATCGTCGCCCGGGATTCTTACCGCATTATTCTATTGATTCAAATTAACCGTTTAACAGGCAAGTCTCTTCTTGAACTAGTATTTTATTCTGTTCAAGGTTTCTTTGATCTCTGCAAGTAGATCCAGTCCTTTCATTATCATGCTGTTATTTGACAAGTCCGTTAAGTTTATTGAGGGTTTACACGAGCTAACCCGAGGTATTCTTAACATCGTGCCACTCTCTTTAATCTAAAATCTAGTCCCTATTGTTTCATTGCATATGCACAAATACATGAAAATAACTAGATCCATATTGTAGACTTGTTGATGAATTGTATACATGTTAGGTTGATTTGATTGATGAATTGATTACCATGCCTGTAAAATTGCATCTAAGAAATGAAATTATGCTTGTTAAACATCAATTGACACTTTGATTATTAATTTGCATGAAATATATGGTTGCATGATTAATTTATTGCCCATTCATGTTAAAACAAATTCTGGACTGCTAGTTGTCTCTTTTTGAATCAGATTTTCGACCATGTTGCTGTCATATTTTGAAATAACTTTCTGAACATGAAATTTAGCTTCAGATGTCTAGTTTACTGTCCTTTTTGCGGATTTGAATTCCGATGTGTAATCTGTTAGATATCATCATTTTAGTACAGTTGTGTCATAAGTTCCAAATTCACAAATGCATGCATATCCTGCTGTACTATAATTTATTTGACCATGCTAACAGTAAAATAAAAATCTGAAATAAATTTAGCTAAAACTAGACATGTGTAGGAATCACCTAGAATTTTTATATATTTAGTTAATGAGTTTTCTGATCTGAAACAAACAGCTGAACACAACTTACATCATGCTGCCTGAACATAAAACTTGAATAGAATAGAGTTTTCATCCTAGTTTCTGTAGTTTTCATGTGTCGTATATATATTTGCTGGAACTTTACTTTCTAGGACTTCTAACGGATCCAGATTTGATATTTTGTAGTAGCAACGATCCATGTTTTAGTACAGCAAGGTCATGCTGTCCTGATCATGTGATGTGTGTGTAAATGACTTGTTCGCTTCTTGATTTGTCTATAACGAATAGAATTAGTCACACTTAGTATCATACAACATTGACACCCTCTTGCATACTCACATAGGATGAAAGTAAACTAATAAAAGGCCGGGGTATCAAGGGTTTGACTTGGTAGTGAACAATCGGAGACTGTACTCTGTAGGGGTCCCTTGCCAACTCATTCCTGAACATCTTGAAAATCCTGAAAATCCTGAAAATCCTGAACATCCTGAAAATCCCAAACATCCTGAAAATCCTGAACATCCTGAAAATCCCAAACATCCTGAAAATCCTGAACATCCTGTACATCCCGTAAATTCCCGATTACTGTGTCGGGTACACGAACCGAGAATTCACCATCAGTATAAAACATTCACTGTTTATTTGTACCGAACCTATAGTATGGGATGCAGCAATACATGCATTAGATAGGTTATTAAAATGATTAATAACCTGCATGCTTAATCCTTTATGGATCTTGACTTGACATCATGCATTACATGTCTGATTACTGTAGACCTTTGATATTGTTGCTTGCCTTTTGCTTTGTTCTTTGACTATGATCTTGCCCCTTTTCTTTGATATTCATGCTTTCTTTATCCTCTGTTTTTCTGTACTTACTGTCCACGACTTGCTCTAAGGACACTCTTTTCTTTCTTTTTAGATCAAGTATTCACAGGTACCGATGGAGCAATACCAGAAGAAATTGGTGAGCAAACTCTCTGAAGATCGAAGCTGGACTTTTAGACTGCTATAACTATCTTTTGTTATTTGCCTATTATACTACTATTATCATACTTTGTATTCTTGGGCTTTTATGACCCGAAGTTTGTTTTATTACAGATGTTGGATTATTATTTGGTGAATTTATTTCATGATTATTTTGAAGTTTATTCATTGTTTATGTGGTTAAATTTCTCTTGCATGGTTGTATTCTCTTGTATATTGTTTAGTTAATCTACTACAGCTTATGGATAATGTATAATCATTCGCTGGGCCTTCGTTACATGCTCGTATTCCTGTATTTTGGGAAGCGAGGCGTGACAGAAAGTGAGAGAGAGAGACTGTGAGGAACACCCCATTCCTGCAGCTAGCACCGAGGTATCAGGGAGAGCCATTTTTTGTTCCGTTCGTGTGAATACCATAGATGCACCGCAATGTTGCAATGCTATGACGGCATACTGAAGAGACAGTAGATTTATCTTTAAGGTATAACTCCTAAACACGATTTATAGTTTTCGCATGGATCCATGACTAGATTTCGATAATTTTGTAATTTTTCTGCTGTGTATTTAATCTGTGATTGCCTTCGAAACCTAACAGTGGTATCAGAGCAACTTGCGAAACTATAATTCAGTTATGTATGATATGTGATTATTCATGATTTGTTCGCGTTTTTGGAAGAAAGATTCATATGTAACATAATTTTTGCAACAATTGCAATATAAGGATTCGTTTATGTGTTGGTTGTTAACATAAATGCCATACCAGGGTAGCCCTCAGTTTGGAACAATTAAAAATTCTGGAGCAGTAAGATGTGATTTGTAGCAACATTAGAGTTTCTTAAAGCATGAAGAGTTCATGCACCTGCGTCGTTTGCAATGGCGTTAGGGTTTCTTAAAATATGAAGAGTTCATGCTCTGACAGTGGCAAGGGATGACGAGGCAAATTTTTGCTCTGGGGCGCTGCCTCGCACCCTGCATGGTGCAGCCCCCCCTTTGACTCCCATGCCAACTCTGCGTAGGGCACTATTGATTCCCCTAAAACCAATCCTTTTTAAATAAACTAAAGAAAATCATAACAACATATTCTTTGTTTATTATGTTATGTGATGCATGGTGTGTGGTTGTGGCCTTAGTTTTGTGATGCATGGTTCAGTTCTGTGATGCATGATTTATGTTCTATGATGTATTGTTTATATTTTGATATTTTGAATACGGCCTGCGTGTCGTACATTCTTTCTTATTATGTAAATGTAATCTCACTGAGGAGACAATGAATTGGCAACCTTACAAGGACAAGATTGGGAAGCTGCTTGGAAAAGATTGTATAATCCCTTCGTTCTGTTTTTGATACTCTCATTGGCTTGAGAGAATCAGTGTGTCAAGGCCACAACCATGTCACATACATTTTATGCTTTTAGTTTTGTATGTGTTTTAGTTGTATGCTAATGGATGATAAATGGTGAGATCAATTAATAAAATAACAAAATCTCTCAAACTACATATTAAGTCGCAATAAGATGCCTTCCAATGCGTCGTATAGGCTAGGATCGGTTAAGTGTAGGTTTTCCAGAGTAGGGTGCCTTTATCTATCTTGGTGAGATACGATAGGATAAAATTAATATCCAATTGCCAACCATTGGGTATAACTTAACTAGGCTATTTCAATAGGATTGAAAGTTTAGAGGCATAGAGTTGGGCTTTAGTCTATGAGATAGGTTAGACTAAGTGTTATTAACCAAACTATCCAAGAGTTGCATACAATGTAATTGAGAAGTGTTCCATACCTAAATAACTAAATTTTGGCGGATCAGCCAAATTTGACTCAGAACTGGGAAATATGGATCTTGGCCTACTAGAAAATCTTACGATGAAATTTTTCGAGTCAATGATGAGGGTCGTTAATTTGAATAAAAATAGTAAAAGGAGTATTTAAAAAGAATTTATTAAATATTTCAATGTCATGATACATACTTTGCATATTTCTGTTTAATATTTCAATGAAATGATATTTTACTTTGCATATTTTTGTTGATAGATTACCATAGCATTGAACACATCAAATAACTTATCATTGTGATCTGTCCTTGAGAAGGAAAAACTGTCTAGGACAAATATCCTAGACTGATTCTGAAATATGAGGATAGTCCTCAGGCATGAGAAAAAGGTGTATGTTCTAGAGTAGCCTATTCCTGAGCCACCTGCTGCAAGTGTCCCTCGCACCGAAAATGATGCTCATATGAAGCATCAAGATGACACATTGGATGTTGGTTATCTCATGCTGGACACCTTGAACTCTGAGCTTCAGAAGCAACATAAGAACATGGATGCTTACAATATGATCATACACCTCAAGAGGCTCTATCAGGAGCAGTAGAGGCATGAAAGATTTGAAGTCTCAGAGGCGTTTTTTCAGTGCAAATTTGCAGAAGGAATCCCTGTTGGAACTCATGTGCTCAAGATGATTGGGTACATTGAGAATCTTGAAAGGCTTGGTTTTCCTTTGGGTCAAGAGTTGGCCACTAACTTGGTCCTGCAATCGTTGCTAGAAAGTTGTAGTCAATTCGTCATGAACTACAACATGAATTAAATTGACAAACCTCTACCAGAACTGCTAAGCATGTTGAGACCTGCTGAGTAGAATATTAGTAAGGGAAAGACCATTATGATGGTCCAATAGGCCAATGGTAAGGGCAAGGACAAAAAGCAGATTAAGAAACCGAAGGTCAAGAGAAAGGCAAGGGAAATTTCAAGCCCAACAGTTTTGCCTTGAAACCTAAGGGTGGGGTGGCCAAGGAGGGCATATGCTTCCACTGTAGAGAGATCGAATATTGGAAGAGGAACTGCCATAAGTTCCTGGAGGAGCTTAAGAAGAAGAAAGGAACTGAGACTTCCATTACTTGTATTTTTGTTATAGAAATCAATTTATCTACTTCTGCATCTTGGGTATTAGATACTGGATGTGGATCTCACATTTGTGTAAATGTGCATGACCTCAAAAGGAGTAGACCATTGGCGCAGGGCGAAGTTGACCTACGAGTTGGAAATGGAGCAAAAGTTGCTGATTTAGCTATAGGAACTTGCCATTTATCATTACCTACTGAGCTTAGAGAACTGTTATTTTGTGTCTGCTATTAGTAGGAATATTATTTCTATTTCTTGTTTGAACAAGTAGAGCTTTTCATTTATGATAAAGGACAAAAGTTGTTTTATTTATTTGAATGATATCTATTATGCTAGTGCACAATTGAGTAATGAACTTTTTATTCTCGACCTCGAAATGAACATCAATAATATAAATACTAAGATGTATGTCTGATTAACTCTAGTGCAAGTCGGAGATTGTTGGTGTATGCCCTAGGGGCCAGTTGTGTATTGATCTTATTAGTTTACATTGTATCATGATATTTATTTTAGATTTAGGCATTTTCATTTATTGTTTTATTTATTGTGAATTAAATGACCATAATGAAGTCCTTAGAATAGTAAGTTCAGTGTCATGGGATATCAAGTGCATGACTTGATTGTGAGTTCCTATTGGCTGAAATCATAACACTATTTTTAAATGTCTCTAGTGAAGTATTATTGTCAATTAGGACACCAATAGTTCATAAAGACTAGTGTGCGTAGACTGATGACCATTCTCATAGGTCATGGATATGAGATATCAAGTCTTCACATGGGTACATATCAGAGTAATAATGTACTGGACTGACCCACAATGAGAACGCTGCATGGACCCTTACGTGTGTGTCATAAGCAGTTCTCACAGTGACCATGGTGTACGTAGTCCTTTGACTTGAAGTCACTATGGTTCCCTACATGAGAAGTTATATGTTGTTACTACCGTCAAATGTTGCCTGGAATAATGTAATTATAAAGTCCTATTAAATATACTACAAATCATGCAGAGGGATGTGAGTGACTTAGATAGGATTTGTCCCTTTTACATAACAAGAGTGATATCTACGGGTCCCTTGATTAAGTGAGACTACAAAATGCATGATCATACTCAAGTGATTTAATAAAAGATATTGATCTCATTTGATTTAGTAAGTATATCTAGACATCAATAAACCAAAGATTGAACTATACAAGGGTAACACGCTCTACGCCTTGTAGTCAATTAAGATATCTGAACAGAGGGACTAGACTACATTGTAACATTGGTCAAGGATATGTTGTGCCAAATCGTTGACATTCCCATTACTAGAGTAGCAGTGATGTATTGCTCGATACCACTCATTATTTGTAATACTTGAATATGATTTTAGTGTTATTGTCAACACAATGAGAACCTACAGGGTTACACACTTTGAATGGATCAAAATTGGGTTTTAAATTTATAAGATGAATTTAATTAGGGATCCAAGTAAGACTTGGACTCCTGACACTAGATGGATATTTAATTAGATTAAATGGACCGACTAAAGTTCAAAGGCCCACACACGAATCTGACCAATGTCATGGGTCCAACAACCTCATTACTCTCTTAGGGTTAGTTTTCTGCACCAATATATATGATATGTATATATGGAAAAGTGACACATGAAAAATCATAGCCATTACAGAAAGTGAGAGAGAGAGAGAGATCGTGAGGAGGAACAACCCCTTCCCGTAGCTAGCACCACCGTCAGAGGGAAAGCCATTTTTTGTTCCGTTCGTGTGGATACCGTAGAGGCATAGCAATATTGCAGTGTTGTGATCGGCATACTGTGGAGATAACAGATCCATCTGTAAGTTATAACTATTAAACACGATTTATGGTTTTCGCATGGATCCATGACTGGGTTTCGATAATTTTGTAATTTTTCTTCTGTGTATTTAATCTGTGATTGCTATCGAAACCTAATAGTTGGTGGGCACCGAAAGGGTGAAAAATTGCTGACTATTGACTTGGGAGCATGCATTTTGACGTCAGAATTCTAGCTCTACTACCACTTGCCATGTTTCCATGTCTTGGCGGCTTGTGTAGCTCGAGCTGTTGATTACCAAATTTATGTTGATCCATTTTACTCTATGAGTTCCTTAGCACTTATTTGGGCACCCCACCTTCCGTCCTATGAGCATATTGGCCTATCCAAAGTAGTCCGAATCTCATAGTTGATGTGAGACTTAAAGATGTGGGAAATGTCGGCCTAGGACTATGCACATTCTCAAAGACATGGATGTTAGAGATGGCTTGAGCACGGGAAAAACATGTTCAAAATGTGGTCTAAGAGGACACAACAAACGTTGTTGCTAAGGCAATGACATAAATTAATTATATTTTGTACTTTACATTAGTTCATTACACTCTTTTCAAATATTTATTAAATAAACTACTTTATTAATTGACTAATATTTTTAATCTTTATTGTAATATCTCCAAAATAATTAACAATTGTTTTGTAAAAAATTTTGCATTTGAATGTGGTTGCACGTGCTACTGAATTTTTGTCTTAATAAATTGCGTGTTGCTACAAATTGTATTTGGCATTGAATGAGACAACCAAATTGTTGGTGTAGTGTTGTGACCCAATACACATATGGATTGGATTCAAGCCAACCTAACACAAGACTGGACCATACTAACAACTTGTATGCATGTGCACCTATGTATTAACTTGTACACTACAACTACAAAAAATATATAAAATAAGGGGAAGAGGAAGGTGTGGTCAGTTTTGGTTTTGAGGGAAGGTGGGGGTTTTGATTTTCTAGGGGATCCTAGGGGAATCTAGGCTAGTATCTTGAGTTTTGGATTTCCTAGAGTGTGCTTGAGTGCTTGGAGGAATCCCAAGCATCACAAATCCACTCCCACACTCTACCCTATGGCTGGCCAAGCATAAAAGTGGGCTTGGATGATGCCCTAGCTCATTTTCACTCTACCAACACTCTACAAACTCTTTTCTCCACTCTCTAAACTCTCTAGGTCTATTTTGGAGCTAGAACAAGGAGGCAAGGAGCTAAAGCGAAGCTAGGAGAAGGAACAACCTAGGAGGGCAAGTGGCGTGCAAGAACCCTCCCTATTAAGGTGGGTGTTCCCTAACCCTCTTGTTTGTTTCTTTTCATGATTGAATGAATGATGCGTGTTGCTTGAAGATCTCATTTGAATGAAAAGATTAAAAAATATATATATGTATATGATCATAACACCTTAAAGAAACTATGACGATATAATTTGTTGGAAAGAGAAGTTGTAGTCTTGATTGTAGAGTATTATTTCTAGTGAAATGCCATGCTAATTATTCACTAGAAAGTCTAATATTTTGCGACGATTATTGAATGATGTGATTTCTATGTCATACTAATGGCATGGAAAATCAGTAGAAATCCTTGCTCGAATTTGTGATCATGTAACTAAAAATTTCTGTTTTTGGTATGCTTGTTTATGTGTGTTGTTGGAGTTGAATTTGACACACAAATTTAGGCATAATGATTTAATTTCAAGCTATGATGTGTTAGATAGGTTCATGAATAAATTTTAATCTATTACTAAGTGATTTGAGCACGTTCCTACCTTACACAAAAAAAAGTAGATAACATTTGGTTAGTGTTTTTGCACATGAAGATCACCACTCGTTTAGAGTGTTGTAATGAACTAAAAAATTACTTTTAAGTCATTAGAATCATGCTATAATTTGTTATTGAGCTTGGACATTAATTGATTTAAATTTGCATGTGAGTAGAATGGTTAATCTACACAAATATACAAATCAAGCTGTGTATGTTCACTGTTTTGAGACAAAAGTTCTTTTGTTAAATAGATGTTTGTGATGAGTACACTTGCTGTTAAGGGGATGTAAAGTTCTTTTGTTAAATAGATTTTTGTAGATTTTATGTGCAATTTTGCTGTATAATGTGTGTAATACTTTGGTGCATGATCATGCTCGAATAGCCCTTGAAACGGGTTCAAAATGTGCTCATAAACGGCAGTTTTTACAATTGTATGCTTGCTGTTTTTGAACTCTAATCCGCTGTTTTAGGGCTTTATCTCACTTCTTTGTATGTTTATCATGTTTTTCATAGTCCTATAGTGTATTCCTAGTGTAGGGTCACCTAGACATTGTTTTGATCTTCAAAACGAGCTCAAAAAGTTAATTTATTCGCTATTTTGGGCTGTCGTTGTTGCCTGTTTTTTGCACGTTGTTTTGGGCAATTGCAACACTAATTTTATGCACTAATAACACTCGTAGGGACCCTAACGCGCTGTCTAATAGTGTAACAACAAGAACCCTAGGTCTTAACTTGATAACCTTTGATTCCTGGTTGAATAGGAAACCATATTGTCAAGAACGCGTCGGTTGTGGATTATTTTTGCGTGCAGTATTTGCTCACTGTCCAAGGAGTTTTCGCTCGCTGTTTTGGAGCTACGAATCATCAGGAGGACCATGTCGGAGTTGGGAATCATTAGGACTCAAGGAGAGTTGGTTGCGGCCCGAGAGTGCGTTCAAAACATCATGTGAAGTGGGTGAAACGACAATCGAGGTGAGCTTGATTCGCTATTCTCTTTTGGGCCCGCCTGGGCCAAGTTTGGGCCAACTCTTGGGCCTAATTCAGATGCCAAGTTGGACTGTAATTGGGTTAGGTTAAGTCTGGACTACTTGACTAAGTTATTTAACAATATAGGATAAGATAAGAGTCATCTAGTGCTAGATATTCACTTGAATCAAATAGAATTTAGACTAGTTGTCTAAATTTGAAATAAATTTATTAATTCTTTGATAGGTCTCTAATTAGAATGGTAGACCAATTTACAATGAATGTAAGGCATGAATTATCAATTAGCTAATAGTGTAGAGTAAGAAAATCGCCTAGTAATTCAACTAATTAACTGAACTTGTGTGATAATAAAAGCTAGAATTGAGAGTATGGTTTAATAGACTAATAGTACAAGTTTCTGTTAAGAATCTAGAGTTGCAATAATAGAGCCATTAGAATCAGGACAAAAGTAGTTAATAAAAGATCTGATCTAAGTAATTATAGAATTGACTACTAACTAGTTCTAATAAGTTTAGGTTGTCATAAGGAAGTCCCAGTATATATTAATCTCTAAATCTAGGAGTGTGGTTCTAGAGGCTAGGCAAGGCCCAGGGTATCGGCAATGATGAGTTTTTTGGATGGAGGTTAGCCAAGTATGGCGAGATTACCGGTGGGGGTACACTAGCTCTAGGCCGTTTGGCTATTGTTCGCAAGGACATGCACTAGTTGGGCCTTGTACTCACCTGTTAAGGGGACATGTGCTGTGTTGTCTCGTCTCTTAATTTCTGGGATCTAATGTAACAGCGAGTTTTTTGGCAGCTTAGGGAATGGTCCCTACGTATCCGTCTAAAGTTCTATGTTGTTAAATGCGAACATGGAGCAATAGATCGATTCTAAGATTCTCGGTGGGGCAGGTAAGTCCTGCAGGGTTCATAACAACTTTTGATGTAGTCCGGGAGTGGAGAAAGACTGCAGGGTCCAGCGCCACACGTGGAGAGTTCCAAAGGGTTGTCCAGGGGCGAAGAAAGAACATAGGGTCCGGGCAGAATGAAATATCAAAGACTAGGGGGTGGAGAAAGACCACAGGATTCAGCCACCACACGTGGAGTGTTCCACAGGTTGTCTGAGGGCAGAGAAACACTCTAACCACCTACAATTGCAGCAGCAGAAATGGACCGAACGACTGCAACTGCATCAGTCTCTAGATGAATTTCAGAAACAGGGAAGAGTGCAAGAGTAGGTCTGCATTGTGAGGGTTCAAACCCTATAATCATACTGAGAAGTATGCAGTATGAAATGCATATGAGTTTGGACTCAATGTGCATTAGAACATGGTATCGTGTGCATTAGTGTCTGTGCATTAGATTCTAGGTTATTACATACACCGACACTTCTTTTTGTATGGCTTCCACTTTTCTACATTAATATTGATTGTTGAGGATTTGGGAGATCGCTGGTGTAACCCCCGTCCCCGTAAATACATATTTTCTGAATATTTTCTGTATTTTGATTATTTATTGTAACCCTTTGAATAAGTATTGGATTTTTGTTTGTATTTAATTAAAATCCTGGTTATTTTATTTCTGATTGTATTTATCTTCACCCCTTTTGAACCGTGTATTGTGGTTCCTCTTTATATAAATTAATTTTATTTTACTTTGATTCAGCCTTGTTTCCCCAATTTGATTAATCTAAACATTGTTCTTCTCTTTATGTATTGTTTAAACCTAATTCATGACCTATTTGTTTAATATTTGACTCTCTTCTTCCTATTGGATACTACCCATTAACCCAAACCCTGATTATCTAAACCCTAATCTCCCTCCCTACCACAACCATCACCCCCCCCCCCCCCCCCCCGACCCCTCTTTCTCCTGTCATCTCTCTCCTCTATTGCTCCCTGCCACCGGCGCCACCCTCGACATCACCCAAACCTCCCTGACCTTATTCCCCCGCCCTGTGTCGCCCTATCCCCGCTCGAGCCCAAGAGACCACCCGATCCCCGTGCTCCCTTCACTGCTGTTCTCCAAGTCGCCGCTGCCTCGCCCTAGCACCGTTCTGCCGTCGTCGTTCCGCTAGCATCGAGCTACCCTCGATGCTGTGTTATGCTACCGCCGATGCCCAAGCTGCCACTATCCATCGTCTTCCTCTCTGTCTCCAATGTTGTGGTCGACAACTGCCGACCCTCCATTGCTGTTGCTGCTTACTGCCGCCGCACTTGCTGTCACTGCCGCTGTGTGGTGGAGAGCACGTGCACCTCACGTGTATTGCTTTGATCATAGCTCTTGTACATGCGATCTCTTGTTCGTGTTTGTGTTCATTGTCCGGGATTGTTCTCGTTATTCTTTCATCAACTTCATCGTCGTTATTAGACAAGTATCTTGTATGTATTGTTCTTCATACAAGTTAAATACCGTAAGTAGTCTCGCATGCATTTTGTTATCACTCTCATGAAAATCATATATTTTTTGTTGATCCGCTCCTTCATTCCATGATCATGACTGTTGCACAGTAGTTGTCACACGTTGCATTAGATTAAACAGACATCTTTATGTGCATATGCTTGTTTGTGACATACCGTATGTTGTAGATAACTGTTACATGGATTCTTCGTTAGATGTGCTATCTCATTATAGAACGTTAATATATATTCCATGGTGATTTGGGTAGCCTATATACCATGCTTTGTATGACGTCTTAGATTGGATCGTTTGTAATTAAATTGTTTGATGAAATGCATAAAATAAGATTCTTTTTACTGCTGCCCTATTTTTGTATAATAATTTCGACCCTGTTAACAACAGTAAAATAAATAAATTTGTGAACATGATTTGTAGGCTTTGTTTTCTAGTATTCATAACTTTCGGTGGATCTGAATTCCGAATTTTGATGCATGAGTTATTGCTATTTTATTGCAGTTATATCGTAAATTCCAAATTCTGAATTATATGATTTCGGTATGATTATTATTTTAAAACTGATTTTAAAAGTAGAATTTGGACTTGATATTTTTCTGGGTTTGTTTAGACATGATTGGGATCAACCCCTAATTTTCGTAGAATTATTTAATGAATTTTATAACTCATTTCATGCTCATGAAAGCAATCAATATATTTCCAAACTGCATGCTATCCAGTAAAGAATTATGTTTTTAACATGATTCTATTCATTTTTTATGAAAACTTTGTGAATACGAACTATAGCTTGATTTGTCTATTTTATCACCCTTTTGATGGATTTGGATTTAGAATTGTATTTTGTGAATTAGCTCTATTTTGGTACTGCTGTGTCTGAACTTGCAGAATTACAATTTTGTTGCATTATCTCGTTTTCCCAATTATATTGACTATACTATCTGTAATATAATTTCATGATATTTTATATGTTGAGACTATATATGCTAGGGAGTCTTTCAGATTTTTTCCAGATTTAATTATGATGTTTTTAAACCCTTTTCATACTTATAAACAAGATTTTGCATTTTTTAGCTGAACATAAATTATGTATTAAACGCTGTTTTAAACCCTGTTACTGTGGCTGATGTATAACTTGTATATATGTTATGGATTCGGTAGAGAGTCTAGTTTCTAGATTTTCTGATGGATCTTGATTTGTAGTTCTGTAGCAACAGGAATATCATATTTGGTGCAGTAGTGTCCTGCTGTCCAAAACTAAAAGTTTCGTTGTTCCAACTATTATAAGTTTTTTTTGTCACCCGTTGTGTTCCTATTCATTTTAGACTTTTCCTTTGTTCTTGCCATATATTTTTGCCCTGTTTGTGTTCATTCATACATGTTTTATAATAATGATAATTAATCAAGCCGGGGTTAAGGGAAAGATTTAGTAGTGGACAATATAGAAATGTGTATTCAGAAGGGGACTCGTTTTCCCTACTTTTTACTGTGGTACCAACTGTTTTTCTCTGGATGCATGAGGGCATGATCCATGACACCATTTGCTATTACTGTTACGGTTAATGTTTGTTTGAATATACGACCCTATAGATTCCACTACGAAATCGTAAAACAATACTGTTTGAATGTAGCAACCATGTGGTAAAATTTGGGACTCATGAAGTGCTACCTAGATAATAATGAACAATAGACATAAAAATAACTGTTTCACTGTCACACCCTGTTATTGTTACTGTTATCCTATACTGTTACTGTTACTGGAACTGTTATCTTTTCTGTTTATCTACTGTTTCCTGTTATTTGTAGACTGTTACCTGTTGTTGCTTTTCTCCCTTTTGGTACTTTCTGTTTTGTTTCATGTTTTCCCTTTTCCTTTTTCTTGCTTGTACTACTTGCGGCCCGGAACTTGCAACTAACGGGCATTCTATTTTCCTGTCTTCCTATTTTCTTATGATTGCTATATGAGCAGGTTTTAGTGATCAATTGCCCGCTGGAGTTGGTGAGCAAAAGTTTCAAGTTTCGCATTGGAAAATTCTGTTTAATATTTTGTTTTGAACTATTTCATTCATGTTACTGTATTGAGACTTGAATTGGGCTTGTAGTCCCGAAGTTTTGTTTTGATTCAGATCTTGTATTTGTTTGGGATATTTGTTATTGTTGCAAATAAATGTTGTTGGTTAATAATTCTTGCATGTGTGGTTGAGTATATTTCTATATTTACTGTTGTGCTAAGTTAAGTAGATCCGTACAGCTTATGGATGGTGAAAACCATTCGCTGGACTTAGTCACGTACCGTATTCCGTATCTCTTTTGGGAAGCGGGCGTGACATTTATAAATTCATCTTTATTTTTTATTCGATTTGGACCTTCTATTAAAATCTTTTCGAATCGAAAATTATATTTACTTCAAATAATAGTATATTTGAACTTATTTTCTATTCCAAATTGATTGAATATTTATATTTTAGCCCAAATCTAATATGTTATCACTATTTGGATTTTATTGAATCTGTTGAACTCAAATCTTATTTTTGTATTCATATTATTATTATTGTTACTATTATTATTATTGTTATTGTTATTATTATTATCGTTGTTGTTACTAATATGATTTTCATTATTATTTTTATTATTGTTACCTTTGATTATTTATTGAAAACCCAATTTTGTTGTTATCATTATTAGTATTATTAGTATTGTTGTTGTTATTATTGTTATTATTATTGTTATTATTATTGTTATTATTATTATTATTGTTATTAGTATTATTATTTTTATCATTATTATTATCATTGTTTTGTTGGATTCTACCCGAAACCCTATGCCTGTTTTCTTATTGGATTCTACCCCAAACCCAATATTTGAATAATTCCGTATATATACTAATCTTCATTAAAACCATAACCTATACTACTCTAACCCTTGCCTCTTCCACTGTGCAGCCACCAAAACCCAATCCCCTACCCCGGCCACTGTTCATCCGTTACATCCCTATTCTTTTTCTCTGTTTCTCCTCTACTGCAAACCCATCCCGCACCATCCAACTCCCGACCATTCTCCGCCCTCCGTTCACTCCCCCATTGCCACCCTCATTCATTCTCCTTCCTCGACCTCTCACCCTCGTCGTCATCCCCGTCGTCTTCATCCAACTCACCACCAACCGAGCACCCATCCAGCCCCCGACCTTCCCTCGATAGTGCATCCACCTTCATATTCCTCATCCCGCCAACCCATCGAACCTCCGTAGCACCCTCATCCCCGAGCATCCCCTCCATCCTCTATTTCGGAAGAAAACAGAGCACCGCCATCTCCTCGCCTCCCTCATTCAGTCGACCTCCATCCTACTCCGCCCTGTCCACTTCCATCACTGAGAACCCATCCTCTGCCCTGATGTTGATCCCTTCTACCGCAGCGCTCGACCACCGATCCCCTGTTGCCTTTGACGTCGTCCGATGCTCGCCACCCATCCATTGCGGCCGTACACCGTTGCCAGTCGCAGACAAGGTCGAGTCGCTGTCCGTCACAAGTCCACCAATGTCGGTTGCTGCGTTTGCCGAAGTCGCTGTCTGCTGTTTGGATCCAAGATTGGCTGTTTGGTGTTTTGTGAGAAGAGGATTGGTTGTGTTGTTGGCTGTATGTTGTCTACTAAGACTCAATAAATGATCTCAAAATAAATTACTTTCCGAATAAGAATTGTAGCTTTATCTTTCTAGTTTCCAGAACATCTTGAATTTCTGAATTCTGAGTTATATAGCGAAAGTTATGCTCGTTTTACTACAGTTGTGTTTTTTACTTCTAGATTTTCAGATTCTTGAATCTTTCATGTTTAAACTATTAAAAGCCTGATCAAATGACAAAATATTGTTTTGAAAATTTTTAGATTGTTACTTAACATGTTTAGGAGTCTAATAAATATTTTTAATGAATTTATTATCTAAAATATAATAACATGATGTTGTATTTCTGCCTGACCCTATAACCTGTAAACAATGGTGTGTTTAACCTAGTAATTGTTGTCGAATTTTGAACTTTAAATATGCATTGGAACTGTGTGGAAGTCTAGTTTCTAGAATTTCTGACGGATTCAGTTTTCGAGTTCTGAAACAGCGGAAAATTACGTTTTAGTACAGACTACTCTTGCTGTCCAGAATTTCACTTTTCAGTTTTCATGAATTAATTGTTCCTATATTGTAGTCTTGCATGAATTAGAGTATGTATATTGCATTACATGATCCTAGTATCCAATTGTCATTATTTTCATTATCCTATTCAATTTATCATCTCATTGTTTCTCTATTGTTACAATCGTTCATCGTAATGTCCCTTAATTGCATATTGTATTGTTGCATCGATAAAATAATTAACAAGCCGGGGATTAAAGGGTGATTTATGTAGTGAACAAGGTAGAGACTGTACTTGGAGGAGGGTCCCGTGTTTCCCTAAATAATGTTCCAGCCAGTGTTTTATCGTGTGATTGTGGCTTACGACAGTAACCCAATCTATCGTGTACCGTATCGTGCACCAAAAGGTGAATAGTGTTTACCGTTGCCAAGTACATGATCTACAGAGTACACAACTTAAGTCTAAACAAAATTGTTTGTATGCATCGAACCTGTGGTATGGAACATATGAGACACAGTAGTGCGTGCATTAGTTAGGATTAAAATGATTAATAGACATAAGGATTGACACATCATCGACATTGCATATTGTACATCATTGTTCCTATTGATATCGAATATTGTCTAAGTGTTATTGATATTGATCATTGATTATGGTTATCAAATATTGAATAATTGTTATACCATTGCATCGATTACCATGTTATTGATTATTGCTATTGTCCCATGTTATTGATTCCTATTGATCCATTGAAATCAATGTTATTTCGTATTTCTATTGTTCTTTGTTTTCTCTACTTACTTTCCATGACTTGCTCTAAGGACAATTTTCTCCTCTTTTTAGATGAAGTGTTCACAGGTGATCATGGAGAATTACTTGCTGGAATTGGAAAACAAACTTTTTGAAGATTTAATGCTTTTTAGTTGCTTATTGTTTTATTGAATTTAATGTATTGAGACTTGTTATTATTGTGTTGGGATTTATTATTGTATTGGTATTATGTCCCGGATTTTATTATTTGTTTCTAGACATTGGATTATTGTATTTACATATTTCATATTGATTCATTCCAAATATTATTGTTCAAGAGATTATTATTATTGTCTGTGCAATTATTTTGTATTGATTATATTGTTGAGTTGAACGGATACATAGCTTATGAGTGACGTTAGTCATTTGCTAGGCCAATGTCATGTACTCGTAATCTATATTTTTGGGAAGCGGGGCATGACAGCTGGTAATTTGAATTTTTTGTGTCAGTTGCATTCAAATGACGTGCCCAAAATTGGTTAGTGTGGAGGACCTTCCTGATCGTAGGAGCAACGAGCTCCTGCTGTATGGAGAATCCAAGTGAAGGACAGAGATTTTTACAATGTAATTTATTGATTTAAATTCATGATGAAAATTTTATGTTGAACAACTTGTACATTGTATCATTATTGAGGTAATAAAAGTTTTAATTTCCTGTGATTTTTATTGTGTTGTTTAATTATTTGAAGTAAATTTTCTGGATTGTGTCACTAGTTTCTAGTGTATGGATATCAGGGCACTACAAAGTGGTATCCGAGCCGACTTCAAACTGTTGTACTAACCCGGGTTGGAAATTAGACTTGGATGCCGAAGTTAAAGTCGGGTTTAGTTGGGATATTAGGATGGTTGTAATTGTAACACCCTGAATTCCAAAATACAACTGAATTCGAAATTCCACAGGATCTTTACACTTCTTTCGTACAATTTTACAAGGAAATAAAAACATTTCTTTCATCAGAGTTACATTACACATTTACATTATTACAGTGAAAGTAATTTTACAGTAATTACAAAAAACAACAATTGAATCAATCCTTGAGCAGCATGTATACTTCAATTTGTCAAGCATTTTTACCCTGCATGTAAAACTGTGGGCGCGTCAGTTTATTCAACTGACAAAATATTATACACGGCCATCCTCTCTATGCCGGAAACAGTATAACGATACTCAGTACTTAGCAAACCACAAACTTGTCACAAACAAAGCTAAAGGGACTATCCTATTGATGTCGTATTGTGAATGTGCACTTAGTCCTTAATGCAATTGTTTCCATTATATGACACTAATGTGCACTTGTTCAGAGTCTATGCAGCCCATACTACATAGGTCCGAGGGCAAGCCCTTAATCGTTCTTCATCTTGTAGGGTTCAATCTCTCTTCATGACTTAATCTACTACTGTAACTACGGTAAGTATCCTAGATGTTTTATGACTTACGAACTCATGTCTAGCTGCCCTGGTGGGAATCCCAATGCACTGACACATGACTCATCATGCAGGCATCTTGTGGTAATTCAGCTCTTACCAAAGACATGATACCACCCACAATCGTCAAACACCCCACGAGCGTTGCCACCGGGACGGTACTCTGGAGCAGTATCCACGTCCTATCATGACGCATCATGGGACATCCAGTGAATACTCTCACGCTGCCAATTCAATGGCCCTCATACTCAATGTTTTCCTCTTACTTTCATCACATCTTCACTATGTATCTAATCCTTAGTTTAATTGAATCATGAATAAAATCAATTCTTAGAGTTTAGCACTCCCACTATACCGGTCTTATTCATTTATTTCACATGACCCAAACCTTGGTCTTTTCACTTCAAATATCATTTCCACATTTCTTTTATTGCCGGTATAAGGCTTGACTATACCCCAGTTCTCAACTTCAACTCATAATTACAACATCGAGCTTTTCATACTCATAAAGTCTTTTCATGATTAATGACAATTCACATTTCATAGCATAGTATTCATATATCCATATCTTTCATAACTCATCACATTCAATAATTCAATTTCATGTACAATTTATGCGTAAGAATAATAAGTTTCAACTAGTAGTAATCAATAGTTCATTTATTCCATGAATCTATTATTCTCATTTCAGTTCATACTACAAGCACAATTTATAAGTCCAATTAGTTACACAAATCACAACTTTCAAAATTCCTCATTACTAATTCTCATATTTATAACTCTAAAAATCTCATTTATTTTTCCTTTATTTAAAAAGACAATTTAATTTTAAAAGGAAGTCATTTCTTACAAATAGCCTCAATTTCTCAATTACAATTTATCAAAAGTTATACAAAATTTTCTCATAAAGTCCAAATAATTTTCAGTAATTTATTCCATATTTTTTCTAAATTTTGATTATTTTTAAAACTCAAAATAGTATTAATTTTCCCAAAAAAATAATTTTTAAATCACCCCCATCCGGATTCGAACCCACAACCAGCGGCCCAAAGGACAGCGCACACGACCACTGCGCCAAGTCACCAAGGCAATATGAATAGGGATTATTATCCTTATGTATCGACTCTCGGTATTTCGTATTTAAAAAAAAAACGAAAAGCTCCATTCTCAGTATCGAACCCGAGACCAAAGACTAAGCCCCCGCTACTGTAGCGACTGAGACTCTACCGACCAATAGGTCTAAGTGACCATATCGATTTGAAAGGAATTTAATTGGGTTTGAACTAACTCTCTGTTCATATCTATATTTCATGAATTCTCACAACAATTTTGTTTCTTTTTACTCTCTTTTGAAAGCAAGATTTTCCAGAATTAAATACACATAAACCTACAGTAAACCAGTATTTTTATAAACATTATTAGCTCTATAAAACATGTATTTTAGTCCTAATTTGTGTTCCATGTCCATAATTTTGACATTGAGAACCATAGCACAACTCTTCATAATTAAAGTTAGGTTTCCACAAAAACACTACGTTCTTTTGTTCTCTTTCTTATTGATATCCTACCACATTTTTAAAACACAAAATCTCATCTTTCTACAAAATAAAATCTATTTTTGTCAACTAATTACACATGATGCATTCAATCAATTATTTGCAAAGACAATCTCTTTTATTTATTATAACATTCATGTAGCACATACAAAAATGGAGATTTCTAACACATTAATTAACAATTATCCATTAGCAATCAATCCATCAATTTATCTCTAATATTACCACTCTACTTTAATTAAACAAGCATGGTTCCAATTTCTCACTAGTTGATTCATATAATTTCATTAAAATCATACCTAGCATGATATCTAATTTTAGAAGTATTAAAAGCACCCACTTTTATTCATAATTAATTAATCTAACAACCATTTTAACACACATCTACTAGATTATCAATTCCCCTCTAATTAGGCAAACATGAATTTAATTTCAACTAGTAGCTCTTTAATAATTGCTCAATTCATTCCTAGCATGATTTCTAATTTAGAAGCATGAGAAACACCCACCTCTTTGGAGAAAACGAAATAAAAGCTCCTAGAGTCTCCTAGAATGCAAGAGAGTAGCCTTCTCCTCCTAGATTGTGTTGCAGAAGCTCTCCTTCTTAATCCTTGGTGCAAACCCGATGCTCTCCTTGTGATTGATGATGGGCCGGCCTCCTTGCTTGGGACACACAAATCTCACACTCACTCTTATACTCCTTATGTATTTCTCTCCTACATAATTTCTTCCTTTCAATTATTTCTTAGTGTAGTATACATGAAGGTAGGGGGTATTTATACAAGTTCTAGGATGGATTGGAGGGCTAGGATTTTACTAGATGGTTGGAGATGGATGGCTAGGATAGGAGGGGAAGTTGTAGCAACCACCCATAATCAAATAACCACCCATGCACACACACCCACTCTCCCATTTTCCCTTATGCATAAACCCGGCCTCCAAGGTGTGCAAAGCACACTACGTGCAAGCACGTGCCCTCTAGAACCCCCCAATTTGAAATTTGTACAATTTTAATTAATCAATTGTTCACCATTTGTGTCTACATGACAAGTTGTGACAATTTACAGGATTAATTAAGTTTGTGGGCATCACAAATAGTGGGCTTAGGCTTGTGGGCTAAATAATAAAATATATAATTATTAAAGTGGGCTCAAAATAAGAAAACAATGTTTTAGGCTTTACAAAATAGGCTTTTTAGAAAAATAAAGGAAAAGAAAAAAATAATTGTTCATACTACAAAATGAAATTTTTATTAAAAAAATAATAAATATACATACAAAATTTTGCACGTGCACAACACGTGAAAAGTCAACATTTTTATTAAAATAAAAGTTTAGGGTATTACAGTAATCATATTGTTGAACTTTCAGCTTATGTTTATGATTTCCTTATATCCGGAACTAACCCTTTATATGTTTCCTTGTATTCAAGATGTCAAGAAGGAATAGGAGCGGCCGTAGCGGGAGAACCGAAGAAGGAGGCAACGGGGCCAATGGTCCTAGCCTCAACATCGAGTCAAAATTCATGCGGGTCTACCAAATGATGAGAGCTTTCATGGAAGCCAGCCAAAACTTCATGTCGTAGCAAGGGGCTCAGGGCAGGAACCCAGAAAACGTCGTTCCTGACATCATCAAGATGGTGGAATCCTTCAACTGGATTGTAACCATAGGCATTCGAAGGTTATGTAGACCCTACAACAGCGAATGACAGGATTTGTTAGGTAGAGATTTTTTTTGAAGTGTTGAGAAGCCAAAAGAGAGAAAGGTGAAGCTGGCAACTATCTTGTTGGAAAAGGATGTGGGAGTATGATGGGAATCAGTGAAGCGCACCATGGGAAACAGACCGATCACCTTGGAGGAGTTCATGGAGGAGTTCCAAAAGCACTGTTTCCCCTAGATATTCAAGAAAAGAAGGCAATGGAATTCATCAATCTTAGGCAGGGAAGCAAGATTGTCAGGGAACATGAGACGAAGTTCACCCAACTGTCTCGTTATGCTCCAGAGATGGTCCGAGATGAGATTAAGATGGTGAAGAGGTTTGAGCAAGGCCTTAGACCAGGGTTAAGGTCTAGGAGGGTGCCATTGTGCATTCGAAGAGTCCACAAATTGGTTCATCGGGTAGCGGTGAAAAAAATTGACATGAACCAGAACCAGCAGACTAAGAAGAGGGGGAAAAGACTTGTTTCCGCTACCAACTTCAAGAAGCATGGCTCGACTCAAAAGTTCAAGGTTCAAGAAACCAAATGTAACTCCTCGAGCCCCGCCCAGCTGCGTACGCGAAAAAAAAGTCCTAACAACGGCCCACCATAGGCTTGCCTCACAAAAGGTGTTAAAATTAATTGATGACTTTGATCATAGACTATCTATTCTACACACTCAAACTCCTAATCAAACTACCGATACGGGACTAAATCATTCCCAAACCAACTCATTTCAACTCCTGCTCACCCTCACATGATGCAGATCACGTGCCATGCATGCCAACCCATGCACAACCGGCCAAATCTCCTCAATTTGGCCCAACATTAATAATCTAAACACATCAAGCCCGTAATACTTACTATAGGCCCACCTAATAATTCCCTTATATATATATATCTTAGAAATACGAAGTATTACATACACCCCCCCTTAAGATCTTAGCATCCTCGCTAAGCTCAGGACATGCAACCTGATCCAGAATCGCCTTTCTAGCCGACTTAAAGTGGAGTAGCCGGATTCTGGTAGCGTATTGCCCATGGTCTCTCTACCAGCGTACTATCCTAGCTCTATCTTAGGCGTACCTAACCCACTTCTATCCATGATCAGTGTCGAAAGTCGGCTCTGATACCATTTGTAACACTCTGAGCCCGGCTTAGCCATGTGCACGCAATAAATATGTTCTAGCAATGGCCCACCACAGAATTGCCTCACAAAAGATGTCATGACTAATTGGTGCCTCTTGATCATAGGCTAATACTATATATACTCACTCACTCTATATTCATCATCGTTGTGGGATTATGTTACCCCATTATCCCATCAACCACACACAACACTCCTCACGTGCTTGTGTAGCTCATGCAAACTAGGCCCAATCCATTATCATGCCGCAACTATTGCATTTTCTATCTTTGGCCTATTTAATCCATATACATGATGGCCCATAAATCTCTTCTACAGGCCTACTTATAACCATATATTTATATACCCTATTATATATATATATATATATATATACACACACACACATCTTAAAAAATACAGGGTATTACATACCCTTCCTCCTCCTTTCTTAAGATATTAGCATCCTCGCTAAGCTCGGGACATACAACCTGATCCAGGATCGTCTTTCTAGCCGACGTGGAGTGGAGTACCGTGATTCTGCAAGCGTACTACCCCTGGTCTTTTTACCAGCATACTGTCCTAGCTCATCTCAGGCGTACCTCTAACCCACTCCTATCCATGATTGGTGTTGAAGGTTGACTTTGATACCATTTTGTAATGTCCCAAGTCCCGCTCAGCTGCGCACGCGTCTAAGCGTTCGCAAACACGAAATACAATCCCTAACATGGGCCCACCATAGGCTTGCCTCATAAAATGTGCTATAGCTAATTGGTGACTTTTGATCATAGGCTATCTATTATACACACTCAAACTCCTAATCAAACTTCCGATATGGTACTGAATCATTCCCAAACCAACTTATTTCAACTCCCTCTCACCCTCACGTGATGCTCATCAAGTGCCATGCATGCCAAGCCATGCACAACCAGACAAATCTCCTCCATTTGGCCAAACATTAATAATCTAAATGCATCAAGCCCATAATCCTTACTATAGGCCCACCTACTAATTTCATATATATATATATATATATATATATATATATATATATATATATATATATATATATATATATATATATATATATATAGAAATACGGGGTATTACACCAAATAATGGTGGAGGAGCTGTCAAGCAGTGGGATGTTTTCTTTGTGTTGAGCAAGGGCATTATAAGAACCAGTGCATGAAAGATAAGGCTCGTGGTGTTACTTGTTTCAACTGCAGGAAGACTGGGCATATCAAGCTGAATTGTCCACAACTGGAAAGAACACCAGTGGGCAGATTCAGAAAGTCAATAATAAGGGAGGTCCCTGAGCTGCGAACAGAATTCACAAAGGCCAGTAATGCTATCAGATGAATTGATATGATGTTAATTCAGTTAGTAGTTGATAGGGAGTTACTTGTGTATGTTTCATGATTTGAATGTGTTTTGCTATTGAACAATTTATGTTTTGGTGGTGAATGGAATGATGTAATCTTTCTTACGTGCCTGGATATTGAATGTTTAATTTAGTATGATGTTGTGTTTTGAAAATGGTGTGTTATATTATTTTCTGGGTGTTAATTTATGTTGGAATACTATATACTTAGCATTCTATAGTCACAAAAAAACAATTATGGCACAACCGGATGTCGAGGAGGAAAATCTGCAACTGGAGTCGAGGAGGATCGCAATGGGGCCAATGGCGGTGGCCTTAATGTCAAGACGGAAATTCTCCAAGATGTACCAGAAGATGTGATTATTCAAGGAAGCTAGCAGGAACCGGATGCCACAAACTGAAGCTGCGGACAGAAAGCCAGGAAACGATGTTCCATATCCTATCCATATCGTCGTGTCCCGAAACCACAGGTGTTGGAGTGCCAAGCAGACTAAAGAGCTACTACTAGAGAGATTCATTATGCGTAGTGCTTCGCCTTGAAGAGCACTGTCTTTGCGTGTAGGGAAGACGTATGGACCAGTGAGGATGAACATTAAGCATCATGTGTTGAACAAGGTTATAGTTCGAAACAGGTGTCCATTAACTCAAATTGATGACTTTTTGATCAACTTCAAGGAGCAGCATTATTCTCCAAGATCTAGTTACGGTTGGACTACCACTAGGTACGCGTCAAGGAGGAAGATATGCTAAAGATGGAGGAGGCCTATGCCCAATACTTAGCAGAAGTGTTGAAGAAGCTGCAAGCACACAATTATATGCGAAGCTATCCAAGTGCGACTTCTGGAAGAATGAAGCCGCATTTCTTGGCTTTGTATTTTTTCTAAGGTGGGATTGGCCACCGAACTATGGAAGATTTATCAAGAAGAGAAGTAGCATTGCTGGTGGGTAGGATTGAAGCCAGATAGCACTGGTTTTATGGCTATGAGTCTGACGTGTTAGAAGATTAAGGTAGAAATCCAGAAGCCCAGAGGACTACTACGGCCGTTGCCTATTCCAGGATAGTGGAGGGAAAATGTCAACATGGATTTCATCACAAGGCTACCTAGGAGTCCAAGAGATAATGACTCGTTTGGGTGGAAGTGGACCAAGCCGGCACACTTTCTGGCAACGAACATTACCTGGTCGCCGAAGAGGTTGGCAAGAGTATACATTCAAGGGATTATGAAGCTTCAAAGATTACCAGTATCGATAGTCTTCAACAAGAGATGCGAGGTCTACTTTGTGGTTCTGGAGGAGCCTACAAGAACCTTGGGAACAAGCATCGACTTCAGCATAGCTTTTCACCTTAGGCAGGATTCGCAGATGGAAGGATTCACACCAAGTGCTAGAAGAAATGCTGAGCTGGCATCGAACAGTTTGGAAGATCCAGTTTGTCGAGGAAGCCACCTGGGAGCCCGAAAGTTAGATGAAGAATGTGTTTCCTGAGTTGTTTGAATAGTTCTCGTATTTTCCTCTCGACTAAGCGTAATTTTGAGGACAAAACTATTCTAAGGAGGGAGTATTGTAATTTCCCCAAAATAATTAAAAAATATTTTTTATACATATGAATGTAGTTGCACGTGCTAATAAATTTTTGTCTTGGTAAATTGTTTGTATTGCTACAAATTGTATTTGTCATTGAATAAGGCAACCAAATTTTTGGTGTAGTGTTGTAACCCAACACATTTGAGTTGTATGGATTGGATTCAGGCAAACCAAACACAAGACTAGACCATACTAACAACTTGTACGTTTGTGCACCTATATATTCACTTGTACACTACACCTACGAAAAACATATAAGAGGAATGGGTGGCCAATTTTGGATTGGAGGGAAGGTGGGGATTTTGATTTTGCTGGGGATCATAGGGGAACCTATGGTAGTATCATGAGATGTGGATTCCCTAGAGTGTGCTTGAGTGCTTGGAGGAAACCCAAGCATCACAAATCCACTCCCACACTATACCCTATGGTCGGCCAAGCATAAAAGAGGGCTTGGGTGATGCGCTAGCTCATTTTCACTCTTCCTCAACCCTACAAACTCTTTTCTCAACTCTCCAAACTTTCTAGGTGCTGTTTTGGAGCAAGAATAAGGAGGCAAGGAGCTAAAGCAAAGCTAGGAGGGCAAGTGGTGTGCTAGAACTCTCGATATCAAGGTGTTCTCAAACCCTCTTGTATGTTTCTTTTCATGATTGAATGAATGATTCATGTTGCTTGAAGCTCACATTGGAATGGCAAGATAAACAAAATAAATATATGTATATGATCACAACAACTAAAAGAAACTACGAGGATTTGAATTGATGGAAAGAAAAGTTGTAGTCTTGATTGTAGAGAATTATTTCAAGTGAAATGACATGCTAATTATTCATTAGAAAGACTCTAATACCTTGCTAAGATTATTAAGAATGATGTGATTTTGATGTTGAACTAATGGCATGGAAAATGAGTAAAAATCTTAGCTCGGATTTGTGATCATATAGCTAAAAATTTCTGTTTTTGGTATGCTTGTTCATGTGTGTTGTTGGAGTAGAATTTGACACATAAATTTATGTTTAATGATTAAATTTCATGCTATGATGTGTTAGATAGGTTCTTGAATAAATTTTAATCTATTACTAAGTGATTTGAGCACGTTTCTACCTCATAAAATAAATCAAAGTAGATAACATTTGGTTATTGTTTTTGCACATGAAGTTCACCACTCGTTTGGAGTGTTGTAATGAACTAAAAAAAATTACTTTTAAGACTTTAGAATCATGCTATAAGATGTTATTGAGCTTGGACATTAATACATTTAAATTTGCATATGAGTAGAATGGTTGATCAAGCACAAATACACAAAACAAGCTGTGTATGTTTACTGTATTGAGACAAAAGTTTCTTTTGTTATCTAGATGTTTGTGATGAATATACTTGCTGTTTAGGGGATGTAAAGACCCTCATTTCATGCGCAATGTTTCTGTATAATGTGTGCACTAATGTGAATATTTGCAAGTGTACAAAATCGCAACAAGTAGTATAGTTAAGTAAATAAAGTGTCAAACCCACAGAGACTAATTATTTTATTGAGTATCGATATCACTAGATGAATCACTATTTGGAAGATCGAAATTTAATGAATAAAGAAAACAAATAAATTAAATTAATCTAAAAGTCTAACTAAATTAATTAAGAGGGAGCAGAATCTGTAAATTGTGATTTGTTAATGGCAAAATTAATTCTAGGGCTTTTGACTTCACCTAGTTCATTCCACACAATTTATAATTCCATACGAATAAAAATATTATTTTTTCAAGTTGTAGACCAAAATTCTCAAATTATTTAATGCTTTCTCTCGAACAACACTAAAAATATCTCCAACTAACAGTTTGTCACATCTCTATGCAAATTTAATTAATCGAAGACTCATTAAGTTCTGTGGATTTCTTAACAGTCACATTAATCGCAGTAAATTATCTTTAATTCGTTCAATCAATGGTGTTTAATTTTGTAGTTCTAAATCACAAATTACCTCTCGGTCTCTCCATGATCCAATAAATCATACAATCGTCTATTCACCAATTGTACGCATTAAGAATAAAAATCAAACACATAACCGTGGAAAAATAGAAAAATAATATGGAATTAAAATTGTGTTCTTAAAACTAGGCTACTTCGAAACCCTAGAAAAATAAAATTAGTTCATAATAAATTTAGTACAATTAAGGGAAAACCGCCTACAGCCCCCCCAACTATTGCCGCTCGTCCAACAGCCCCCCCCCCCTACTTTAGTGCTCGTCCATCACCCCCCCAATCTATCTAACTCGTCCAAAAACCCCGCAATCTAATCTCCGTTAGCCAAAATCCCCATAGCCGTTAAAAGCCGTAACAGTCAACGATAGTCAACCGTTAATTGTCCAGTCATCGTCCGACGTGGCGAAGTCGTGCCAGCTCAGCCGTTTTGATTTTTAAAAAAACAGTCTTCGACGGAGCACAAAAAGCAAGTGCGACTAGGAGCACAAAAGCAAGTGGAGAAAATCTAATCTTTTTATAAGAGAGGAGAAAAGCAAGTGCGACAGCCGACGGCGGCGACTGGGGACGACGGCGGCGACTGGGGACGACGGCGAAATCATACTGAGAAAGCCATGGAATCGAGGTAATGATTTTGGGATTTTTATTCTGAATCTAGGGTTTTGCACTGAGTGATTCCGTCACCCCCCAATCTATCTAGGGTTTTTGGGATGGGGAGTGACTGCACTTGCCCCTTTGACTGCTGGATTGATTGACTTTGCCAGCTTCAAACCCTACTGTTCTAAGGATAAGGAAAGGATTAAAAATCCATAACAAATGTGAAAATAATAGTGTTAGAGATTCGAAAATAATTTCTTCCAATTTTTTACAGATTCGAAAGTAATAGTGTTAGGGTTAGGATTTTTTACAGATTCAAAAATTTTGTTGTAATAGGGTTAGAATTGAATAATATGGTAATAGACGTCTAATACTTGCATTTGTAAATGTACTTGCAATGATGTTTTAAGAATTATAGTAAATTGTCACAGTGGTGGGAAATTTGCTGAGGAAAACCAGAAACTGAATTATGTGGGTGGACAATTTAAGACGTTTGTATTGTTTTCTGATAATTTTTTCACTGGTGTATATTCAAACGTGGGAGACGATGTTGGAAAAATTTGGTACAAGCTACCATTTGAAGAAATAGAAGATAGGAAGAAAGATGTTTCTGATAATTTTCGGAAGATGTGTTTGGCTGCTAATTGGACGAAGGAGATTGATGTTTATGTTGAGGATTCCGGTGAAGCCGATGATGATGAGAATGAGGAAAATATAGACAGTGCGAATGATATAAACGGTGAGAATGATAACAATGAAGATAGTGGGAATGAGGAAAGTGATGAAGATTTTGAACCTGATCCAAGTATGTTAGAGGATGAGGAGTATGACAGTGATGAATGTCCAGATACACCTCTTGCATCCGAGGATAAATGTTTAGACCGGGGTTGTGAACGAAACATGTCGTCTAGAAGAAGAGGCTTGAAGTTGTATTTGAAGCAAATTTTCAACAGTGGATCGAAATTTAAAGACGCTGTGGTGGATTTAGTAATGGACGAAGGGAGAAATGTGGGTTTTAATAGGTGGGACAAAGATGCTATTGGCGCGAAATGTTTTCAAAGTGAGCATTGTCCTTGGCGTGTGTATTGTTCATTTGATGAACCAACACAAAAGTGGTTGGTGAAGACTTATATTGACAATCATACATGTGAGGCAAATGGTCAGTATAAATTATTGAGAATTGGAGTGATTGCAAGAAAGTTTAAGGATGAAATAAGGATGAAACCTGATTTGAAGCCGAAGGAAATACAAGATCAAATAAAGAAGAAATATAAATTGATTACCACACTCAACAAGTGCCAGAAAGCAAAGAGGTTGGCACTACAGAGCATCCAAGCTGAACATGATTTGCAGTTTTCAAGACTTCGAGATTATGAGTTCGAACTTCAAACGTAAATTTTCGAGTCCATCATTTTTTAATTATTGATTGCTAGTTTTCATGTATTAATTTTTAATTTTTGAAAATAACAGGTCTAATCCACGCTCAACTATTGAACTTCAAACCACACCTAGCGAGGAAGGAAAAGAAGTATTTTTCAGAATGTATGTGTGTTTTGACGCTCTTCGAGATGCATGGATGCGGAATTGTCGACCAATCATTGGGTTGGATGGTTGCTTCTTCAAAATTACAATGAAAGGCCAACTTTTAATGGCTATTGGTAGGGATGCAAACAACCAAATATATCCCATCGCGTGGGTGACGGTACAAATTGAGAATATAGATAACTGGTTTTGGTTTCTCTGCAAGTTGAAGATCGATTTGCACCTCGGGGATGGCACCGGTGTAACAATTATTTCAGATAAACAAAAGGTATGGAAAAATTGGAGCTCCTTAAATATATGCCAATTCGTCTATCGCTAGTTTAACTTCTTTCTCCACTTTTTACTTGACAGTTTGGTTTCTTGCTATCTTCTGTATTTTTTACTTCATTGTCAAATATCTGCTAGGCTGTAGTTCTCGAAATGATATCTGCTAGGCTGTAGTTTTTATTCATAAAATTCGCTCTTTTTTTCAAATATTTTAACTCCTGTATAGTACAATTGTGTGGATATGTGACTTCTAGCACAAGTTATTAACTTATTACCATATGTTTTGACTGATTTTATGCAACATTAAGAATTGCTCAAGAACTGTATGCATTAAGTGAACACATGTGGTTCTTTTAATGTGTAAACTTACGGAGGAAAAACACATGAACTGTATGTTTCATAAATCTAGTATATATGGTTTCTTATTTTGTGGCTGGTTGTCATTTTCGGTCTTGTTAGTTAAGAGAATAGCGGTCCTCCTTATATAACACAGTCCTAAATGCATTTTTGCACCCTACCAATTTTTAACACAGTCCAAATGTATGGCATGTGTGGAAGGTGGCAGACAACATGGAACAACCGAGGGACAGACCAACATCAGTCTGCCTAGGCATTTGGCCAAAAGAACCTGGGAAGAAAAAAGTTGTATTCATATAAGCATGCTTGCCCTTTATTATCTCTTGCTTTAAAAAATGCTCAAATTTATGATAGGTTTCCCACAAGCTAAAGGCAAACATGTGACAGATGCAGTTTGACACTTGAAGAATCCTACAAACCATGTAACAAGAGCAAACACGTAGCGTGTCTTGCTGTCAAATGAGCATACAGTGTAATTCTCGAAATGAACTAATCTAGATTCGTTTTAATGTCTGCTCTCATTTGTCTCAATTTTGAGCTAGGATGACATGATTCAGTTTGTTTAATTCTTTTAATATTTTTTGATACATCTGATTACTGATACCCTTTAACTGTACTGCAAGTGTGGATACATCTGATTTTGTACTGCAGGTGTCATAAATTGAGTACTTTTTATGTAGTATTGCCTATAGATTGACAAAAGTCCACTAACAAATCCTATATTTTTAGGGTCTATTGAATGCAGTTGAACAAGAGTTGCCTCAAGTTGAGCACCGGATGTGTGCGCGGCATATATATGCAAATCTCAAAAAGAATCATAGTGCAAAATCTCTGAAGGCTTTCTTTTGGAAACTTGCGCAAAGCTACAACAACGCAGAGTATGAAGAGAATTGTGAGGCTTTCAAGAAATTCAACAATGCTGCATTTGAGGATTTAATGAAGACGAATCCGTGTCATTGGTGCCGAGCATTCTTTAAGACGTATAGTTGTTGCGGTGATGTGCACAATAACATGGCAGAATCATTCAATAGGAGCATTCTTTATGCTAGAACACGTCCAATGTTTGAGATGTTAGAGATGATTCGAAGACAAACAATGCAACGTATAGACAAAAGATGCTCAATAGCAGAGGAACACACTGGGAAACACAGTCTGAAGGTTACTGATTCATTACGGGAATCACAAAAGAAAGCCGGGTATTGCATTTCTTACCCTAGTTCATATGGTCGATTTGAAGTTGATGATTCTTGAAATTCTGTCATAGTAAGCACAACGCAACGCACTTGTACATGTCGAAGGTGGGACTTAACTGGGATTCCGTGTTGCCATGCGATGTGTGTTATAATGGATAGGAGGATGAATGTTGAGGAATATGTTAGTGATTACTTCTTGACTAGTAGATGGCGAGATACATACAAGAACAATATATCCCCTGTTAGTGGTTTCAAGTTCTGGAAAAAGTCAAGTGAGGCGCGGGTAATCCCACCCGAAGTTAGGAATCTGCCAGGAAGACCGAAAAATTTTCATAGGATTAAGCATTCAACCGAGTCTCCAAAGAAGAAAGGAAAATTGACCAAACATGGCCAAATTTTGCATTGTAGCCGATGTCGTCAAACCGGTCATAACGTGCGAAAATGTCAAAGGTCCAGACTTGAGGTAAATTTTTATAAATTCATTTATCTATTCGATCATTTCTCTTCATTTAATTATATTTCTTTTGTCAATTTCAGTCAAGTGAAGGCAGTTCAAGAGAATCATTTTTGGTCTCACAAGTTCTTTCTTATCCCCCATCAGAAGACCTCTAGGTGAATCATTATATTTAAGCTTTACTAAGTTTTATTCTAAATTGTTGTCTTGATTAGTTATTTGTAATTTGCAGGGATTTTTCAAGAACTATGCAGCTTTGGATGTTGGATGTTTAAGTTATGTTGTGTCATTATATGCAATGTCTTCTTTATGTCAAATGTGATTTGGATCTGGATGTTTAAGTTATGTTGTGTTATGTGACATTATTTGGATGTTATGTTGTGTTATCTTGTCTTTTTTAAGTTGGATGTTATGTTGTGTTATGTTGTGTTATGTGATATTATTTGGATGTTATGTTGGTTTTAGTATTTGGATGTTATGTTGACATTATTTGGATGTTATGTTGTCTTTTTTAAGTTATGTTATGTTGTGTTATGTGACTACAAACAACCACTCCAAATAGTTTCATTTATGGTTGCGTACCACATCTGTATTGTTGCATCGACAATGGATATCGAATGGAGTAAATTTTGTTTCATTGATGCTAGATGATCCCGAACTACCACCTCTAGATCTCGATCCCCTGTAACACACAATTTAGACAATTTCACCATATCAAACAAACATTCTCAAGATTCTCTCAGATTGATATATTCACAATGAAGGTTGAGTGCAGGAGAGACTTCCAGATTGATTTTGCTAAACTTGTATAGTATACATTCTCAAGATTGTTATTTTTTTAGGGAAAATTGATTTTGCTAAAAGCATTCTCTCACATTTGTTATGGATTTTTAATCGATCAAGGCATCCTTAAGCACCAAATTGAAGCATTTTCTATCTGATTAATATAGAAAAAAATACAACTTCATACAAGCATTGTCAACTGCAAAAAAAAATACAACTTCATACAAGCATTGTCAACTTCATACAACTGCAAAAAAAAAAATACAACTTCATACAAGCATTGTCAATTTCAGTCAAGTGAACTGCAAATTCATACAACTGCCACGTCGGACGATGACTGGACAGTTAACGGTTGACTACCGTTGACTGTTAGGCTTTTAACGGCTATGGGGATTTTGGCTAACGGAGATTAAATTGGGGGGATTTTGGACGAGTTAGATAGATCGGGGGCGTGACGGACGAGCACTAAAGTCGGGGGGGGCAGTTGGACGAGCGGCAATAGTTGGGGGGGCTGTAGGCGGTTTTCCCTACAATTAACAAATACTGTCTTGGATTGCATTCTAGAAAAATAGAGAAAGAGATGAGATACAAAAGGGACCGTTTTGTAGAAAAAAATGCAAACCCAAGTCCTCGAAAAGTGCGCAGCACGTTGGCACGCCACAGGGGTCCTTCTCTCCTGCCTCGTCACCGTGCTGTACTTGTCAGAAACGCTGACGTCACGTCCTGGCCCACGCCAGCTCAGTTCAGGAGTCAACCCGTCACGTCCTCTCCTACCCTGTCTCGATGTGAGTGCCAGGAAAGGACAGCGCCACGTCACCACTTCCTCTCTCTCTTTCTGTGTTGCCCAGGTCTTCACGCTCTCTCTCTTCTTTTCGTTTTTGAAGCTCGCGTGAACACAGAGATATCTGTGTTTCTCTCTGGGTTTTTTTTTGCTTTTTAAATTTTTCTTTTTAATTTTTTATTTATTTGTAGATCCGCCGCTTTCTCTCTTGGTAAGGGTGTCTTCGTTCAGCGCTGAAGAACAGAGCCTGTCGCACATCTACTTCGCTGTCTGCCTGGTCACGTTGTAGCTGTCTTCCTCTTGAGTCCGTACAGCCACGTCAGAAGATGCTGTCGCTGGTCACGTCGCAGCTGTCTGCCTCGAGTTCAGCGCAGGCACAGAAAACTTCTGCTTCAACTTTTTGCTTGGATGCTGACTTCTCTCTCTTTTTCTCTTGTTTTTTATTTTTTTGCTTTTCCGCTCTGTGTGTTTTTCTTCCTCTTCTACCTTATGTTGTATTTATAGGAGTTGTAGACAGAGAGTTATACACATAGGATTAAGTTTTATCTCTTCGTTGAGATATGTGCTGCAAATAAAAATCATAATTTAGAATAAACATTTAAATTTAAATTAATTAGATCAACTTAAAAGTAACTAATTTTTATTTTAGCTTTATCAAAATCCTTTTAAATTTGTTTATTCTTTTTACACCCTACTGACAATAAAAATTGTATTTTGCTCCTCATATTGTTAATTTGTAAAATATAAAATTCAACAAATCAATAAAAAATAATCAACCAACAGTTTTGCTTTGTTTGTTTTTTTTGCATCAAAATTCTCATTCCTTCAAAAATAATTTATTAATTGAAATCTTATTGAAATAAGATGAATTATAAATAATATAAACGAAAACATGCAATTTTAATGGGTAAATGAGTACAAATATTTGTATAAAAATTAGACACTTGAAATACCCCCAAACTTAAGATTTTGCTTATCCTCGAGCAAAAAGTAAAATCAATAATAGGGGATGAATAATAATAATCAATAATAGACTCAACCCATCACACTAAGTGATCTTATCATGCAAGCTTCAAAAATTCAATTTAAAATATAAACAATAGCAAATAAAGTAAAATCAAGCATACTCATTTTCTCCAGTGCAATTATTTATTCATAATTCCAAACCCAATCATATTTGTCATGCAATTAATCTAATTCTAATATGTAACAACTTCATCTGTGATTTCTCCTTCTCACTACTGCAAACCGAGTAGCAAACTAGAGTTTTTTTTTTAACAAATTTTTTTTTTTAGTCTCATCTCTAAGTTGTCACTTGCCTTTTGACGCGAATACAAACATTTCTGATGAATTCACCCGGTTAGTCAACAAGTCACAAACTTAAAGTGCTTTGCATACTCATATTTCAAGTTGCCGTTTGACGTAAAAGTAAACATTGGTGATGAATACCTCTAGTTACTAAGCAACTAAAAACATTGGAGTAGATTGACTTTATTCAAATTTTTTTTCGTTATTACTCTATTTACTTAAACTCTGTTTAGGACTAGATCAAAGGGGATCATCACAAGAAAAAGCATCACATCTATCTTTTATGTATAATCGCATGACTCATACAATTTTGCACGGAATTGCGAAACTCAATAATCCTAAAGTAAATAAGTATGCTTACTCTTCCTTTATAAGCAATTGTCTATCCCAAAAGAAAAAATTCTTTCAATGCTTATCACAATAAAGAATTCAAAAGTGTAAAGGTAAGCCTAATTGAAATCCCTTTTATTTTGTTTTTCTTTTCAAAAATAAATAATAAATTTTTAAACCTTCCCCCCAAACTTGAATATCACATTGTCCTCAATGGGAAAGGAAAAATAAAAATAAAAAGAATTCAAAAAGTTCAGAATTTCTCTCATGATTCGTCTTTAAATTTCTGCACGCACGGTGTTCAGTATTTTGGCGATATCTGGAGCTGTAGGTGTCCAAATGGGCTGATTTATTTTTTTGCTGGAAAGCTAAGACGATAGGCTACAATCGCTCTTTGAATCAATTTTCTAGATTCTGACTCCATATTGCTCAAAAATAGTCATCAATGCAGGTATATAAAACAGCTCCGCGCGGTGACTTCTAAATTATGCAATCCTACAAAATAAAATCAAAAATTAAAATCAGAAATAAACTAAAATAAAAATCAAATCTAAGTGCAGTAAAAGAAACATGGGTTGCCTCCCAAGAAGCGCTAAGTTTTTAAGTCTGCAGCCAGACTTTCTCCATCTCTCATTTAGGGTTGGCTAGATCGATGCTCCACTTTTGCTTGTCAAAGTTCCCATTCATGTATGGCTTCAATCGCTGCCCATTTACCTTGAATGTCCCATTTTTCTAATGATGTATTTCAATGGCTCCATATGGAAAAACTTTTGATACAACAAATGGTCCCGACCCTCTAGACCTCAATTTTCCTGGGAACAGTCTAAGTTTTGAATTGAATAATAATACCTTCTCCCCTATATTAAATGTTCTTCTCAAAATATGCTTATCGTGCCATCGTTTAGTTTTCTCTTTATAGATCTTGGCATTTTCATGAGCATCATTACGAAACTCATCCATCTCATTTAGTTGCATCATTCTCTTCTCGCCTGCATCTTTCATATCAAAATTAAGTGTCTTTATTGCCCAATAAGCACGATGCTCAAGTTCCACCGGTAAGTGACATGCTTACCATACACCAATCTATATGGGAACATTCCAATTGGTGTTTTAAATGCCGTCCTATATGCCCATAATGCATCATCCAACTTTCTTGCCCAATCTGTTCGTGCCATATTCACTGTCTTCTCAAGTATACGCTTCAACTCTCTATTTGAAACCTCCACTTGACCACTTGTTTGAGGATGATATGGTGTTGCCACATGATGAGTAATTCCATATTTAGCAAGTAAAGCATCAAATTGATGGTTGCAAAAGTGTTTCCCTCCATCGCTAATAATTGCCCTTGGAGCTCCAAATCTGGAAAAGATATTTTTTCTAAGGAAGTTCACCACCACTCTTGCATCATTGGTTGGTATGGCAACAGCTTCCACCCACTTGGAGACATAATCTACAGCAAACAAAATATATTTATTAGGAAATGAAGATGGAAAAGGACCCATGAAATCTATCCCCCAAACATCAAATAATTCAATCACTAAGATACTATTTAGGGTCATCTCATGTTTCCTATAAATATTTCCCATTCTTTGACAATGATCACATAATTTAACAAAATTAAAAGCATCTTTAAAAGTTGAGGGCCAATAAAATTCAGATTGTAAAATTTTTGCTGCTGGTTTTGATCCACTAAAATGGCCACCAACTTGCAAAGTGTGGCAGTGTTTGAGTATGCTTTCTATTTTCTCTTCAGGTACACATCTCCTTATTACTTGATCTGCACAATGGCGAAATAAGAAAGGTTCCTCCCAAAGATAATATTTCAAGTCAGAGAAAAATTTCTTCTTTTGTTGATAAGTAAAATCAGGAGGTAGAATTTTTTATGCCAAATAATTTACTATATCGGCATACCATAGAGGAGTTTGTATCATCATTAAATACTCATCTGGAAATTCGTCATTAATAGGTGTATCCTGCAATTTATTTTCATCTTTAGGTTCAATGCGAGATAAATGATCGGCCACCACATTTTCCACACCCTTTTGGTCCTTGATTTCCACATCAAACTCTTGTAACAGTAAGATCCAACGAAGTAATCTTGGTTAGGCTTCCTTCTTTGCGAGCAAGTATTTGAGATCTGAATAATCCGTGTACACAACCACCTTTAAACCTATCAAATAAAACCGAAATTTGTCAAAAGCAAATACAACAGCTAATAATTCTTTTTCGGTAGTAGCATAATTAAGATGTGCTTCTGTCAAAGTTCTACTAGCATAATAAATGGTGTGAAAAATTTTATTTCTTCTTTGCCCCAAAACAACACCTATCGCTACATCACTAGCGTCACACATTAATTCAAAAGGCAAATTCCAATCATGTGCAATAATTATAGGTGTTGAAATCAATTTCTTTTTTAATGTTTCAAAAGCATGCAAGCAATCATTTGAAAAATCAAAAGGTGTATCTTTATTCAAAAGATTGCAAAGAGGTTTAGTGATTAAAGAAAAATCTTTTATAAACTGTCGATAAAATCCTGCATGACCCAAGAAACTTCTCACTCCTTAACATTGGTTGGTGGTGGTAGTTTTTCAATGACATCAATTTTAGCACGGTCCACTTCAATTCCTGTAAAGGAAATTCTGTGGCCTAACACAATCCCTTCTTTTACCATAAAGTGACATTTCTTCCAATTCAAGACTAGGTTTGTTTCCTTGCAACGCTGCCAAACCAAAGCTAAGTTAGATAAACAATTATCAAATGAATAACCAAAAACTGAAAAATCATCCATAAAAATTTCAATAAATTTCTTAACCATATCCGAAAAATTGTTATCATGGAGCGTTGAAATGTGGCGGGGGCATTGCAAAGACCAAAAGGCATCCTTCTATATGCAAAAGTTCCATATGGGCAAGTGAAGGTAGTCTTCTCTTGATCTTCTGGTGCTATGGCGATTTGATTGTAACCTGAATACCCATCGAGAAAACAATAGTAGGAGTGGCCTGCAAGTCTTTCTAGCATTTGGTCAATAAAGGGTAGTGGAAAATGATCCTTTCTAGTTGCATCGTTTAGTCTTCGATAATCTATGCACACTCGCCATCTCGTGATTGTTCTTGTTGGTATAAGTTCATTATTGTCATTCTTCACAAAAGTTATTCCTCCTTTCTTTGGCACAACATGTATAGGACTGCTCCATGCACTACCTGAAATTGGATAAATGATAACTGCATCTAAAAGCTTCAAGACCTCCTTATGCACAACTTCTTGCATTGAAGGATTTAATCTTCGCTGTGGATACACTATAGGCTTAAATTTATCCTCCATTAAAATTTTATGCATGCATATTGAAGGACTAATCCCCTTTATATCAGAAATGTTCCATCCCAAGGCTGTTTTGTGTTCTCTCAAAATTCTTAGCAATTTCTCTTC
This sequence comes from Hemerocallis citrina, assembly GCA_017893485.1. Taxonomy (NCBI): domain Eukaryota; kingdom Viridiplantae; phylum Streptophyta; class Magnoliopsida; order Asparagales; family Asphodelaceae; genus Hemerocallis; species Hemerocallis citrina. Next base: position 702,599 of record JACEHZ010000665.1, on the reverse strand, counting down.
TTCAACATTATTCAAAGTATCATTAATAATAACTGGAAAAGTGGATTCTTACCCTAGAAATGCATACCTCAAATTAGCCGGTAGTGGCTTTAGCTCAAGTTTGGGTGGTTCATTTGTTAATAATGACATCTTTGGTATCCCCACATCTTTGAATTTTACCTGAGCTAAAGGATGAATAGTTGGTGTAGCCTCCAAATATCGAATACATTCTAACACCTCTTCATTTTTGGATTCTGAAGTTGATGAATTTGTCAGGCACACTTCTAGGGGTAATTTGTCAGCTTCACCTTTATGTGTCATGCTGATGGCTAGATCAATTTCGCTGACTTGAAAACATGAGTGCACTTCGGTAGGGTACTCCATAGATTTAAGTACATCAAAAGTTACTTGCTCGTTATCAACCCTTAGAATAAGTTTTCCTTGTTGCACATCAATTAAAGTTCTCCTTGTTGCAAGAAAAGGTCTCCCCAAAATTAAACGAATTTGTTCATCTTCCTCCATGTCAAGCACAACAAAATCAGCTGGAAATATGAATTTGTCAACTTTCACCAAAACATCTTCAATGATCCCTCTTGGGTATTTGATGGACATGTCCGCCAATTGCAAGGAAATTGTGGTAGGCTTTGCTTTTCCAATACCTAATTTCCTGAAAACAGAATAGGACATAAGATTAATACTTGTTCCTAAATCACATAGTGCTTTATGAAAAGAAGAATTTCCAATAGTGCAAGGAATTGTAAAACTCCCTAGATCTTTAAGTTTAGGTGGCAGTTTCTTTTGTAAAATGGCAATACTTTCTTCTGTTATCATCACCATTTCATGCTCTTCCAATTTCCTCTTGTTTGATAGAATATCCTTAAAAAATTTAGCATATTTAAGTATTTGTTCTAAAGCTTCAATAAGAGGAATATTAATATGCAATTGCTTGAAAATATTTAAAATTTTTGAAAATTGATTATCAATTTTATTCTTTTTAAGTCTTTGTGGAAAAGGAATAGGTGGATCATAAGGTGAATTAGGATAAGTGTCAGAATTTAGCTTCCCTGAACTTGTTTGGCTTGAGACTTTTTTGTGCTGCGTTTGTTCCTCCTCGCTTTGCTCGTTCTCACTTTTTGTTTGTTGTTGCTCAATTGTTGTCCCACTTCTAAGTGTTATTGCCTTGACATGCTCCTTGGGGTTGACCATAGTGTTACTAGGTAATGTTCCTGCCATTCTTTCATTAAGAATATTTAAAATTTGACCCATTTGGACCTCGAGATTGTGAATGGAAGTCGTATTATTTTGAATCGCCACATCTGTCTTCTGCATATACTGATCTATCTTTTGTATAAAGTGATCTGTCTTCTGCATGTACTGATCTGTCTTTTGCTTGTGGTGTTCTGTCTTCTGCATGTATTGATCTGTCTTTTGTATGTGTTGCATGAACATCTCTTCTAATGTCGGCTCCTCCTTGATTATTGTTCTAAGAAAAGTTGGGGTGATTTCTCCATCCTGGATTGAATGTGTTTGCATAAGGATTATTTTGCCTTTGAAAATTTGACACAAAATTTGCTTGTTCAGCATTTGATGGAGCAAAAGGATTTCCCATTTGGCAATCTGTACTAAAATGGTTTCCTGCACAAAGATCACAAATGATATTAGATTGAATAGAATTAACATTTAAGTTACCTATTTGTTTTGCTAAAGTAGCCATTTGTGCAGTTAAAGCAGAAATAGGGTCAATTTCAAAAACTCCCGCCACTTTTCTTTGCACTGTTCTTTCTGAGAACCACTGATAGTTATTAGATGCTAGCTCTTCTAAAAGGTCATAAGCTGCTTCATGAGTTTTGCTCATTAGTGCACCTCCAGCTGCTGCATCTACCATGGATCTATTTGTAGCCCCTAAACCGTTATAGAATGTTTGCACTTGTAGCCACTTTGGCAGTTCATGATGAGGACACTTTCTTAGTAGCTCTTTGTACCTCTCCCATGCATGTCTCGAATTGAGTGAATGTTGTGATGTCATTTCTTAACTTTGCTGTTTTTGCTGGGGGGAAAGTACTTTGCCAAAAATTTGTGTGCTAAGCCCTCCCAATTGGTAATAGCTCATGCCGGTAAAGAATTCAACCAAGCCTTTGCCTTATCTCTGAGTGAGAAAGGAAAGAGCCTCAATCGGATAGCATCATTAGAAACTCCATTGTGCTTGAAGGTATCACATATCTCAAGAAAGTTTGCGATGTGAGTATTTGGGTCATCATGTGCTAGTCCTCCAAATTGAAGTTTCTGCTGAATCTTCTGAATAATTGCTGGTTTAATTTCAAAATTATTTGCTTCAATTGCAGGCCTTGTGATGCTTGATATTGTTCCATTGACTGAGGGCATTGCATAATCCCTCAAAGCTTTGTTCTCCTCTTCGTTCGCCATGGATAAAGAGGATGTGGTGTTTTCTTTCTTCTTTTTTCTGATCTGTCGTAAAGTCCTCTCAATCTCTGGGTCAAAAAGTATATGCTCTAATGATTTAGATCGGCGCATACACTCCTAATTCCTAAAAAAGAAAATAAAGAAAATTAAGTCAAAAGATAATAAAAGAGTAAAATAATTAAATCTAAAATAAAAATCCAAACTAGTAATCGTCTAGCAATTTTCAATATCAATAAAAGAATAACTAGTCCCCGACAGCGGCGCCAAAAACTTGGTGTGAATATTTGCAAGTGTACAAAATTGCAACAAGTAGTATAGTTAAGTGAATAGAGTGTCGAACCCACAGGGACTAATTATTTTATTGAGTACCGATATCACTAGATGAATCACTATTTGGAAGATCGAAATTTAATAAATAAAGAAAACAAATAAATTAAATTAATCTAAAAGTCTAACTAAATTAATTAAGAGAGCAGAATCTGTAAATTGTGATTTGTTAATGGCAAAATTAATTCTAGGGCTTTTGACTTCACCTAGTTCATTCCACACAATTTATAATTCCATAAGAATAAAAATATTATTTTTTCAAGTTGTAGACCAAAATTTCCAAATTATTTAATGCTTTCTCTCGAACCACACTAAAAATATCTCCAACTAACAGTTTGTCATATCTCTATGCAAATTTAATTAATCAAAGACTCATTAAGTTCTGTGGATTTCATAACGGTCACATTAATCGCGGTAAATTATCTCTAATTTCTCTCAATCAATAGTGTTTAATTTTGTAGTTCTAAATCACAAATTACCTCTCGGTCTCTCCATGATCCAATAAATCATACAATCGTCTATTCACCAATTGTACGCATTAAGAATAAAAATCAAACACACAACCGTAGAAAAATAGAAAAATAATATGGAATTAAAATTGTGTTCTTAAAACTAGGCTACTTCGAAATGCTAGAAAAATAAAATTAGTTCATAATAAATTTATTACAACTAACAAATACTATCTTGGATTGCATTCTAGAAAAATAGAGAAAGAAATGTGATTAAAAGGGACCGTTTTGTAGAAAAAAAATGCAAACCCAAGTCCTCGAAAAGTGCGCAGCACGTTGGCACGTCACAGGGGTCCTTCTCTCCTGCCTCGTCACCGTGCCGTACTCGTCAGAAACGCTGACGTCACGTCTTGGCCCACGCCAGCTCAGTTCAGGAGTCAACCCGTCACGTCCTCTCCTACCCTATCTCGAAGTGCGTGCCAGGAAAGGACAGCGCCACGTCACATCTTCCTCTCTCTCTTTCTGTGTTGCCCAGGTCTTCACGCTCTCTCTCTTCTTTTCGTTTTTGAAGCTCGCATGAACATATGGATTGTCTCCAGAACAACTACACTACATGCGGTATTTAGTACTTGTATTACACAATAAAAAGAATACATGTTACTTGCCTTAGAGATGACGATGAAAAGACGAAGCAAGAACAAGAATAACGGGAACGGATTCCCGGGCAACGATCTCAACCCAACGAAAGAGCAAACCCACGATCAACACACGCACATATGAGAGAGGGAGTCAGAAAGGTGAGCACGGGAGAACGGCAACGGACAGCGAAGTCACGACTGGCTGTTGCTGTCGACGAAGGATGGGCACATCACACTACGTTGTTGTTGCCGTTGTTTGCTGTGGTCGGCATCGGGGTGAGGCAGCGGCACTATGGGGAGCTCACGACAAGGGGTCGCTGGGCTGTGGTGGCTGTGGTCTGGCAGTGCGACAGGTGGAGGGAGAGATCGGTAGGCGCTCTGGCTGTAAGCACTGCAGCTAGCGTCACTGGATTTAGGAGAGGAGAAAGGAAGGAGGGGGCTGCCGAGGTGGAGAGCGGCTAGGGTTAGGATGAACGGTAATATGAAGGGGGGCTATATAGGTGAGTAGTTAGGATTTAGTGCATATTGGGTTTCGGGTATACGGGTAGGATCCAATAGGGAAATGGGTATAAAAAAATCAAATGTGTTTGTGGGTAGGTGTGCAAACAGATCCAATAAGAATTGGGTAGGGTTTTGAATAGGATTAATTTAAGAAGATCCACATAGAAATGTAGGACGATCCAATAGAGAGGTGGAAACAAAACAAATAGATAAAATAGGACAGGAACAATTATTAATGAGAATAAAAAATAATAGCTTGAACAATCAGAGACGAAATAATAGGAGACAATTTGATCAAAAATATCAAATAAGAAGATGACAAAACAAATAGATGAATATATAGAAAATGAAGATCCAATACACGGTTCAAAAAGAGATACAATGTAAATAAATACACAAAAAGAAAAATACATCCAAAAATACATAAAATGAAAAATAGGGGTTACAAATCCTACCTACCTAACAAGAAGAATTTCTTCCACGAAATTCAAACAAGAAGTACATAGGGTAACCCTGAAAAGAAAAGAAAGAACAAAACAAAAAGCTACCCAAACAGATGAGGAAACTTCTACTGAATCCCCTCCTCCAACTCCCAAGTGGACTCAACCGACAAGTGAGGATTCCAAGAAACATGAACAAGCTTGATGACCTTATTTTTAAGCACTTTCTCTCGCTGATCCAAAATAGCAACTGACAGAATCTCAAAAGTCAAATTCGGACGCACGGTCAACTCAGAATAGTCAATCATGTGGCTCTCATCGCAGATATATCTCTTGAGTTGTGAGACATGGAAAACATCGTGCCCTGCTGGAGTGGTTTCTCTCATTTTTTACTTGTTCTAGGCAATCTTCTACTTCTTGGATATGGCGGAGGACTTGTTCGTCCTTCCTTTGAGATCCAGTTGAGTCGGCGAATCCTTCGTTAAGGGGCAGGCTTAAATCTTGACTCCCTTGGATACCATAGAGGATGTCGAGCTTGAACTTATCCAATTTGGCCCTAGTGGCTAGGGCATTTTCCCCTCTGTTCTGCACAAGAAGCATTTGATTCTCACGAGTTGGGCTCCTCATCATTGGAAGCCACCTGTGAGAGGAGGATTGCCTTAATCACTGTCTAGAAATATGGGTTCTCTGGCTTGCTTAACGACCTGAGCGGGAGGCCTCAGATCGAGTGTGTCTCTCGTCCAATTGGATTCACAAATCGGTTCCTTGTAGCCTGGAACTGATGATCTAGCAGATATCTCTAGACCCCCGGGGGCCTTGCGAGGCCATTGAATTAGTTGAAGCATTATGAACTGAGATGTATTCGTACTGAGGATGTTGTTCATGTTGGGAGCCTCCCGGTGCCTCTCCGTTGAAATGAGCATGATTAGTCTGCCGGGGTGACTGCTGAGGAGGAATCTGATCTTCCATACGAGGGGCTGGTTGACGAAGAGAGGTAGTGTGACAACTGGAGGCCGCCCCTTTACCTCTTGGTGGCATGGAGACAAGCTTGAATTGTGTAGCTTTTCTGCAGACGGCTCCAATCTGTTACTGCTTATTTCAATGTAACCCTAACCGTTAAAGATGGTTAGAGCTCCTGTGAATGAATCTGGATCGTTGATTGACCACCTTGATCTGAATCTGACGGTTGCTTATGTGACCGTTGGACTGCAAAAAATCCTGAAACACCAGGGTGTGGCCTCGGCGATAGACCCTCCGACGCTCAAGTTAGAACCAGAAAGAGAGAGGGGGAGAGTAGAGTGAAAACTGGCAAATTTTTTATTACCTTATGACTGAAGAGGGGGAGGGGTATTTATAGGCCTAAAAGACATTTCAAGAGATTGATTTTTGTCTGTTGGAACGATTTACCCACCTTATCTCTTTCATGTCTCTCCCCTCAAGGGATAAGATATCCTTGTTAGGGGATAAGAGATTTGACTCCTACCCTGCATGGGCTGTGTAACTCTTCTAGTGGACCTAGTCTAGTACTTTTTATGGGCTTGGAAGAAGCTCATGTCTTGGAGTGGGCCCAGACCTGTAAAAGAGGCCTGTGATGGCTAATCTGCCTGTGGATGCTTTGAGATCTATGCAGGAATCGTACGGCTCTGACCTGCTGCGATTTTTACCATCATCAATATTAAAAGGGAAAAAGGGTTATGAGCAACTTGCTCATTTAGTAAATAAGCAATTGATGATGTGGCGTACATGTGACTGAAAAATCCTTAAAAGGGTTAGTTGTCCAATGTATCACATGCATGCCACATAATCAATTGCTCATTTACTAAATGAACAAGTTCCTCATATCCCTTTTACCCATATTAAAATTACTTATCAAAAAGAAATAAAAGAAACTACAGATGAAACATAAAGCATTATAAGCTTTAAGAGCATCTGTAGTCGTCGCAACCTATATTTTGGGTATTTGGCAAATAGAAATAGGAAAAATGAGTTTGTTCTGCAGTCGTTGAAACCCAATTTTTGAGTTTTTTTACTATTAATTTCTTCGATGAAAGATAATTTATCGTCCCTTCATTTAAAAAAAACTTAAAATAAAATGGAACAGACGATAGACGAATCTCTGTCCCTAACAAAATTTTAATTTTTTTTTATTAAAAAGGACGAGACGGGAAATGAAATCTCGTCCGTCCATTTTTTTCTTTTAAATAAAAGGGGATCATCACTCATCCCTTCCATTCCCACGCCAAATGCTGATCCACTGTCCCTTCCATTTTTTTTCATTTAATGGTGGGACGGGAAATTATATCCTCATTTCGATTTTTTTTTTAATAAATGGCTCGGGTGGGAAATGATTTCCCGTCCGACATATTATTAAAAAAATTATTTCTGAACGGTATATCATTTACTGTTCATCGGGGGGAAATAAAATAAAAATCAATCGACGAAAGATGATCTTTCGTTCGATCGAACGGACAAAAAATCATCTTTTTGTTAGCTATTTTTTCCAAATAGCCAAATCGTCTGCCAAATTTGGTAGGTATTTTTCCTCCAAAACTCATATTTTGGGTTTATAGCCAACGACTGCAGCACTTCAATTTCTTTTTTTTGGAAAAGAAATGAGTAAAAAGCCAACGACTACAGATGCTCTAAAGTGGGTAATTGGAATGAAAATGATTAATTATAACAAATTACTATAAATTTTCCACATTTTTACTAACCATTTTTGAAATATCTATATAATAAAACACAAAGAAAAGCTTTCAAGCGGCTCTCCTTCAATAGTAAGAAAACCAATGGTCCAGATCTAAGCTCCCAAAAGACATTTTTCTCCTAAAAGTTTTCCACCATAACAACACCTTTATTTATTTAATTCTCTCTCTCTCTCTCTCTCTCTCTCTCTCTCTCTCTCTCTCTCTCTTAATCAGATCAGTTTGCTCCCTCTATTCTCCAAACCAGATAGCTCCAATTTTTCGCTCTCCCATAGGGTTTTTAAGCCGCTAACTCCAAATCTTTAAAACCATTTTCTTAAATCTTCGCTTCCATTCCATTGACGAAGCCTCCATCGTCCTTTCAAGCGTGAAGCTCAAAGCAAATCCAAATCCAAATCCAGTATCGAACCCCAATCAAGTGGTCGTCGCCGATATCTGATCCGCTGCTGAATCCGTATCGGCGACTTTCCTCTACCAAATTGAGCACGAATATCAAGCGACTCCGTATCGAGGAATCCCCTCCACCGAATCGAGAGCCTTTACATGTGATGCGGCGACTTTAATTTCATCTCATTAACCAAATTCTCATTCTAATTTTTAATTTTGTGTGTACAGGGGATTACTCAGTTTTTTGCTGACTCAAATTTTGTGTGTGCATGGGATCTAAGTTCAGAGAGATATGGTTGTTTTATTTTTGGATTTAAAATTTTTTAATTTGGTGATTTATTTGATGAGTTTTTTATTGGTTTTGATTTAAGGTGTACGCAAGTGAGAGATGGATTTTTGTATGGCCTCAATTTGGACTTCCAAACCATAGCAGGTCAGGTAAGCTAATCAGCAACCTAAAATAACTTGGCAAATATGCAACATTAATTTCTTTACTACAAAAGAGTATACTATCATGAAGTGTTCCTTTCACTGGTTATTAGAAACCATGGATAACATAACATATAAGAACTTGTAATACCCTAAACTTTCATTTTAATAAAAATATTAATTTTCACATGTTGTGCACGTGCAAATTTCATGTGTATATTTATTTGTTTATTTATATATATAAAATTTTATTTTTTTAGTATGAACAATTATTTCTCTCTTTATTTTCTAAAAGCCTAATTTATAAAGCCTAGACATTATTTTCTTAGTTTGAGCCCACTTTAATAATTTTTTATTTTATTATTTTGGCCCACAAGCCTAAGCTCACTAATTGTGAAGCCCAAAAATTTGATTAATCAATTAAATGGTCACACTTGTCATGTAGACACAAAATTGTGAACAAACGATTAATTAAAATTGTACAAACTTCAAATAAGAGGTACTAGGGGACACGTGCATGCACGTAGTGTGCAATGCACACCATTGGTAGGCCGGGTATGCATGGGATTATGGAGGGTGGGTGTGTGTGTGCATGGGTAGTTATGTGAGTGTGGGTGGTTGCTACAACATCCCCTCCTATCCTAGCCATCCATCCTATAACCATCCAATGAATCCTAGCCCTCCAATCTATCCTAGAATTAGTATAAATACCCCCTATCTACTTGTATTCTGCACAAAGAAACTATTGAAAAGAAAAAATTATATAGGAGAAATATAATAAAGTGAGTGTGAGTGTGTGTGTGTACCATTGGAGGCCGGCCATCATTCCCCTACACTAGGAGCTCTCGGGTTTGGCAAGGAAGCAAGGAGAAGGAGCTTTTGCATCGCAATCTAGGAGGAGAAGGCACTCTCTCGCATTCTAGGGGACTCTAGGAGCTTTTAATTGGCTTTTCTTCAAAGAGGTGGGTGTTTCTCATACTTCTAAAGTAGAGATCATGTTAGGAATGAATTGAATTGTTATTATAAAGCAACTAGTTGAAATGAAATGCATGCTTGCCTAATTAGCGGAGAATTCATAAACTAGTAAATGTGTGTTATTATGGTTGCTAGAGATAGTAATTATGAGTAAAAGTGAATGTCCTCATTGCTTATAATATTAGAATGCATGCTAATTATGTTCTAAATGCAAACTATGTGAATTAACTAGTAAAAAGATTAGAACCATGTTTGTTGATTAAAGTATTAAAGTAGAATGGTATATTGGAGATGAATTGATGGAATAATTTATTAAGAAATGATTGTTAATTTTTGTAGTAAAATTCTCCATTATTATATGTGCCATATGAGTATTAGAATAAATGAAAAGAATGTATTTTTGCAAACAAATGATTGAATTCATCATGCGTAAAATCAGTTGGTAAAATATAAGTTTTAATCGTTAAGAAAGATGATTTATTTGTGTTCTAAAAACATCATGAGAAAGAAAATATTTTTGTAGTGATTTTGTGAGAAACTATCTTTAAAATTTGAAGAGGTGTGTTTTAGTTCTCGAATGTCGAAATTGTGTTTATGGAATACAAAATAAGGCCAAAATATATGTTTTAAAGAGTTAAAAATACCTTTAAAAATACTAGTCACTATAGAATTGAATGTATTTTTATTCTGGAAATTTTATTTTCAAAAGAGGAGAAAAGAGACAATTTTTGTTTTGAGAATTTTTGAATTATAGTTATGAACAGAGAGCAAGATAAAAACCTAATTTAATTATTTTCTAATCGATATGTCCACTTAGACCAATTGGTCAGCAGTATTGTCGGTCGCTACAGTAAGGGGGAGGTCTCGGGTTTGATACTGAGGCTTTTGTTTTTTTTTTATTTTGTTAAAAAACCCAAATTGCCAAGAATGGAAACATAGGGATTATAACCCATAGTTAAATCGCTTGGTGGCTTTGGCGCGTTGGTCTTGTGCGCTGTCTGTTTCACCGCTGGTTGTGGGTTCGAATCTGGTTGGGGATTTGAGTTTTTTAAAAAAAATGTTTTTTTTGGATTTTTTTGTGAATACTGGAGTTTTAAAAAAATAGATAAAAATTGGGGGGAAAATATGATTTAATTACTGAAAAATTATTAGAACTTTATAAGAATAATTTATATGACTTTTGATAAAGTGTGAGTAAGAAATTGGAGTTTTTGCAAAGAAGGACTTCTTTCTGAAATTAAATTGTCTTTTTAAATAAAGGAAAAATAAATGAGATTTTTGAAGATAAAAATTAGAAATGAGGAAATTTTGAAAGTGTGATTGGTGTAATTAATTGGACGTCTAATCTGTGCTTGTAGTAAGATTATGAAATGAGAATAATAGATTTGTGGAATACATGAATTATCGATTACTACTAGTTGAAATTTATTCTTACACATAAATTGCACGTGAAGTTAAATTATTGATTGTGATGAGTTATGATAGATGTGAATACATGAATGCTATGCTTATGAAACATGAATTGTGATTAATCATGAAAAGACCTTATGAGTATGAAAAGCTCGATATTGTAATTATGAGTCGAAATTGAGAATTAGGGTATAGCCAAGCCTTATAATGGTAATAAAAGAAATGTGAAAAGGATATTTGAAATGAGAAGACCAAGGTTTGGGTCATGTGAATTAAATGAGTAAGACCGGTATAGTGGGAATGCTACACTCTAAGGGTTGATTTTATTCATGATTCAATTAAACTAAGGACTAGATACATAGTGAAGATGTGATGAAAGTAAGAGAAAAACATTGAGTATGAGGGCCATTGGATTGGCGGCGTGAGAGTATTCACAGGATGTTCCATGATGAGTCATGATAGGGCGTGGATACTGCTCCAGAGTACCATTTCGGTGGCGACGCTCGTGGGGTGTTTGACGACTGCGAGTGGTGTCATGTCTATGGTAGGAGCTGAATTACCACAGGATGCCTGCATGATGAGTCATGTGTCAGTGCGTTGGGATTCCCTCCAGGGCGCCTAGACATGAGTTCGTAGGTCAGAAAACATCTAGGATACTTACCGTAGTTACAGTAGTAGATTAAGTCATGGCGAGGGATTGAACCCTACAAGATGAAGAACGGTTAAGGGCTTGCCCTCGGACCTATGTAGTATGGGCTGCATAGACTCTGAACAAGTGCACATTAGTGTCATATAATACAAATAATTGCATTAAGGACTAAGTGCACATTCACAACACGACATCAATAGGATAGTCCCTTTAGCTTTGGTTGTGACAAGTTTGTGGATTGCTAAGTATTGAGAATCGTTATACTGTTTCCGGCATAGAGAGGATGGCCGTGTATAATATTTCGTCAGTTGAATGAACTGACGCGCCCACAGTTTTTATATGCAGGGTAAAGATGCTTGACACAATTGAAGTATACAAGCTGTGCACGATTGTTTTAAATGTTGTTTCATGTAAATTATTGTAAAATTGCTTCTGCTATGACAATGTACAAGTGTAATGTAACTTTAATGTAAGAAATGTTTTTATTTCCTTGTAAAATTGTACGAAAGAAGTGTAAAGATCCTGTGGAACTCGAATTTAGTTGTATTTTGGAATTCGGGGTGTTACAGAACTTTTAGTGTATGTTTGGATATGTAGGATTGGGATGACTGGAGTTTACCAGTAAAGGGTGCAAACCCTCCACTCAAGAAAGACAGCTAAAGTTAATTTTGTTATTGATCCATTCTGATTTTTTTTATAAAGGTGCGGTGGGGACACAAAGTGGAGATAAAAGAAATGATTGGCTTGGATTAGAGTTTTGAGAACTTCATGTATTACATTTTTGTTTAAATAATTATCAGATTTATTTCAATTGCAAACTGAGTCTTAGACAAACAAATATTTAGATTATTGGTATTGTAGATACCTTCATGTAACACCCCGAATTCCAAAACAGACTGAATTCGAAGTTCCACAAGATCTTTACACTTCTCTTCGTACAATTTTATGAGGAAATAAAAACTTTGCTTTACATCAGAGTTACATTTACATTACATATTTACAGCGGAATCAATTTTCAACAATTTACACGAACTGAAATGTACAACACTTGAATCATCCTTCAGCATGCGTTCCTTAGTCTTGTTAATCACTTTACCTTACATAGAAACTGTGGGAATATCAGTTGCTTACAACCGAAGAAATATTATACACTGCTATCCTCGCTATGCCGGAACAGTATAACGATTCTCAAATACTTAAACAAACCACAAACTTGATCACAAACAAAACTACAAGGTACTATCCTATAGATGTCGTGTTGTGCAGTGCACTTAGTCCTTAATGCAGTTATGTATGTTACATGACACTAATGTGCACTTGTTCAGATTTTATACATCCCATACTACATAGGTCGGAGGGCAAGCCCTTAACCGTTGTTCATCTTGTATGGATCATTCCCTCTTCATGACTTAAACTACTACTATAACTACGATAAGTATCCTACATGTTCTATGAGTTATGAGTTCATGTCCAGATAGCCTGGAGGGGAATCCCACGTCATGTCACGATGCATCGTGAAGAACCAATGGACAATTCAGCCTCCGTCATGGGACATGACACAACCCGCAGTCACCAAATACCCCACGAGTGTCGCCTGCGGTACGAACTCCTGGAGACATACCCACGTCATGTCACGACGCATCTTGAAAACAGCCTGTAAATATTCTCACACCGTAGCTCCGATGCCCTCATACTCGTGTTTTTCTCTTATTTTCATCACATCTTCACTATGTATCTCGTCCTTAGTTATTTAAATCATGAACAAAAATCAGTTCTCTAGAGTTAGCCTTTCCACTATACCGGTCTTAACCATTTATACAACATGACCCAATCTTGGTCTTTTCATTTCAAAATTTATTTCAACATATTTCTTTTCGATGCTGGTATGCGGCTTAACTACACTCTAGTTCTCAATTTCACTTCATAATTCCAAAATTTGAGTTTTCATACTCGTATAGTCTTTTCATAGTTCAAATAAATTTCCATCTCTACATGAGTTTAGTTTCAATTCATAACATTTTCATTCAAGTAAAATAAGTCTCACTAATTTCATGTTATTCCTTTTTCTCCCAAAAATGAAAATCCATAATTGAACGCGCTACAATTTCTTTTTATACAAAATTCTCTTTTATAAGTTTAGTATAACTCAAAAATCACTTTTGTTTTTATACTTATGCAAATATCGATTTTACAGAATTCTACTCAATTTTTCTTCTCACACTATTTAATTTAAGTCAAAATAGTGTACAAATATTTTTCATGAAGTCTATATATTTTGATAATAATTATCAGATTTTTTTCCGAATTTTTAAAGTCAAAAATCACCAAAAAAAACACTAAAAGTCGAAAAAAGGTTTAATCATGCCGAGCTCAGGAATCGAACTAGCAACCAAAGCCAATCCAGCGCTACAGTGCAATGCACTGTGGTGCATGAGCTAACCAGAAAGGACAGGGCGCAACCACGTCACGGAGAGAGCTCGAATCCAAATGAAATCCACTCGGTTTTTACCCAAAAAAAAATAATAATAAACAAAAGCTGTCACGCCCCGTTTCCCAAAAATACGGAATACGAGTACGTAACAAAAGCCCAGCGAATGATTTTCATCATCCATAAGCTATTTCCAGAAATCTTTACAACACATCACAGATATAATCAGAGTCGGAAGCAAAAGGCACAACCATTCATGAATACTTGAACAAATTGCCAACAATAATTTACTTGAAACCAAATACAATATTCTCAAATAAATCAGAGTCTGGAAAAAAAAACAAATATCTTGTGTCACATCGCCCAAATATAAGTAATATCCAAATAAACAAATACACTTTATTCAGTGTTCAAGTAACAAGAAAAATAATCATAAAGCAGAAATTCCCAACTTAATACATCCTCTTGCCATTACCATCAAGCAGCTGACCATCCTGATCTACAATAGTAAGTTTGCAGGAAAAGGGAAAAAGAAGAAAACAAGTACCTGTCAATTGCAAGTCGCGGGTCACAAATAGAGTAAGATACAAGCACATAGAATGGGGAAAACTAACTAGCACATGGTATAGGTATGATGTCAACCTAGGCAACTAGCATGGCAAAAGTGATCAAGTGCACACGGCATAATTCAAGTGTCAAGTAAACAAGTATCTTATAAACATGCATCAAGTGTCAAGTGTCATATGTTCATGTATCAAGTGTCAAGTTTCATGTTTCATGTAATCAAGTCTCATGTATCATGTAGTTAAGTATCAAGCAAACATGTATCATGTCAAGTATCTTACTCAAGTATCATGTTCAAGTAGCATGTATCAAGTCTTGTAGTGATTTACTATCTAGGTAGCACTTCATGCAGCCCACCTTACATGGTTGCTACAGCACAACAGTATCGCTTTAGATTTCATAGTGGACTATAAAGTGCAGTATACTCGGGGACAAGTAAGTAATTGAGGTCCAAGCTCCATGTATCATGTATCATGTAATCACATGTCAAGAGTGCAAGTGGCAAGTATCGTGTCCTGCGTGCAAGTATCAAATATCATGTCAAGTATCACGTAGGATCAGTGGATCCCCTTCCGAGTACACATTTCTGAATTATCCACTACTAGATCTGTCCCTTAAACCCCAGCTTGATTATTTTTATTATTAATGTTCCAAAAGCATGAATATGTGCAAAATAGATCAAGAATAGCATGGCATGATCATGTGACAAGTGCAAGTGGTAATCTAAGCATGTACAGGTGCAAGTTATCTCATAAAGGAACAAAATAAACACATCTCAAGTTCGGGACAGCAAGATCAATCTGTACTAAAATAGTGATTCTCGCCTCTACAGAAATGCAAACCTAGATCCGTCCAAGGATTTGGAAACTAGACATCCACACGAATCCAACGCATATAATTAAGTCTCATACTAGTTCACAACAACACGGCTCAAAACTGATTTGAATACAGGATTTATGTTCAGCCAGAAAATAGGGGAACAACTTCAAAATCATGAAAATAGCATGAAAACACATCAAATAATTCCACGAAAAATCTGGAGTATTCCTCTATAGGTATAGACTCAAAATAAAAAATTTCATAATATTCCAGTAAGTATAGATCAGCCATCAAAAATAAGAAGCAATACGAAAACATAGTTTGACGAATCTGGAATTCTCAACACTGCTGTACGAAAACTAGGATATCTCGCAATCAGTGAATCGAAATCCAATTCCGCCAAAATGACATGAAAATATATAGATTTTACTAACTTTCACATTTCACAAAGAATTTTCATACAGTATAAGGAATCATGGTGAAAATAGAATTCATTACTAAACAGCGCGCAAAATACAGCATGAGAAGATTTTAGAAAAGAGCATGAAACACCACATGAAACTTATCTTTAAAATTCATCAAAAATATGGTTGGTCCCTAATATCATAAGGGAACACTGAGAAAAATATTAGAGCAAGATAATATGTATAGGATAGTTCTTAAAAATAGTTTATTAACAAAATTAACCCAAAACAGAATCTGGAATTGATCGACACATCTGTACCAAAACATTCATAACTCAGTCATACGAAATCCAAATCAAGTAAAACCAGTGGGTTTTGAAAATAGACACAATTATCTAAAATTCATCTTTTATTTTGGAATTCAAATACTGACTGTAGCATGGACGAAACAGCTATCAAAACAGAACAAGCAGCAAATACAGATTTCACACCTCTAATCAAGAACATCATAACTTCAAGAATATTGAACCAAACACAAAAAAACTTCAAATACAACCTACCAAACATCTAAGCATCATGTTTTAGGGTTACTAACATGTCCAAGCCTATTATTTCACATGGGCATTCAATCAAACACAATTCATACAAATATTCACATACATGACTAAAAATCAAGATTGGGCGAAACCTAGGTCATTATCCTATCATGTTTGGTGTCATAAGTCATATATGGCCAATTTATCATAATAGAGACAAAACTCATCAAGGAAAATACAAATTTTGGTTGTTTCTAGACCCAACTACACTAGATGTGAACTTTTTGACTTGTATCAACCTAATGAATTGTAATACAAGTTACTTGCCTTGTTATGGAGACGACGAACGATCCTAAAGCGAAGAGAAGAGAAACCACGAACCAAATCCTTTCTAAGCGCGATTCCAAGCAACAACGAACAAGAAATCCCACACGAACAATCTCCTTGATGCGACGAACGAAGTGGAGAATACCCACTTCAAAAATCACCAAGAGAAGAGATTTGATGATGGTGTTGATTGTTGATGGTGGTACAAGGTGGGGCCGGCTATCAATGGGATCAAGCAAGGGTGTAGGGTTTGTTTGGTGGAGGCCGAAAGTGGAGAGGGTGGGATGAGGTGGTCGGCCAAGGTGTGAGAGGGTGCTCGGGTTGGTAGGGGATGCAGGCCGGAAGTAAGGGAGAGGGAAAAGGGGGGAGGCCGGATTAGGAGGGAGAGAGAAAAGGGATTAGGGTTAGGGTTTTGGGGTGTTAGGGTTTATATATAGGAGATTAATGTGGGCTAATGGGTTGTGGGTATATGTATATAGTAATAGGTATACAAATGGGTAATGGGTATTGGGTCAATTTCAAATGGGATACAATTTAGTGTGAATTCTATGGCTCCTAAAAATTTCATTAGGGGTCAAAAATCATAGTTTGGGAAAACACCACCAAAAATCCATCACATCTCCACA
Organism: Hemerocallis citrina; assembly: GCA_017893485.1. Classification (NCBI taxonomy): domain Eukaryota; kingdom Viridiplantae; phylum Streptophyta; class Magnoliopsida; order Asparagales; family Asphodelaceae; genus Hemerocallis; species Hemerocallis citrina. The sequence continues at coordinate 685,585 of JACEHZ010000665.1, read as the reverse complement.
GAAAAATATAATGAAGATAATGAGGCCAAAAAATGAAGAAAAGAATTCAAAATGGCAAAAACGAACAAAAATGACCAACAAACGACACAAGGAGCTCAAAACGAAATAAAAAGAATATATATTGAAAACAATTCAATATACGGTTCCGAAAATACAATAGAGATAAAAATACACAAAAATAAAAAATACATTCCAAAATACATAAAAGGAAAAATAGGGGTTACAATTCTACCTACCTACAAGAAAATTTCGTCCTCGAAATTAAAAATAAAGATACAAAGGGTAACCCCAAGCAAATCCAAACAACCAAAAAGCAAAACAAAACAACTACTCAAACAAATGAGGAAATTTCAGCTAAATTTCCTCCTCCAACTCCCAAGTCGACTCACCAGCCGAGTGAGGATTCCAAGCGACCCGAACCAACTTGATGACTTTGTTCTTAAGCACTTTCTCCCGCCGATCCACAATAGCAACTGGCGGAATCTCACAAGTCAAATCCGGCCGAATGGTCAACTCAGAATAGTCGATCACATGACCTTCATCTCGGATATACCTCTTGAGTTGTGAGAAAATAGACTATCTTCAAGATCTTCAGGAAAGAGCAAGAATGAGTGCTGAAAGGAGTAAACATCGTGCACTCCTGATAAAGCTGGCGGCAATGCAAAATGATAGGCCACCTTGCCTACTTGCTCCAAAATCTCAAACGGTCCAATAAACCTCAGGCTAAGCTTACCCCCACCACCGAACCGAATGACACCGTGCCATGGCGATACCTTGAGGAAAACATGGTCACCAACAACAAACTCCAAAGCCTACGATGGACTTCAGCCCACCGTTTCTGCCTGTCCTGAGTTGCCCGCAAGTGCTTCTTGATCTGAACCACAACATCCACTGTCTTGGTGATCAACTCTGGACCCAACAACTTCCTCTCACCAATGTCATCCAAGCACACTGGCGATCTACACTTCCATCCATAGAGTGCCTCGAACGGAGCAGCTTTAATACTGGCTTGAAAGCTGTTATTGTACGAGAACTCCACAAGATGCAAATGATCCTCCTAAGACCCACCAAACTGAAGCATGCAGGACTTCAACATGTCCTCAAGAATTTGAATAGTCCGCTCTGACTGTCCATCAGTCTGGAGATGAAAAGTTGTACTGTACTTTAATTTGCTCCCCAAACTGCTCTGAAAACTCTCCCAAAACTGATATCTGAATCTCGTATCCCTGTCGGATACAATACTAACTGGAACCCCATGAAGTCTAACAATCTCTTGCATATACCTCTCAGCAAGGTTCTCAGTAGACTGACCGACACGGAAAGGAATGAAGTGAGCACTCTTCGTCAAACGGTCAACAATCACCCAAATATCATTGTGACCCTTAGGATTCCTCGGCAAAGAGGTCACAAAATCCATGGTGATATGTTCCCACTTCCACTCAGGAATAGGAAGCGGTTGAAGAAGTCCAGCGATCCTCTGATGCTCTGCCTTAACTTGCTGGCAGATCAAACACTGAGCAACACACTGAGCCACAGTGCTTTTCATACCCTGCCACCAGAAATGAAGCTTCAAATCTCGATACATCTTAGTACTGCCAGGATGGATAGAATATGAAGACTGATGGGCTTCCTCAAGCAACCTCTGACGAACTTCACCTTCCGGGACACATAATCTAGACCCAAAACGAAGAGATCCATCTGAATGAATAACGATGTCCGTCCTGGTCCCAGACTCAACCTCAGATCAAAATTTTTGCAACTGCGCATCACTAGCCTGCGCCTCTTTAATCTGCTCAAAAGAGACGACTGCATCTGGAGCGCCAAACAACTCCTACCAGAACTTGGCAAGACAATATCAAGCTCCAACCTCCTCATCTGCTCAATAAGATCTCTTTGCTGAGTTAAGAACATAACTGCTGGGTCTCCTGCTCAAAGTATCAGGCACCAAGTTTACTTTACCGGGATGGTATTGAAAACTGATGTCATAATCAGCCATAAGTTCCAACCAACGCCTTTGCCTCATGTTCAACTCCTTCTGGGTGAAGACGTACTTGTGACTTTTGTGATCTGTAAAGATCTCCACGCGGTCTCCAAGTAAATAATGTCTCTACAGCTTCAAAGCAAAGATCACTGCCGCTAACTCCAAGTCATGAGTAGGATAGTTCTTCTCATGTGGCCTCAACTGCCTCAATGCATACGTAACAACACGGTCCTTCTGCATAAGAACTGCTCCAAGACCCTTACCAGAAGCATCACAGTGAATTACAAATCCACCTGAACCATCGGGAATAGTCAACACAGGTGCTGATGCCAATCTGTTCTTCAACTCAACAAAAGTCTCATTGCACTCATCAGACCAACAAAACCTCTGATCCTTCCCTGTCAATTTAGTCAAGGGTCCTGCTATCTTCAAAAAATCCTGGACGGACTTCTGATAATAGCCAGCCGAACCAAGAAAACTCCTGACTTCTGAAACTGACTTGGGAATAGGCCGATCCTTCACAGCCTCAGCCTTAGCAGAATCCACAGAAAGACCATCACCAGAAACAATATGCCCCAAGAAAGAAATCTTGTCGAGCCAAAACTCGTACTTGCTAAGTTTCCCATAAAGCTGATTCTCTCTCAAAGTCTGCAGAACCACTCTGAGATGCTCAGCATGATCTTCCCGAATTCGAGAGTACACCAAAATATCATTAATGAAGACCACCCCAAACTTATCCAAGAACTGAGAGAACACCCGGTTCATAAGACTCATGAATACAGCCGGTGCGTTCGTGACCCCGAACGGCATCACAAGATACTCATAGTGCCCGTATCTAGTCCTGAAAACAGTCTTTTGTATATCTGCAGTCTTCACCTTAACTTGATGATATCCAGAACGAAGATCCAACTTCGAGAAAACAGCAGCCCCACTCAGCTGATCAAACAAATCATCTATCCTGAGCAACGGATACCGATTCTTCACAGTAACACTATTTAGCTCTCGACAATCCATGCACAGACGACGACTACCATCCTTCTTGTCAACCAAAAGGACCGGAGCACCCCAAGGCAAAACACTAGGTTTGATGAAACCCAAATCAAATAACTGCTGAATCTGCACCTTAAGCTCTGCCAGCTCAACCGGTACCATCCTGTAGGGACTCTTCGATATCGGTTCTGTTCCAGGCTGAACATCAATACCGATTTCGACTTCCCTATCAGGGGGTAAGCCAGGCAACTCATCTGGAAAAACATCCATAAAATCCCGAACCACAAGAGTATCACCAAGATGCTCAGCTGCGTCTCTAGTAGCATCCAGAATCTGAGTTGGTATAAGTTTTATTTATGCATGCATGGTTGGTGAAGTGTTGTGCAGATCCCAGTTTGAGCCAAGCTTGTCTAATATATTAGTTGCCTAATACATTAGCCAAACCTGATGCTCTGATACCACTAAAAATTCTGTCATGCCCCGTTTCCCAAAAATACGGAATACGAGTACGTAACAAAAGCCCAGCGAATGATTTTCATCATCCATAAGCTGTTTCGAGAAATCTTTACAACACATCACAGATATAATCAGAGTCGGAAGCAAAAGGCACAACCATTCATGAATACTTGAACAGTTTGCCAACAATAATTTACTTGAAACCAAATACAATATTTTCAAATAAATCAGAGTCTGAAAAAAAAAACAATATCCTCGGTCACATTGCCCAAATACAAGTAATATCCAAATAAACAAATACACTTTATTCAGTGTTCAAGCAACAAGAAAAATAATCATCAAGCAGAAATTCCCAACTTAATACATCCCTCGCCATTACCATCAAATAGCTGACCATCCTGATCTGCAATAGTAAGTTTGAAGGAAAAAGGGAAAAGAAGAAAACAAGTACCCGTTAATTGCAAGTTGCGGATCACAAATAGAGTAGGATGCAAGCACATGGAATGGGGAAAACTAACTAGCACACGGTATAGGTATGATGTCAACCAAGACAACTAGCATGGCAAAAGTGATCAAGTGCACACGGCATAATTCAAGTGTCACGTAAACAAGTATGTTATAAATATGCTTCAAGTGTCAAGTGTCATATGTTCATGTATCAAGTATCAAGTTTCATGTTTCATGTAATCAAGTCTCATGTATCATGTAGTCAAGTATCAAGCAAGCATGTATCATGTCAAGTATCTTACTCAAGTATCATGTTCAAGTAGCATGTATCAAGTCTTGTAGTGATTTACTATCTAGTTAGCACTTCATACAGCCCACCTTACATGGTTGCTACAGCACAACAGTTTCACTTTAGATTTCATAGTGGACCATAAAGGATAGTATACTCGGGGACAAGCAAGTAATTGAGCTTCAAGCTTCATGTATCATGTATCATGTAATCACGTGTCAAGAGTGCAAGTGGCAAGTATCATGTCTTGCATGCAAGTATCAAGTATCATGTCAAGTATCACGTAGGATCAGTGGATCCCCTTCCGAGTACACATTTCTGAATTACCCACTACTAGATCTGTCCCTTAAACCCTAGCTTGATTATTTTTATTATTAATGTCCCACAAGCATGAATATGTGCAAAATATATCAAGAATAGCATGGCATGATCATGTGAAAAGTGCAAATGGTAATCTAAGCATGTACAAGTGCAAGTTATCTCATAAAGGAACAAAATAAACACATCTCAAGTTCCGGACAGCAAGACCAATCTGTACTAAAATAGTGATTCTCGCCTCTACAGAAATGCAAACCTAGATCCGTCCAAGGATTTGGAAACTAGACATCCACACGAATCCAACGCATATAATTAAGTCTCATACTAGTTCACAACAACACGGCTCAAAACTGATTTGAATACAGGATTTATGTTCAGCCAGAAAACAGGGAAACACTTCAAAATCATGAAAACAGCATGAAAACACATCAAATAATTCCACGAAAAATCTGGAGTATTCCTCTATAGGTATAGACTCAAAATAAAAAGTTTCATAATATTCCAGTAAGTATAGATCAGCCATCAAAAATAAGAAGCAATACGAAAACATAGTTTGACGAATCTGGAATTCTCAACACTGCTGTACGAAAACTAGGATATCTCGCAATCAGTGAATCGAAATCCAATTCCGCCAAAATGACATGAAAATAGATAGATTTTACTAACTTTCACATTTCACAAAGAATTTTCATACAGTATAAGGAATCATGGTGAAAATAGAATTCATTACTAAACAGCGCGCAAAATACAGCATGAGAAGATTTTAGAAAATAGCATGAAACACCACATGAAACTTATCTTTAAAATTCATCAAAAATATGGTTGGTCCCTAATATCATAAGGAAACACTGAGAAAATTATTAGAGCAAGATAATATGTATAGGATAGTTCTTAAAAATAGTATATTTACAAAATTAACCCAAAACAGAATATGGAATTGATCGACACATCTGTACCAAAACATTCATAACTCAGTCATACGAAATCCAAATCAAGTAAAACCAGTGGGTATTGAAAATAGACACAATTATCTAAAATTCATCTTTTATTTTGGATTTCAAATACTGACTGTAGCATGGACGAAACAGCTATCAAAATAGAACAAGCAGCAAATACAGATTTCACACCTCTAATCAAGAACATCATAACTTCAAGAATATTGAACCAAACACAAACAAACTTTAAATACAACCTACCAAATATATAAGCATCATGTTTTAGGGTTACTATCATGTCCAAGCCTATTATTTCACATGGGCATTCAATCAAACACAATTCATACAAATATTCACATACATGACTAAAAATCAAGATTGGGCAAAACCTAGGTCATTATCCTATCAAGTTTGGTGTCATAAGTCATCTATAGCCAATTTATCACAATAGAGACAAAACCCATCTAGGAAAACACAAATTTTGGTTGTCTCTAGACCCAATTATACTAGATGTGAACTTTTTGACTTGTATCAACCTAATGAATTGTAGTACAAGTTACTTGCCTTGTTATGGAGACGACGAACGATCCTAAAGCGAAGAGAAGAGAAACCACGAACCAAATCCTTTCCAAGCGCGATTCCAAGCAACAACGAACAAGAACTCCCACACGAACAATCTCCTTGATGCGACGAATGAAGTGGAGAATACCCACTTCAAGAATCACCAAGAGAAGAGATTTGATGATGGTGTTGATTGTTAATGGTGGTGCAAGGTGGTGCCGGCTATCAATGGGATCAAGCAAGAGTGTAGGGTTTGTATGGTGGAGGCCGAAAGTGGAGAGGATGGGATGAGGTGGTCGGCCAAGGTGTGAGAGGGTGCTCGGTTTGGTAGGGGATGCAGGGAAGCAAAGGAGAGGGGAAAAGGGGGAGGCCGGATTAGGAGGGAGAGAGAAAAGGGATTAGGGTTAGGGTTTTGTGGAGTTAGGGTTTATATATAAGAGATTAATGTGGGCTAATGGGTTGTGGGTATATGTATGTAGTAATAGGTATAGAAATGGGTAATGGGTATTGGGTCAATTTCACATGGGAATACAATTTAGTGTGAATTATATGGCTCCTAAAAATCTCATCAGGGGTCAAAAATCATAGTTTGGGACAGCACCACCAAAAATCCATCACATCACCACGGAAAAAATATAATGAAGATAATGTGGCCAAAAAATGAAGAAAAGAATTCAAAATGGCGAAAACGAACAAAAACGACGAACAAACGACACAAGGAGCTCAAAATAAAATAAAAAGAATATATATTGAAATCAATCCAATATACGGTTCCGAAAAATACAATAGAGATAAAAATATACAAAAATGAAAAATACACTCCAAAATATATAAAAGGAAAAAACAGTGGTTGCAAAAGCCAAGGCCAGGTTTCGAACCCGAGACCCAAGACCAGATCCATGCTACAATAAGCGCACCCAACCGCACCTACTAGCCAAATAGTCCAAGTGACTAATCTGATTTGGTTTAGGTTTTAAGGGTTTTTATCCAAATTTCGTTTTGTTCGATTTTTTTATAAAAAGTTAATTTCCACTTCATTTCTTCTCCAATTTCATTCAAAATTTCCAGAATCTAATTTTTATGTATTTCTAAAATATCAGTAACTGAAAACATAATTTTTGGCATAAAAATGTGATTTTTTCTCTAAAAATGATTATGTTTTATAATTTCAATAAACACATACAATGCATTTTCTTTTATAGGTTTGCATTCAAACTTCTCATATTTCTCTATTATTATTTTTGTTATTATTAATTAATCATTTCAGTAACAATTCTCTCTTTTCCACATTATTAACAAGTGAATTAGCAAAATCACTTTTAGGCATGGTTATTATTTCGATCAATTTAAGCATACAATCATGTCTCTTTAGTATAGCACAATTCATCAATTAAAGCATGGTAGCATGGTCAATATTAAACTAACTATCATAATTTTCAACTAATTATCATTCTTTTCACACACAATCAACCATTCTAATTTATCTCATTCTCATAACACATGGCTAAAAATAGCTATGTTTCTTTTCAATTTCATCAACCATACTCTAGCATGAAACCTAATTAGAAGTGTAAGAGAATCACCCACCTAAAGTTGAAGGATTTGTGATGTAATTGGACTCCTAGAATTAGGAGCTCCTAAAGAAAATTCCTTCAAAATCTCCAAGAAAAGTATCAATCATCCTCCTCAAAATCCGTGCACCAAAGCAAAGCCTCCAAGCTCCATTTCCCCCTTTCGGCCAGCACAGAGAAGGCATCTTTCAATTGTTTTCATCTAAATATGCTATATACATATTCTGTGTACATATTTTACATTAGTATATATATATAGGCATGTAGATTGGGTGGAGAAAGGACAGCAGCTTTGGTCTGGGCCTTTTCAGAAATGAATCAGAGAAAGAGGGGAGAAGAAAAGATGTGTATGTTAAAAGGGTATAAGCATATGTATAAATATGTATACACACAATGCACATTGTATGGTGGAGATTTCTTGGAGAAGGAAAAGAATGTTGGATTGGTTTTGGTGGCTTGGTTTCGGAAATCCAACAGAGGAGAAGGAGGAAGAGATGATGAAGGGGTGTTGGGGTATGTATAGGCATTAATTAGGTGGTTCTAATAACTACCTTTCCACTAATAACACTAACACCACTCACTAATCTACTCTCAAAATCAAAATCATTTTCCCCTCCTACCAAAAATTTCAACCGGCCAACTTTTCCCTCTCTTCATGCCCAACCACATGCACGTGCTTGCACTAGCACACACTTCTCAAATTAATTATTTTAAAAACATAAATTTTATATATACATAATATGTACGTAAAAATTAGTTTAATTAAAAATTATAATATTTCATGCATAAATAAAATAAATACACACACTTCAAAATATATTTTGAAAACAAATACGCTTAAATACGTGCACCAAAAATACGTACTTCGCACGTAAAATATCGAAAAACGAAATTCGACCTTATTAATGGAAAATTATTAAAATATAATCGAAACATGTCGAAAACATCGCTTGTTACGGTAGAATACCCGAAATCGACACTTGCATCGATAATACGTAAAAAGCACGTAAAAATACAAAGATTAAAATTTAGTATTTGAGTTGTCTCAAATGGGATTTTAAAATTACGAGAATGCATAAATAGTCGGAATCCAAAATACGTATTGAAATACATTACAGATGTCTCTAGTAATGGTACAAAGTGCACGTGCATAACACCCGAGGGCAAAATTATCATTTTTAATTTTGCGGGGTGTTACACTCCCCCCTCCCCCCCCCCCCCCTAGAACAGTTCTGTTCCCAGAACTCGGTAAGTTAAAAGTTGTATTTTATACACACTAAAGAAAAATATCGTACAAAATCAAATCATATAGAATGAATGCACATAAGCAAAATTCAAAGGGTTAAAAATATAATAGAAGTAATAGGTGAAGAAAATATTAGTTGTAACATTGATTTTAATAAGCGGTAACAAGATACGTAAAGTAATGGCAAATGTCAACGGGTAAACATAAAAAGACATAAAAACATGAAGGACAGAATTTTTAAGATTGAAAAGATAGGCAAAACAAGTTCAGAATATCAAGACTAAGAAAGATAGACAAAATAATAGGTATTCAACAGATTTAATAGTATAAGAAAATATTTATTTGAAAAATATTGAATGTTTGAAAAAGTACTATGATAAAATACACGAAAATTTTGAGAGGAAAGTGTGTCCATGTGTAATGCATCATGAATGACGGTTCAAGCCAACCACGCTTTTACTGCGCCATTCTAATACCAAGGGGAAAATGTGCTCGCATACAATCTCAAATCAATGTATACGAGAAGAACATCAATTATAGAGCAACACAAATATAAGTGACTTACATTTAAATCTCTAGACTCAACACACGCTCTAATGTCCACTTCTAGGGTGTCGTTCCTTATAAATTTATACTACTTGGAAGCGTGGCTCTGATACCACTCTGTAACATCCTGAATTCCAAAACAGTTTGAATTCGAAGTTCCACAGGATCTTTACACTTCTCTTCATACAATTTTATAAGGAAATTAAAAATTTTACTTTACATCAGAGTTACATTTACATTAATATTTATACAACAGAAGCAAATTTACAACAATTTACATGAATTGAAATGTACAACACTTGAAACATTCTTTAAGCATCATGCATACTTTATTCTTGTCAATCTCTTTGTCTTACATAGAAACTGTGGGCTCGTCAGTTGCTTACAACCGACGAAATATTATACGCGGCTATCCTCCCTATCCCGAACAGTATAACGATTCTCAAATACTTAAAAAACCACAAGCTTGATCACAAACAGAACTACAAGGGACTATCCTATTGATGTCGTATTATACAGTGCACTTAGTCCTTAATGCAGTTATATATGTTACATGATACTAATGCGCACTTGTTGAGATTCTATGCATCCCATACTACATAGGTCTGAGGGCAAGCCCTTAACCGTTCTTCATCTTGTACGGTTCAATCCCTCGTCATGACTTAAACTAGTACTGTAACTATGATAAGTATCCTAGATATTCTATGAGTTACGAGCTCATGTCCAGACAGTCTGGAGGAGAATCCCACGTCATGTCACGATGCATCGTGAAGAACCTATGGATAATTCAGCCTCCGTTATGGGACATGACACCACCCGCAGTCACCAAATACCCCACGATGCGTCGTGACATGACGTGGGTATGTCTTCAGGAGTCCGTACCGCAGGCGACGCTTGTGAGGTGTTTGGTGACTGCGGGTGGTGTCATGTCTCATGACAGAGGCTGAATTTTCCATAGGTTCTTCACGATGCGTCGTGACATGACGTAGGATTCCCCTCTAGGCTGTCTAGTTGTAATATCCTAAAATTTTATTTTAATAAAAATATTATTTTTCACGTGTTGTGCACGTGCAGATTTCATGTGCATATTATTTATTTATTTTATATATAAAATTTTATTTTTAGTATGAACATTTATTTTCCTTTATTTTTCTAAAAGCCTATTTCTAAAGCCTAAACATTACTTTATTTGTTTGAACCCACTTTAATAAATTATTAATTTGGTTGTCTTGGTCCACGAGCCTAAGCTCACTAATTGTGAAACCCACAAATTTAATAAATCAATTAAATGGTCACACTTGTCATGTAGAGACAAATGGTGAACATTTTGATTAATTAAAATTGTACAAACTTCTAAATAGGGGTACTAGGCGGCACGTGCAATGCACGTAGTGTGCAATGCACACCTTGGTGGCTGGATTATGCTTGGAGAGATGGGGAGTGTGGGTGAGTGTGCATGGGTGGTTATAACAAATCCTCCAATCTATTCTAAAATTAGTATAAATACCCCCTTCATACTTGTATTCTACACTAGTAATCTATTGAAAGAAGAAACATTATATAGGAGATATATATATATTATTGTGTGAGTGTGAGTGTGTGTGTTCCTATTGGAGGCCGGACACCCCTTTTCAACTTGGAGCTCTCGGTTTGGTGGCAAAGAAGTAAGGAGAAGGATCGTTGCATCGCAATCGAGGAGGAGAAGGCACTCTCTCGCATTCTAGGAGGCTCTAGGGGATTTTCTTATTTGGCTTTTCTTCAAAAGGTGGATGTTTCTCATGACTTCTAAAGTAGAAATCATGCTAGGGATGAAATTGAATTGTTATTATAAGCTACTAGTTGAAATGAAATGCATGCTTGCCTAATTAGAAGAGAATTGATAATTAGCAAATGTGTGTTGTTTGATTACTAGATTTATTAACTATGAGTAAAAGTATATTTTCTCTTTAGAATGCATGTTGATTATGTTTAAATTGCAATTATGTGAAATTCACTAGTAAGAAATTGAGCCATGCTTATTGATTAAAAATGCTAAAGTAGAATAGTATGTTAAAGGTGAATTGATAGAAATGATTGTTAATAGATGTGATGAAATTTCCCATTGCTATACATATCATGTGAAAATTTTGAATAAATGCCCTTTTTGGCAAACAAATAATCGAATGCATCATGTGTAAATTAATTAATAAAATAGAAGTTTTTATAAAGCAAATGATCATTGTGAAATACGGGTTTACTGTAAATTTTTAAGTAGATTGTAATCTGGAAAGTTACGTTTCAAAAAGAGAAGAAAATATATTTTGAGAGTTGAAAAACCCTGCAGCACAGCCAACTGGCCATATGTAATAGTCGACTGTCCTGGTCATTTTGATTTCGAGTTTAAAAACATCGCAGAACAGCCGACTGATCACATTTAACAGTCGACTAGCCTGATCTTCTTATTTTTGAAATTTTACATTATTGCGGAACAGCCAACTAACCATATTCAATGGTCGACTGCCCCGAAATTGCAAGTAAATCTGTATTTTTTTGTGAGATAATTTTTATGACCTGTGGCCTAGTATAAATGAGAATTTGAGACTATTTTTACAAAGAGGAACTTATTTTGATTATTAACTTTCTTTTATTAAGGAAATCGAATGGATTGTTTAAGAAGTTTAAAGTTGAGATTTTTAGTAATGAGAAATTTGAAAGGTGTGAATTGTGAAACCAATTGAAAATGTGAACTGTGGAATTGGTATGGATTGGAATAGAATTATATGGGTTTATAAACTAGAGAATGTGACATGTTGCATTTTTTCTTGTTGTGCATGATATTTTTACTTGAGAAATTGGAACTAGTTGACAGGATGAGTTATGAAGAGTATCATGAATGTGAATACACGAATACTATGCTTTTGAAATATGAATTGTGATTAATCATGAAAATGTCTTATGAGTATGATATTGTAATTATGAGTTGAAATTGAGAATTAGGGTATAGCCAAGCCTTATACCGGCAAAGAAATGAATTGAAATGAAATTTAAAATGAAAAGACCAAGATTTGGGTCATGTTGAATAAATGGTTAAGACCGGTATAGTGGAAGTGCTACACTCTAAGAGATTGATTTTTATTCATGATTCAATTAAACTAAGGATTAGATACATAGTGAAGATGTGATGAAAGTAAGAGAAAAATATTGAGTATGAGGGCTATTAGATTGGCGGCGTGAGAGTATTCACAGGCTGTCTTCACGATTCATCGTGACATGACGTGGATACTACTCCAGAGTACCGTCCCGGTGGCGACGGTCGTGGGATATTTGGTAACTGTGGGTGGTGTCATGTCCCATGACGGAGGCTGAATTGTCCACAGGCTGTCTTCACGATGCATCGTGACATGACGTGGGTTTCCCTCCAGGCTGTCTAGACATGAGCTCGTAACTCATAGAACATCTAGGATACTTACCGTAGTTACAGTAGTAGATTAAGTCATGGCAAAGGATTGAATCCTGCAAGATGAAGAACGGTTAAGGGCTTGCCCTCGGACCTATATAGTATGGGGTGCATAGAATCCGAACAAGTGCGCATTAGTATCATATAACATAATAACTGCATTAAGGACTAAGTGCACAATCACAACACGACATCAATAGGATAGTCCATTTAGCTTTGTTTGTGAACAAGTTTGTGGTTTGTTAAGAAATGAGAATCGTTATATTGTTTCCAGCATTGAGAGGATGGCTGTATATAATATTTTGTTAGTTGAATGAACTGACGCGCCCACAGTTTTATATACAGGGTAAAGATGCTTGACAATTGAAGTATACATACTGTGCAAGACTATTTTAAATGTTGTTCATGTAATTTATTGTAAAATTGCTTCCGCTGTGATAATGTAAAAGTGTAATGTAACTCTGATAAAAGAAAAGTTTTTTTTATTTTTCTTGTAAAATTGTATGAAAGAAGTGTAAAGATTCTGTGGAACTCGAATTCTGTTGTATTTTGGAATTCGGGGTGTTACACTAGACATGAGCTCGTAACTCATAGAACATCTAGAATACTTATCGTAGTTACAGTAGTAGTTTAAGTCATGACGAGGGATTGAACCCTACCAGATGAAGAACAGTTAAGGGCTTGCCCTCCGACCTATGTAGTATGGGATGCATAGAATCTGAACAAGTGCGCATTAGTATCATGTAACATACATAACTGCATTAAGGACTAAGTGCACTGCACAATACGATATCAATAGGATAGTCCCTTGTAGTTCTGTTAGTGATCAAGCTTATGGTTTGTTTAAGTATTTGAAAATCGTTATACTGTTCCGCATAGAGAGGATAGCCGCGTATAATATTTCTTCGGTTGTAAGCAACTGACGAGCCCACAATTTCTATGCAGGACAAAGAGATTGACAAGAATAAAGTATGCATGCTGCTTAAAGAAAGTTTCAAGTGTTGTACATTTTAATTCATGTAAACTGTCGTAAATTTGCTTCCGCTGTATAAGTATTAATGTAAATGTAACTCTGATGTAAAGTAAAGTTTTTAATTTCCTTGTAAAATTGTATGAAGAGAAGTGTAAAGATCCTGTGAAACTTCGAATTCAGACTGTTTTGGAATTCGGGGTGTTACACTTCACACCTGCACTTAGGTTACCATTGTATTTGGACATGCTCATAGTGGTTATAGGATTAGAATAATCTCTATAAAACCTATATGATCATGTCCTTTTATAACTATTACAAGCATTTAAAAGTGAAGATGAAGTTAAAAAAAACTCTATGCAATGTTTCTAACAAACTATATGCATTCCGGGTAAGTTTAAGCTAATGTTCAAGAAGGCGATGGTTGAGCTTAAAGGTAGATATGCTGCTTCCTCATATAATATGTTTCCTAGTTCAGTTAATTTGCTGGACCTCTAAAACTATTTTATATAATCAAACCAGGTGTATCGTTCCGAAGACGTGCCGTAGGCACGTGTCAATGGGAAAACCTAGTGTGTGTGTGTGTGTGTCTATATATATATATACATATATATATAAATTCACAGGGGAAGGGTTCTTAGGGGGAAAAGAAAAAGGGAAATTAATTATTGAGGACGATGCTAATTAATTCAGTCACCTGCCTATTGCAACTAATTTTTGTGTAGGAGCAAATAGATATGTAAATTCTTTTAATTAAAACAATAAAGATCAAACATTCGCTGTTCGTCGGTGTTGACCACCAAAAACTGCACTTGACTCCGAGATCTGATCGTCGGGAATGGTTGATATCTCTCGCGTGAACCTGCAAAAAAGTCTGAAACTCCGACGCGCAAGTCAGTAACTCAAAGATTTAGTGGGTTATGAGAGCGAAATTTGCAATTACTGATTTCTAAGGAGGTCTTGAGGTATATATATAGTCGTCGAGGAGGGCTAATTTCAAAATATTCATTTATCTCTACTTCTCGCTGTTTGGATAAAGTCAGTTATCTTTACCATATGAAGAGATCGAGTCAGGACTCTTCTCTTGATGGAGAGATTGAGTTTTCAAACTCTCTCTCGTGCATGGAGGGATAGAATCGGTTACCCCCTAGAAATAGAGGGTTTAAACTGAGTTCAATGAACGTGGACTCCTGTCACGCCCCGCTTCCCAAAAAGAAGATACGGAATACGGATACGTGACTAAGTCCAACGAATAATTTTCATCATCCATAAACTGTCAGGATCTTTACAACAAGCACAAGTATAAATAAGAGAGATACAAGAGAAATATTCAACCACGGATGCATAACTGAATCAGTATAGTCAACAAGATTACTTGAAACAAGAAGCAAGAATACTAAATTTCAATTAATCATGTCTGGAACAAAAACACAAGTCTGGGACACAAAGCCCAATACAAATAATTCATGTAACCAAGTACAATTATTCAAGATAAGCAATAAGAAAAAAAATAGATAGCAAAAGCTCCAGCTAACTAGAATCTCAGATCACCTACTCCATCGGGCAGCTGATCACCATAATCTGCAATTTAACAAATTGTAGGAAAAAGGAAAGAGAAACAAAATGCCGGTCAATGCAAGTTACGGGCCGCTTGTAGTGCAGGCAACAAGTACATGGAAAGATAAACAAATATAGAGTAACAACGGAAGCAAACATAACATGAAATAGACATGGCAACAAAATAGAACAACTAGCATGGAAAGATCAACGAGTGCAAGGGGCTTGTAACAAGTGTCAAGTAAACAAGTATCATGTAAACGAGTAACAGGTAACAAATGTCAATCATCAAGTATCATGTACATGTAACAAGTAGCAAGTGTCAAGTGATCATGTTATTTTCAAGTCTTGTATTTAGTCCTAACTTGGTATCACTTCATGCGTCCCAGGTTTTTACCACATTGTTGCTACATTCAAACAATTTTGTTTTAGATTTTATAGTGGATCATAGAGGACAATGTACTCAGGGAAAAGCTCCAAGTATCAAGCTCCAAATACAAAATATCAAGCTCCAAATACCAAATATCAAGCTCCAAGTAACCGAATATCAAGCTCCAAATATCAAATATCAAATATCAAGCTCAAAATACCAAATATGAAGCTCCAAGTAACCAAGTATTACGTGTCAAGTGTGCAAGTGTTAAGTAATCACGTGTCAAGATCCAAATAATCATGTATCAAGCTCCAAATAACCAAGTAGGATCTATGAATCCTCTTCCGAGTACATGTTTCTGTATTTTCCACTATTAGATCTTTTCCTTTAACACCGGTTTAGTTTCTTGTTATTATTACTCAAGCAAGCATGGACATGCACAAACAAGTTAAGAAACATGGAGAGACAACAAGAGACAAGTAAAAGTTGAATAAAGAACACGAACGGATGATGAATGACTCAAAAATACTAAGACAACAAAAATTCTAGTTCTGGACAGTAAGACAGTACTGCACCAAATTTGGGATTTCTGTTGCCACAAATATGCAAACCTGGATCCTTCAAAAAATCTGGAAAATAGACTCCCGGCTGAATCCAGCAAATATATATAAGTCATATGGTATTTCACAAAAACAGGACTCAAAACAGAATTGAATCCCGAAAATATGTTCAGCCAGAAATCAGGAGCTTGTATTCATAAACAGGAAAACAGTATAAAAACTTACTAGTTAAATCCAAGAAAAATATAGGGTATTTCCTAGTATGTTAAGTATCAGAGTATAAAGTTTCATAATTTTCCAACATAGATAGTATACTCAATTAAAATCAAGAAGCAGCAAGATGCAGTTGTTTTGTAAATCTGAAATCCAAAACACATCAGTACTACAACAGCAATATCTTACAAAATATAAATCGAAATGCAGATCCGTAAAAATGGTAATAAAATAGATACAGTAGGATACAATTCATATTCACAAAGTTTTTATAAAAAGAAAATAGAATCAGGTTGAAATTAAGGTTCTTTCCCAAACAGCATGAAGATTCTGCAAGTATAATAGTTGTTTACAAGTATAGAATAGTTTCTAAAAGTCAACAATTAAATCCACAAAAATTAGGATTTATTCCCAATCAGGCCTAGTTGTACTCAGAAAAATATTGGATCAAAATATTATCAGCATCAGTATAAAAACAATTTACTTCCCAGAATTCACATAAAATCGAATCAGTAACTTTTCTACACCTATGTAGTAAAATAGCCATAACTTGCAACTCACAAATCGAAACTGAGATCTGTCAGAAATTCTGGAAAGTAGACAGAATTTTCTATAATTCATATTAACAAATAATTTTCATATACTGACCTTAATAGGGTCTAAAATACTGATCAAAATAGGGTAACAACAAAAAACAGAAATTCTCTTTATGCATAAAATCAACTAGTTTATATAAAACACATCCAAATTATAACAAAATGTGAAATAGGGTACACTAGATGTCCAAGAAAGATGGTATAGGATATTTAGCAAGTCTACAACAAATTACACTATGACTAACACATCAAGTATGCAAGATTCACACCTCATAATTCACGAACACATGCATGTATACAAGAATTGATTATCTCTAAGCCTAAATTCATGTCGTGTGTGTAATGAGACAACTACAGGCAGATCAAAACATATAAACAAGATACAACAGCGGTTTTGCATATGGATTGTCTCTAGAACAAACCTACACTACAAGCAGTATTTAGTACTTGTATTACACAACAAAAAGAATACAAGTTACTTGCCTTATAGACGACGGCGAAAACGATGAAGCAAGAGCAAGAATAACGAGAACGGTTCCCAGGCACGAAAATGATCAGCACAGATCTCGAAGATCAAGATGAAAGATCAGATGGCTCAGATTTCCCTGATGATGAAGATGATGATGATGATCAAGCAGATCCGGCGGTCGAGATCCAGGGATCAAGATCAGATGATGGTGGATATGATGATCATGATGATCAGGATGATCACGGGGATTGACGGACAAGATGGCTTGATCACAAAAACAGAGCAACAGTGAAGGGCAGCTAGGACGCTATGGGGTAGAGGTGCTCTGGGGTCTGCCGAAGGGACGCGTTGACGGCAGAATGGCAGCGCAACGACGGGCAGGCAACATGGGGAGGCTACCTGCTTTGAAAAGAGGAGAGGGGGTTGTCCCTGCTGTTGTACTGTCGATGGAGGAACACAGTGCGGGGAGAGCACTACGACTTCGGGTTGAAGTCGGCAGGGGGTAAGGGAGCGGCACGACAGAGAGTGCTGGTGTCTTCGGAAGTAGGGCAGCGACGAGGGGTCTGCTGTCTGCCGCTGAGGAGGTGTGCCAATAGGGGAGCACCAGGAGCAGAAGAGAGGTCGAGGGCTGACGTCGAGGGGGAGCCCGGGGTGGTGCTGCAGAGGGGGTGTCGGGGGTTGTCTACCACAGAGATGTCGCGACAAGGAAGAGCACCGGGGGGGAGCGGGTTTGCGCGGGATCGTCACTGGCTGAGCGCAACGCAAGAGGGTGGTCGGCAGACGAGAGGAAGGTGGTCGGGAGTTAGGGAGGAGGAGCAACAGAGAGAATACGCACAGGGGAGAGGTCAGGAGGATGAACAGGAGGGATCAGGAGATGGGTTAAGAGAAGACGGCTAAAGTAGGGTTTGGGAAAAACACAGTATATTGATTATATATATAGTCGAGATAGGGTTTTGGGGGGTGCGGTTTAGGATTGGGTAACGAGTAGAGGCTTAATGGGTACAAGATCCAATAGGGTTAGAATAGGATTAAAAAGATATTGGGTTTAGGTTATAGAAATCATATAAGAGATAGGAAAAATATATACATAAAAATAGGATTTTTAATATACAATCAAAAGGTAATAATAATAGAAATAATAATACTAATAGTAGTAAAAATAACAATAATAATAATAGCAGAAACAATAATAGTAATAACAACAAGAATTATAGGGTTTGTATTACAACATTAAAATCATTGGAAAAATAGCTACAACTAAAACTATTGATCATAAATACACTTTAATAGGAGATCCAAAAACAAATTTTAACAAAAATAATTTAAGAGCGAAAAAATAATTTACAAAAAAAATAAAAATCCAAAAATACACAGAAAATATGTATTTGCAAAAACAGTGGTTACAACTCCTTTACGCTAGTGTTGTTGCAGCAGTCCCTATTACAAGTTGGATTGGGTCAATGGGCCTAAAAATGGCCTAGCCCCTCTCGTCGGGTCTATTTCTACTGAAATTTACCATTTTACCCCCTGAAAGCTTTAAGATTCGTGCATAATTTGAATGTTCCCGATTTTATTCTATTTTTACACATTGCATAGGCCCCCCACTCCTAAAAATTGAGTTCTACAGTCTTTGAATAGTATTTTTCCCATTTATAATGGTTTAAAGAACTTGTTGGAGTCTTCGGGGATGTTTGAATCTTGGTCAGGGTGTAACGACATTATTCTGACTTTGTGAAGTATCCAGAACTATTCTAAGAATCTTTTTGACTTTTTGTGATTTTTCTGAATTTTTGGGATTTTTCTGGATTTCTCCCGTTTTAAATCATTTTTTCAAATTTTAATTAATTAATTTGAATTTTTAATTAATTTTCGGAATTTAAAATTAATTATTCTAAAATAATAATTATTTTTTCAATTTTTAAGATAATATTTCGAATTTTTAAAACAATTTTCCAAAATTAAAATTAATTTTTGAATTTTTTTAATTATTATTCTGAAATTTTTAAATAATAAAAAGAATGAAAGAATACCTAAGGTGATATGGATCTATGATCGGATCGTGCGCAATTCTTTAGGGGAATTGACGGAGCAGAATGTGCAAAGCTACCACCTCCTGGGTTCACAGATGGCCCCGGGGAGAGAGGGGCCCACGTGTCAGCGACTATGCGTTGACACGTGGGCCCCACTGCCACGTCACTCTCCTTTTTTTTCTTTTTTTCTTTTTTTCTTTTTTTTCCTTTTTCTTTTTGCACGTGTTTCGCACTTGCCATGATGGAGTGCGGATTTTGGAGTAATCCTGATCATCCATCGCATGTGGCGCGAATTTTGAGGCGATCGAAAGCGAAGAGTGGCTGAAGCAACTGCTATCCCCAATTTTGCTTCGAGCAATGGGGATGAGAGTGGGGCCCACCTGTCAATGACAGGGGGTCTAACAGTGGGCCCTCCTATTTGCGTCACTCTTCGTGACACGTGGCACCGCTTGCTGCGCTGTAGGGCCAGCATTGTGGCACCGCATGGTGCCCAACACAGCATGGGGCCATGCGGCCTGCCACGCGATGCATGGCACAGTCTGTAGTGTTGTGGGGCCTGTGTGCGCCACATGGCGCTTTCCTGTTGGCTCACAGAGGTGGGGCCCACATGAAAAGACATGGATATTTTGCAGTCACGTACTTTGCATGTGATTTTTCATATGCATAGTGCATGCCTTTTTTTTTCCATTATACCACATATTTTTAAGCGGTATCGCATATTTTGACACAGTAACACTTATTTTTACGCGCTTTGCACACGTTTTGGGATGTTTTACCTCCCATAAATTCACCACTCCTCCATTTTATCCTCCTCACTTCACTATTCACTTGTTCTCACTTTCAAGTGGCTATTTTCTTTTTAGGAGCTTGATTTGTGCAGTATTGTTCTCCGTTTCTCACTTCAACAATCAATTAACATTTAAAGTGGTAAATTTCTTCTTTAGCCATGGCTAGTGTACCACTGGTAGCTCCTCTTCCTCCAGTAGTGACGGATTAGCAGTGATTTTGGTCTCCCAATCTCGCAAGGGGAAGGAGGCAGTCGACTTCTCTGTTGTTGTGGAGGATATCGGCCAAAAAAGAGATAATAGGGGGTGTTCCTATTCCCGGTTTCACCCTTCTCTTGTTCCACTTCTAGTCTGTCAGTACCCGGAGGACGAATCAGACCTGATCCACTACTGGGCTACAGGCGAGGAGCCCAACAATTACCAGATCATCGAAGACGATCATGTGAGAACTATCCTTGTGGGGGAGGATATCTCGACAATTAAGCATTGTTTTAGGAATCCTCCTGAATATGAGTTACTCATTCCCAGTTAAGGTTTGCTCCTGAATATTGAGAAGTATTGTGTGTTCTCTTTCGATGCTTTCCATAGTGGGTTTCACTTATCGATGCACTCATTCATGACGACCGTGTTGAATTGGTATGGCCTTAGTCTGATTCAATTTGCACCTAACTTCTGGAGGCATCTCACGATCTTCATGATGAGATGCTAATAAGTCGGCGCCAAGCCGAGTCTATAGTTGTGGGGAAGGCATTTCAAGATCCATAAGTAACAGGCATGCGACAACTTGCACTACATCTCCCATCGCCCCAAAAAAGGGGTAATTAGTGTCCCGGACTCCATCAAGCATTGGAAGCACAAATATTTTATTATTCGGAGTCCCAAACCGTGAGGGTTCCCAACTAGATGGGAGAGTTCCATGCCGAAGAGGTTGACCATCGAACCGGAGTTGATGGAGGAGGAAAGGGTGAGTGATTCTCTTCTTGTGGACGGTGAGATGAAGTGGCAGGATGTGCCGGATAAGGTTCTTCGTTCAGGAGGATTGAGCCTGATGGACCTAGTATGGCTTTTTATTTCCCGCATTTTAGTACTTGTACTTTCGTTTCAGCACTTTCCTACTTTCCATGTTTTGATTTCCTGCCCTCACATCTTCTTTGTTTCTTTTTTCTTTTGTGTGCAAGAAGCATGGATTTCAGTGGCCTCCTTGCGAACCGAGTCTCTTTGCACACCAGAGGCTCAGAGGACAGG
The DNA here is from genome assembly GCA_017893485.1 of Hemerocallis citrina. Classification (NCBI taxonomy): domain Eukaryota; kingdom Viridiplantae; phylum Streptophyta; class Magnoliopsida; order Asparagales; family Asphodelaceae; genus Hemerocallis; species Hemerocallis citrina. Next base: position 664,011 of record JACEHZ010000665.1, on the reverse strand, counting down.
AAGATGAAGGGGGTAGCGATTCGCCTTCGAATTCCGAAGTCTACTTAGGGTTCTTTCGCTTCCGCCCCAACTGGAGTGGAGCGGCCGTTGACAGACGCATCTACAAGCCCTGCTGAAGGGGGTTCAGGCATAGACGTCTACTTGGCCCTCCAACATATGTAGCGTAACCGCATAGTAGAAGCCATCTTTACTTTCGAGGAAAATAAGGTGTATACCCCGGAATGCGGGTTGAAATGGTGCAATGCAATCTTGTAGGACTCGGTGAAGTGCCTTGATGTAGTGCAAAATCTTTCCCTTCCTCGGGACCAGAAGGTTCTAGAGAAGGAAACGATCGATGGCTCCGTCATGGAGCTTTCTCGATCTGCGATTTAGGTGAGTTGCTTGACTTTTAGTTTTTAAGTTCTGTTTTAAATAACCCCTTTGAATTTGAAGCTTTTCTGAGTCATTTGCTTCTCTTTGCAGGTTCCTTATCTGACCGGGAATTTGATTAAGCTAATACAGGCCAAGGAGAATGAGTGAAAGAATGAGGCCGCTAGGGCAGAGAGGGACAAGAAGAAATTCATTAAGGAATTGGAGGTGATGAGGGGCAAGGAGATGGTTCTCCTGCCCAACTTCGAGATAGAGCAGAGGAAGTGGAAGGAAGAGGCTACAAGGGATCTGATGGCAGAGTGGCAATTGCGGTGTCTGAGGCTAAGGCGAAGGTGCTGGTTCATCTTAATGATGTGATAGATCACTCCTACACCAAGGCCTTTAGGGATGTGACGGAGCGAGTTCCCCAATTTGTGTTGGTGTATGCCCTAGAGGCTAACCTCATATGAACCTTGCGAGTTTACATTGTATCATTAAATTTATTTAATATAAGAGACATTTTGTTTATTGTGATTAAATCAACATAATAAGTTTCTTAGAATAGTAGGTTCAATACCACGAAACATCAAGTGCATGACCTGATTGTGAGATCCTATTGGTTGAAATCAGAACACTATTCTTAAATGTCCCTACTCAAGAATTATTGTAAACTAGAACAATAATACATAGAGACTGGTATGTGGGTAGACTAATGACCATATCGCACTGGTCATGGATATGAGATATCAAGTCTTCATATGGGTACATATTAGAGTAATAATGTACTCGACTGACCCACCATGAGAACGTTGTATGGATCGCTGCGTGAGTGTCATGAGCGATTCTCACAGTGAGCATGGTATACATAGTCCTTTAATTTGAAGTCACTACGGATAAGTAATATGTTGTAATACGATCAAACGTTGCCTGTAATAAGGTGATTGTAAGGTCAGCTGTTGGACATACTATGAATCATACGGAGGAATGTGAGTGACTTAGATAGGATTTGTCTCTATTACATAACATGAGCGATATTTTCGGGCCCCATGATTGAGTGAGACTGCAAAAGCATGATCATTCTCAATTGAGTCAATATGAGATATTAATCTCATTTTTTAATAAGTCTACTCGGACATCAAGAAACCAAAGATTGAACTATACAAGGATGAAACGCTCCATGTCTGGTGGTCAATTAAGATATCTGGACAAAAACACTAGACTACATGGTTACATTGGTCACGAACAGGTTATGTCAAATCATTGGCATTCTCGTTACTTGAGTAGCAGTGATGTATTGCTAGATACCGCTCAATGTTTATAACACTAAAATAGGATTTTATTATTACTGTCAATGTAATGGGAACCTACAGAATCACACATTTAGAATGGATCGAAATTAGGATTTAAATTCATAAGATGAATTTAATTGGGAATCCAGGTAAGACTTGGACTCCTAACATTGGTTAGACAATTAATTAGATTAAATGGGTCAACCAAAATTAGAAGGTCCAGACATGGATCTAACCTAAGTTAAATTGTGAGCCTGGAAGCCTCACTACTCTCTTAGGGTGGATTTCCTGCTATATATATGATATTTATCTGTGGGCAAAAAGAAAAGAAAAGAAAAGAAAAGAAAAAACAAACCTAACCGTCATAGAAAGTGAGAGAAAGAGAGAGGAAGAGTATCATTCCCCTCACGCTGCTAGCACCGCAGCGTGTCAGAAAGCCCGATTTCGTTGTTTGATTGTGTGGATACCATAGAGGCACTGCAACATTGCAATGCGAGTGATTGGCAGATTGTGGAGACAGTCGTTCTATTATTGGGTGAAAACTCCTAACACGTTTTATTGTTTTCGCATTGACCCATGGCTGGGTTTCAGATTTTTTTTAAATTTATTTCCACTACCTATATACTCTATGATAGACTTCGAAGCCAGTGGTAGAGGAAGTCGACGAAGATGGGACTCAAGATGGCTCACCAGGTGGAGAGGAGGGGAACATAGCGACTGGGGTTCTTACACTTTTGCTTCGTGTGACGATGAGGAGTCGTGATCTTACAGTCATAGAGATTTTCCCTTTGCATTTACTTTTGACACATTTTGTAGTAGCCTAATAATGGACTGACCACCGCTTGTTCTCTCTTCGTATTTGAATGCATGACTTATGAAAATTTGGGAACTTTTTTGTTTAAATGTTATACTTGTCTTTCCTCTTGTGTTGAATGTTGAACTTTGTATGTCTTCCTTCGTGTTGTTTGTGGCTACTTGGAGCGAGCTTACAGAGATAGTCTTAGGGAAGGGTTGCCTTCTAAGCAAGCTTGTCAACGATTTGACAGGTTTTATGGTGGATTCGAATGGTTGCTTTGAACTCCAAACCCGCATGTTTGCATGCTTCCGGCATTGCTGCTGCATCATGCATATTCCTGGAGCTGTAGAGCTTTGATTGGGGCCTATGACCTATCATTTCGACAAAGACTCGAAGTCCTACAAGTTCTATTTAGAAATAGATTGAGGATTTGTAACACCTATTTCTGATATTTTTTTTGAATTTTTTTATTGGTAATTCTTCTTTCTTAAATTATAGTATTCGTATTTATTTAATAATAAATCTTGCTATCCCTTGGACCTATTTGTTCTTCTTTGATCTTCTGTATCCTTTTGGCTTGAACCCCGAAATTTTGGTACACTGCAAATTTTATTTTATTGTATATTAGGTTGATTTAATCCATTATCTTCATATCCTTATTATTATTATCATTTATTTTCTTATTAGATCCTAAACCCATACCCAATAACCCATTAACTCGTAACTCAAACCCAACATTTTAACTAACTATAAATATCAATTAACCCTAATTATCCCCATCTTAATCTTAATCTATCTCCTTCCCGCCGCTCTACCTCTCTTCTTCCCTTATTTTCGAAACCCATCCCCGCAGCACCCAACCTCCCGTCCCCGTCGCTCCGAAGATTGCAGCACCGCCCTTTTCTCCATCCCGTCCTCCATCCTCGACACCAGCACTCCCGCTCGTCGATCCATCAGCCACCTGCCTGTGCTGTCTCTGCCACCGATGGCACCCACCTCGTGCAGCCAATGTATCGACGCCCTATTCTGAGCCCCACCGCAGCAACCACCCGTACCCTCTTCGTCACCACCACCATCGCCTTCGACCTCCGCTATAGCACCCCATCGTCTTCCATGTCGACTGTCGCCGTCGAATGCCCTTCCCTCCACTCGACAACCTGGTCGCTGCTTTTTTGTGTTGTTGTCAATCTTGCTATGTCGTTGCCATTGTTGTTCATGTTGTTGCTGTGTTGCTATTATGTGGTTCGCATGTGTTGCCGCTATTCTGTTATTTGCACGTGTATTATTGCCATCGGGATTCTCATCCCGTTATTTTTTTCGTGTTCAGAGTTGATATCTTTACGGCAAGTTTTCGTTGAACTAGTTTTATTATTCTTGTTCAAGCATTTCTTTTGATCTCCACAAGTAGTTCCTCTTCCATTTATCATATTTTATTTGTTTGATACCTTTAAAAGAGACTATTACGTATTCATCGGCGAAGCCAAGTAGTAGTCTTCTTATCGTGCCATTTCCCTTAATTCAAACCCAGGCATGTTATACGTAGTCACATGCATACACGACATGAATACTTAAACAGAAACATATATATAGACATTCATGAATGAATGCTTTCCATTTGAATGTGATGATCATGCTATGTTAATAAGAATTTGTCTCTCAACAGTAAAAGTCCACCCAAATGTGGAGTATAATTTTCTGTTAATTATATTCCATGAAGTTATCTACATGTGTATTTATTTTTTCGTCTTTTAATAATAACCTGCTTGCTGGCCTGCTGTTTGCTCCATGTTGCTTTGAGTTTTTGACCTAGTTTCTTTCATAATTTAATATAACTTTGTAAACATCATCTGTGGTTTTTTGAATCTATTTTCCAGAACCTTTTACAGAAGTAGATTCCAATTTACGAACTAAAAGATATCAGATTTTTAGTATTGCTATATATTCAATTTCCAGATTTCTGTCTACAGCAATACTGATGTGATTTTTTCTATTAAAATAAAATGTTAACAGTAGAAGTTGAACTTGAAATTTTATACTACATGTCTAGGAGTCATATTATTATTTTCATAAGATTATTCTATAATTTTTGCAGACCTTTTATAAATGTGAAAAGTTGACTCTAGGTTACTGTTAGAACACTAGTTCAGTAGAGAACCCGATTTTTTACCTAACTAAAGAAAATATCAATTAGAACTCATTAAATAAGAATTGTATCCCTGTGTGTCTGGAATCTAGATCATCTTACGGTTTTGCAATCCGACCTATAGATTGAAAGATATCCATATTTTCATACAGTGGCGTTTGTATACCATAATGCAGTTTGAAAATGCATCACCGTGTCTAATTAATTAGAACAATAGATTAATTTTAAGTAATAAAATTTGAGATAAATTGTTTTGTTACTAAACATTCTTAGGAATTAAAATATGATTTTTATGAGATTTTCAAAGAATATTACTGTCTATTTTTATACACAAGTATTTTAACTCTTACATGCTGGATGAATATGTAAGCAGTAAAGACTGAACTTATAGGCCTAGTTTATGTATTTGTTATATGTCGTGTAAATATGCGTTGGTACCGGCAGAGAGTCTAATTTCCACAAAATTTTACGGAACCTGATTTGATTCCCTGTAGCAACGAAAAATTTGAATTTTGTACAGAAATGTCTTGCTATCCCGAATGTGTGCTTTGTGTTTTGCTCATATATCCATGTTTGATTTTGCATCTAGGGAATAGAATTAGTTATATAATGCATTTCATAGCCTTTCCATCTCTTTGACATCATTTCAAAACTTCCTTACCCATTACATGTCCACATTTGAGTGTAATAAAATATTACCAAGTCGGGGTAAATAAGGTTCGACTTGGTAGTGAACAATCGGAGACTGTACTCGGTAGGGCCCCTTATTCTATATTGATTATGGACGTGAATGGTGGGTTATTGATTGTGAAATATTGATTGTTAATTATTGATTAGTGTGCTGAGTACATGATCTGTTGAGTTCACCCATAGTCTAAATGATCACTGTTTGTATGCACCGTACCTGTAGTATGGGATGCAGTATTACGTGCATTAGCTAGGATAATGAAATATTAATTAACCTAGGATTGACACTTGCATTCTTGATCATGATTATCTCTATTAATCTTGCATCATTGATTACAATCGCTGTTTATTGCATCATAAATACTAGACTTTGATTTTATCATCAACTCTTATAATTGTCATTGATCTTTGATTTTGTTACAGCCTATAATTTTTTGATATACCATATTTTCTTGCTTCTTTTCTTCTGCTACTTACTGTCCGTAACTTGCTCCAATGGACGATTTTTCCGACCTCTAGTTGATGAGTTTACAGGTACCAGAGGAAATTTGACTCAAGGACTTGGTGAGAAAACTTTCTGAAGATGGAGCGGTACTATTAGACTGCCTTAGTTATTTCATGCTATTTGTTTACTTTATTTACGTTTCATCATACTTGGTATTCCGGGCTTGTGTGTGCTGAAGTTTAATTTTTCCCAGATGTTTGATATTTTTTCATAAATTTGTTTCATGATTATTTTGGAGTTTATTCTTTGTTTATGTGGTTATTCATTCTTGCGTGGTTGTGTTCTCTTGTATATTATTGATTTAGTTTGTTACAACTATGGATGATGTTCTTATAATTCGCTCGGCCTTTGTTACCTGCTCGTGTTCCCGTATCTTGGGAAGCGGGGCGTGACAGGTTTTTAGTGGTATCAGAGCCCAGGTTTGGCTCTAGCCAGGTTAACTCAATAATATGCGCACTACGTTGATCACATGAACATGTAATAACCAACGTATATTTGTGTACTCACAAACTTGATGGTTTGGAAGACTATGACTCGTGGCGGTTCTTCTACTCGACCCAGGGATAAGCATCTGTCACGCCCCGCTTCCTAAAAATACGGAATACGAGCACGTAACAAAAGCCCAGCGAATGATTTTCATCATCCATAAGCTGTTCAAGAATCTTTACAACATATCAAAATATAATCAGAGTCAGAAGTCAGAAAAGTCAACCACATGCACATATGAACCAAAAACCAACAAGAATACTTGAAATAAAATATATTAATCTCAAATAGTCATAATCTGAATAACACAAATAATTCTGAGTCACATTGCCCAAATACAAGAATAAATCCAAGTACAAGATTTATTATAGTTCAAAATAAGCAACAAGAATAATAATATCAAAATTCCAGTATCTAGTACATCATGTCACCAATACCGTCTGGAACCTGTTCTCCAAAATCTGCAATTCAACGAATGCAAGAAAGATAGAAAGAGAAAACACAAGTACCCGTCAATTGCAAGTTACGGGCCACTTATAATGTAGGATACAAGCACATGAGGAAACTAATTAGCAACATGGTATAAGCATGATTTCAAAATAAACAACTAGCATGATAAAGTAAACAAGTGTAAATAGCATGAATCAAGTGTCAAGTAATCAAGTATCATGTAAGCATGCATCAAGTGTCAAGTATCATGTAATCATGTATCAGGTGTCAGGTATCAAGTCTCATGTATCAAGTCTCATGTATCATGTAGTCAAGTGTCAAGCAAGCATGTATCATGTTCAAGTATCATGTTCAAGTCTTTTAGTGATTACTATCTAGGTAGCACTTCATGCATCCCAGCTTTTACTACATGGTTGTTACAACAAACAGTTTCGCTTTAGATTTCATAGTGGACCATAGAGGGCAGTGTACTCAGGGACAAGTCAAGTAACAAGTATCAAGCACGAGTCACGTAATCGTGAACAAGTGGCAGTAAGTATCGAACACGAGTCATGTAGTCATGATCACGTGGCAACAAGTAGTATCAAGCATGAATCGTCACGAATCATGGTAACAAATAATATCAGGCATGAATCATGTAATCATAAAACATGGCAACAATTAATATCAAACATTAATCATGTAGTCATAAAATATGGCAACAAGTAATGGGAAATACGGGCCCCCTTCCGAGTACATGTTTCTGAATTATCCACTATTAGATCTTTCCCTTAAACCCCGGCTTGGTTATTTATTATTACTGTCAAACAAGCATGTAGGTGTACAAAATATATCAAGAATAATATGGCATGATCATGTGGCAAGTTCAAGTTGTAAGATAAACATGTACGAGTGCACGATATCACATAAAAGAATAAACTAACCAAATCTCAAGTCCAGGACAGTAAGACCATACTGTAGTAAAATAGTGGTTACCGCTACTACAAATATCCAAATCTTGATCCGTCGAAGGATCTAGAAAATAGACTCCCACACAAATCCAGCAAGTATAAATAATCCATATAGTGATTCACAACATCTTAACTCAAAATAGGTTTGAATCCAGAAAATATGTTCAGTCAGAAATTAGTATAACGAATTCTCAGTCAGGAAAACCGCATCAAAACCTCTCAAATAAATTCATGAAAAATCTGGGGTATTCCCCTATATGTCTAGAATCAAAATATAATGTTTCATAATATTCCAGTAAAATTAGTTTAGTCATCAAAAATAAGAAAACATCAAGAAATGATACTTTGGAAAATCTGGAATTCCCAACACTGTTGTACGAAAACTGAATTATTTTGCAACCAGTGAAACAAAATCCAAAATCCACCAAAGGGAGATGAAAATAGATAAAACTAACTAACTTTCATACAGTACAAGGAAACATAGTGAAAATAAGGTTCTTTATAGAACAGCGAGCAAAATACAGCAAGTATAGATTTCATAAACGAGCATGAAACATCACATAAAACTCATCAATAAAATTCACCAAAATTCTGGGTAATCCCTAACTAGGTAAAGAAAAATTGACCAAAGTTTTGGATCAAAATAATATATGTAGCATAGTTCTTTAAAACGATTTGTCATTAAAATTACCGAAAAACAGAATCTGGAAAATATCGACACCTCTGTAGTAAAACAATCATAACACAGTCATACAAAAACAAAATCAAGAAAGGTCAGAAGGGTTTGAAAATAGACGAAATTATCTAAAACTCATGTTTTATACCAAAATTAAGATACTGACTTCAAGATAGTCGAAAACAGCAAACAAAACAGAACGATGACAAAATACAGATTTTCCCTTAAAAATAAAATTAACATAGATTCAAGAAAATTGATCCAAAAACATTCAAACATGAAATCGAGACTACCAAGTGTGTAAACATCATGATTTAGGGTATCTAACATGTCCATGCCAAGAATTTCACACGGGTCTCAACCAAAACACGAATTCACACAAAAATCTCACATACATGGTCAAATTCAAGAACGGGCGAATCCAAGGTTAATTCAAGTCAAGATTGTGTCGTGAGTCATCAGTGGTCAAATTTTCACAATAGAGACAAAACCCATCAAGCAAAACACAAACAAGAGTCGTCTCTAGACCCAACTACACTATAGGTGAACTTTTTGACTTGTATCAAACAAATGAATTGGAGTACAAGTTACTTGTCTTTACCGAAGATGAAGAACGAAGAAAATCAAGAGTAACGGGAATGGATTCCCGACAACGAGCAAAACCTACGAACGAAAATCCACGAACAAATGAATCCAAGCAAACTTGAGCGAAAATCTCTACACGAACAATTCCACCAAAAGAGAGATGATCCAAGACGGATGATAACAATAGTGGCTTGCGGCCACAAGAGAACACCAAGAGAGAGAGACTAGGGTTTTGTGAGAGAGGGATCAGAGATATATATAAGGGGATTAGGATTAATGGGTAATTGGGTTGTGGGTAGATTAGGAGTAGTAATAGGATTGATTAATGGGTATTGATATGGATTAATGGCATAGGATTTAAAATAAGATTGGGTTTAATTTATCTTTGGTAAATCTATTAGGGATCAACAATAGGATTGGGAATAGGATTAAGGTTTTAAAATAGGATTTAAATAAAAGATCAAATCGAATAGATATAATAATAAATAAAAGTAGGATTATATATCAAAATATATATTGATTCTACAAGACAGAAATTATTTAAAATACTAAAAATACAAATAACAATAGAAATAAATTTTTAAATCCACAATCAAGAGTAAAAGATAAAATAACATGAATAACAAAAATAACAATAATCATAATGAGCATTAACAAAAATAATAGTAATAGTACAAAAGTCAACACATAAATATAATAAACATAATAATCCAAAGCATATTAAAAATATTTGTATTATAAAAAAAATATCATTGGGAACTAGTTATAAATAAACTATTGATTAAAAATAGGTTTTAACAGAAGATCTAATAATACATTTTAATAAAGAATTTGAAAGCAGAAAAATTAATGTACAAAAATTTTAAATATAGAAAAATACACAAAAAATACGGGTTTGGGAAAACAGGGGTTACAGCATCCGAACAACGCTGCTATCCTTCAGATAATGCAGCAGATGATGGACCTTCAACAAGAGCACAATGAATTGATACGGGCTACATTGGAGGTGACCAACCGAACCACTACTAAACCTGCACCAGGGCTACTACCACCAAGGCTCGGTATTATGGCGGAATCATGAGGTTGCACCCGGACAAGTTCTCGGGTTCCGAGACGCCATTGGAAGCCGAGTAATGGCTGATCAGGACAGAGCAATTATTGATCGCAGCTCGGATTTCTGATGTGGATCGGGTGGATGTGGTAAGCATCTAGTTTGTGTGGGACCTTGTCCATATCTGGTGGCGGGCTGAAACTGAAAGGCTTGAGAGACCCATCACTTGGGCCACTTTCACAGAGAGCTTCATAGCAAAAAATTTCCTCAGTGTCACCAAGGACGAGATGGAGTGCCAATTTGTCTCCTTAACTCAGGGGAACCAATCTGTGGATGAGTACGCTGCTAAATTTACTCAGCTCAGCCATTTTGCAGCTGCTATGGTGGCCAATGATAAGGATAGGGCTCGTAGGTTCTTGGTGGGTGATGAATCCAATAATATCCACATTCAGGAGCAATAATCTGAATACAATTAGACATTTAAATTCTCTATATGTGGTAATTTACTCTTCTTTTCTCTTTTCCATAGGAAACAGCCTGAAAGCAACTAAACGAAGCAAAATTCAAGATTTACTCCATACTATGAGGATGATACACAGCAAGCTGCAGAACACAAGTCGACTGGTTCTTCAAATTAGTCGACTCGACAGAGGAGGTTGAATTCCGAAGTTGCGCAGTACAGTCGGCTCACTCCAAAAGACAGTCGACTTGACTGACTAATTTGAATCTCCAGAATTCACGACACAGTCGACTGATTCCAAAACCAGTCGACTGGTATTCAGCGGAGTTAAAAGATAAAGATAGTTGAAGATCCATCCTCATCCAAATCCAAATCAAAATTAAGTTATCCAAACCCAGGTCATCTGCAAATAATAACTCTCCAACAATCAAAGTTAAAGAACCGGGGATTGGCAAGTAAGAAGATCAACTCAGTCCTATGCGTGAAGAGATAAGAATCAGGAACTTGAGATCTGCAGATGTGGACAAAAGATACTATAAAAAGGCTGGAATACACAGAAGACATCATCTCTGGAAAATATATCTCTAAATCACGGGACATCAACCAATCTGATAGTGACAATCAGATCAAGAGATAAAGAAGAGAAGGAATCAACAAAGGAAGATCAAGTACAATCAAACAAAGGAGGAGATCGAGTGCACTGAAAGGGAGAACAAGTCGACTTAGAAGCAGTTCAAGTCGACTTCAAGGCTGAATATCATAATAATCAGTGTTACTTCTTCTTCTCTCTAGTTTTTGTTTTAATTGTTAGAGTCATGAATTCTATATTTTTAATCAATAAAAGTTGTATTATGTGCAACTAATTTCATTGTTGGGCTAATTGAAACCGTAGTCATGTAATGTTTATAATCTTCTAATAACACTACTTTATTCACTTATTGATTAAACCTGGTTGTATTGATCAAAATTTATAATATGAAGCAACAATTGATAGGAAGTTCTTAGGAGCAGTCGACTGAGAGTGACAGCAAGTCGACTGATCTGAAGAACCTGATATTATCAAGTTTGTGGATTATAAAACTGACTCTGTTATATGAGTATAGAGATGACCCATATCCTATGCTCATAACTTGTAACACAGGAATCATTTAGGTTCTTGGTTTAATCAACTTAGAGGATCTAGATCTGATACCAATTTCTAGAACTTTGAGTGTTTGCTCATTTCCATTGTTCCTATGCTTTCTTCATGTGCAACTTAGTAGATACCATGCTAATACTTAAGGAAAGAAACGAATTAGAGTAGATACCATGCCTAATTCTTGGCTTAGGGAAATCTTAACTTTAAGGAGTAGATACCATGCCCTTAAAGGAACAAACATGAGTGATTGAAGTAGTAGGTGAAACAACATTCTTGACTATAGGTGGAAATCAAGCCCAACTACTTTAATAGATATTTGTGATTCAAATTGAGAACTACTTGATCTAGTTTTAAATCTTTTCTTTTTCGTTTCAAAATATACTTTAGAACAAAACTTTATGATTTGCATTTTCTTTTTGATTATTGATTAGTGAGTTAATTTCTACAATCTCTGTGGGATCGACCCTTGCTTTTCACTACGCTTCTATAAACGATTCGTACACTTGCGAGGTTTTAATTTGTGTCTAGTTTATCTATTTTATTTAGGTAGCTGAAATCTACAACAGTGGGCTTGCATTTCAACATTCAAGGCCATTTGGTTGCTCACTGACACAACACCTATGCCGATGATCTTGATGCAGCCATGATACAGGAGCAGGCTCATAAGAGGATGAGTGCTACTCAACGGAAGTGCAGTACCCTACCCTCGCCCAGCATACTGGAGGACCTATTTGGAAGCCAGTTCCGACCACTCCCATGAGAGCGCTGCCATTTTGTTGATGCCCTGAGGCCAGTTCAGACTTGTGACTACTTCCATAAATTCGAGCATCTGCAGAAGGACTGCAGGCTAACCAACCATCTGTGTCTTGCATGTGGAGGCAGTGATCATGTGGTCTGAGACTGCCCCAGGAACAGGCTCTCCTGCACCCACTGGAGGACCAGCTCAACAAGGAGCGTTAGCTCGAGGCCCAGGTAGACCGCCTCTTCCACAGCAAAGGCAAGCTTTTGATCAGAGAAAGATGGACCCAAGGGGAGGTCAAATTTGAGGTTGCAGTCAGGCCTATAACCTGACTGCAGTTGAAGCTGAGACGGCAGTTGGTGTCGTTGCAGATATATCTCTATAGTTGTATTATTTGATTTCTGTTTCTGCTCTATTTATTTATTTCTATTCAATTATTCTTGCTTTTGGCCTGCATTCACTTTCATTCTTATTTCTTGATCATCTTTTAGGTGTCATCTTAGTTTTCTCTCTTCCTGCCCATCTTCTTTTTTATTTAGGTGCTACCCACTCCTTTGTTTCATCCTGCTTCATGGATCGACATCGTCTAGCTTGCGACGTCATGCCTGCTACTTGGAATATCACCATACGTGGAGGCATCATCATCTGTTCTAAGGTGTGCAAGAAGAGCCCTTTATTGATTAGAGGCGTGGAGTTCAAGGCTGATCTGATTGTCATCCCCAACTCTGGCTTTGATGTGATCCTTAGGATGGATTGCTTGGGAGTTACCCATGCTGTGATTGATTGTCGTGCGAAGAAGGTAATATTCAGGCCCCCAGGTCACCAGGAGTATGGGTTTCATGCAGGTGAGACACCGTCTGGGCATGTCGAGAACTCGATGAACCAGAGAGCTCGTGCACTTGAGTCGTTGTGCACTGATGGTGAAGTTGCAGCCATGGTTGTTCAGGATTTCCTCGATGTCATTCCAGAAGAATTTCTTAGATTGCCACCAGACCGAGATGTGAAATTCGGTATCGAAGTTCAACCAGGAATGGCACCAATCTCGAAAAGTCCGTACCAGATGGCACCAGTTGAGTTGGCAGAATAGAAGGTGCAAGTTCAGGAGTTGTTGGATAAGGGTTTTATCAGGCCAAGTGTTTCTCCTTGGGGTGCCCTAGTATTATTCGTCAAGAAGAAGGATGGTAGTCGCAGGCTCTACATTGACTACCGAGAGCTGAATAATGTCACTGTGAAGAATAGTTACCCTCTGCTGAGGAACGATGATCTGTTCGATCAGCTGGAAGGTGCTTTAGTTTTCTCGAAGTTGGATCTTCGTTCTGACTATCATCAAGTTAAGGTGAAGAATGAAGATATTCAAAAAACTGCGTTCCGCACGAGATATGGACATTACGAGTTATTAGTAATGCCATTTGGAGTTACGAATGCACTAGCCATGTTCATGAGTTTGATGAGCAAGGTGTTCTCTCCGTTCTTGGACAAGTTTGTGGTGGTGTTCATCGATGATATTTAGTTGTATTCACGGAGCAGAGAAGATCATGCAGAGCATTTGAAGGTTGTCTTACAGACTTTGAAAGAGAATGAGCTCTATGGGAAGCTCAGTAAGTGTGAGTTTTGGCTTGATCGTGTTGCATTTCTGGGCCATATTATCTCTGGTGATGGTGTATCGTTGATCCGTCGAAGATTTCGACAGTCAAGGATTGGCCAGTACCGAAGTCAGCATCAGAAGTGCAGAGTTTCCTCGAATTGGCGGGATATTATCGGAAGTTTGTTCAAGACTTCTCGAAGATTGCGGGATTCCTAACCAATTTAATGAGGAAGGAGTAGAATTTTGTTTGGGATGGAGCCTGTGAGGAAGCCTTCATGGAGTTGAAGAACCGGTTGACGTCTGCCCCTGTGCTGACTATCCTAAATAGTTCTGGAGGCCTTATGATTCATTGTGATGCTTTGGGCAGATGTTTGGGAGCATTGCTGATGTAGTGAGGAAGGGTTGTCGCTTATGCTTCTAGGTAGTTGAGGCCACATGAGAAGAACTATCCCACGCATGATCTTGAACTTGCAACCGTAATTTTCGTCGTGAAGTTATGGATGCATTATCTGCTTGGGGATAGGGTTAAGATTTTCACTAATTACAAGAGTCTCAATTATGTGCTCACTCAGAGGGAATTGAATATGAGGCAGAGGAGATGGCTGGAATTAATGGCGGACTACGACATCAACTTGCAGTATCACCCTGGTGAAGTGAACCTAGTGCCCGATGCTTTGAGCAAGCAACCTGCTGCTATGTTCCCCACCCAGCAAAAGGAAGTGTTGAAGGACATGAGGAGGATGGAACTAGATGTGATTCTTCCTGGTTCAACACAATAGTGTATGGTGTTGCAGTTGCAGTCTTCACTGATAAAGCAGGTCAAAGAGGCCCAGGCTATTGATCAGCAGTTGCAGAAATTTTGAAGTGAAGTGGAGCGGGCTTGAGAACTGACTTGGTCATTCATTCAGACGGGTCACTTCGTTTTGGAGGTAGGTTATGTGTACCTAGGGGTGACGTCAGGCAGAAGCTCCTTTCAGAAGCTCATCGCTCGCCCTACTCTATTCATCCTGGAGGCACAAAGATGTATAAGGATCTGAAGCAACATTTTTGGTGGCATAGTATGAAGAGAGCCATAGTGAGATTTGTTTCTTAGTGTTTGATCTGTCAGCAAGTGAAGGCTGAGCATCAGAGGACCGCTGACTTCTTTAACCTCTTCCGATCCCGGAATGGAAAATGAGATAACATCACTATGGATTTTGTGACGGCATTGCCAAGGAGTCCCAAATGTCACAATGCTATTTGGACTTAAGAGTTCTCATTTCATCCCTTTCCGAGTGGGTCAGCCCACCGAGAGCCTGGCAGAGAAGTACATACATGAATTTCTGAGACTGCATGAAGTTCCTGTCAGCATCATACCGGATAGAGATATGAGATTCAGATCTCAGTTTTGGGAGTTTTCAGAGGAGCTTGGGTACTAAGTTGAGCTACAGCACTGCATTTCACCCATAGACAGGCGGGCAATCCGAGAGAATGATTCAGTCATTGGACGACATTTTGAGGACTTGTGTTCTTCAGCTTGGAGGTTCTTGGGCGGATCATCTACACTTGGTTGAGTTCTCATACAACTACAGCTACCAGGTGAGTCTCAAGGCAGCTCCATACGAGGTGCTTTATGATCGGAAGTGTAGATTGCCAGTCTGTTGGGATGATATCGGTGAGAGAAGCTTTTGGGGCCTGAGTTGTTCACAAAGACTGTTGATGCAGTGGCTCAGATCAGGAAGCACTTGCAAGCAGCTCAGGACAGGCAGAAGAAGTGGGCTGAATGTCGTCGAAGGCCTTTAGAGATTGTGGCAGGCAATCGTGTGTTCCTCAAGGTATCGCCATGGAGAGGTGTTATCCGATTTTTAGGAGGGGCAAGATGAGTCCCCGGTACATCGGTCCATTCGATATTGTGGAACGAGTTGGCAAGGTAGCCTTCAGGCTCGCGTTGCCATCGGATTTATCTGGTTTCCATGATGTATTTCATGTCTCTCAGCTCAAGAAGTACATCAGGGATGATAGTCATGTGTTTGACTACTAGAGTTCTCCGTGAGACCAGACTTATCATGTGAGGTCCAACCAATCTCTATCTTAGACATGCGTGAGAAAATCCTGAAGAATAAAGTCATCAAGCGTGTTCGTGTCTCTTGGAATCCTCACTCTTTTGGTGAGTCAACTTGGGAACTTTTGGAGGAGATTCAGAAGAAGTTCCCTCATCTCTCTGAGTAGTTATTTTGTTTTTGTTGTTTTTGTTGTTTTTGTTGTTTCTCGGGGTTGTCCTATGTACCACTTGAATGAATTTCGATGACAAAATTCTTCTTGTAAGGTGGGTAGGAATTGTGACCAATATTTTTGATATTTTTTCGAATTTTTTATTTTTAATTCTTTTTTCTTAAATTATTGTATTCGTATTTATTTAATAATAAATCTTACTATCCCTTGGACCCATATGTTCCTTTTTGATCATCTGAATTCTTTTGGCTTGAACACTGAAATTTTGGTACACTGCTAATTTTATTTTATTGTGTATTGGGTTTATCTAATCCATTATCTTCATATCCTTATTATTATTATCATTTATTTTCTTATTGTATCCTAAACCCGTACCCTATAACCCGTTAACCCGCAACCGAAACCCAACACCTTAAGTACCTATAAATATCAATTAACCCTAATTATCCCCATCTTAATCTTAATCTCTCTCCCTCTCGCCGCTCTACCTCTCTTCTTCCCTTGTTTTTGGCCCATCCCCGCAACACCCAACCTCCCGTCCCCGTCGCTCCGACGACCGCAGCACCGCCCTCGTCTCCATCCCGTCCTCCATCCTTGTTGCTAGTACTCCCGCTTGTCGATCCATCAGCCACCTGTGTGCTATCTCCGCCATCGAGCGCACCCACCTCGTGCAGCCAACGCACCGACACCCTATTCCGAGCCCCACCGCAGAACCACCCTCACCCTCTTCGTCACCACCACCATTGCCTTCGACCTCCACTACAACACCCCATCGTCTTCCTCGTCGACTGTCGCCATTGACTGCCCTTCCCTCTGCTCGACAACCCTGCCGCTGCTTTCTGTGTTGCTGTCGATCTTGTTGTGCCATTGCCGTTGTTGTTCTTGTTGTTGCCGTGTTGCTTGCACGTTGTTGGCACGTGTTGCTATTATGTGGTTCGCACGTGTTGCCGCTATTCCGTGGTTTGCACATGTATTGTTGCCATCGGGATTCTCATCCCGTTATTTTTTCGTGTTTAAAGTCGTCATCTTTAAGGCAAGTTTCCCTTGAACTAATTTTATTATTCTTATTCAAGAATTTCTTTTGATCTCAAAGTAATTCCTCTTCCATTTATCATATTTTACTTGTTTGATACCTTTAAAAGAGACTTACGAATTCATCGGTGAAACCAAGTAGTACTCCTCTTTTCATGTTATTTCCCTTGATTCAAACCCAAGCCTATTATACATAGTCACATGCATAGACGACACGAATACTTAGATTAGAAAACATGTATATAGACATTCATTATTGAATGCTTTCCGTTTGAATGTGATGATCATGCTATGTGGATAATAATTTGTCTCTCAATAGTAGAAGTCGGCCCTAATGTGGAGTATAATTTTCTATTAATTATCTTCCATGAATTAATATGCATGTTTATTTATTCTGTCGTCTTTTAATAATAACCTGCTTGCTGGCCTGCTGTTTGCTCCATGTTGCTTTGAGTTTTTGACCTAGTTTCTTTCATAATTTAATATAACTTTGTAAACATCATCTGTAACTTTTTGAATCTATTTTTCAGAACTTTTTATAGAAGTAGATTCCAATTTACGAACTAAAAGATATCAGATTTTTAGTATTTCTATGTTTTCAATTTCCAGATTTCTGTCTACAGTTATACCCATGTGATTTTTCTATTAAAATAAAATGTTAACAATAGAAGTAGAACTTGAAATTGTATATGTTGTTGCTAGACATGTCTAGGAGTCATATTATTATTTTTATAAGATTAGTCGATAATTTTTCCAGACCTTTTATAAATATGAAAACTTGACTCTAGGTTGCTGTTAGAACACTAGTTCAGCAGAGAACTAGATTTTTTGACCTAACTAAGAACAATATCAATTAGAACTCATTAAATAAGAATTATAGCTCTATGTGTCTGGAATCCAGATCATCTGACATTTTTGCAATCCGACCTTTAAAGATATCCATATTTTCATACAGCGACGTCTGAATTCCATAATGCAGTTTGAAAATACATCACCGTGTCTAATTAATTAAAACAATAGATTAAATTTAAGTAATAAAATCTGAGATAAATTGTGTTGTTACTAAACATTGTTAGGAACTAAAATATGATTTTTATAATATTTTCAAAGGATTTTACAGTCTACTTTTATACACAAGTATTTTGACTCTTACATGCTGGCTGAACATGTAATCAGTAAAGAATGAACTTATAGGACTAGTTTCTGTATTTTTTATATGTCGTGTAAATATGCGTTGGAACCAGCAGAGAGTTTACTTTCCAGAATCTCAGACAGAACCAGATTTTCTTTTCTGTAGAAATGGAAAATATGACTTTTGTACAGAAACATCTTGTTGTCCAGAATGTGTGCTTTGTGTTTTTTTCGTATATCCATGTTTAATTTTGCATTTAGGGGATAGAATTAGTTATATCATGCATGCATAGCCTTGCCATGTCTTTTACATCATTTCGAAACTTCCTTACTCATTGCATGTCTACATTTGTGTATAATAAAATATTAGCAAGTCGGAGTAAATAAGGGTCGACTTGGTAGTGAACAATCGGAGACTGTACTCGGTAGGGCCCCTTTATTCTATTTTATTTTAAAATAGAATAAAATAATAAAAATAAAAATAAAATGTGAAAGTGTACAAAACACTTGTACACGTGTAATGTGCACTCTTTCAAATGCCTGCATATAAGAGAGAGTGGGGTGAGTGAGTGGGGTGAGTGTGTGAGTAGGTGTGAGTGATTGGTTGCTAAAACTACTCCCTAATTTTCTATATAAATACCTCCTAATCTAACCTCATACGAAAACACACACACACACACACACACACAGAGAGAGAGAGAGAGAGAGAGAACAAGAGGTGTTTTGCTACTGTTTGCTTTCGGGAAATCCAAGGGAGGGAGCTACATTTTTTTCGGAGTAAGGGATTGTGGAGCTTTTGCTAAGGTTTCAACTATTAGAAGGTCTCTTTTGAGGTGAGTGTTTCTCCAACTTTCTAACAGAATTTTATTAGTAGAATGCTAGTTTGTAAAATATATATGTGTGAATTGTTAGATGCATGATAACTTATATAGATTAAGTATTCAAGTTTAGATTATGTGTTGTTGATTAAATGATTGAATTGGGGGCATTTATATAACTTTCTATTTTATGTTTTAGTTGCACTTCAGAAAATCATATATATTAAACTATATGAAATCTAGAGCTAAAAACTTTATATGAGCACCCCGTATATGTCAAGAACATATCTTTAAAATTTCATAATATTTGGATGTCTTTTACTATTTTAATAAAATCCAAAGTTAGGACTGGTTGGCAGTTTGACTAGTTGCTGGAAATTTGTATATATGTCGAATTTTGATTATTTCGGCATCTTAGATGTAGTATTTTGAGAAAGGTTAAAACTAAGAAATTGAAGTAGACTCGCTAACCTTTCGTTAGAGTCTAAGAAATCAATTTTCTATGAAGAATAGAATTTATAATGAAATTTACAAGATTGAACAAGTGGCAGTACTTTAACTATAGTCTGTATAACATTTCGACCATACTGTAGATTTCGAAGAATTCCGGATTATAGACACAATATTTTGGAGAAACTTATAACTAAAAATTGAAGTAGATTCATTTATGTTTCCTATGGAACTAAGAAATCTATTTTTGGAGTACTATTGGAATTTATATGATTTTTACAATATCATTGGATTATTGTCTCTAGTTGAACATTCAAATAGTGGATTATATATATATATATATATATATTTTGTAACCTTGAATCGAAGTTGATAAATAAATAGTCTTTAGATTGTTGGTTAGTGCATGTAGCTTAGGATCTTTGAGATTGTATGTTTGAGTCTTGTTGAGCTCGAATTTGGTAGTATTTACTGTTTTTAAGTATATTGGAAATATAAATTGATTTTTTGGGAAAACATTTTGATGGTAATTTGTAGAAACATTTTTGATTTAATTTCCCCACTTAGATAAAGGATTAAACACATATTTGGTGATTGCATATGAAGAAGTTGAATAGAGATGATTTTAAAGGATATTGGTATTTTGGAAAAATAATATTTGATGAAAATTAGTACAATTGTTTTGGATTAAATCTCAGGTTTGAATAAATAATTTTTGTACAGGTTTTGAAATTTTTAATTGAAATATTAGAACAAGATGATGTTGATTGAATTAAGACTGTTGAAGTCCTATTATAACATTTTTCTGAAATTTTGTCTAGTTATTCGAGGATGACTGGTTGAATGGAATTTATATTGATTGAGAAATAAATTTCATCTTAGAATTTGTGTAAAATGATTGATATGACAAATAAAGAATTGGAAAAAGATAGTATTTTGGAAAATAAACGTATTATATTGTAAGGGTTTTATCAAGTCGAATTGATCTTGAGATGTGTTTGGCAATTTAAAGGGAATGAATGAAAGAATTAAATGATTTGTAATGAATGAGAAATTTTTATAAAGAGGTCAAGATTAACCTAGAAGATCTTTATGTTGAGATGGATGGGTTCTAGGAGCTAAGCGAGGCTCGTAACGTCCGGCAATTTTGATATATTAAATTTTGTGAAATGGTCAATATGGACCTGAAATGTTGTTAAGTAAGTTTAAGTCCGGCAGGGTAAGCTAGTTCTATGATAACTAAAATTAAATTAAGGATAGGCATTAGAAAAGTAAGATGTAATGAGGCCTGGGAAAACATAAATGAGGCGTTTCTATATAGTCGGGCAGTGTACTCCGGGACTATAGATCCATTTGGACGGTGTAATCCGAGACTAAGATTGCTACGGTGAGAGACGAGCTTTATTAAATCCGGGATTATGAATGATCGAGCGGTGTACTCCGGGATCATGAATAGTCGGGCGGATAGGAGGCGGATCTCCAATATGTATTGGGCTAGAGCGGTACTTGCAGGATGTTCGCACGAGGTGAATTCTGTATAGTCGGGCTATGTACTCCAGGGCTGGAATTCATACTCGTGGGATGTCTGAACCTTGTTTTTGTTACCGTGTAGGATTTCATATTGAGGGATCGAACCCTATAATGAGGAGTACATTAAGGGCTTGCCCTCGGATCTATGTAGTATGGGATGCATAGAATCTGAACAAGAGAATCCGAACAAGTGTGCATTAGTGCATCGTAAGTGTAAGTGTTTGCATTAGGCATCAGTTCATATCATACACTGACATGTTTAAAATAGTCACTTCTCATATTTTGTTTCTCATTCAATTTTGTGTTTGCTAAAGTAAAAGAATCATTGTATTATAGCATTGCGTCAGTTGTATGTAACTGGCGTGCCCATAGTTTCCTAGTTGCAGGATTGGTCTTGACCTGGATTTGAAGACACTGTGAGAGATGTCACAAGATTGAAGATTTTTCATTGTCATATATTTACTATACTTATTTATTTTTGCTGTGCTAATGTAAAGAATGATGTTGTAAATGGAAAAGTTTTAAGTTCCTTATATTTTTGTTTGAATTTGAAGTAAAAGATCATGTTTATGCTACAAATTACATATGGTTGAACCAAGTGATGGACTCTGAACTAGTTGTTTGATTTATTCTCCACTCCATTGCCTCGGTTCGGGTTGTTGGGGCTTTTCCTGCAGTCACCTCAATCGTAACTATTCCTTAGAATGAGATTGGCACCCAGAGAACCCATGGAACGTGTATCCGGCAGGCTTGATACGGTCTGGAGACGGTCTGGAGAAAGCTTAAGGCCTTAGAAGGCTTCCAAGAAAAGGATATTGATAGAACTGTCGTTGTCGACTGGGATGCAGTTACTGCTAATTTCTGTGTGGAAGCAAACATATGTGAATTCTTTAATTAAAAAAGTAAAGATCAAACCTTCGCTGTTTGTTGATGTTAATCGCCAAAAACTGTACCTGAATCCGATATATGATCGTTAGGAATAGCTGATCTTGATCCCATGAACCTGCTAAAAATTCTAAAATGCCAAGGAAGACCCCGGCAACAGACCCTCTGATGCCCATGTCAAGAGATATGGTGGGTTTTGATAGTGGAATTTGCAATTACCTGGTTTCGGAGGAGGTCTTGTGGTATATATAGTCGTTGTAGGAGGCTAGTATCAAGATATTCATTTCTCTCTACTTTATGGTGTTTGGATAGAGTCAGTTATCTCCTCTATATGAAGAGATCGAGTCAGGAATCTTCTCTTGACAAAAAAAGAGTTTTGGGGTTTAAACTGGGTTAGATGAATCCAAACTTCTTTGTGCTAGGGTTGTTGCAGTAGTCCCTATTACAGGCTGGATCGGGTCAATGGACCTGAAAATGGCTCAGTCGCTCTCGTCGGGCCTGTTTCTACTGAAATTTACCATTTTACCCCTGGAAACTTTAAGATTCATGCTAGATTTGAACGGTCCCAATTTTGTTCTATTTTTACCCATATCACTGCCCTACCTCATCCTATTTTCCCTCTTCACCAATAAATTGAAGCCTTCCATATTTCCTCATACCAAGAGAAACTCAATCTCCCTCCCGCTCACACTACTTCTTTTCACATGAGCAAAGATTGCTTGACTAGTACTTTCCGGTGGGTAAACTTCAAGCTAAACACTGAGCTTCAATCAAAACGATCAAGTGCTTATTTATGATTTACTTTTAGAGCTTAGAGTTTAATCGAAGTCTACCTACACCAGAAACAAATGGAAGGAGAAAATACCCTCTTCCCTCTCTTTTCAACATGAGCAATATTTTTTGCGTTGTGTTTTGTTGGTGGGTACGCTTCGATCTAAATGCTGAGCTTCAACCACATTGAAGGATAAGTCATTACTTATTAAATACATTTGGAGCTTAGAGTTTGTTCGAAGCTCACCTGGATGGGAAAAAAAGGAAAAGAGAAGAAGCATTCCCGATCTGAACGTAAAGAAATATATCTCAGCTTGTGCCTTTTCTATGGGTAAGTTTAACTCCGGGAACTCCTACAAAATTACAAGTGATTACGTATTATTCATTTATTATCTATCTCTAAGAGCTTCTACGGTCGTGAAAGCTAAAGAATAGCAAAATTGATCAATAAAAATAACATTTGTGGTTTCGTTGCAGTCATAAAATGCTAAAATTAAAAAAATAAAAAAATAAAAGCAAAGGATATAAAATAATTGATGTCCGAATTTTTTTTAAAATTTTTTTGGTCTTGAATAGTATATTTATTTATTTATTTTGCATAAACGTTTCGTCGGAGAAAAAAAAATTGACGGACGAAACAACGCCTTTAGTGTAGTTATTTGGTTTTTTTTCCTATAGGTTAGTGACCCACCGAAAATCATATGAGTCAATTAATAATCCATAGAGATCCAATTGTCCCAATTAATAATCCATAGAAAATCATATGCAATCTAACCCATAGAATCCCAATTGCAATTGGAGCTCTAGACGATGTTTCGTCCGAGCTTCTTTTATTATTTTCGGGGTTTTTTTTAATTATAAAAAAATCTAATTTTATCGAACGAAACATCATGTTTCGTCCGATCCCAAAAATATATTATAAAATATTTGGGACGAAATATCATGTTTCATTCGATTGAATAAAATATTATATAATATTTGGGACGAAACATAATGTTTTGTCCGCAATAATATGCATATTGTTATTTCTTCTACCAAATATAGTTGTCTACTATTGCTCAAATGCCAAATTATGCATATATAGCACACGACTGCAGCGCTACAAAAGCTATAAAATGCATAAAATGGCGAAATACCACACGACTGTGGATGCTGTACTCTCTAATCTCTAATATCTAATATTATAATGGGAGAAGAGGAGTTGTGATTTGTAAATTTATCACCTTACATGCATCGCACGTGCAACTCTAACTCTCTCATTATACACTTTAAATCTACCAACTTACGTGCATCGCACGTACAACTCTAAATCTCTCATTGTACTCATAATATTACTTTAAAATATTTATTTATTTATTAACACGTTTCTCACAGGAGCTAAATTATATTGCTTTTAAAACTATATATTTAAAACGTGCATCGCACGTGCTAAATACTTGTACTATTATATCCGAGTTGAAGTTTTGTAATTTCTACACAAAATATAATTTATAAACAATTAACCATCTAATCTCAACCATTCATTTTTAAATGGGAGTTATATTAACTATCCATTTACTCAACTGTTGTTAGTTACCATAATACCCTCAAAGTTCAAATTTATTTACGACATAATTATTTACAAAAGTGTCACTCACATAAAAGTGTCACTCACGTGCAGATTACTAATAACTATTCTAATGGGAGAGTTGGAGTAGTCGTTGGTAAATCTACCAACTTACGTACATTTTCCATTCATAACTAATATGAAGGGGGCCTTAGGTTCAAGGACAGACTACATCGGAATTTTTACTTTAAAAAATATATATTTATTAAGATGTATATCGCACGTGTAAATTACTAGTTAATTATAATGGGAGAGTTGGAGTTGTCGTTTGAAATCTACCAATGCCTGCATCGCGCGCACAAAGTAACTCCCCATGTACATACAAATTAATTTCTCAATCAACAAAAGTAACTTACGTGTATCGTGCGTACAAAACTAATATAAAGGAGGTCTCAGGTTTGAGTCCTCACTATGTCAGAGTTTTTACTTAAAATATACTATTAATTTATACGTGTGATGCATGTCTTAATAACTTTTTTTTTATTTTTAAGTAAAAACTTTGACGTAATGAGGACTCGAACCTGAGACCTCCTTCATATTTATTATGTACATGCATTGCACGCATTGATATATTTACATATGACACTAAGCCCTTCTCTCATTATAAAATTAGCGATATATATTAAGACGTACAACGCATGTTTAAATTACTAGTTATTTATTAATTAGTTTTGGTGATCAGAGTTATTCCAAGCCTAACAAGTACCAACTACAAATACTATTATTATTGTTATTACTATTATTATTATGATTATTATTATTATTATTATTATTATTATTGAGTTTTAGCCCTCAATTGAGTGACCACAAATTATCAATTTGGACTTCTGTAGAATGCGGTGTAAAGCATTGCTTTTATGATCATTAAAGGGAGAGATAAAACTCATCAATCCAAATTTATCTAATATATGGGTATGTTTTATGATTTAGGTTACATTCTAATGTAGCCATCGAGAAACAACAAATAATAGAATTTAGTGTTACTGTTTTTTTTTCTGTGCGAGAGTAACTAGGTGATGTGGATTCTTCGGAGAAACAATTAAGAACCTGTCCTTTTGATTTCTAACGGGGTTGACTTCTTTTTACTGCGATTGAGTTAATGATCTGACTCGTTTTGCACCGTAGGATTCGATTCGTTTGGTGACGACTGCCTCTTATGACCTACAAAAAGTCTGAGACATCGGGGTTGATCCCGGCGATTGACTCTTCGACGCTCAAGTCAGAAATTAAGAAATCTATTAAAGATATTTTGTGGAGAAAATACTGATAAACTGTTTCTTGTGGAGGTATGAGGTATTTATAGTTTCCTTGGGACAATTTCAATATAATGATTTTCCTCTACATCCCGGTGTTTTTTAATTAAATCGGTTATCTTTTCTTCATGAAAAGATAAAAGTGGTTGAGGAGGATTTAAACTCCCTTCAGGATAAGAGATATGGTTTTCTGAACCGTCACTTATGGACAATTAGGGATTTAAATCGTATTTAAACAATATGAACCTGTTTGCATGGGGCTATTATGACAACCCAGTAAGACATATCCGTTTTTGGATTATTAGGCTTGAGAGATGCCCAATTTCCATTCATTGACCTGTTTATAATGGAAATTACCATTTTACCTCTAGAGAGCTTTAAGATTCATACCTGATTTGAACGGTCCTAATTTAGTTTCATTTTAAGCCATATCACAAGTCCCAACTCCCGAAGACTGAGTTTCACAGCCTTTGAGGAGTAGTCTTCCCGTTTTTAATGACTAGCAGAATTTATCAGAGTTCTCGGGGACGCTTGAATCTCGCTCGGGGCATAATAGTACTTTACTGAGTTTGTAAAAGTACTCAGAATTATTCTGAAGTCTTCCTATAATTTTTTCTGACTTTTCCGTATTTTTTCCAATATTTAATTATTTTTCAATTGTTTTTTTCAATTTGTGAATTTAAATAATTTATTTTCAAAAAAATAATTAATTATTCTTAATTAATAATTAACTTTTTGGAATTTAGAAAAAAAATTTCCGAATTAATTATTATAAATTAATAATTATTTTTAGAATTTTTAATTAAATTTTACGATTTTTAATTATTTTTTCGAAAGTTTTTAAATAATTATTTTGATTTAATATTAAATATAGAAATTAATTAAATACCTAATGGCGTGGCACAATCTGGAGCGTTGACCGTGACTGGCTCGAAAATTACGAAGATCGAATGGTCACAGCGTTGATCGTGACACATGTCAGTTGACCGTTGAACGTTGACTGTTGACCATTGACCATTTTGCGTGATTTCGCGATCAGGGGCATGTTTGCTCGGAACCCACCATCGAACAATAAAGGTGATTGGTAGGGTTTGCACGATTTTATGATCGAGGACACGTTTTCTCAAAGCCTGCCACCGAACGTTGAAGGTGGTTTGGCTGGATGACACGTGTCCCGTTATTGACCATTGACCGGTCAATATTTTTTCATGATTTCACGATTTGGGAAACGTTTTCTCGAAGCTTGCCACCGAACATTAAAGGTGGTTCGATGGGGCGACACGTGTCTCGTTGACCGTTGACCGTTGACCGGTCATTGATTTTGCATGATTTCACGATCGGGGACACGTTTGCTCGGGGTCTACCACCGAACGTTGAAGGTGATTTGACTGGGAGACACGTGTCCGGTTGACCGTTGACCGTTTTACGTGATTTTGCAATTGGGGGCACATTTGCTCGGAGCCCGCCATCGAACGTTGAAGGTGGTTCAGCGAGGCAGCACGTGTCCCGTTGACCGTTAACCATTGATCGGTCAATGATTTTGCACGGTTTTATGATCGGGGACATGTTTGTTCGGAGCTTGCCACCAAACGTTAAAGGTGGTTTAGCTGAGCGACACGTGTCGCGTTGACTGTTGACTGTTGACCGGTCAACAATTTTGCGTGATTTCACGATCGGTGACACGTTTGCTCGGTGCCTGACACCGAATTTTGAAGGTGGTTCGGCAGGGCAACACGTGTCCCGTTGACCACTGACCGTTGACCAGTTAACTATTTTGTGTGATTTCACGATTGGGAACACGTTTGCTCGGAGCCTGCCACCGAACGCTGAAGGTGGTTTTGTGCGGAGACACGTGTCCCGTTGACCGATCAATGATTTTGCGTGATTTCACAATTGGGGACACGTTTACTCGGAGCCTGCCACCGAACGTTGAAGGTGGTTGTTGGTGTATGCCCTAGAGGCCAGTTGTGTATTGACATTACTAGTTTACATTGCATTATGACATTTGTTTCATATATGATGCATTTCATTTATTGTGTTATTTATTGTGATTAAATGAGCATAATAAAGTCCTTAGAATAGTAGGTTCAAAACCATGGGATATCAAGTGCATAACTTGATTGTAAAATCCTATTGGTTGTAATCAGAACACTATTCTTAAATGTCCTTAGTCAAGTATTATTGTGAATTAGGACAACAATAATGCATAGAGACTAGTATGTGCATAGACTGCTAACCATATCTCACTAGTCATGGATATGAGATATCAAGTCTTCACATGGGTATATATTAGAGTGATAATGTACTGGAGTGACTCACCATGAGAATGCTGCATGGATTGTTACGTGAGTGTCATAAGCGGTTCTCACAATTACCATGGTGTATGTAGTCCTTTGACTTGAAGTCACTACGGTTCCCTACATAAGAAGTTATATATTTTAATGTCGTCAAACGTTGATTGTAATGTGGTAATTATAACGTTGGCTATTGGATATACTACTGTAATACCCTGATTTTTCAAATACATGAAAGATTATTTATTTTTACATATGGTATGCTTGTGTAGCATGTTGACTATTATTTCTCAACATGATGAATAAAGTGTACTGTTTTCTATAAAACATTTTCTTAAAGCCCAATGTTAATTTGCTTATTTTCTTTTTAAAATATTTATTTTGGGCCCAAATGGATTTAAGCCCATAAATTTAACTTTTTATTATTCCCTACAACTTGTTTTGTGTAACACTTTTTATATAAGAAACTTATTATCTTTGTACAAGTTTTATTTAGTGTGGGTTGTGCATGCACGTGCATCTCGCATACACGTGCATTGAGCACCCTTCCTTTGTGGCCGGATGTGAGTAGGGTAGTGGGATAGATCATGGGTGGTTATTTTGTGAAGTGTGGGTAGTTTCTCAACCCCCTAATGCATCCTAACCTTTGATCTCATAACTCCCCAATAAATCCTAGCCCTCTATTCTACTTATTTCCTAGTATAAATACCCCTCCCATTTCCCCATCTCTTTTACACTAAGATTGTTCTTATTAAGAGAGGTATTTGTGAGTTGTGTGTGTGCTTTTCTGTGGAGGCCGAGTAGCACTCTGAAGGTTCGGTGTGGAGCAAAGGAGCAAAGGAGCAAGGTGCAAGGAGCAAGGAGGCGTTCACTATATTGAGGAGCTTTTGCGGGATTTCGATTATTTCTTCATATAAGGTGGGTGTTTCTCAGGACTTCTAATGTAGGAATTATACCATGATTATTATGATTGCTACCATGTTATAAAAAGTAAATTGAATGTATTAGAAATTGCTTGAACATGTTGTTGATGATAAGAACGAAAGTGTCGGTACAGTCGACTGTCGCATGAACCAGTCGACTGGTACGAGACAATTATTTTTCATGATGTGGGAATAAACATATGTGCAAATAGACGTAATCGTGTGATCACTAATTTTTACATTTTTCCTATGACACATATGATGGAGGGAAGGTAAATGGATGAAAAGAACTAGCGATGATTGACAAAACTAAGAACTGTCGGTGCAGTCGACTGGCAAGGTGTTCAGCCGACTGATGCCTTGATTTAAGCATGACTATTTGGAAATTCCATGAAATAAGATATTCCATTATGTTGACCTAGTATAATGACTTGAGATTTATATCTTCATCTTCGTAAGAAAGTTATGAATAGTGTGAGTGCATGTTTAAAGTGTTTTCCTTAAAGAAAAGAACATATTAGTAATTTGAAATTCCATGCTACCATGTTACTGAACAAGTAAGAAGTGTGGTGTCTATAAAATATGAATGTATGCTATGATGAAAGTGCATATGAGAACGGTTGGAAAGATAAATCTCTGTTTTGGAATTAAGAAACTGACCAGTCGACTTAGTCCGTGTAGCCAGTCGACTGAGCTGAACATGGAAATGTACTATTAAAGAATCTCAGAACAGACGACTGATGGATGAACAGTCGACTGTCATGTGGATGACCCTGTGAACATGAAAGGTTGCGGGACAGCCGACTGACTGTGTGCAGCAGTCGACTATCCCGAGCAATTATGATGAACCTGTATTGACTGTATGAGTCGACTGGTGTCCTTCCAAGTCGACTGTACAGAGTGAACTTTGGTATGTATGAGATTTCATTTTATTTATTGTTGTTGGAAGTTGTGAACTTTATGATCGAATTCTATGAACTCTTTTTATGACTGTGTGGATTTATGTAAAATGAATCATAAATGGGAACTGAGAATTAAATGAATATTAAAGGCTAAAATCATGATGAGAAAGTCTGTGAGACTCTAAATGAATGATGAGCTGAAAGTGCTCAATTGGAAGTTGTGAATTGTAAATTGAAACCAAGAGTAGCTAAGTCTCCCCCGGCAGTGAAATGAATGAAATGAAATGAGAATTGAAAGACCAAGGTTGGTCATGTATTGAAATGAAGTGATAAGTCCGGTTTGGTGGAGAGGCTAACTCTAGAGCTTTGATTTGTATTCATGATTCTAATATTTAGTACATAGTGAAGAGGTGATGAAAGTGAGAGAAAAACATAAGTATGAGAACTAGGGTTTACGGTGCGGGTGTGTGAGCCGCAGAATGCATGCTTGATGAGTCAAGACATGACGCGGGCACAACTCAGAATGATCGGACCTCAGTCACGCTTGTGGGATGTTTTGGTGACTGCAAGAGGATTGTGTTCAGGGAGGAGGCTGAATTACCGCAGAATGCATGCTTGATGAGTCAAGACATGGCGCGGAATTCTACTCCAGGGGCCAGGATACATGCTTGTACTCATAGAATCATCTAGGATACTCACTGTAATTACAGAAGTAGAGTAAGTCATGGCGAGGGATTGAACCCTACAAAAATGAAGAACGGTTAAGAGGCTTGCCCTTGGACCTATGTAGTTTGGGATGCATAGAATCCGAACAAGTGTGCATTAGTGTCATGTAAATTAAATAATTGTATTAAGGATTAAGTGCACAATCACGACACGACATCTTTAAGAGTTCCCTTTGATTTATATGCTTATATTGAAAGAGTTTGTGATTATTAAGAAATGAGATTCGTTATACTGTTTCTGGCATAGAGAGGATGGCCATGTATAACTATCGTCAGTTGAATAAACTGACGTACCCACAGTTTGTATGCAGGTAATTACATGAGTAAAGAGGAATGGATGCATAAAGATTGTACCATGTTGTTGTACATTTATTTAATTGTTGTATTTTACTTCCGCTGTGCAAAAGAAAAGTGTAATATTGATGTAACTCTGATGTATGAACAAAAATTTGAATTTCCTTGTAAAATTGTACCAAAGAAAGTGAAAAGATCCTGTAGAACATCTCAAATTCAGAGATTTGGGATTCGGGGCGTTACAGAGTGGTATCAGAGCCACACTTTCTACGCTTTCACACTTGTACAAATTTATAAGGAACGACACCCTAGATGTGGACATTAGTATGTGTGTTTGAGTCTAGAGATTTAAATGTAAGTGACTTACATTTGTGTTGCTCTATGATTTATGCTTCTTCCTCTCTATTTCTAAGATGGCTGATCACCTCGACCCTGCTGGAGGCGACGACTGGCATATTATTGAGGAAGAGTACCATCCTGAACAGGCTGATTCTGAGGACGAGTATCACCCTGGGCAAGCGGATTCTGATGATGAAGAGTGGCCTGAATCTCGAGAGATTACCCCACCTCCAGATTCATCTGACAATTCTTCTTCCGATGAAGAAGAGGGACCAGCTCTGAGTGGCACTGTGGCTTCTCTTCAGAGGCAAGTCGAGACCCTGAAGGAGAGAGTTGGAGTTTTTGAAACTCAGCTGGCGCAGCGAAAGGACGATTTCTCTGTTCTCAGTCACCGAGTGTGGGAACTTGAGAAGAGAAAGAACCTGACGGATGTGCTGAAAGATGAAGTAGATGAACTGCGGGAAGAACTTCGAGCAGCGAAGAGAACCCGTAGGAGTTAGATTGTAGCTTCTATTTTTCTTCATTTCTGATGTCAAAAATGTTTTTAATTCGAATGTATAAACTTTGGAATTCAATGAAATGCAAGTTGGTTTAAATTCTTGTCTTATACTTCGAATTTAATGGATCTTTTGCATCAGAATATGTCGATAAGAGGAGCTAGGAGTTGGATCTGGAGACTGAACTTGCAAGGGTCTACCAGAAACTTAATGCAGTGGCCATGAACTAAGAAAGGGGGTCGGTGAATCTAGTGCCCGAGGCGATTAAGCTAGTGGAATCGTTCAAGAGAATGAAACCACCAGTATTCGAGGGAAAGTCAGACCGAGATGCGGTTGACAACTAGATCCGTCAAGTGGAAATGATCTTTGAGGTGTTGGAGACCCCTGAGGGTAGCAAGGTCAAGTTGGCGACTTTGCAGCTGGAGAAGGATGCGGCGGTCTGGTGGCAATCCATGAAGAGGACCATGGGAGGTATAGTGCTTGGCTGGGAGGAATTTCTGGAAGAATTCCGCAGCCACTATTTCCCCTCCGACGTCCAGGAGAAGAAGGCGATGGAGTTTCTGTCACTCCAGCAAGGTAGCATGTCAGTGAGGGAGTATGAGACTAAGTTTACTCAGCTCTCCAGGTATACTCCAGAACTGGTAGTGGATGAGGCGAAGAAGGCTCGCAAGTTCGAGCATGGGTTAAGGCCAAGCTTGAGATCCCGAATGATACCTCTTGGTATCAGGCAATTTGACAAGCGGGTGAAGAAGGCAGCAGCGACGGAGGCGGATATGGAGCAGTTCCATGTTGCTCAGCACCAGAGGAACAACTGGCAGTCCGGGAAGAGGCCTGCACAATCGGGGAGTTTCAAGGGGCAACCATCTGCACAGAGGTTCAAACCGACAGGGGCGAACGCTGTCAGTGTAGCTGGAGGACCTGGAAACAATGTGGGGAGACCTTCTGCAGTCACCTGTTATAACTGTGGGGAAGTGGGACATTACCAATCTTGATGTCTCAAACCACGGGCTGGCAATCACAATGTGCCAATACAGCAGACTGGGAAGAGGTCGTACCAGTCAGGGCGAGTATTTGCTTTGACGGAAGCTGATGCTGAGGAAGCGGATCAGGTCATCTCTGGTACGAGGGCTGATGTTTAGTGTGGTTTTGTCATTTCTTCTTCCCGTTTATATTGTGAAACTGTTATGTAATGGTATGTATTATGTAACAGGAGAACTCTATCTTAATGGAAAGAAAGCTATTGTATTATTCGAAACTGGATCCTCTCATACTTTTGTGTCTCCTAGATTTGCTAAAGTGTTGGGAGTTGACCGAAGACTTTTCCAGGCAAGATCTTAGCAGTAGCTACTCCATCAGGAAAAACTTTGACCACTGATCGGTATTACGCTGATTGCGAGATTGTGATTGGAGATCGAATCTTTGGCATTGATCTGATCGAGCTGACTATCTTGGGAGTCGATGTTATCATTGGCATTGATTGGATGTCGGTGTACAGTGCAAGCATCGAGTGTAAGACCAAGACCGTAACAGTGAAGGCTCCAGGTGGACCTGAAGTCACTTTCCAAGGGAAGCAGAAGTGTTCTAAGCTGGTGGCAGCTATCCGCAAGGAAGAGACTCCTGTGGAATTGCAAGGGATTCCTGTAGTTCGAGACTATCCGACTGTGTTCTTGGAAGATTTTCCTGGGTTACCTCCACATCGTGATGTAGAGTTCAGCATCACTGTTCAACCGGAAAGTGCACCCATTTCTAAGGCACCGTATAGGATGGCTCCAGTGGAACAGGATGAGGTGAAACGGAAGATTGAGGAACTGTTGGAGAAAGGCTTTATTCAACCTAGTGCATCACCTTGGGGAGCACCAGTGCTCTTGGTAAAGAAGAAGGATGGATCGATGAGGATGTGTATCGATTACCGAGAGCTGAATAAGGTCACTGTTCAGAATAAGTATCTGATTCCTCGAATTGATGATTTGTTCGATCGTCTACAAGGAGCAGCTGTTTTCTCCAAAATAGATCTTCGATCAGGTTATCACCAAGTGCGAGTGAAAGCTGAAGATGTGCACAAAACTGCGTTTAGAACTCGACATGGGCATTACAAATTCTTAGTTATGCCATTCGGAGTGACGAATGCACCCGCAATCTTCATGGATTTGATTAACAGAGTTCTGGGGCCGTTTATTGATTCTTTCGTCGTGGTGTTTATCGACGATATTCTCGTGTACTCCAAGTCTGAGGAGGAGCACACTGAGCATCTGGCAGTAGTTTTGCAGAAGTTGGAAGAGCAGAAGTTGTATGCCAAGTTATCCAAGTGTGATTTCTGGAAATCTGAAGTGGCATTCCTAGGTCACATCCTTTCTAAGGAGGGAGTGGCAACTGACCCTCAGAAGATAGAGGCAGTGAGAGATTGGGCAGTGAGAGATTGGGCTAGGCCTACTACAGTGAAGGGAGTCAGAAGTTTTCTTGGGATGACTGGATACTACAGGAGATTCATTCAAGGTTACGCTCAGATAGCTGTACCGCTTACTGGACTGACCAAGAAGAATGTGAGCTTCAAGTGGACTGAGCAATGTGAGGCGAGCTTTCAGGAGTTGAAAGATAGGCTGACTACTGCACCCATCCTGGCTTTGCCTAGAGCAGGTGTTGAGTATGATGTTTACAGCGATGCTTCACATTGGGGGCTTGGTTGTGTCTTAATGCAAGAAGGAAGAGTAATCGCTTATGGGTCTAGGCAACTACGACCGCATGAGAAGAATTACCCGACTCATGATCTGGAGTTGGCTGCGATTATCTTTGCCCTGAAGCAATGGAGGCACTACGTGTACGGTGAGAAATTGAACATGTACACGGACCACAAGAGCTTGAAGTATATATATCAGCAGAGGGATCTCAATCTGAGGCAGCGGAGATGGTTAGAAGTGCTCGAGGATATGCGACCTGAGATCAAGTATCATCCTGGAAAGGCTAATGTTGTTGCTGATGCACTTAGTCGCAAGAGCAGTTTGGCCAGTTTGATTACAACTCAGAGGCATTTGATTGAGGAGTTGGATCGAGCAGGTATTGAGGTTGTCTTGCAAGGATTGGGAGCGTCTTTGTCTCAGTTGAAGCTTCAACCTACTCTGAATGCAAAGATCATTGCAAGTCAGGAAGTTGATGCTGATATCTTGGAGATGAAGGAGCAGGTTGGTGCTGGCAGGTTGCCCAGATTTCAAATCAGGGATGGAGTGCTGTGGTTCGGAGATAGGCTGTGTGTTCCAAATCAGGCAGACCTGAAAGAGAGTATTCTTCAGAGGCGCATGCTACTCTTTTGTCGGTACATCCTGGGAGTACTAAGATGTACAAAGACATCAAACAGCATTTCTGGTGGTTAGGTTTGAAGCGGGATGTGGCTGAATTTGTTGCGAAGTGTGAGGTTTGTCAGCAAGTCAAAGCCGAAAATCAGAGACCCGGAGGTCTATTACAGCCGTTACCTATTCCGGAATGGAAGTGGGATAACATCAGTATGGATTTCATCACGGGATTGCCTAAGAGTTCTAAAGGCAATGATGCGATTTGGGTTATAGTCGATCGACTCACCAAGTCCGCTCACTTTTTGGCGATGAAACTCACTGCTTCGATGGACAAGTTGGCTGAGTTGTATGTTGGTGAGATTGTCCGACTTCATGGTGTTCCCTCAACTATTGTGTCTGATCGAGATGCGCGGTTTACTTCGCATTTCTGGAGGAGTCTTCAGACAGCTTTGGGTACCAAGACAGATTTCAGCACTGCTTTTCATCCGCAAACCGACAGGCAGACCGAGAGAGTCAACCGTATTCTTGAGGATATGCTTTGGTGTTGTATACTAGACTTTGGTCCTGAGCTTGTGCAGCTAACTTCTGAGAAGATTGATCTGATTAGGAAAAGGTTGGTGGAAGCTCAGAGCAGGCAGAAAAGCTATGCAGACAACCGGAGAAGGGACCTTGAGTTCGAGGTTGGTGACTTCGTCTTCCTGAAGGTATCACCCAGTAAAGGTGTGGTTCGTTTTGGCAAAGGCGGGAAGTTAGCCCCGAGGTTTATAGGCCCGTATAAGATATTGAAAAGGATCGGGAAAACTGCTTACCGGCTTGAATTACCGGAAGAGTTGTCTCAGGTGCACAATGTCTTCCATGTGTCTATGCTGCGGGGTTATATTCCAGATCCGAGTCATCATTTGCCAGAAGTACCGGAAGGTTTGCAGTTAGACGTGAATTACATCGAGTCTCCTATTGAGATTGTTGATCGTAGGGAGAAAGTCTTGAGGAATAAGACGATACCGATGGTCAAAGTAGTCTGGAGAAACTACTTGGTTGAAGAGGCTACTTGGGAATCTGAGGAGAGGATGTTGAAGGACTATCCTGAGCTTTTTGCTTGATTGTATCTTTGTATCTTTGTATCTTTTGTTTTGTTGTTGTGTTGTATTTTCTGTTGTCTCGCTCTTGACTGTAGTTCCGGGGACGGAACTATTCTAAGGAGGGAGTGATGTAATACCCTGATTTTTCAAATACATGAAAGATTATTTATTTTTACATATGGTATGCTTGTGTAGCATGTTGACTATTATTTCTCAACATGATGAATAAAGTGTATTGTTTTCTATAAAACATTTTCTTAAAGCCCAATGATAATTTGCTTATTTTCTTTTTAAAATATTTATTTTGGGCCCAAATGGATTTAAGCCCATAAATTTAACTTTTTATTATTCCCTACAACTTGTTTTGTGTAACACTTTTTATATAAGAAACTTATTATCTTTGTAAAAGTTTTATTTAGTGTGGGTTGTGCATGCACGTGCATCTCGCATACACGTGCATTGAGCACCCTTCCTTTGTGGCCGGATGTGAGTAGCGTAGTGGGATAGATCATGGGTGGTTATTTTGTGAAGTGTGGGTAGTTTCTCAACCCCCTAATGCATCCTAACCTTTGATCTCATAACTCCCCAATAAATCCTAGCCCTCTATTCTACTTATTTCCTAGTATAAATACCCCTCCTATTTCCCCATCTCTTTTACACTAAGATTGTTCTTATTAAGAGAGGTATTTGTGAGTTGTGTGTGTGCTTTTCTGTGGAGGCCGAGTAGCACTCTGAAGGTTCGGTGTGGAGCAAAGGAGCAAAGGAGCAAGGTGCAAGGAGCAAGGAGGCGTTCACTATATTGAGGAGCTTTTGCGGGATTTCGATTATTTCTTCATATAAGGTGGGTGTTTCTCAGGACTTCTAATGTAGGAATTATACCATGATTATTATGATTGCTACCATGTTATAAAAAGTAAATTGAATGTATTAGAAATTGCTTGAACATGCTGTTGATGATAAGAACGAAAGTGTCGGTACAGTCGACTGTCGCATGAACCAGTCGACTGGTACGAGACAATTATTTTTCATGATGTGGGAATAAACATATGTGCAAATAGACGTAATCGTGTGATCACTAATTTTTACATTTTCCCTATGACACATATGATGGAGGGAAGGTAAATGGATGAAAAGAACTAGCGATGATTGACAAAACTAAGAACTGTCGGTGCAGTCGACTGGCAAGGTGTTCAGCCGACTGATGCCTTGATTTAAGCATGACTATTTGGAAATTCCATGAAATAAGATATTCCATTATGTTGACCTAGTATAATGACTTGAGATTTATATCTTCATCTTCGTAAGAAAGTTATGAATAGTGTGAGTGCATGTTTAAAGTGTTTTCCTTAAAGAAAAGAACATATTAGTAATTTGAAATTCCATGCTACCATGTTACTGAACAAGTAAGAAGTGTGGTGTCTATAAAATATGAATGTATGCTGTGATGAAAGTGCATATGAGAACGGTTGGAAAGATAAATCTCTGTTTTGGAATTAAGAAACTGACCAGTCGACTTAGTCCGTGTAGCCAGTCGACTGAGCTGAACATGGAAATGTACTATTAAAGAATCTCAGAACAGACGACTGATGGATGAACAGTCGACTGTCATGTGGATGACCCTGTGAACATGAAAGGTTGCGGGACAGCCGACTGACTGTGTGCAGCAGTCGACTATCCCGAGCAATTATGATGAACCTGTATTGACTGTATGAGTCGACTGGTGTCCTTCCAAGTCGACTGTACAGAGTGAACTTTGGTATGTATGAGATTTCATTTTATTTATTGTTGTTGGAAGTTGTGAACTTTATGATCGAATTCTATGAACTCTTTTTATGACTGTGTGGATTTATGTAAAATGAATCATAAATGGGAACTGAGAATTAAATGAATATTAAAGGCTAAAATCATGATGAGAAAGTCTGTGAGACTCTAAATGAATGATGAGCTGAAAGTGCTCAATTGGAAGTTGTGAATTGTAAATTGAAACCAAGAGTAGCTAAGTCTCCCCCGGCAGTGAAATGAATGAAATGAAATGAGAATTGAAAGACCAAGGTTGGTCATGTATTGAAATGAAGTGATAAGTCCGGTTTGGTGGAGAGGCTAACTCTAGAGCTTTGATTTGTATTCATGATTCTAATATTTAGTACATAGTGAAGAGGTGATGAAAGTGAGAGAAAAACATAAGTATGAGAACTAGGGTTTACGGTGCGGGTGTGTGAGCCGCAGAATGCATGCTTGATGAGTCAAGACATGACGCGGGCACAACTCAGAATGATCGGACCTCAGTCACGCTTGTGGGATGTTTTGGTGACTGCAAGAGGATTGTGTTCAGGGAGGAGGCTGAATTACCGCAGAATGCATGCTTGATGAGTCAAGACATGGCGCGGAATTCTACTCCAGGGGCCAGGATACATGCTTGTACTCATAGAATCATCTAGGATACTCACTGTAATTACAGAAGTAGAGTAAGTCATGGCGAGGGATTGAACCCTACAAAAATGAAGAACGGTTAAGAGGCTTGCCCTTGGACCTATGTAGTATGGGATGCATAGAATCCGAACAAGTGTGCATTAGTGTCATGTAAATTAAATAATTGCATTAAGGATTAAGTGCACAATCACGACACGACATCTTTAAGAGTTCCCTTTGATTTATATGCTTATATTGAACAAGTTTGTGACTGTTAAGAAATGAGATTCGTTATACTGTTTCTGGCATAGAGAGGATGGCCATGTATAACTATCGTCAGTTGAATAAACTGACGTACCCACAGTTTGTATGCAGGTAATTACATGAGTAAAGAGGAATGGATGCATAAAGATTGTACCATGTTGTTGTACATTTATTTAATTGTTGTATTTTACTTCCGCTGTGCAAAAGAAAAGTGTAATATTGATGTAACTCTGATGTATGAAGAAAAATTTGAATTTCCTTGTAAAATTGTACCAAAGAAAGTGAAAATATCCTGTAGAACATCTCGAATTCAGAGATTTGGAATTCGGGGCGTTACAACTACAAATCATACAAAGGGATGTGAGTAACTTAGATAGGATTTGTCCTTCTTACATAACAAGAGCGCTATCTACGGACCCCTTGATTGAGTGATACTGCAAAATGCATGGTCGTGCTCAAATGAATCAAT
Source organism: Hemerocallis citrina (assembly GCA_017893485.1). Classification (NCBI taxonomy): domain Eukaryota; kingdom Viridiplantae; phylum Streptophyta; class Magnoliopsida; order Asparagales; family Asphodelaceae; genus Hemerocallis; species Hemerocallis citrina. The sequence goes on along the minus strand of JACEHZ010000665.1, from coordinate 624,957 downwards.
ATGAGATATTGAGCTCAGTTGTTTTGGTAAGTTTACTCGGACACCAAGAAACCAAAGATTGAACTTTACAAGGGTGACACACTCTATGCCTTGTGGTCAATTAAGATATCTGGACAAAGGGACTAGACTATATGGTAACATTGGTCACAGATAGGTTATGTCTAATCACTGACATTCCCGTTACTTGAGTAGCAGTGATGTATTGCTAGATCCAGCTCACTGTTTGTAATACTAGAATATAATTTTAGTATTATTGTCAACGTAACGAGAACCTACAGGGTCACACACTTAGAATGGATCGAAATTGGGATTTGAATTCATAAGATGAATTTAATTGGGAATCCAAGTAAGATTTGGACACCTGACATCGGTTGGGCATTTAATTAGATTAAATGGGCTGACTAAAATTTAGAGGCCCACACAATAATTTGACTCAGGTCAGATTGTGAGCCCAACAACCTCATTACTCTCTTAGGTTTAATTTTCTGCAGCTATATATATGATACATATTTTTGAAAAAGAGTTACACGAGAAAATCCTAGCCATCACAAACATTGTGAGAGAGATCGTGAGGAACAACCCCATCCCACAGCTATCACTGCGGCATGAGGAAAGCTTGGTTTTGATCCGTTCGTGTGGATACCTTAGAGGCACTGTAACATTGTAGTGTTGTGATCGACATATCTTGGAGACAGTAGATCCATCCATAAGGTATAATTCCTAAACATGATTTATGGTTTTCACATGGATCCATGGCTAGGTTTCAATAAGTTTTTTGTAATTTTTTCACTGTGTATTAAATCTGAGTTTTCCATTGAAACCTAACAGTTGGGCATGGCGACACATGTCTTGTTGACCATTGACCACTGACCAGTCAATATTTTTGCGTGATTTCGCGATCGGGGAAACAATTGTTCGGTGCCTGCTACGAACATTGATGGTGGTTCGGCGGGGCGACATGTATCCTGTTGACCGTTGATCGGTCAACAAATTTACATGATTTCAAGATCAGGGACACATTTGCTCGGAGCCTGCCACCGAACGTTGAAGGTGGTTCGACTGGGCGACATGTGTCCCATTGACCGTTGACCATTGACTGTTGACCGATCAATAATTTTGCGTGATTTCACGATCGGGGACACGTTTTCTCGGAGCCTGCCACCAAACGTTGAAGGTGTTTGGTTGGGCAACTCGTGTCCCGTTGATCGGTCAACGATTTTGCTTAACTTTCGCAATCGGGGACAAGTTTGCTCGGAGCCTACCATCGAATGTTGAAGGTGGTTGACTGGGTGACACGTGTCCTGTTGACCATTGACTGGTCAATGATTTTCTGGCGTCGTTTGATTTTCCCGCTCGTTTGAGTTTTTTGTCGTTTAGTATTCGTGGCCATTGGACTTCTTGGTATTTTGGGCTTTCCCAACAGTTTGGGGGCCCTAAAGAATTAGAATCCCAACCGACTCTTCCATCTCTATAAGACTTTAACCCCCCTCCCCTTCCCTCATTCTCTCATTTCTCCCTTTTAAAATATTTTTTTTCTATTAGGCTGTCATGCTAGCGGTTGTAGTCAAGCGTTGTTTTTTCTGGCAAACTTTTCCGACCGTAGCTGTCACATCAAGGTAAAAGATATATATATTTTTGTTTATATATATATTATTTTATTAAAGATGTCTAAGGAATCTTCGGGAAATGAGACTTCCCCCTCGGGTCATAGCAGAAATCGGCAACTGATTCTTTCCCTGATGGTAGATAAAGGGAAAAGGGTGGTGGAGTCGGCTGTCATCGAGACAGTAGTAGAAAGGACAAGATAAGCGGGGGAGGGCAGGCTTCCTTGCCCTTTGTCGAGCCTTGGCAGAGTTCGAGACTACTCAGCTGATCTTTTGTCGAGGGTGGTGTACGGGATGCCGCCTTCATATGTGGAGAACAAGCCACGTGAGCACTCCGAGGTTGATGATATATCCTCGATGCTTTCAAAGGAAGACTTGGGCCGTGTTCGAGAATGTTTCATGATTCTGAGGGAGTTCGATCTTCTCTTGTCGGGTATGGATGTTAGGGTTTGTTTGCCGATCTCCCCCGACACTTGCTTCTTTCCGTTGGATGACTTTGTCTCCCCCTTCCACCAATGGTGGTCGAAGTTTTTAGGTGGTACTCCCCGAGTCCGATTTAGTGCATGTCAAACATGTGGAGACATGACAATGGCTTCGTACTGCAATGTCAAGTGGCGGGGATTGAGCCTTGACTGGCCATTCTTAGGAGGTTCTACAGGATTCATCAGAATAACAAGTCGGAGTACAAATACTATCTTTCTCCTCATAAAGGTGTGAAGCTTATTAATAACCCTGACTCCATCAAGTTCTGGAGGGAGAAATACTTCCTCATTCAGAGTCGCGAGCCGTGGGTTATTCCCATGAGGTGGAGAGAGGAGCTGCTGCTGAGGGCAAAGGATAAACCATTTTTGAGTCCAGAGGAGGAAGAGATGGTTAGAAAACTCCTAAGTCTACCTCCTCTGAGTTGTAAAGATGTAACGGAGGAGTTTCTCTTCAGGGGGGGTCTCTACCCAATCGACCCTAGTATGCATCTTTGATTTTCTTTTGTTTTCTTACTTTCGTAGATACTTCTCCTTTTTTGTCTTATTCTCTTTGTGTCTCGTTTTGCAGGGGTTGTTGGCATGGACTTCAAAGCGATGATCGCTAAGCATGCGGGGTTGAGTGGCAAAGCCCTCGAGGATAAGAAGATAAAGAGAATGGTTGCCAAGCCTTCGCCAGCCAAGGTCACGAGGGGTCCAGTGCTCGCATTCCTCATAGTGGATTTAGAGTTTCCACCTTCTGCTTCTCCTGCTCCATCCACTGGGGAATTTACCTTAGGAACGGATCTTGCGCTCGAGGCTCCATGCCTTATTGCAGTGGCGGAGATGATCCTTACCGAAGAGCACAAGAAGCTCTTTGTCCCCGACTAGCGAGTGATGAGGCACAATGGGTTCCATGGGGACTCGGCTACTTGCATGCAGGCAGACCATCACCTCGCGACCCCCGAAGGGTAGAGTGGCGATGGATGCAAGGTCAGTGGGCGACAATGCCTTAGAGATAGCCAGGGCTAACAAAACGGTAAGCTTTTGCTTTTTTATTTCGGTACTTGACTTTCTGGAATTAGTAGGATCGGTTTTCCCTTTGGTAATTTTTGAGTCTCTCCTTTTTTTTGTCACTTGACACTTCAGCCACCTGTTGAAGTGGGTGGCAGAGTAGGAGAAGGAGTTAAGGCGGCGAGCGATAAGGAATAAGCGGAGCGGGAGAAGACCGCTAAGGTGTTGGAAGAAGCGAAGCGCCAATCAGAGATCTAGGCGACGCAGATCGAATGGCTGGAGTCGGCCTTGGAGAAGGCCAACGATCCGGCAGCCCAAGAGAAGGAGAAGGCGAACCGAGAGAGGGTTCTCGCAGCCAATGAGAGGGAGAAAGCTGCGAAGGGGAAGGAGGATGTAGTGAAGGAGGTGAAGGCTGAAGCCGAGGGGTTCCTAGCCTCGAACATGGATCAGACGTGTGTTATGGCTCTTAAGCACATTAGAGCATGCATCCCACGGTTCGATCTCTCGCGGTATTCTTTGTTTGACCCTGTTGAAGATGATTCAAAATAGGAGGAGGAAGAGTAGATCGTCGTAGCGGACCCCATGTCTGCCATGGTAGTTGCTCCAGAGGTAGTTGAGAGGAGCGGTCGCGAGTCTACTCCTCCCATGGATCAGTCGACCGAGGTGGATCCTTGACTCATCTTATAGCTAGTTATCTTTTTTCTTCATTTTTGTTGTTCTTGCTTTTGTACAGATGCCTAATAGCGGACTGGCCACCGCTTGTTGTATCTTTACTTTAACAATGAAATTTCTTTTGGTTGTTCACATCTTCTTTGGCATTGGAGTTCTTTGAGTCTTTGTGCGTCTCGTACCTTTAGTGATTTTTCTTAGAATGATTTACCTCACTTTTCTTTAGTTTGCAGGTCGTTGCACACCACACACATACTCTTCATGACAGCGGGGTGGCCCACCTTCTTACCAAGCTCCGTATCACCGAATTGAGACTTGTTCATTTTCGGAGAGGCTTTCAAAAGCTGAGGCGGAACTCAGCCACATAAGAAGAGTGTTATCCCGAAGGGACATAGAAGCAAGACGTAACGACGAAGTCTCATGAGAGATGCCTCTGTAGGTGTAAAAGATCATCCTTCGAGGGAAGCGACTACTAGAGACTCCTCGAGGGTCAAACTCCTTTGTCACTCTTTACTTGCGACTACCACTGAAAATGTAATCCCTGTTTTTGTAAATACGAATTTTCTGTGTATTTTTTATATTTAAAATTTTTGTAAATTATTTTTTTTCGCTTTCAAATTCTTTTGTCAAAATGTATTGTTGGATTTTCTATTAAAATCTATTTTCGATCAATAATTTTATTCGTAACTATTTTTCATGATTTTTATATCGTAATATAAATCTTATTATTGTTACTATTATTATTAATTTTGACTGGTAATTAAAAATCCATTTCTATGTACTAATTGTATTTGTAGCTATTTTAAATAAATTCTATATTGTAATGCAAATTATATTTTATTATAAACAATATTTTTATTGGTTATTTTATTTTTCTATTGAATTTATAAACCCTATTTTTTCCCTGTTGGATTTTACCCATTACCTATCACCCATTACGCATTAAACCCCTACAAACCCTAACCCGTTTACTTATATATACCCATTCCCCTATATATAACCTTAACCCATCACCTAAACCCTAACCTTATACCCTGCCTTGTTCTTAATACCCAAATAAATTGCACCCAATACCCAGTTATCCCCATTCATACCCGAACCCATTATGCACCTAAACCTACCTGTGCTCCCCTTCAAAACCCTAACCCTATTATATTTATACCCCAATATATTACCCTGTTCATCTCCTCACATATCCCTAGCCGCCTTCACCCTGTGCACCGAAACCCTAGACCCCTGCACTTCTGAAACCCTGCTCTCCATCAACCTCTCCTTCCTTCATCCCTGTGCCACCCTACTCCAGGGCCGCACCGCCCTCTGGAAACTCCCCTGCCTCTCCTGCTCTCATCTCCCTATCTCATCTCTCTATCTCATCCTCCCATGCACCCGTCTCTCCTCCTGTCGCGCCTCCACGATACAGCAGCGCAGCGACAACCTCAGCGCGACCCTCTCACGTCACTCCACCGTCGCGACCACCACGGCAGCAGTAGCCCAGCACCAGCTACCCCCGATGTCTACAGCCCTACATCCCCCTTCCCTACCTTCTCCCCAGGTCAGCAGCAATGACTGCAGCCAGTGCCAGCAAAGCACCAAGCCAGCGCCAGCGGCCAGCCTCGTCGCCGTCCACCACCTGCAGCTGCTCCTGTCCGTCGTAGCCAGACAGCCGAAGCCCTTGTTAATGGGTTGCTTTTGATCAAGTTTTGATCAAGTGTGTTGTGAGCTGTTCGATCGTTGATCATCACGATCTTGAGGATATCTTCTTGATCCGATGATCTTGGCCGTTGGATTTGCATTGATCATCATCACCGTCATCATCAACACAAAGATCTTGATCTCGACCGTCGGATCTCTTTTGATCATCACGATCGTGATCATCATCTTGATCTTGATCTTCAATCTCAGCCGTCCGATCATCCGATCTTGATCCTCATCAAGATCTGTGCCCGATCGTGATCATCGTGATCGTTTGCTCGTCGCCGTGTCGCTAGGATTCCGATCTCGTTAGTCTTCGCATATTCGGATTAATCTAACATCGTTCTAAAGGCAAGTCATCACACTTTCAAATCATATTGAATCGTATTCGAAATTGTTTATTGAATCCCGCAAGTAGATCCCTATTTATTATCGTATATTGTTATTGTTATCTATCGTTGGGATACTACGGAATTACACAAGCGAATCCAAGTAGTAGTCTTGACTTCGTGTCGTCTTTTTGCCTTCGACTTATTGAGATCTTACATGCATTCATATAGTTAATTATTGAATATAAGAATAGGGATTGCTATTGCATTTCATGTTATGGCATTACACAACTATTGTAGATTATATACTAGTGTTGATTGTTCATATGATTGAAGATGGTGTGCTAGTTGATTGTGATTAGTAAGATTATGGACATTATACATCTTAATACCATGCTCACATAAGTGTAACTTGCTGTGATTTTGTAACCACTGTTTTTCATTTTGTGTATTTTTGACCGTATTTTTTATTTTGGTAAATTTTTCTCTCTTGTATTTTTTTCTGAACCGTATATTGGATTTGTTTTCAATATTATTCGTTTTATTTCATTTTGAGCTCCTTGTATTTGATCGATTGTCTCTATTGTTCGTTTTTCGTTATTTTGATCGTTCCCTCATTTTTTGTCTCGATATCGTTATTTTTATTTCTTCTTGGTGTTGTGGTGGTGTTTTGGTTGTCTTTTTCCCACACCCATTATTTTATCCCCTAATAAGATTTTTGAAGCCAAGAATTCCCTATCCTATTTGCTTTCCTATTGTTATTTGACCCAAAATCCAAAACTCATTTGTATACCTATAATTAATTCCTAATATCCACATCCCATTAACCCACATCTAAACCCCTATATATATACCCTCCAAATTCTAAACCCTAACCCTATTTTCCTCCCTCTCCAAAATCGGCCCCTATCTCTTTCTCCCTCTTGAGTTGCTCCCGGCTGCACAACCCCACCGACCAGCCGCTCTTCACCCACACCCGGCCTGCCTTCACCCACCAGGCCGAGCACCATCCCGACCTCACCCTAACTCCGGCCACCACCCATCAAACCCGAGCCCCCTTTCCCCTTCCCTTGCTTGCCGTTCACCACACCACCATCACCAACATCAAGGCTTGCACATCTATCCCCCTACTTCTCTTCGTTGTGTTCTCAAAGTGGTCGCTTGCCACTTTGATCATCGTTGCTTCAAGGAGGCTCGTTCGTGTGGAGTTTTGTTCGTGATTGCTTAGATTCGTTGCTTGTAGCAGATTTCGTTCGTGAGTTTTGCTTCCTTTCACGTTTGCATCCCCAAATTAAGGCAAGTAACTTGTACTCCAATTCATTTGTTTGTTACAAGTCCCAAAGTTCACTTATAGAATAGTTGGGTCTAGAGAAAACCCTAGATTGTGTTTTCCTTGATGGGTTTTATCTCTATTGTGATAATTTGGCCATAGATGACTCATGGCACAAATCTTGACATGAAATAACCTAGGATTCACCCGTTCTTGATTTTTAATCATGTATGTGAAAATTTGTGTGAAATTGTGTTTTGATTGAGACCCATATGATATTTTTTGTGTGGACATGTTAATAACCCTAAATCATGACTTTTAGACACTTGGTAGGCTTTATTTCAAGTTTGGATGTGTTTGGACCAATATTCTTGAAGCTATGTCGTTTTTGTTTTGAATGGTGAAATCTGTGTTTTCTAAATGTTCTGTTTTGTTTGCTGTTTTTGTCTATGCTACAGTCAGTATCTTGATTTTGGTATAAAATATGAGTTTTAGATAATTTCATCTATTTTCAAACCCTTCTAACCTTGCTTGATTTTGATTTCATATGACTGAGTTATGGCGGTTTTAGTACAGAGGTGTCGATCTTTTCCAGATTCTATTTTGGGTAATTTTGATGACAAACTATTTTCAAGAACTATGCTATACATATTATTTTGATTTGAAACTTTGGTCAGTGTTTCTTTATTGATTTAGGGATTACCCAGAATTTTGGTGAATTTTATTGATAAGTTTTATGTGGTGTTTCATGCTCGTTTATAAAATCTGTACATGCTGTATTATGCTCGCTCTTCTATAAAGAACTTATTTTCACTATGATTCCTTTTACTCTATGAAAAATATTTGTGAAATGTGAAAGTTATTATATTCTATCTATTTTCATATCCCTTTGATGGAATTGGATTTCGTTTCACTGGTTGCGAGATATCTTACTTTTCTACAGCAGTGTTGGGATTTCCAGATTTGCTAAACTATGTTTTTTTGATGCTTTCGTATTTTAATGACTGATCTACTCTTACTGGAATATTATGAAACTTAATATTTTGATTCTAAATATATAGGGGAATACCCCAGATTTTTCCTAAATTTAATTGATAAGTTTTAATGCTGTTTTTCTGACTGAGAATTCGTTTTCCTAATTTCTGATTGAACATGTTTTCTGTTTTCGAACCTATTTTGAGTTATGATGTTGTGAAGTACTATGTAACTTATTTATATTCGTTGGTTTTGTGTGGATGTCTATTTTCCAGATCCATTTACGGATCCATATTTGCATTTCTGTAGCGACAAGAATCACGGTTTTAGTACTGTACTATCATGCTGTCCTGAATATGAACATAAACTGTTTTGCTCGAATATGTGACTGTATATTATCTATGATTGTTTATTTGTTCCCCTGAACCTAATACTAATTACACCATATTAGTTTGACACTATTTTGTACACATCATGCATGTTTGATGACCATAATAAAAATAACCAAGCCGAGGTTTTTTTAGGGAAGATCTAGTAGTGGAAAATATGAAAACGTGTACTTGGAAGGGAACTAGTGTTGCATACTGTTACTGTTACTGTTACTGTTACTGTTACTGTTACTGTTACTGTTACTGTTACTTTTACTGTTACTGTTTCTTTACTGCTAATGTTACTGTTACTGATACCTGAGTACACTGCCCCATCATGGTCCACTATGAAATCTAAAAGCGAAACTGTTTGTTGTTGTCACGCCCCGCTTCCCAAAAATACAGAATACGGGCACGTAACACAAGCCCAGCGAATGAATATAATCATCCTTAAGCTGTTCAGGAATTCTTTACAACATATCACAGTAAAATCAGAGTCGGAAGCCAGAAAAATCAACCACATGGACATATGAACCAAATAACAACAAGAATACTTGAAATAAAATGTATTAATCTCAAATAGTCATGATCTGAAATAAGACAAATAATTCTGGGTCACATCGCCCAAATACAAGAAATAATACAGGTCTCAAAATACAATATTGTCCAAAATAAGCAACAAGAATAGTAATAGCAAAATTTCAGCCTCTAACCCATCATCTTGCCAATACCTTTAGGAACCTGTCCTCCAAAATCTGCAATACAACGAATGCAGGAAAAGGAAAAGAGAAAACACAAGTACCCGTCAATGGCAAGTCGGGTCACAAATAGAATAGGATACAAGCACATGGAAACTAACTAACCACAGGATATACTAACAGGTATAGGTAAACATATGTCAAGTGTCAACAGTTAAACAGGTAACATGTATCAGATATCAGGTAATCAGGTAATCAGGTAATCAGGTAAACATGTAGCAAGTATCAAATCTCATGTATCAGGTCAAGTATCTTTTCAGGTATCATGTATTAAAATCTTGTATTATTACTATCTAGGTAACACTTCATGTGTCATCCTTTTATCACATGGTTGTTACAGTCAATGCAGTTTCGCTTTAGATTTCATAGGGGACCATGCAGGGCAGTATACTCAGGTACAGGAAAACAGGTTCATGAATCAAAAACAGGTACACGAATCATCCGATTCATGCATCAACGGGTTCATGAATCAACAGGTACACGACCAACAGGTACGTGCATCAACAGGTAACAAGTACACGACCAAAAGGTACGTGCATCAACAGGTAACAGGTACACGACCAAAAGGTACGTGCATCAACAGGTACATGAACCCAAAGGTATCATGCATCAACATGGGAAACACGGGCCCCCTTCCGTGTACACGTTTCTGAATTATCCACTATTCGATCTTTCCCCTAAACCCCGGCTTAGTTACTTTTATTATTAAGATCATCAGCAAGCATGAGAGTGTACTAAATAATGTCAAACTAACAGGTTATAATCAGGTTTAGACTCAGGGAATTAAATCAACAGGTATAGGTACTAAACATTCACAAATACGAGCAACTTAGCTTATGTTTATAATCAGGACAGCACGACCAGTCTGTACAAAAACAATGATCCAAAGATCTAAAGGCATGCAAATCATGATCCGTTGAAGGATCTGGAAACTAGCCATTCACACGCTTCTAACGAGTATAATAAAGATATATACTAGTTCACAATATCTCAGCTTAAAAATCATTTCAACACAGATTTCCGGTACAGCCGGAAAACAGGGAAATGACTTCCAACACATAAAAACAGCATGCAAAGTCATCAAATAAATCCATGAAAATTCTGGGGTAATTCCCTATATGTGTAGACTCAAAATAATAATTTTTATAATTTTCCAGAAAGTATAGAAATGTTATCAAAAATGAAAAGTAACACAAAACACGGTTTTGATGGATCTGGAATTCCTCAACACCGCTGTACAAAATTGAACACATCTTGCAAACAGCGCATCGAAATCCACATCTGCCAAAACGGGGTGAAAGTAGATACAATTATCCAACTTTCATATCTCACACAAAATATCAATACAGTAAATCGAAATAAGGTGAACACGGCATTCAACATACAACCACACGCAGTTTACAGTAAAAGTGATCTCTAGAAAAGGATATAAGACATCGCTCAAAACTCATCTTTTAATTATCACAAAAATCAGGGAACTACCTAACATCATGGTGAAACACTGGACAAAATATTACGGTATGATATTGGGTATAACCTAGATCTTGAAAATAAATTGTCCACAAAAACTACCCCGAACTGAATCTGGAAACTACCGATATACAGTCACTAAAATAATCATAACTAATTCATAAAAACTCAAAACAGGGTAAAACCAGTGGGATTAGAAAATAGATTCAGTTCTCTACAAATTATTCAGAAATAGCCATGTTGAGATTCGGACTCTAATACAGGTAAAAACAGCAATCAATCCAGTACAACTCAAATTTCCAGATTTCACAACTAAACTTCAAAACGTCATAACTTCTACAAAAATGATCCACACTCATCCAAATTCGAAACGCTGCATACCCATCATCTAAATATCACGTCTAAGGGTTTCTAACATGTCAAACCCTAATATTTTCATGTGGGCAATCCGTCAAACATGTTTCATGCGCTATTTGACCTATGCGATCAAAATCGCACTTTGGGTGAAACATACGGCATAAACCTATCAAACTCATGTTCTAAGTCATCTATGGCCTGTTTTAAACAATAGAGACGAAACCCATAAATAAAAACATGATCTTTGGCCATCTCTAGTCTCAAACTATCCTATGTGTGAACTTTCGACTTGTATCAACCTAAGAAATTTAAGTACAAGTTACTTGCCTTATTGATGATGAACACGGCGCTACGAAGCCTAGCAATGAAAACCCACGTACAAAAGTCCTTCCACGCATGATTCCAAGCGAACCCACGAATCGAATCTTGCCTACGATCGTCTTCTTGAAGCACGACCTCAAACGGACGCTACCCACAACTCCAAATCAACAAGGGATGAAGAGGGGGAGCTGTTCTTGAAATGGAGGGGTGCTGGTTTGGTGCTTGGCCGGCCACAAAAAGGAGGAGAGATGAGGTTTTTGATGGCGGAGTTGTATATAATGATGTATGGAGATTATATAGGTGGTCGGCTATGGTAGGAGACTACAAGGGAAGGTCGGCCTGGGGTGTTTGTGTGCAAGCCGGATGATGGAAGGAAGGAGGAGGCCGGGTTACAAATAGGAGAGGAAAAGAAAGATTAGGATTTGTGATTAATTAAATGAGGGGTTATTTATAGGGGATCAAATGTGGGTTAATGGGTAGTGGATATCAATAGGAATAAATGGGTATACAATTGGGTAATGAGTATTGGGTAGATTTCAAATGGAGATACAAAATGCAATGAATCCTATGGCTCCTAAAAATCTCCTTAAGGGCCAAAAATTTCAAATTGGTCAAAACACTTCTAAAAATTTACCATGACCCAAAAATAATTATTAAATATGAACGGGACCAAAAAAATGAGAAAACGATCTCAAAATGGCGAAAAACGGACGATCGGCGCACAAACAGCACACGGAGGTCAAAAATGCAAGAAAAAATAATATAAAATGAAAATAATCCCATAAGAAAATTAATACAATAATTTATAAATATAATTTATGAAATAATCTAATTTTAACAATAAAAATAATTATTCAAATAACCACACTAGCAAAAATAATACGGATAGTAACAATATTACTAATAATAAAATGATAAAAATAATGAAGGTAATAATAACAATAATAAGATCTATATTAAATACAAAATTATAGAAAAATAGTTACAGCTAAAATTATGGATCAAAATAGATTTTAAATGGAAACTCCAATAATACCTTTTGACAGAAGAAATTTGAAAACCGGAAAAATAATTTGAGAAATTTTTTTTTTAAAATACAGGAAAATACACTAAAATACATTTTTGGGAAAACGAGGGTTACAGTTGTAGCAACCATGTAGTAAAAACTGGGATGCATGAAGTGCTACCTAGCTAGTAATACACACAAGACTGTAAGAACATAAAACTGATACTGTTAGACTGACACTGTTAGACTGATACTATTAGACTGATACTTTTAGACTGAGACTGTTGGACTGATATTGTTATACTGTTATCCTGATTCACTGATATACTGAGCTTACTGTTACTAGACACTGGTAGTTGCCTTATGACACTGCCTTAGACATAAAACAACTGTACTGTTAGTATACCATGCTAGTTGACTGCCATGCTATTAGTTAGTTTTCCCATGTGCTTGTATTCTACATTATTTGTGACCCGCGACTTACAATTGACGGGTACTTGTTTTCTTCTTTTCTCCTTCTCCTGCAAATTTACTAATTGCAGATCAGGATGGACGACTGCCAGATGGTATTGGCGAGATGATGTATTAGTGCTGGAGATTCTGCTTTATTATTATTTTTATTGTTGCTTGAACATTGAATAAAGTGTATTTGGTTTATTGAATACTTATTTGTATTTGGGCGATGTGACACAGGATATTTGTTTTGTCCAGACTCTAATTTATTTCAGGATATTGTATTTGGTTTCAAGTAAATTTCTGTTGGTATTTTGTTTCAAATTATGCATGTGGTTTGTATCTTTTGCTTCTGACTCTGATTATTTGTGTGAGATATTATAAAGATTCTTGAACAGCTTATGGATGATGAAAATTATTCGCTGGGCTTTTGTTACGTATCCATATTCCGTACTCTTTTTGGGAAGCGGGGCGTGATAGATTTAGTTAACCCCTAACTCATCGTTCATAACATTATAATCATTTTGTCAATGAAAAATATGTTGAAACCCTATAATTTACTGCCAACCTGAACATTACCATGTTGTTTTGACCTAGATAATGTCACCAAAATCAATAACTTCCTGAATATGAAATGTAGCCCTAGATGTCTAGTTTACTACCCTTTTGACGGAATTGAATTTTGAGTTATGGTTTGTGAGTTATCGCAGTTTTACTGCTGCAGTGTCGTAGAATTCCAGATTATAAAAACTGCTGCATCACTCTGACTTACAATTAATTAACCATGCTACCTGTAAGATAATAAGTTGAAATTTTGCATGCTGATACTAGACACACTAGAGAATATTTCCTAATTTTTTTTGGAATTAATTAATGAAGTTTCAGACCTGTTTCATATGTATAAACATAATTTTACAAGTTCTGGCTAAACACAAATCCTGTGTAGTTTGCTATTTTGACACCTAATGCTACAACTTTTATGTATCTTATTTAGATGCGTTGGAACTGGGCATGAGTCGAATTTTTATACCTTCTAACGGATCCACATTTTCTATCCTGTAGCAATGGGAATTCTGATTTTGGTACAGCATCCTACTGCTGTCCAGAATTCGGTTTCTATGTTTAATAATATACAATTGAATCTATAATATTGTATTTGGTGCATTTAATTGTATAGAGTACATTGCAGGATGTTAGGATTGTTTTGTCATCATTCTAGTGTCCCTTATTAATTGCATTATCGTTCCCCATTGATGTTTCTGCCCCTATTGTTCTCAATTAGTTTTGCATGATTGAATAAAAGAATGTTAATCAAGCCAGGGTTAAGGGTTGACTAGGGTAGTTGACAATATAGTGATTGTACTCGGAAATGTGGGCCTCGTTCCCAAATTATCGTTATCCTCATTTTGCAAGAAATTGCAAATGGCCAGTGTTATCGTCATTGTGCAAGAAATTGCAAATGGCCAGTGTTATCGTTATTGTGCAAGAAATTGCTCAATAGCCAGTGATTATTATTGCCACGCCCCGCTTTCCAAAAGAGAATACGAAATACGGATATGCGACAAAAGCCCAGCGAATAATTTTCATCATCCATAAGATATTCAAGAATCTTTACAATATTTCACAAGAATAATCAGAGTTGGAAGCAAGAGAAACAACCAGGCATGTATAATCGAATTACAAAATAAACCAGATTTGAACAAGTTAATAATCCTTGGGTCACATTGCCCAATTACAAAATAAATATCCAAGTAGCAGATACAATTATTCATGAATAACATGAAAATAAATAAATGTAGCAAGAGCTCCATCAACTAATATCTCATCTCGCATATTCTATCTGGCAGCTGATCTCCAAAATCTGCAATTTAATAAATTGCAGAAAAGAGGAAAAGAGAAAACAAGGTACCCATCAATTGCAAGTTACGGACCGCTTGTAATGCAGGATACAAGTGTATGGGAAAACTAACTAATAACATGAAATATACACAATAACAAAATAGAATACTAGCATGGCAAGATGAATAAGTATAAGTGGCATGTGTCAAGTGTCAAGTGAACAAGTATCATGTAAACAAGTGACCAGTATCAAGTATCAAGCGAACAAGTATCGAGTATCAAGCGAACAAGTATCGAGTATGAAGCGAACATGTGTCAAGGATCAAGTGTCAAGTATCATGTATCATGTAGTCAAGTATCAAGTAAGCACGTATCATGTTCAAGTGTCATGTATCAAATATTGTAGTGATTACTATCTCGGTAGCACTCCATGCAGCCCACCTTACATGGTTGCTATAATAAACAGTTTCGCGTTAGATTTCCTAGGGGACCATACAGGGCAGTGTACTCGGGTATTCACAGAATCACAGAACTTGGTCAGTAAACTTGATCGGTACAGAAATCCAAATCTGAATCCGTCAGAGAATCTAGAAAATGGACTTCCACCCGAATCCAGTGAATACATATAAGTCATATAGTGTTTCACAAAATCATAACTCAAAATAGGGTTGAATCCAAAAAACACGTTCAGGCAGAAATCAGGAAATCATATTCAAAGTCAGAAAAACAGCATCAAAATACCTCAAATAAATCCAGGAAAAATATGGGATATTTTCCTATCTATCTAGTATCAAAATATAAAGTTTTATAATTTGCAGTGAAATTAGATCAGTCATCAAAAATCAGAAAACATCAAGAAACGATAGTTTGGCAAATCTGGAATTCCCAACACAGCTGTACGAAAACTGTAATATCTCTCAAACCGTGAAACGAAATCCAAATCCGCTAAAGGGAGATGAAAATAGACAATATAAACTAACTTTCATATTTCACAAATATTTTTCATATAGTCAAAGGAATCTGGGTGAAAATACGATTCTTTACAGAACAGCGAGCAAAATACAGCAAGTACAGTCTTTATAAACAAGCATGAAACGGCATATAAAACTCATCAATAAAATCTACCAAAACTCTAGGAAATCCCTAGATAGATACATAAACACTGACCAAAATTTCAGATCAAAATAATATGCTTAGCACTAGTGTCAAAATAATTTAGTCATCAAAATCATCAAGAAATAAAATCTCGAAAAGATCTACACCTCTGTAGTAAAACAGTCATATCTCACACATACAAAAACAAAATTGAGCAAGGTTAGAGGACTTGGAAAGAAGACGAATTTCTCTAAAAATTATGTTTTATACCAAAATTAAGATTCTGATCTTAATATGGTCTAAATTACTGATCAAGACAGATTATCGGCAAAACACAGAATTTCTTCAAAAACCAAAATCAACATAGATCCAACGAAACTTAATCCAAACACCATCAAACATGAAATCGAGTCTACCAAGTATCCAAACATCATGAAATAGGGTAATTAACATATCAAAACCAAGTCTATCACATAGATCTCAATAAATACCTAAATTCTCATAAAATTCCACATACATGATCAAATCAAGAACGGAAAAAACCTAAGTTAATTCATGTCATATGTGTCATGAGGCAACTACGGTCAAAACACTATAGAGACAATTAACAAGGGATTTCACACACAATTTGTCTCTAGAACCCAACTACACTACAAGTGGTATTTATGACTTGTATCATACAAAGGAATTGAGTACAAGTTACTTGTCTGAGAGATGACGACGGAAGCGAGGCAAAAGCAAGAATAACGGAAACGGAATCCCGGGCATGAGCACAACTGAACGAACCGCAAACCAATTATGAACATAAACCAACAAACGGATCACAATGACGATCAAAATCAAGATGGTCAAACAACAACCGGGCGGATCGGCACGGATGAGATCAAGATCAAGATCGAGATCGAGATCGAGATCAACAAGATCGGACGGTCCAGATCAAGGTAATGATGAAGTTGATGATGATCGCGATCGAATGACCAAGATCACCCCGATGGTGATGATCAAGATGATGACGATCAAAGGAGAACGGATGGCCCACATCCAAGGCTATGATCAAGACCAAGGGAACAAGATCATGAAGATGATCCAGAAGATCAGACAGCGGAGATGAACATGATCAAAACTCCACTTGATCAAACAGCCAATGGCAATGGGGGCACTGGTTGCTCGGACGGCGGATGACGAGGAGGTATGCACGGTGACGGCAGGGAGATAGGCCGGCGGGGCTGCTGCGGTCGGTGCAGGAGGCACGAGGTGGTAGTCGCCAAGGCTCAGCGGAGAAGCACACACAGGTGGGAAGCGCACTGCGATGCTGGCTGGCTACGTCGTCGATGGGGCACAGCACAGGGGAGAGGCGGAGGCACTGGCTGCAGGTGTAGCATTGCAGGGGGCGGCACCGAGGGGTCACGAGGGGCGCAGCACAGTGGCGAGACGTGCTGACGGCTGCTATCGCTGGTGTGGCTGTTGTCGCGGCTGTTTGGTGGCATCATCGAGGCACGACAGGAAGAGGGGGAGGCACCTATTGGTTGTTTCCGCAGTGCAGGAGGAACCAGGGGGAGGGAGAACGGAAACAGCAGGTGGGTGCAGGCATCGTGAGGGTGGCAGGGAAACGAGCGAGAGAGATAAGCGGGGAGAGAGCATGAGGATGAGAACGAGAGGTGATGGGTTCGGAGAGAGAAGGCGGGAGGAAGAAGAAGGGGCGGCTGTGAAGGGGAAGATGATGGGTTTTATATAGGAGAGCGAGGGTGACGGGAATTAGGGTTAGGGGAACCGGTGATGGGTTATAAATGGGTCTGGATAGGGAACAGGGTTTGGGTCTAATAACAGGGTAGGTGCATGCGGGTTGGGTTTAGTTAAGGTAATGGGTTTTTAATGGGTTTTAGGGTAACAGGGTTGTTGGGGTTTTATTGGGTATGGTTAGTTTAAGTTAATGGGTATAGGTTTAAATAGGGTTTTAATGGGTAAATGGGTTTAAGAAAAATCCAATAAAAAATAATATAACATTATTAGATAAATTAGAGTATGATAAAAATAATAATAATAATAAAGTAATAATGTAAATAATAATACTGACTAAAATAATACTGATAAAAATAATGATAGTAATAATAATAATAATAAGATTTGTATAAAAATCATAGGAAATAGTTATATTTAAAATTATTGATCAAAAATGGATTTTAATAGAAGATCCAAAAATACATCTTGACAAAAGAATTTGAAAACCGAACAAAAAAAAATAATTTACAAAAATTTTAAATACAGAAAATATATGAAAAATACAGTTTTGGGAAAACATGGGTTACAATTATTGAAATATATATTGTGCCAAGTACATGACCTATTGAATCTACCACCTTAGTCTAAACGAAATTGATTGTATGCATGGAACCTGTAGTATGGAATGCAGTAGTGCGTGCATTAGTTAGGATTAAAATGAATAATAGACTTAAGATTTTCATCGCATTAGCATCGCATATTATCATCTTCATTGAACCATGTTATCGTTATTGGTTACCATCATTGTTAATGTTTATTGGTATGGTACATTGTACTATTATCGCCTTATTGCACATTGTACTATTATCGCCTTGTCACTGTTGAATACTATTGATTTCATCGTTCATTGAATTCATCGTTATACCATTATTGTCATTGTTCTCTGTTTCTCTACTTGCTGTCCACGACTTGTTCTAAGGACATATTTTTCCTCTCTTTTAGATGAACAGCATACAGTTAATCAAGGAAATTTACCTGATGGACTAGGATAACAACAATAATGAAAGACTTGTGTTGCTGCGTCATTGAATAATTATTATTTCTCTTTTTTTGAACTTTAATAATTGAACATTGTTGTATTTGTAGACTTTTGACCCGAATATTGTTATTGTTTATTCCAGGAGTTGAATTTATTATATGTTGGTTATTTTTGCTTAAAATTTCAAGTATTGTTATTTATGTGATTACTTCTCTTATTGCATGCGTGCTTGGTTTACTTCTTGTTTTATATTGTTGAGTTGAATCGATGACAGCCTATGAATAATGCAAGTCATTCGTTGGGTTATGTCACGTACTTGCTTTTCGTAATTTTGGGAAGTGGAACGTGACAGAAAAAGATGAGTTGAAGAACGTAGTGCTCGAGGGGAGCTTAGAAGTGGCTCATCTAAGGAGAACAATCCTCGAGTTTACTTTGGGGATCATGCCTTGTCTGAAATTCAAAGTGAGGGATGATTCTCTCAGAGGAAGGGTAGTTGAACTAGAGAATGAAGTTCATCGGTTAAGATGACTTCTTAAGGGTAGTAATGTTAGCATGCCTAAGGAAGATCGTTTCATGAGCTGGCCCTATGTTAGCCTGAAGTTTTGCGAAACCCAGGGGACGCTCAGAGCGGAGTGGCTGGTTCATCTAGCGGGGCGTCTGGAGGAGGGGCAGCAAGAATAATGGGTCCCGAAGGTATGACCCGACTCGCGGGTCTGGAGATCTCCTCAGAGGGCCCAAGAGAGCGAAATAACGCTCGGGTGTCAGCTGGAAGCCACAGACCACGTGTATCCCTTAAGATGAGCATCCCCCTTCCCTGAGGAAGTTAAGATGGCTTTGAATGGGATTTTGTGACCTGTAAAGGCTTGTTTCTCAGTAAAACATGTAACCAAGTTTCTTTTTGTAATGTGATTTCCATAAGTGTTTTGAGTAAATATAGTTGTGACCTGTGGTTATTAGTATTTTCTTTTTTGTGTTTGTCTGAAGGGCTGTGCAAGGCGGCTTTATGAACGACGAGTGGATTCCGCTCCTATCCGGGTTGTTTTAGGAATACTCTTGCAGCGAACCAAACCCAGCCATCTTGCTCGGGGCAAGTAGCTACGGTGGTCCTATGAACCGCGAGTGGACTCTGAATAATAGTGACGAGGAGTTTTGGGAGCACTCGAGAGGTGAACTGAACCCCGTACACCTGCTCGGAGGTATGTGACTAAGGTGGTTCTGTGAACCATGAATGGACTTCGCACTTGTCTGGATTATTTTGGGAGCACTTGAATGGCGAACCGAACCTGCCTTCTTGCTCAGGGGCAAGTAGCTAAGGTGGTTCTGTGAACCGCGAGTGGACTCCGAAAAATAGTGATGACGAGTTTTGGGAGCACTCAAGTAGTGAACCAAACCCTGTACACCTGTTCAGGGGCATGTGACTGTGGCAGTTCTGTGAACCACAAATGGACTCTACACCTATCTGGGGTTGGGCACTCGTACGACGATATATACCCCATACACTTGCTTGGAGGCAAGTGTGCTCGTGCGATTAATAGATTATAAATGGGTCTCATACTTGTCCGTTGGAGTGCTTAGGTAAGGGATGGTGTTGCTCGGGGCCAGACCATATGTCTAGCTTATTGCTTTCCTTAGGTTGAACTATTTATGGAACTTTTGAACTGTACTAGAAAATTTTGCAAAAGGAAAGACTAATTTTATTTAAAAATTCAAACTAAGCGGTTGCTTTAATGCAAGCCTTCATTACATTTTATGACCATTATAATCATCGGCCTTTATTACATGTTTGATATCAACTACTAAGCGAGGACGTTAAGCTCTCTCTTTGTACTTCATGAGGTGCTCGGCATTCCAAGTTCTGGGTATATTCTCCCTCCCCCCCCCCCCCAAGTCTTCAAGTCGGTGGGCCCCTGGGTGGAGAGACTTTGTATGATCCTTCCCAGTTAGGGGCAAATATTCCTTTCTTTCAGGGGTTCGAAATTTTGAGCTTTCGGATGACCAGGTCTCCTTCCTGGATGTTGGTCGGGCGAACTCTCTTACTGTACAATCTTTCAACCCTCTTTTGGTAGATATTTCTTTTCTTTAGAGGGTAGATTTTTCACGGACTTCATCGAGGAGGTCGAGATTGGCTTGAATGTCATTCGAGTTCCGCTCTTCATCCAACGAGAAGAGGTGAGGAGAGGGTATTCCTACTTCGAGAGGAATGAGAGCTTCGATGCCAAAAGTCAAGTTGAACGGGGATTCTCCCATGGGGATTCTCTTTGTGGTCCTATAGGACCAAAGCACACTTGGGAGTTCTTCAACTCATTATCCCTTTGGGGCTTCATTAAGCATTTTCTTGAGGCCATCCAAGATTTGCCGATTGACGTTCTCGGCTAGACCCTTTAAGGATGTTGGATGATCCCTTCTCTTCAATATCACACCCTCAAACCAATGGTCTAGGGGTTTCATCCAATCAAATCCCCGCAGGCGCCCGAAGGATGTTGGATGAAACCTTACACCCTCAAAGGGATCCTCTCCGTAGATACCAAAGATGTTGGATGAAACCTTACACCCTCAAAGGGGGTTTCATCCAACATCCTTCGGGCACCTGCGGGGCTTTAGGCATGAGTTCCAATGCCTCTTCTTCAATACTCGGTTTGAGGAGGACTCATTCAGCACAGTGCGGTCGAGCCCGTCAAGCGACGAGGAGGCGAGTTTGGAAAATTTGTCTGCTTGCCCATTTTCTTCTTGCAGAATGTGAGTGATTTCAACCTCCTTGAAGGTGGTCATGATCTTCTTTACATATGCTAAATACTTGGGCATACAGTCATCCCTCGCCTCGCATTCTCCTTGAATCTGGTTCACCACTAATTGAAAGTCACTGAATACTCCTACTCTTTGCGCCCCCACCCTCTTTGCTAGGAGGATACTAGCAATCAGGGCTTCATAATCGGCCTCATTGTTAGAAGTTGGAAAGCTGAGGCGTAGTAAGTATTGCAGGATGAACTTTTCGAGACCAACCAAGATAAGCCCAGCTTCGCTCCCTTCGAGGCAAAAGGACCTGTCCACATACACTACCCATGGTAGGGGGTTGGAGGATCGGGGATTGTACTTTCGATAATGAATTCGGATAAAGCTTGGGCCTTAATTACAGTTATGGGGCGGCAGGTAATATCATGTTGGCTTAACTCATTCGACCACTTCATGAGTCTCCCTGAATTCTCGGGTTTGTGAAGGACCTGCTTGAGTGGCTGATTGGTGAGGACCCATGTAAAATGTGCTTGAAAGTAGGATCTGAGCTTTCGAGCGGTTGTCACTAGAGCATAGGTCATTTTCTCCATCTTTGAGTACTCCAGTTCACCATCATAGAGTACCTTGCTTATGTAGTAAATCAGTTTCTGCACCCGATCTTCCTCTCTCACCAACACAACACTAAGGGTTTGTTTTGAGGCAGCCAGGTAGAGGTAGAGGGTTTTCCCAGGTGTAGGCTTGCTCAAGATTGGAGGATGGGTGGGGTGCTCTTTGAGGCTTTCGAAGGCTGCTTGCTGCTTTTCTCCCCACTCAAAATTCTTTGCTCCTCGAAGAGCTTTAAAGAAGGGAAGATATTTCTCCCCTGACTTGGAGAGGAAGTTCCCAATAGCGGCGAGGTGACCTATAAGCTTCTGGACTTCTTTGATCGTGGTTGGAGGAGTCATGTCGATGATGACTTTGATCTTCTCAGGATTGAATTCGATTCCTCCCTGACTTACCATAAGTCCCAGGAACTTTCCCGAGGCAACCCCAAAGGCACACTTTTAGTGGTTTAGTCTTATGTTGTTCATCCGGAGTACATTGAACTCTTCTTGGAGGTTCGTGACATGGTCTTCTTTCCTAAGGCTCTTTACGAGCATATCATCCACATACACATCTATGTTTCGACCGATCTATTCTCTAAAGACTTGGTTCACCAAGCATTGATATGTGGTCCCGGCATTCTTCAGCCCAAACGGCCTAACTCGGTAGAAATAGAGCCCCTGATTGGTGATGAAGGACGTCTTCGGGATGCCTGGCGGGAACATTCGGATTTGATTATGTCCCAAAAAGCATCCATAAAACTTAATAACCCATGGCCTGAGGCAGCATCTATCAATGCGTCTATGCTGGGGAGAGGGAATGGGTCTTTTGGACATGCTTTATTAAGGTCAGTGAAGTCTATGCAGATTCTCCACTTGCCATTGGCCTTCTTGGCCATTACAATGTTCGCTAGCCACTCAGGGGTAACTAACTTCCTGGATGAATCGGACTACTAGGAGATTCTCGACCTCTTCTTTGATGGCATGTTTTCTTTCAAGCACAAATTTGTGGCGCTTCTGCTGGACAGGCTTGGCTTTTAGATCCACACTTAAGAGGTGCATAATTAAGTCTTCGGCAATGCCCAGCATATCCTCAGCAGTCCAAGCGAACAGGTCCTGATTCTCCCTAATGCAGGTGATGAACTGCTCCTTTAATCGACGAGGGAGTGCTTTTCTCACCCAGTAACACTTAGCTTCATCATCTTCGGAGAATGGGATTTCTTCCAGTTCGTCCATGGCTTCATGCCTCTCTTTGGCTTCTCTCATTCCTACAGCTATAGGGAATTTTATTTTCAGGTGGTATGCTGATGCGACCTCTTGGAGGGCCGCTAACCCTGGGCAGCCGAAGAAAGCATTGTAGACGAACTTCATATCGACCACCATGAATTCTAACACTTATGTACGAGCAGTCGGAGCTTTCCCTAAAGTTACGTCGAGGGTTACAATTCCCTCGATCATTAAGGGGGCCCCAAAGAATCCATGGAGGGTGTATCCAGTGGGCTTGAGGCGATCCTGCTTGAGTTTGAGGCCTTCAAACACATTGAAAAAGAGGATGTTGACTGAACTACCATTATCAAACAGAACTCGGTGCACTTTTTGGTTCATCATACACATGCTGATTATGAGTGCTTTGTAGTGAGGAGTTCGAATGCCTTCCAAGTCCCGATCTAAGAAGGTGGTGCTGACTCCTGAACTTTTCAGAGGAGAGATGTTGTGTACAAAATTAATTTCTCAAATGAAGAGCTTCCAAGATAAGCTAGAAACTCCCCTTATAGGTCCTCCGTGGATTGCATGAAATATCTCCATCCGCCCTGATCCCTGGGACTCAATTGGCCTATCTGCCCATTTTTTGGGTCCCTTCGGAGGAGGAGGTTCGGTGTCATTTACCTGGGCAAATTTGGCATGGTATCCTCGTCGGAGCGACGCCTCTACTTCGTCTTTAAAGGCTCGGCACTCATCCGTAAGGTGACCATGATCCCTGTGGAAGGCACACCACTTTGTTTCATCCTGTCTTTTGCTTGGGGCATTCATCTTTGGGGGAGGTCAAAGGATCTCATCCTTGTCAACCTCCATAAAAATGGTGGATATGCTTGCATTTAGTGGGGTGTACTTTTCAAATGAGGCATGGGAGATAGGCGGCGCTGACCCATGGCATCATTCTGGGATTTTTGGTGCTCATCTTCGTTAGTGCCTTTTCATTTGTTCCCGGATGAAGGCATCTTCTACTCTTGGGGGCGGATTGCCTTTTCGACTCGGATGTACTTTTCAACTCTCTGAAGGAGGTCAGAGAAGTATCAAGGAAGTCTTTTAATGAGGGAAGCTTTTATGGTTATCATGCTCGACATTATATCTGAACGCGGCCATTGCCACCGCAGAGTCGAGCGAGGGGATGGATCTGGACTCAGCTTTGAAGCATTGTACATAGCTCTCGACGGACTCCCTGTCCCTTTGCATGAGGTCTAATTGGGAGGCGTTGGCCTTCTCCAACTTGCTGCTAGTGACGAAGTGCGTGAGGAGGAGCTCCTCAAGTTGGTTGAAGGAAAATATGGAGCCTGGAGAAAGGCGAGAGAACAATTCTCGTGCGGAGCCTTTTAAGGTTGTCGGAAAGGTTTTGCACATGAGGGAGTCAGAAGCTTGGTGGATCATCATGAGAGTTTTAAAACTCTCAATGTGGTTTACTGGATCGATCTCTCCGTTGTACACCTCAAATGTCGGGACTTTGAAGTTGATGGGGACAGAAGCCTTAATAATCTTCTTGGAGAAAGAAGGTCTAACGGGACGGAACCTTCCATGTTTCTTTGATTCTTGCTTTTTCATGGATGTCAGGCAGTCTTCCATTTTTCGGGGGCATCTAAGGATGGCGTCCTCCTGCGGATTAGATCTGGTGGATCCGTGGGACTCTTTCCGCCGCGGAGGAGTAGAGTGATGAAAACTAGGTTGCCAGGTTTTGGAAGGAATTTAATGAGGGCCTGAAGAATTTCATCTTTAAGTTCTGGGAGCTCGGCTCTAGTGACGGGCACTTTTTCATCCCTCTCACTCTAGGGGCTGCCCTACTAGTTGGAGTTGGACGTCTCATTTCGCTAGGGGGGTCCTTCTGCGGTTCCTTGGGGAATGGTGATCCCTTTGCCCCTTAGGAGAGGGGGATCTCCTTCGTCTCCTGGGAGAGGTACTTCCTTTGCGTCCCCTTGGGGAGGTAGTTCTCCTGGATCTTGGTCTTCGAGGAGAAGGGCTTGTCCTGCTCCCCCGTTGCTCCGAATGGGAGGGTTCTTCATGAGCTCTCCTTTCATTGATATGGGTTCAGAGATCGGACCCTTGCTGGCGACCGATGATGACCTGATAGAGGTTGGGTTGTAGTTGAAGGAGTGTGTAAGGGGTAGAAGTGTAAACCGATCCTCTGTTTTCAACAAAGGGCCTTGTGGGTGGTGCGGGCTGACTCTGACGAGAGCTCCCCGATGCAACTTCTCCAGGTGGAGGATGGACATGTTGAAGGAGGGGCTCCTCTGGCTGAGGTTGCAATTGTTGGAAAGTGGGTGGAAGGTCCTCAAGAGGAGGAGGTGGAGGAAGAGGGTTGCCGCTGCCTTCCCTTTCTCCCTATGTGGCTTGTCGGAAATCTGTTTTTACCGGTGAAGTTTGGTCAGATTTATCTTGTTGTTCCCACAGACTGTGCCAACCTGTTATTGCTTTTTTCTGTACTGGAGTATCTAGGTGATGTGGATTCTTCGGAGAAACAAGCAAGAACATGACCTTTTGACTTCTAATGGTGTTGACTACTTTTGACTGCGATTGACTTAACGATCTGACTCGTTTGTGCTGTAGGATTCGATTCGTGTGGTGACGACCGCCACCTCTGACCTGCAAAAAGTCTAAGACACTGGGGTTGATCCCGGCGACTGACCCTTAGACACTTTAGTTGGAAATCAAGAAGACTATTAAAAAGATTTTGTGGATAAAATACTGATTACCTATTTCTTGTGGAGGTAAGGGGGTATTTATAGTCGCCTTGGGACAGTTTCGAGATAATGATTTACCTCTACTTCCCGGTGTTTTTGGATTAAACCGGTTATCTCTTCTTCATGAAGAAATAATAGTAGTTAAGAAGGATTTAAACTCCCTTCAGGATAAGATATATGGTTTTCTGAACCGTCTCTTTGTAACCCCGGTTTCCGGCTATACGTATTTTCTGCATATTTTCTGTTTCGATTCTGCATAAAGATTTTCCGTTTTCTTAATTTCGTTTTGTTTTAAATTTGTTTTTGGATCTCCTATTAAAGTCCATTTCTAATCGTTAATTGTATTTGTAATTATTTTTAAATGACTATATATTTTAATACAAATCTTATTCCAATTTATAAGTTTATTTTCTATTCATAATTGGTTGATTATTTATATTTTAGCCCAAAACCAAATATATTATTATTCATTTTGTATTTGATTATCTAATTAATGTTACCACTTGATTATTTAATTTATGGTTACTCTTTATACTTAATAAATGTTTTTAAATCTACTCCAAGCCCAAGTTTTCTAACCATTCTATAATAATATTATTTTATTATTTGATTGTTTAATGTATGAGTTAAGCCCAAATTCAGCCCAATATTATTATTATTTCGTGTATTAATGTAAAACCAACTATTAAAATCCAAGCCCACATTTGTATACCCAAACTGGTTAACCCATTTGTCCTACCCTACCCAAATTCAACTATCAGTATACAAATCTCCCCAGATCTCTCCACTACCCCCTTAATCTCTTTAACTGCCCACTAATTACTCCCCACTAACCCTATCATTATCTCAACCTAACCCCCGTATTAATCTCCATAATCAATCCCCCTAATCTCCACCCTAATCATCTACAACTGCCTTATCATCTCCTCTCTCCCCAACCTTCTTCTTCCTCCTCCTTCACGCCAGACCCAAGCTGCACCACCGTCGACAGCTTCGTCTACACCACCACGAGTGTCGCCAACCCTCACAGCAACCCCCCGCATCCCCAACTCGCTCTATCGCCCCATTGTCGCAGTCACCCCGCACCCACCGACTACCACAACCAGCACCCCGGCTACCATCGACTACCGCACCATCGCTCGAGCCACCATCAAAGCTCTTCCTCCTTACCGCACCATTACTCGAGCCACCATCGAAGTTCTTCCTCCTTGCTGCACCACGCCGACGACCACCCGACCGTCCCCTGCTGCCTCACCACTTGTCGAGCTCCTTCCCCCTTGCTGCGTCTCCCCCAGCACCACCCCCGACTGCACCACCGTCCATCCACCGCAGCACTTCCCGCTGCTGCATCCCGAGCCTCGCCACCACTGCATCCTGCAACAACCACAACCTCCTCCGCGTGCGTTGCCACCTTGTAGTCACCAATGACAGCCATCACCGACCATCTTCCTCAAAACCTGCTGCCTCACCGGAGCACCATCGACCCTCGACTGCCTCCACCATACAGCCGTTGATCACCACCCGAATCCATCTCCTCGACAGCCTCGAGGTGCCCTCGCTGCACCTCGTTGACAGCCTCCCCATTGCCAGACAGCCATGCCCCTTAGCCTGCTGCCACCGTCACCGAACAGCCCCACTACCTTGCCTCCTTCCTCCGAAGCCACTACATTTCCTCACTGCCATTGTTGCACGTTGCCATTGTCTTATTGCAGCCGCTATTGCTTGTGTTGCCATCACCTTTCTTCTTATTATCCATCGTGCAAACACCGTAAAAGGCAAGTACCTTGTACATTTGTATTGTTCCATATAAGCATTTTATTGACCTTCCGCAATTAGTATTTATATTTGATTATCATAATTAAACCTCCTTGTCGTCCATGTTCATGAAAAGTGCTCTTTAAAAGTTTCAATTGATTGAACCATCGTATTATCATGCTTTACAATCTTTCTATGGTCAAATCAAATGTTATATATTGAATTGAATCAATCTGTTTGCCTCTGTGATTCGATACTAATCAAAAGATCGTAAATATCAATTTATATGTTTTTGCCCTGCTGTTTGTTCTGACTCGTAGCGAGTTTTTGACCTAGTTACAATTTAAATCAATCAGAACTTTATAAATGAATGTTGTAGCCATATGAATATAGTTTCTGGAACTTCTTACGGATCTAGATTCTAAGTTGTAGGCTGTAAGTTATCACATTTTTAGTACTGTATGGTTTCTAATTTCCAGATTACTGATTTGAAGTGATTTATTGACCAAAACATTGTGTTAACAGTAGAATAAAGACTTGAAATTTACCAGGTTATTACTAGAAATTATTAGGAGTCCCTTTGTAATTTTTATGATATTTTTAAATGATTTTACAGTCGAGTTATATATATAAGAAGTTGATCGCGATCTGCTGCCTGAACAGTATATCCATAAAGAAATGATTGTTAAACCTAGTTTCTGTTATTATAATGTGTCGTGTGAATATGCGTTGGAACCGGCGTGAAGTCTATTTTCTGGAACCTTTGACGTCACTAGTTCTCTAACCTGTAGCAACAGAAAAGTGAATTTTTGTACAGCAATGTATTGCGTCCAGAATTGTAACTTCATGCTCTTAATTGCAAATATGTTTGTTTTCTTGCATTTAGTTAATTAAACTTGTATATCATGCATTGCATAGCCCTTCATACCTCCTTGATCCTGTCCTAGTACCCATTCTCATTGTGCATGTTCATGTTGATTATTGCAAAAGTATAACAAGTCGGGGTAATAAGGGAAAGAATCTAGTAAAGGCTAATATAGGAGTGTGTACTAGTAAGAGACCTGTGTTTCTCATAATAGTGACTCTGTATATGTTTACATGATATGATATGATTCCTAGTTACATGATACAATATAGTATGATATGATTACATGATATGATATGATTCCTGTTAATATCACTGGATGACCCGAGTACATGAACCCTATAAAATTCACCACTAGAGTCTAAACGTTAACTTGATTTGTATGCACTCGAGCCTGTGGTATATGATTTGATTATTTGCAAGTGTACAAAATTGCAACAAATAGTATAGTTTAAGTGAAAAGAGTGTCGAACGCACAAGGACTAATTATTTTATTGAGTACCAAAATTTACTAGATAAATTACTATTTGGAAAATCAAAATTTGATAAAGAAAATGACTAAATTAAATTAATCTAAAGGAAAGAACTAAACTAATTAAAAGTAACGGAATCCGAAATTTTGTTGTTTTTTAATAGCAAAAACTAGTTCTAGGGCTTTTGATTTCAACTAGTCAATCCTACACAATTTATAATTCCATGTCACAAGAAATTTTACTTTTCCAAATTGTAGACCAAAATCTCCGAACTATTCAATATTTTCTCTCGAACAACACCAAAAATATCTCCAACTAACAGTTTGTCATATCTCAATGCAAATTTATTTAATTGAAGACTCAATAAGTTCTTTGGATTTCCTTACAGTCACATCAATCGTGGTAAATTATCTCTAATTTCGATCAATCAATGGTGTTTAATTCTATAGTTCTAAATCACAAATTATCCGGTCTCTCCATGACCCAATAAATCATACATAACGAACTTGATTTCATTGGATATTGTCTTAGTCTTAGTTCGAGTTATTGTTTGTCTTTATTTTATAGCTTTGTTGTCTTGCTCCTTCTCTTTTTTGCTTTCTTTCTTTTTGAAGACGCAGCAGAATTGTAGTTGGCCAAACAGTTGTGAGCATTAAGAACAAAAATTAAACACACAACCATGGAGCAATAGTTTAATAAAATAATATGAAACTAGAATGTGTTCTCAAAACTAGGCTACATCAAAGTCCTAAAAAATAAAATTAGTTCTTAATAAATTTGCAACTAACAAACATGTTCTTTGATTTCATATAAAAATTAGAAGAGAAGAAAGAAAAACTCGTATTGTAGAAAAAATCCGAAGGCCCCGGCCACAATTTCTTATTTCTCTTTCTTCCTTCCCAAGCCGCATGCTCTTCTTGCCTTTCTCTCTCTCCTACGAAGGCCAGCCTCTTTATTCTCTTTTTTATTTTATTTTTTTCTTCTTGGATCTCGCGCCCACCAACCCAGCCAGCCGCCACCTCTTAATTTTTTTTCGTTTGATTCCCATACCCACTTCTTTACCAGGCCACGCCCTACTCCTTCTCATGCTCTGCCTTTATATAGGATTAGGTTAGGTTAATAATTATTAGTTAGGATTAGCTAATTAGGTTTAGTTATTATTATTAGATAATTAATTAATTAATTTTAAAATCTATAGATTAAAATTAATCTATTAAAATTTTAAACTAACCAATTAACTAGGCCTAATTTAAATCCACCCAATTTTTATTACAAAATTTTATTCCACACCCTACTTGACCATAATATTTTTTATTGGTTTTTCTATAGGCCAATTCATCAAAATGTGTATTTGAGTGCTTGAAATTTGAAATCTTCATCATTGTTTTCTTCCATAATTGAACAAAAAAATCCACCTTTTGCACGTATCCATCTCATTCCTACAAAAACAAACAAATAAATAATATTGAGTAGAAATAAGATAAATTTCAAAGAAATAAATGAGAACTCGCAATTTTAATGCATAAAAGAGTACTAAATTATATAGAAATTTCACTCATCAAATACCCCCAAACTTAAAATTTTGTTTGTCCTCGAGCAAAAAGTAAAACCATGAATCAAGAAATAGTAATCATAATTATGTTCAACTCATCTCACCAAAAAATCTTATCATGCAAGCATCAAATCTCCAATTTAAAATACAAACAATAGCAAATAAAGTTAAACTAAGCATACTCACTTTTTCCGTGCAATTATTCATACATAATTCTCAACCCTATCATATTTTTCATGCAATTAATGTAATTATGTCATGTAACAACTCTATCTATAATCACCCCTTCTCACTACTACAAACCGAGTAGCAAACTAGAGTTTTTTTTCTTTCTCTCTCTAAGTAGTCACTTGCCTTTTGATGTGCATGCAAACATTTGTGATGAATTCACCCGGTTACTCAACAAGTCACAAACTTAGAGTGCTTTTGCATAATCATATTTCAAGTTGTCATTTGACACAAAAGTAAACATTGGTGATGAATACCCCTAGTTACTAAGCAACTCAAAACATTGGAATAGATAGAACTCCATTCATTCAATTATTTAATCATTATCACTCTATTTAGTTAAACTCTGTTTAGGACTAGATCAAAGGGGATAATCACAAGAAAAAACATCACATTTTTCTTTTATGTATAATCACATAATTCTCACAATTTTGTATGGAATTTTGAAATTCAATAATCCTAAAGTAAATAAGTATGCTTAATCTTGCTTTATAAGATATTGTTTATTCTAAAAAAAATAAAAATTATTTCAATGCTTTTGTACAATAAAGAACTCAAATGTGTAATGGTAAGCCTAATTGCAATACTTTGTTTTGTTTTTCTTTTCAAATATATTAAAATATATATATATTGTACTCCTTTCCCCCAAACTTGAATAACACATTGTCCTCAAAGGTTAAAGAAAAAAAAATACAAAATAATGAGAAAAGTTCAGAATTTCTCCTCTGATTCATGTTAAAATTCTGGTTGAGCGGCATTCATTGTTTTGGTTATATCTGGAGTTGTAGATATCCAAATCCTCCGATTCTTTTTGTTCAAAAAAGCTAAGACAATTTCCGTCGATCGATCATTGAAACACGTTTCCAGATTCTGACTCCTTCATGCTCAAAAACGGCCATCAATGTAGGTGTAGAAAACAACTCCGCCAGGTACGCCCAAACTTATGCAATCCTATAAAATAAAATATTAAAAAAAAATTAAAGTAAACTAAAAGGAAAAGAAAATCTAAATGCAGTAAAAGAAAATATAGGTTGCCTCCTAAGAAGCGCTATGTTTTAAGTTTTCAGCCAGACGTTGTAGCTAAGATGGTTATGTAACGCCATGATCCAACAACATACAAACCTCTTTTACAATAATTCTCTTCATGTGAAGATTAGATTTTTTATGTGCAATCTTCAAACTAAAAGGTAGCGGCTCGAATTTCAGTCGTTTCTTTCTTAAAGATGGAGTCTTTGATATCCCCACATCTTTGGATTTCATTTGAGAAAATGGATGAATAGATGGTGTAGCATCCAAATACATAACATATTCAAAAATATTTTCTTTCACAGATTCACGAATTGCTGAATTTGTTAGACATACTTCAATTAGTAACTTTTCAACTTCAGCCTTATGTTTCTTGCCCACAATTAAATCTGTTTCACTTACTTGAAAACATGAGTATACTTCGGCAGGAAACTTCATGGATTTAAAAACATCAAACGTTACTTGCTCATCCTCAACCCTCAAAATAAGTTTCCCTTGTTGGACATCAATTAAAGTTTTTCCCGTTGCTAGAAAAGGTCATCACAAAATTAATGGAATTTGTTCATCTTCCTCCATGTTGAGCACTATAAAACTAGCTGGAAATATGAACTTGTCTACCTTTACCAAAACATCTTCAATTATTCCTTTTGGGTACTTGATGGATTTGTCTGCCAATTGCAAAGAAATTGTAGTGGACTTTGGTTCTCCAAGACCAAGTTTCCTGAACACCAAAAAAGGCATAAGATTAATACTTGCTCCTAAATTACATAAAGCTTTATCAAATTAAAAATTTCCAATAGTGCAAGGAATCGTAAAACTCCCTGGATCTTTCTGTTTAGGAGGCAACTTCTTTTGTAAAATCGCACCACACCCTTCGGTTAGCATCACCATTTCATGCTCTTCCAACTTCCGCTTGTTTGATAAAATATCCTTCAAAAATTAAGCATATTTAGTCATATGTTCTAAAGCTTCAATAAGAGAAATATTAATATGCAATTTCTTTAAAATAGTTAAAATTAAGAGAATTGATTTTCAAGATTATTCTTTTTAAACCTTTGCGAAAAAAAAATAGGTGGATCATAAGAAGATTTAGGATAAGTTTCAGAATTAAACTCCCTGAAAACCGTGGTATTTGAAGCTCATTTCCTTTTCTGAGAATTCTTAATTTAGTGGTTGGCCACCTGCTGCGTTTCTTCCTCCAAAATAGATTCTTACTCATCTTCCTTTTCAACCACATTTTGTTAGGCAATTTCTTCTTGTGGTTGCTCAATTGTTCTCCCACTTCTCAGTATTATTGCTTTGACATGATCTTTAGAATTTGTCACTGTGTTACTAGGTAATGTTCCTGCTGTTCTCTCTATGAGCATGTTTGAAAGCTGACCAATCTATGGCCCAAGGTTGCAAATTGAATGTGAAGTTGAAGTTGCAACATTTTGGATCGCCAAATCTGTCTTTTGAATGTACTGCATGAACATTTCCTCAAGTGTCGGCTTCTTTTCTTATTGTGAAAATTTTTGAGGTGGTCTAATTGCTCCTTGGTTGTTGTTCCATGAAAAAATTTTAGTGGTTTCTCCATCCTGGATTATACGTGTTTGAATAAGGATTGTTTTGATGTTGAAAATTGGACACGTAATTTGCTTGATTGAAATTTGATTGAGCAAAAGTTTTTTCCACTTGGCAATCAATACTTGGGTGATTTCCTGCACAATAATCACAAATAATATTAGTATGAATAGAATAAACATTCATTGTAACCCCTGTTTTTCCCAAAAATGTATTTTTGTGTATTTTCTGTGTTTTAAAAAATTTCGCAAAGTATTTTTCCGGTTTTCAAATTCTTTTGTCAAATGTATTTTTTTTGGATCTTCTATTTTAAAAATCTGTTTTCGATCAATAATTTTGTTTGTAACTAGTTTCTATTATTTTATATTGAATACAATTCTTATGTTGTTGTTATTAGTCTTATTATTATTATTGTTATTAGTATTATTGTTCTTATTAATACTTTTGACTAGTATTAAAAATCCGCTTTTATCTACTAACTATATTTGTAGTATTTTAAATAAATTATATTTTTGTAATGCAAATTACATTTTATTAGAGACAATATTTTTATTTGTTATGAATTTTATATACCCATTTTTCCTTATTGGAATTTTTCTTAAAACCCATTAACTTTTTTAATCCTACTTCAAACCCATACCCATATAACTAACCAAACCCAATTATACAATAACCCATTTGTCAATTAAAGCCCATACCCATTCTTCTAAACTACCCCAGACCCATACCCATTTCAAATACCCCTACCCTGTTCGCTACCCAACCCGGTTACATCCCTAGACCCGATACACCCCTAAACCCAGTACCCATTATCCGGTTTTTAAATAACCCTAACTCATCCCTATTTATATCCTGTATACCTTCTCCCCCTACTGCGTCTCTTCGTCTACCCAGCCACCTCTCCAAACCCATGCATCTCGACCACCTCGCGACCCTCTCCCTGCTCCCGCTCCATCCCGTCGCACTCGACAGCATCCCCTGCAGCGACCCCCGGTCTCCCCTGCGCAGCCAGCCAGGCACCGTCCCCAGCCCTCTTCCTTCCCGTCTCCGTCCTCCTCTCTTTCCCACTGTGCTCCGCCTGTGACGTAGCCACCCTGCCGCCGCGATGCCACCCTACAGCAGCACAGCACCGCAGTGCTATGCTTTTCTGCCACCTTGCCGCCCTTAGTGCCATGTCCCTTGGCCGCTGCCCATGGCCGCCGCCACCATCCCCCGACGGTGCTGCAGCAACTCCCCCCCCCCCCCGGGTGGTTCTCTGGTTGGGTTGCTGTTGTTTGGTTGTAAGCATGGGGAGTTTTGATCTTGTTCATCCAGAGCCATCCGTTTGAATCATGATCTACATCATCATCTTGGGTCTTGATCCTCAATCATGGGCCGCCGATCGTCATGATCATCATCTTTGAATCTTGGAGTTCTTGGTCTTTGATTGATATCCGTTTGATCATCCGATCTTGATCCACATCGAGATCCATGCTTAGTTTCGTGATCTTGTTCGTGATCGTGGTTCGTGTTCGACCCGTTTGTTGCGTTCGTGCTCCGGGATCTTTCCCGTTCTTCTTTTTCTTTCGTTGGATTTATCGTCATCTCTCAGGCAAGTAACTTGTACTCCAATTCATTTGTTTGATACAAGTCAAAAAGTTCACTTATAGTGTAGTTGGATTTAGAGACAACCTTAGATTTTATTTTTCTTGATGGGTTTTATCTCTATTGTGATAATTTGGCCATAGATGACTCATGACACAAATCTTGATATGTATAACGAATTGCCCAATTCTTGATTTTTAACCATGTACGTGAATATTTGTGTGAAATCGTGTTTGAACTAAAACCCATATTAAATAATAGGTGTGGACTTGTTAATAACCCTAAATCATGATATTTAAATTCTTGGTAGGTTGTATTTCAAGTTTGGATGTGTTTGGATAAAAATTCTTGAAATTATGTCGTTTTTGTTTTGAAGTGTGAAATCTGTATTTTCTGTAAGTTCTGTTTTGGTTTTTGTTTTTGACTGTGCTACAGTCAGTATTTTAATATCAATATAAAATATGAATTTTAGATAAATTTGTCATTTTCAAACCCCACTAGTTTTTCTTGATTTGGATTTCGTATGACTGAGTTATGACTGTTTTAGTACAGAGATGTCGACCTTTTCCAGATTCTGTTTTTCGGTAATTTTGATAACAAACTATTTTCAAGAACTATGCTATACATATTATTTTGATTAAAAACTATGGTCAGTGTTTCATTATCTAGTTAGGGATTACCCAGAATTTTGGTGAATTTTATTAATAAGTTTTATGTGATGTTCCATACTCGTTTCTAAAATCTATACTAGCTGTATTTTGCTCGATATTCTGTAAAGAACCCTATTTTCACTATGATTCTTTTTACTGTATGAAAAATGTTTGTAAAATGTGAAAGTTAGTATATTATATATATTTTCATATCCCTTTGGCGGAATTGGATTTCGTTTCACTGGTTGCGAGATATCTTAGTTTTTGTACAGCAGTGTTGGGATTTCCAGATTTGCTAAACTTTGTTTTCTTGATGCTTTCGTATTTTTGATGACTGATCTATTCTTACTGGAATATTATGAAACATTATATTTTGATTCTAGACATATAGGAAAATACCCCAGATTTTTTCTGAATTTATTTGAGAGGTTTTAATGCTGTTTTTCTGACTGAGAATTCGTTTTCCTGATTTCTGACTGAACATATTTTCTGTTTTCAAACATGTTTTGAGTTATGATGTTGTGAAATACTATATGACTTATTTATATTCGTTGGATTCGTGTGCATGTCTATTTTCCAGATCCTTCGACGGATCTAGGTTCTCATTTCTGTAGCGACGGGATTCATTGTTTTAGTACTGATCTGTCATGCTGCCCTGATTATGAACATACACTATTTTGCTCGTTTATGTGACTGTATATCATCTATGCATGTTTTTTTGTTTCCCTGAACCTAATACTGATTATACCATGTTATTTTGACACTGTTTCATGCTTATACCTGTCTGTTTGAGAATAATAATAAATAATCAAGCCGGGGTTTTAATTGGAAAGATATAGTAGTGGATAGTGCAGAAACGTGTACTCGGATGGAGACTTGTGTTTCCTGTATTACAAGTTTACCGATCAAGTTACCGATCAAGTTTATCGATCAAGTTACCCGATCAAGTTTACCGATCAAGTTACCGATCAAGTTTACCGATCAAGTTTACCGACCAAGTTCTGTGATTCTGTGAATACCTGAGTACACTGCCCTGTATGGTCCCCTACGAAATCTAAGCGAAACTGTTTGTTGTAGCAACCATGTAGTAAAAGCTGGGATGCATGAAGTGCTACCTAGATAGTAAAATAACAAGACTTGACATGACATAATCTGATTTTCTGTATACCTGATTATCCTGTTACATGATTACCTGTTCACCTGTTACCTGTATACCTATTACCTGATACATGATACATGCTTGCTTGACACTTGACTACATGATACATGAGACTTGTTTACATGAGACTTGATACGTGACACTTGATGCATGATTTCACGACACTTGACACCTGATGCATGTTTACATGATGCCATTTATACCTATTCACCTTACCATGCTAGTTGTTATATTTTGACATGTGATTAGTTAGTTTTTCCCATGTGCCTACATTATAAGTGGCCCGTAACTTACAAGTGACGGGTTCTTGTTTTCTCTTTCCTCTTTCCTGCATTCGTTGAATTGCATATTTTGGAGAACATGTTCCAGACGGTATTGGTGACATGAAGTATTAGTGCTAGATCTTGATATTATTATTTCATGTAGTTTGCTTGAACAATAATTGTATTCATGTACTTGGATTTATTCTTGTATTTGGGCAATGTGACCCAGGATTATTTGTGTATTTCAGATCATGATTATTTGAGATTAATATATCTTATTTCAAGTATTCTTGTTGGTATTTGGTTCATATGTGCATGTGGTTGACTTTTCTGGCTTCCGACTCTGATTATATTGTGATATGTTGTAAAAATTCTTGAATAGCTTATGGATGATGAAAATCATTCGCTTGGTTTTTGTCGCATATCCGTATTTTGTATTCTTTTTGGGAAGCAGGACGTGACATTCATATTACCTAATTGTTTAGATAAAATATCAATTTGTGCAGTCAATGTGGCAATAGGTTCAAGCTCAAAAACTCCAGTTGCTTTTCTAGGCATTGTTCTCTCTAAAAACCATTGGTAATTATTGGATGTCATATCCTCTAATAGTTCATAGGCTACTTCTTGAGTTTAGCTCATTGGTGCACCTCCAGTTGCTGCATCTACCATAAATCGATTTGCAACTCCCAAACCATTATAAAAATTTGAATTTGCAGCCATTTCGGAAGATCATGATGAGGACACTTTCTCAATAACTCTTTATACCTCTCCCATGCATCATACAAAGACTCAGTCTCAAATTGAGTGAATGTGGTAATGTCATTCCTTAGCTTCGCTGTTTTTTACAGTCGAAAAATACTTAGCCAAAACCTTTTATGCAAGTCCCTCCCAAGTAGTAATACCACTGGGTGGTAGAAAATTTAGCCAAGCCTTCGCATTATCTCTTAGTGAAAAAGAAAAGAGTCTCAATCGAATTGCATCATCTGATACTCCATTGTACTTGAAAGTGTCACAAATTTCTAGAAAGTTTGCAATGTGAACATTAGGATCTTCGTGTGATAGTCCTCCAAATTGAACTGTCTGTTGAATCATTTGAATGATTGCCGATTTAATTTAAAAATTGTAAGCTTATATAACCAGTTTCTTTATACTTGATGTTCTCCATTAAGCGAGGGCATAGCATAGTCTCTCAAGGCCTTGTTTTATTCTCCATTACCCCCGTTCGCCATAGTAATACAATTCTATGTCCTGACATATATATATTAAATAACAGAAGAAAAAAACTAAAAGATAAACAAAATATAAAAAAAATAAGAAAAGTCCAAATTAGTAAAAATCTAGAAATTATCAATATCAATAAAAAAATAATTAGTTCCCGACAACGGCGCCAAAAACTTGATGTGGTTATTGAAAATGTACAAAATCGCAACAAGTAGTATGGTTTAAGTGAAACGAGTGTCGAACCCACAAGAACTAATTATTTTATTAAGTACCAAAATTTACTATATGAATTACTATTCGGAAAATCGAAATTTGACAAAGAAAACGACTAAATTAAATTAATCTAAAGGAAAGAATTAAACTAATTAAAAGGAACGGAATCCAAAAATTTGTTGTTTGTTAATAGCAAAAACTAGTTCTAGGGCTTTTGATTTTACCTAGTTAATCCTACACAATTTATAATTCCATGTCACAAGAAATTTTAGTTTTCCAAGTTGTAGACAAAAATTCCCAAATTATTTAATGTTTTCTCTCGAACAACACCAAAAAAATCTCCAACTAATAGTTTGTCATATCTCAATGCAAATTTAATTAATTGAAGACTCATCAAGTTCAATGGATTTCTTTATAGTCACATCAATCACGGTAAATTATCTCTAATTTCTCTCAATCATTAGTGTTTAATTTTATAGTTCTAAATTGCAAACTACCTCTCGGTCTCTCCATGATCCAATAAATCATACAATAGTTGGTCAAACAATTGTAAGAATTAAGAACAAAAATTAAACACACAACCATGAAAAAATAGTTTAATAAAATAATATGAAACTAGAATTGTGTTCTCAAAACTAGGCTACATCAAAATCCTGGGAAAATAAATTTAGTTCATAATAAATTTGCAATAAACAAACTTGTTCTTTGATTGCACAATAAAAATTAGAAGAGAAGAAAGAAAAACTCGCATTGCCGAAAAAATCCGAAAGTCCAAGCTGCA
Source organism: Hemerocallis citrina (assembly GCA_017893485.1). Lineage (NCBI taxonomy): Eukaryota > Viridiplantae > Streptophyta > Magnoliopsida > Asparagales > Asphodelaceae > Hemerocallis > Hemerocallis citrina. Next base: position 585,927 of record JACEHZ010000665.1, on the reverse strand, counting down.
ATTTCTTCTTTCTCTTTCTTCCTTCTCGAACCACGTGCTCTTCTTGCCTTTCTCTCTCTCCTACGAAGTCTAGCCACTTTGTTCTCTTTTTTATTTTATTTTTCTTCTTGGATCTCGCGCCCACCAACCCAGCCAGCCGCCACCCCTTAATTTTTTTCTTTTGATTCCCGTGCCAACTTCTTTACCAGGCCACGTCCTACTCCTTCTCATGCTCTGCCTTTATATAGGATTTGGTTAGGTTAAAAGTTATTAGGGTCCGTTAGGATTAGTTAATTAGGATTAGTTATTATTATTAGATAATTAATTAATTAATTTAAAAATCTATAGATTAAAATTAATCTATTAAAATTTAAACTAATCAATTAACTAACTCTAATTTAAATTCACTCAACTTTTATTATTGAATTTTATTCCACCCCCTACTTGACCATAATATTTTTTGTTGGTTCTTCTATAGGCCAATTCACCAAAATGTGTATTTGAGTGCTTGAATTTTGAAATCTTCATCCTTGTTTTCTTCTATGATTGCACAAAAAACACCCACCTTTTGCACTTATCCATCTCATTCCTACAAAAACAAACAAATAAATAATATTGAGTAGAATTAAGATAAATTTAAAAGAAATAAACGACAACTCGCAATTTTAATGCATAAAAGAGTACTAAAAATTATATAGAAATTTCACTCTTCAGTATAGTTAGGATTTATAAAAGATTGCTAGACTTGAGATTAACACTGAACACATGCTTGACTCATGATTCCAGTTACATGTTACCTGTTACAAGATTACATGATCCCGGTTTACAAATTATATGATTCTTATTTAGAAGTTATATGATTCATATTTACAAGTTACATGTTATCTATTACAAGATTACATGATTCCAGTTACAAGTTACTTGATTCTTATTTATAAGTTACTTGATTCCTGTTACAAGTTACATGATTCTTGTTTATAAGTTACAAGATTTCTCTTTACAGGACATGTTTCCAGTTACATGATTCATTGTTCCTGATTGGTTATATTTTGAGACTGGTTCCATTTGTCACTTGCATTACGCTTGATCATGTTGTATTAAAATTACATCGCTAGTTCTTATTCTCCCTTCTTGTTCAATTTTGTTTCTTTTCTTGTTACCTATATTGTTTCTCGTTATCATGCTTATTCCATAATTGAATTGTCAGTTCTTATTGCTTTCCCTATTATGCCTACATCTTTTCTTATTTTGCTTATTACTACTTGCAGTCTGTGGCTTGCTCTAACAGACCTCTTTTTTCCCTCAACTCTAGATGTGGAGATTGCAGGTACTAAAGATGGAATGACCAAAGGACTTGGTGAATAACTCTTCTAGTTAATGCAGTCAAACCTTTGCCTGCATTAATAATCTCACTTCATGTTTCTCCTAGTTACAATTGTTGCTATTTTATATACATTGTATTCCGGAAGTTTTGACCCGAAGTTTATGTCTTTCCAGATGTTGTTTAGTTTGTGAGACATTTCATGGATTATTCATTTTTCAATTGTTATTCTTTCATGCGTGGTTTGGTTGCATTTTATATTATTGAGATTATATTTGTACAGCTTATGAGTGATGTGAGTTTGGAAACTTATATCATTCGCTCAGACTCAGTTGCGTGCCCGTATTTCCGTATAATGGTAAGCAGAGCGTGATAGGGTTTTTAGTGGACTAAAAACCCTGTCACGCCCCGCTTCTCATTATACGGAAACACGGACACGCAACTGAGGCCCAGCGAATAATATAAGTATAGCAACTAATATCATCCATAAGTTGTACAATACCAGCAAGCTTAACAATACAATAATAATAACGGGAACAAGAATGTAATACAATAACCAGTATCTGAGATACAAGAACTTACAATAATTCTGAGAATAAATAATCCAGTAAGTAGTTCTTCAGTATCACATCGTTGTACCTGTATAACATTTACTCAAAAGAAAGATAGATGGTACCCGTTAAAGCAAGTTACGGACCGCAAGTAGTAACACGCAAAATCGGGACAAGAAACCAGGCATAATAGGGAAAGCGATAAGAACTGGCAATTCAATTATGGAACAAGCATGATGCATTAAAATATATATGTAACAAGAAAAGAAACAAAACTGAACAAGAAGGGAGAACAAGAACTAACGATGTAATTGTAGAACAGTATGATCAAGTGTAATGCAAGTAACAACTGGAACAAGTCTCAACATATAACCAATCGGGAAACATGTCATGTAAACAGGAATCTTGTAACTTATAAACATGAATCATGTAACTTGTAACAGGAATCATGTAATCTTGTACCAGGTAACATGTAACTTGTGAACATGAGTCATGCATGTGTTCAGTGTTAATCTCAAGTATAGAAATCTTTTATAAATCCTAACTAATGCGCGCAATCTTGCGTCCCATACCACAGGTTCGGATGCATACAATCAAGTTAAGGTTTAGACTCTAGTGATGAATTCGATAGGGTCATGTACTCGGGTCTTCCAGTGACAATAACATGAATCATATCATATCATGTAATCATATCATATCATATCATATCATATCATGTAAACATATAAAGAGTCACTATTACAAGAAACACAGGCCTCCTTTCGAGTATACTCTCCTATATTGTCCACTACTAGATTCTTTCCCTTATTACCCCGACTTGTTATTCTTTTGCAATAATCAATATGAACATGCACAATGAGAACATATATCAGGACAGGATCAAGGAGTATCAAGATGATGCAATGCATGATATGCAAGTGTAATTATTTAGATGTAAGAAAATAAACATATTTACAATCAAGAACATGAAGTTACGATTCTAGACAGCAATACGTTGTTGTACAAAATTTCACTTTCCTGTTGCTACAGGGAAGCAAATCAGGTACCGTCAAAGGTTCCAGAAAATAGACTTCATACCGGTTCCAATGCATATTCACACAATACATTTATACTACAGCAACACAGTCTACCGACTAGTCCTTATTGCGTTTACTTTGCAGGCAGCAACTCAGCACGAGATTATCCTATGTAAAATTCAACTATAAGGTTCACTAAAATTCTCACAATAATCAATTTTTAGCTCCTGGGACTATTCATCAATAAATTATACAATTCCTAGGTTCAAATTCTTAAGTTAATCTACTAAATGAATTATTAGAACATGACAACGCAAAAATAAGCAGTGAATCTAGAGTTATAACAGTACAGTGGTGAATTTAGAATAACTTGTGATCTGTAAGTCGGATTACAAATTCGTCAAGTGTCCTGGGTTCCTAACATAGAGGGATAGGACTTCTATTTAAATTGCTCTAAGTGATTTTAATTACTACTGGGTCGAAACTTGGGTTCTCTACTGGTCTAGTGTACTAACAGGATTCTAGAGTCATGTCTACATATATATAATGGTTCTGGAAATCTATTCAAAAATCTTATAAAAATTATATTACAACTCCTAATCAAGTCTAGTAGTATGCTGATAAATATCAAGTCCTAATTCACCTATTAACATGACATTTTAATTTATGAAACATGTCGATGTGTTATAAGTAACAATCTGGAATGTATAGACCTAGCAGTATGAAAACATGATAAATCATTATCTACAACTCGAAATTTGAATTCGTCGAATGTTCCAGAAACTAGATTCATAGAGCTATGACTCTCGTGTACAAAGATCTAACTAATTTGAATAGTAGCTAAGTAAAAATTTAGCTACAAATTACAGCAACAGCAAGACAGCAACTTGCCAATTCAAATTGTAACGGTTCTTACTTGCAAATATATAGTTTCAAATTCATGTTTGTGCAATGAATGTGGGGACAATGGAAAACTACGATCTTTTGATGGCATCGAATCATGGAGCAAAAGAATTGATTCAATTCAATGTAACGACTAATCTAGATATGGTAACTTCACGAAACATGAATACTATAAGAATAATGGATTTCAAATGTGATGATCTAATTACTAATTGTGGGAAATCAAATGATATGCTTGTACAGAATAATGAAGATGTACAAGGGATACTTGCCTTTTAGATGATTATTCCGAATATAAATGAAGATGATATAAGAAGATCCTGATGGCGGCAACACGTGCAAACAATGAAAACAACACAGCAGAAAAAGCAACAGCAGCAACGAGCGGAACCAACAACAACAATAGCACGGACACTGTGGCGATCGGCGAATGGCATTGGAGGTACGGCAATGGCGATCGGTGGGGACTGCTGGGGTGATCGTCAGCAGTTGCGAGGGTGCTGCAGTCTGTGAGGGATGCAGGCGGGGCTTCGGTGGTTGTCGAGCGGAGGAAGGAGGCAGCCGGGTTGACGAAGTGATGGCGAAGAGGTGTTGCTGGCGTTGGTTGAGATGAGAACGGCGGCAGCTATGGTGCCGCAGGGGAAGTGCAGGATAGCACGAGCGGTAAGGCGACGAGGGTTGTTGCGGCGATGTGTAGGACGTCAGGGTTAAAGCTCGGGATATGGTGCAGCAGTGGCTGGTAGGAGTACAGGGTGGCGGTCGACGATGGAGGAGCAGGGAGTCGACGGTGCTAGAGGAAGGCAGTGGCGATGAGGTTGCGAAGGCGGCTGTGGGATCGGGAGGTCAGGATATAGGTGGTGGCAAAGTGGAAGGGAAGCAGTTGGCATGGCTCGATGGTGAAGGGCTTGAGCACTGTCGACTGGGAGGAGGTGGAGGATGGCGGAGCTTCGGTGGGCAATGGACGCTCGGGTTTCCGGTGCTTGCAGCAGCAAGGTGGAGGCGAGGTAGGGGCTTGGCGATGTGGAACATCGAGGAGGTGGCGAGGTGTGCTCGAGCGAGAAGCAAGGGTGCAGTCGGGGCGTGGCTGAAGGGTTTGGCATGAAGAAAACAAGAAGAGGGAGAGGGAGAGAGATTAGGGGGCTGATAGATTATGATGGGATTATGGGAGATTAGTTGGAGTAATTAGTGGGGATTAATGGGTGGTTAGGATTTAGATTAGTGGGGTTATAGGGTTGCGGGATTGTTAGGATTTAGAGGAGAGATTAGAAGGGTTTGGATGAGTTTGGGCATGGGTTGATTGTGGGCATGAGTTAATGGGTTCAGTTGGGTTTGGATTGTTAATAGGGTATGGGCTTGGGTTTGGATTAATAAATCAAAATAGTAAGAATATATTTGGTTTGAGCTTCATAAATGAAAATAATAAATTCAATAATATTAGTTTGTCTTGATAAATAATGAAGAATCAAATAATCAAATCATAGGATGGCTAGGATTGGGCTGTTTACAAATAAATGAAATAATTAATCAAATAATTTTATCGAATGAATTAGAATTTGGATTCACACAAAATAATCGAATATCGAGAGGATGCAACTGGGTTCAAGAGAACAACAACAATATATATATATATATATATATCTCAAGTTATATGATTCATATTTACAAGTTACATGATTCCTATTTACAAGTTACATACTACCTGTTACAAGATTACATGATTCATGTTACATGTTACATGATTCATGTTTATGTAACATGAATCATGTAACTTGTAAACATGAATCATGTAACTTGTAAACATGAATCATATAACTTGATTTCAAGTTATATGATTCATGTTTACAAGTTACATGATTCATGTTTACAAGTTACATGCTACCTGTTACAAGATTACATGATTCCTGTTTATAAGTTACAAAATTTCTGTTTACACGTTTGTTACATGATTCATTGTTCCCGATTGGTTATATTTTGAGACTGGTTCCATTTGTCACTTGCATTACACTTGATCATGCTGTATTACAATTACATCACTTATTCTTGTTCAGTTTTGTTTCTTTTCTTGTTATATATATTGTTTCTCATTATCATGCTTGTTCCATAATTGAATTGCCAGTTCTTATTGCTTTCCCTATTATGCAAGCTTCTTGTTCCTATTTTGCTTGTTACTACTTGCGGTCCGTGGCTTGCTCTAACGGACATCTTTTTCTCCCCAACTCTAGATGTGGATATTGCAGGTACTGAAGAGGGAATGACCGAATGACTCGGTGAATAACTCTTCTAGAGAATGAAGTCAAATCTTTGCCTGCATTAATAATCTTACTTCATGTTTCTCCTAGTTACTATTGTTGCTATATTATATATATTGTACATTTTGACCAGAAGTTTATGTCTTTCCAAATGTTAGTTAGTTCGTGAGACATTTCATGGATTATTCATGTTTATTTGGATATTCTTTCATGTGTGGTTATGGTTACATTTTATACTGTTAAGATTATGTTTGTACAGCTTATGGGGGATGTGAATCTGGAAACTTATATCATTTGCTGGGCCTCAATTACGTGCATGTATTTCTGTATAATAGGAAGTGGGCCATGACACTCTTATGGATAATTAGGGATTTAAATCGTATTTAAACAATCTGGACCCGTTTGCATGGGACTGTTATGACAACCCAGTAAGATAGATCCGCTTTTGGATTATTTGGCTTAAAAGAGGCCCAATTTCCATTGATTGACTTGTTTATAACGGAAATTACTATTTTACTCCTAAGAGCTTTAAGATTCGTACCCGATTTGAACGCAACTGATTTAGCTCCATTTTTAGCCATATCATTTAGACTTCTTTTTTAATCATTAAATGGAGGGGTAAAACTCGTTAAGAAGATTTAGAAAATTTTCGGATGAGTAATTTTTATGATTTAGTTTATATGTAATGGTTTGAATTTCCAATTTGGATGCTTAATTCAATCTTTAAGCTTTCTTGACTCAAATATGGCAAACAAATTCAGTCTCCCCATATTTGGCTATTTTTTGAAGCAACTCAGCTTAACACTTATTATACTTACGGATGCCACTTTGCTCTGTTGCTGCTATTATTATTACTGTTTTTTCTTCTTGATGAACTTTGCTAGTATTTCATGAATTTCGAGAATCTTGAGATCATTTTTATCACGCCCCGCTTCCCAAAAGAGAATACGGAATACGGATACGCGATAAAAGCCCAGCGAATGATTTTCATCATCCATAAGCTGTTCTAGAATCTTTACAACATTTCACAAGAATAATCAGAGTCGAAAGCAAAAGAATCAACCAACATGCACATATGAACCAAAATACTAACAAGAATACTTCAAACCACAACAAACAGTTTCGCTTTAGATTTCATAGTGGATTCTATAGGGCCGTGTACTCAGGGACAAGTAATCCAAATCATATATCAAATTCCAAATTAACCAAATCATATACCAAATTCCAAATAATCCAAATCATATACCAAATTCCAAATATGGAAAACATGGGCCCCCTTCCGAGTACACTTTTCTATTTTGTCCACTACTAGATCTTTCCCTTAATCCCGGCTTGGTTATTTATTATTAGTGTCAAACAAGTATTTATGTGTCACGAACAGGACAAGTATATCATGATATGATCAAGTAACAAGTTTAAGTTGCAAGACAAACATGTACGTGTGAAAGATAACAGGTAACAGGATAAAATAACCAAATTAGTAACAGGATAAAATAACCAAATTTCTAATTCAGGACAGCAAGACCATACTACAGTAAAACTGAAATTTCCAGTGTTAAAAACATACAAATATGAATCCGTAGATAGGTCTAGAAAATAGACTCCCGGCCGAATCCAGCGATTGTAAATAAGCCATATAATAATTCACAAAAACATAACTCAAAACAGATTTGAATCCAGAAAATATGCTCAGCCAGAAATCATTAAATCGAATTTAAAGTCAGGAAAACAGCATCAAAACACCTCAAATAAATTCATAAAAAATATGGGGTATTCCTCCATATGTCTAGTATTAGAATAATAAGTTTCATAATTTTCCAGTAAAATTAGTTTAGTCAACAAAAATCAGAAAATATCAAGAAACGATAGTTTGGCAAATCTAGAATTCCCAACACTGCTGTACGAAAAATGTAATATCTCGCAAACCTTGAAGCGAAATCCAAATCCGCCAAAGGGAGAAGGAAATAGACAAAATAATCTAACTTTCATATTTGATAAATATTTTTATACAGAAAAATGAACTAGGGGGAAAATATACTTCTTTACAGAACAGGGAGTAAAATCTAGCAAATATAGTTTTTATTCGAAAGCATGAAACGGTATGTAAATCTTATCAAATAAATCCACCAAAATTCTGAGTAATCCCTAATCAAGTATAGAAATACTGTCCAAAATTTCAGATCAAAATAATATGTTTAGCACTAGTATCAAAATAGTTTAGTCGTCGAAATCATCAAGAAACGGAATCTGGAAAATATAATACACCTCTGTAGTAAAACAATCATATCTCATACATACGAAAACAAAATCGATCAAGGACAGAAAGTTTGGAAAAAAAACGGATTTCTATAAAAATCATGTTTAATGCTGAAGTTAAGATACTGACCTTAATATGGTCTAAAATTGCAATCAAAACTGATCATCGACAAAATACAGATTTTCCTTTTAACAACAAATCAACATACAACATACGAAACTCGTTCCAAACACAACCATACATGTTATAGAGTATAATAGATGTCCAAGCAACATGATATAGGGTATTTCACAAGTCCACAACAAGCCTATCACGAATAACACGAACGATCACAAGATAACATATGAAAAACACGCATAAATGCAACAAGAAGTGGTCAATCATAGGTTATATCATGTAATGTATGTCGTGAGGCAACTATGGTCAAATCATCACTATAGAGACAATATCAATAAGGAGATTCGCACACAAATTATCTCTAGACCCCAACTACACTACAAGCGGTATTTAGTACTTGTATTTGTAAAGGAATTTAATACAAGTTACTTGCCTGAAGACGACGACGAGAACGGAGCAAGAACAAGAATAACAGGAACAGATCTCGGGGCATGAACACAAACACAACAAACGGATCACGAACCAATCACGAACACACGATCACGAACAAGATGAAGACAATCTAGATCACGAACACAATCGGACTGCTGAGATCGAAGATCAAGATTAAAATGATCGGATCAGATCGGACGGTCAGATTTCCCTGATGATGAAGATCAAGATCGATCAATCGAACAACTGCGACTAAAGGAAGTTGATGATCATCATGATCGTGACGATCAAGAAGAGATCGGATGGCTAGGATATAATCGGATGATCAAGAGGAGATCGACGGCCCACATCCAATCAAGCATGATGATCAAGATCCAACGGACGGCCAAGATCACCCCGATGGTGATGATCAAGATCAAATCAACGGACGACTAGGAATCAATCAATCAAGATCAAGATCATAATCAAACGGACGGCCCATATTCAAACCATCAACCCAATCACCAAAACAGAGCATTGGGGGAGGGGGGAATTGCTCTGCGACTGTTGGCTCTACGACTTCACAGGGGCGGCACGACGGCGGTGGATGGCAGGGGGAGTGCCGGCAGGGCTGGTCGGCGAGTGGAGATAGCTCAGGGAGCGCACTGCGGGAAGAAGACGGCGAACGGTGCTGGTTCTGTCGTCTGATGTCGCTCAGGAGGAGCATAGGCGCGGAGTGAAGGGGAGAGAGTATGCGACTGGCGACTCACAGGCGGAGGAGCCCAAGGGAGAGGTGCACCAGGGAAAAAGATGCGGTGTAGCAGGGGACAGGGGGGTCGACTGGGCCGCGCTGTAGAGGTCGTGATGATGCTGGGCGCGGCGAGGGAAACAGGGAGGGGGTCGCAAAGTGGAGAGGTGAAGCGCCAGCAGGGGTTGCAGTCGTAGGTGGCTGCGACGGAGGGTTGAGCGCCTGGCTGTTGCGCACTGTCGATGAGAGAGAGAGAGAAAGGATGGGGCTAGGGGATGAGAGCGGGAGGCTGACGAAGGGGGCAGCTGAAGGATACAAGCAGGTGAGGAGGTGGAAGGGGGAACAGGGTTTAGAGCGGCTAGGGAAAACAGGTCGTAAATATATAGGTTGAAGGAGTAATAGGGTTAAGGGGGTGAACAGGGGTAACCGGGTTTCGGGTCTGCAAACGGGTTTGGGTATAGGGGTTCTAACGGGTAGGTGTGTTAGGTGAATGAGGGTGTGGGTATTAGGGTTTTGTGGATATATATATGAAGAGGTTTAAAATGGGTATTGGGTTTAAAAGCGGATTATTGGGTTTTAAAAACGGGTTATTGGGTGTATGTTAATGGGTAGGGATTTTATTAAAATCCAATAAGAAAACTTAAAATAACTAATAAAATATAATTTATAAAATAATGTAATTTACATTACAATATAGCCTTTATTTAAAATAACTACAAATATAATTTGTACATAGAACTAGGTTTTTAATAACCAATCAAAGTAATAACCATGATAAAAATGATAATAACAATAATAGTAATAATAATAAAAAAATAAAAATAATAGTAATAATAATAATAGTGAATAATAATAATAACAACAACAATAATAATCATAAACATAAACATAATACTAATAATAACCGAAAACAAATAAAATTATTGATAGATTTTAATAGAACATCCAATAGTACAATTTGACACCAAAAAAAAAATTTGAAAACTGAAAAAAATAATTTGCGAAAATTTTAAATACAGAAAATACACAAAAATGCGTTTTTGGGAAAACATGGATTACAAATCCTACCCACCTTATAACAAAATTTCGTCCTCGAAATTTGCTTAGGCGGTACATAGGAAAAGGCGAATACAAACTTGGGGAAGGGTAACAAAGCAGATGGCTAATGGGGAAGGAACAAAGCAGTGGCAATACCAGAAAAAAGAAGGAAGTGGATAACAATGAGGTCAAATGGAATGCATGAAAAAGAATAAGCAGTATCAAAAGGAAGGAATCAACACAAGGTAACAAAGCAATAAGAGAGTATGTAGAACTGGAATCAAAGGGAGAATGGACAGGGAAGAATTGAATCAAATAACTAATGAGTACATGATGGCAAAATGGAATGCAAGAAAGAAGTAACCAGCATCAAAAATGAAGAAGAAACAACACAAGATTTGCCAAATAACAAAGCAAAAGGATGAAGAAATAGATAGAGCTGGAACCGAAGAAAGGATGGACATGGAAGAGATGAACCAAGCAATGAGTCAATAGATGGGGATGAATATAAGGAATGGAAAGTAGCAAACAATGCAGGAAAGGAGAAACAATAAGAGAATCCTGGGGCTGGTGGGTTATGGGCCCACAACGCTTCCGCTGTGCCACTTTGATCGGGGAAGACTCTGCCAATAGCATCCAGCGATGCTAACCAACGAACCAAGCAAGAAGAAAAGAATGGATGACACCAAAATCAGAAAGATATGGGTACGAGAAGAATGAATTCATACCTACAAAGAAATCAATAAATGAGGATGACTGAAAAAGCCGAAAGAATCAAGGAATCAGGGGATTGAATAAGAAGGGATAAAAAAGAATGGAATAATACTAGTATTCAGATCAATGTTGATAATAATTCATTTATGCATGCATGGTTTGTGAAATGTTGAGCCAATCCCAGATCGAGCCAAGCTTGTCTAATATATTAGGCAACGAATACATTAGCCAAACCTAGTGCTCTGATACCACTAAAAACCTTGTCATGCCCCGCTTCCCAAAAGAGAATACGGAATACGGATACGCGACAAAAGCCCAGCGAATAATTTTCATCATCCATAAGCTATTCAAGAATATTTACAATATTTCACAAGAATAATCAGAGTCGGAAGCAAAAGAATCAACCAACATGCACATATGAACCAAAATACCAACCAGAATACTTGAAACCAAAATGTATTAATCTCAAATAATCATGATCTGAATAAGTCAAATATCCTGGGTCACATTGCCCAAATACAAATAAATCCAAGTAATCAAGATACAGTTGTTCAAGATAAGCAACAAGAAATAAGAATAGCAAATCCCAGCAATAATATCTCATATCACCAACATGATATGGTACCTGTTCTCCAAAATCTGCAATTTAACAATTGCAAGAATAGGAAAAAGAAAACAAACTCCTGTCAATACAAATTACGGGCCGCTTGTAGTGCAGGATACAAGTACATGGGAAAAACTAACTAATAACATGGAATAGGCATGATAGCAAAATAGAATACTAGCATGGCAAGATGAACAAGTACAAGTGGCACATATCAAGTGTCAAATGAACAAGGATCATGTAAGCAAGTAACAAGTATCAAGTATCATGTAAACATGTAGCATGTGTCAAGTATCAAGTCTCATGTTTCATGTAGTCAAGTATCAAGTAAGCATGTATCATATTCAAGTGTCATGTATTAAGTCTTGTAGTGATTACTATCTAGGTAGCACTTCATGCATCCCGGTTTTTACTGCATGGTTGCTATATCAAACAGTTTTGCTTTAGATTTCATAGTGGATTCTATAGGGCCGTGTACTCAGGGACAAGTAATCCAAATCATATACCAAATTCTAAATTAACCAAATCAAATACCAAATTCCAAATAATCCAAATCATATACCAAATTCCAAATATGGGAAACACGGGTCCCCTTTCGAGTACACTTTTCTATTTTGTCCACTACTAGATCTTTCCCTTAACCCCGGCTTGGTTATTTATTATTAGTGTCAAACAAGCATTTATATGTCACAAACAGGACAAGTATATCATGATATGATCAAGTAACAAGTTAAAGTTGCAAGATAATCATGTACAGGTGAAAGATAATAGGTAAAAGGATAAAATAACCAAATTTCTAATTCGGGACAGCAAGACCATACTACAGTAAAACTGAAATTTCCGGTGTTAAAAACATGCAAATCTGAATTCGTCAAAAGGTCTAGAAAATAGACTCCCGGCCGAATCCAGAAAATATAAATAATCCATATAGTAATTCACAAAAACATAACTCAAAATAGATCTGAATCCAGAAAATACGTTCAGCCAGAAATCAGTAAATCGAATTTAAAGTCAGGAAAACAGCATCAAAACACCTCAAGTAAATCCAAGAAAAATATGGGGTATTCCTCTATATGTCTAGTATTAGAATATAAAGTTTCATAATTTTCCAGTAAGATTAGTTTAGTCAACAAAAATTAGAAAACATCAAGAAACGATAGTTTGGCAAATCTGGAATTCCCAACACTGCTGTACAAAAACTATAATACCTCACAAACCGTGAAACGAAATCCAAATCCGCCAAAGGGAGAAGGAAATAGACAAAATAATCTAACTTTCATATTTAATAAATATTTTTCATACAGGAAAAGGAACTAGTGTGAAAATATACTTCTTTACAGAACAGCGAGTAAAATCCAGCAAGTATAGTTTTTATTCGAAAGCATGAAAAGGTATGTGAATCTTATCAAATAAATCCACCAAAATTCTGGGTAATCCCTAATCAAGTATAGAAATACTGTCCAAAATTTCAGATCAAAATAATATGTTTAGCACTAGTATCAAAATAGTTTAGTCGTCGAAATCATCAAGAAACGGAATCTGGAAAATATAATACACCTCTGTAGTAAAACAATCATATCTCATACATACGAAAACGAAATCGATCAAGGACAGAAAGTTTGGAAAAAAAATGGATTTCTATAAAAATCATGTTTAATGCTGAAGTTAAGATACTGACCTTAATATGGTCTAAAATAGCAATCAAAACTGATCATCGACAAAATACAGATTTTCCTTTTAACAACAAATCAACATACAACATACGAAACTCGTTCCAAACACAACCATACATGTTATAGAGTATAACAGATGTCCAAGGAACATGATATAGAGTATTTCACAAGTCCACAACAAGCCTATCACGAATAACATGAACGATCACAAGATAATATATGAAAAACACGCATATATGCAACAAGAAGTGGTCAATCATAGGTTATATCATGTAATGTATGTCGTGAGGCAACTATGGTCAAATCATCATTATAGAGACAATATTAACAAGGGGATTCTCACACAAATTATCTCTAGAACCCAACTACACTATAAGCGGTATTTAGTATTTGTATTTGCAAAGGAAATTAATACAAGTTACTTGCCTGAAGACGATGACGAGAACGGAGCAAGAACAAGAATAACAGAAATGGATCTCGGGGCACGAACAAAAACACAATAAATGGATCACGAACCAATCACGAATACACGATCACGAATAAGATGAAGACGATCGAGATCACGAACACAATCAGACTACTGAGATCGAAGATCAAGATCAAGATGATCGGATCAGATCGGATGGTCAGATTTCCCTGATGATGAAGATAATGATGAAGATCAAGATCGATCGATCGAATGGCTGCGATCAAAGGTAGTTGATGATCATCATGATCGTGACGATCAAGAAGAGATCGGACGGCTAGGATCTAATATGATGATCAAGAGGACATCGACGGCCCACATCCAATCAAGCATGATAATCGAGATCCAACAGACGGCCAAGATCACCCCAATGGTGATGATCAAGATCAAATCACTGGACAGCTAGGAATCAATCAATCAAGATCAAGATCGCAATCAAACGGACGGCCCACATTTAAACCATCAACCCAATCACCAAAACAGAGCATGGGGAGAGGGCGGAAGTTGCTCTGCGACTGTTGGCTCGGCGGCAACACAGGGTCGGCACGACGGTGGTGGACGGCAGGGGGAGTGCTGGCAGGGTTGGTCGGCGAGCGGAGACAGCGCAGGGAGCACGGTGTAATATCTCGAACGGATATTATATTTATATAATTATTAGAGTGTCTTAATGGTAGAATTTGAGGTTCAGACCAACTAGAGAATTGTAGTACACATTCTCCCCTTTCCGAATTGGCCTCTCGGGCTAAATTTCGAAAAGCGGAGTGGAGTTATGGCCCTTGGAAAATACAGCAAATAGCTGTCTGACTGAGTGCTTACTGTTTCACTTCTTCGTACTTTTGAGTGACTTAATGGTTGAACCTGAGATTCGGGCCAACTAGGAAGTTGTACTTGACGCTCTCCCCTTTACGAATTGGCCTCTCGGGTTAAATTCGGACAAGCAGAGTAGAAGTTATAGGCTTTAAAAGTTTTCTGCTTGGCTGTGTTTTTAGTGGGTTGGAATTGTACCCGTCTTGATTTCTGGTAGTTTTTGAGTGTCTTATTCGCTGAATCTGAAGAGCCAACCAACTAACTAGGGATTTGTATTAGACATTCTCACCTTTCCGAATTGCCCTCTTGGGTTAAATTCCGATAAGTGGAACAAAAGTTATAGTCTTTCAAAGTTTCAGCCATTTTTGTCAAGTCTGCTGTTTTGTTAGCTTTTCCATGTATTCGACGGGTAGGAACTTGGAGTTCCTTACGGAATCTAAGAAAGTGGTCAACTATGAAGTTTTAGTAGATGTTCCCACATTTTCAAATTGCCCAGTTTCATTAGATTCCGATGAGTAGAGCAAAAGTTACAAGCTACGGAAGTTTCATACTTTTATTAAAAATCGGTAGTTTTGTAACTGTTTGCATATTCGAGGGTTAGGAATTTAGAATTCCTTCTGGAATCTGAGAAAGTTGTCAACTAGGAAGTTTTAGTAGATGTTCCCACCTTTTCAAATTGCCCAGTTTCATAAGATTCCGACGAGTACAACAAAAGTTATCAACTTGCAAAGTTTTCAGCTTTTTGTTGAAAATCTGCAATTTGGGTAAACTGTTTGCATGTGTTCGATGGACCGGATTTTGGATTCCTTACAGAATCTGAAATAGTGTTCCACTAGAGAGTTGTGGTAGTTATTCTTACCTTTCTAAAAAGTATAAATTTGTCAAATTCCGATAAGCATAGCACTGGTTGCTTCTAGGCTGTCGGAAGGATTTTTATGTCGTTTTCGGATTTTTCCTTAGTAGTATGTCTATTTTAGACTGTTAGTAGATTCTTCTGTTGTTTCTAATTACAGAAGATCATGTTTTGCTAGTAAGCACGTTTGGTTGCTTTTAGGTTGTTAGAATACCTGTATAGTTGTTTTTATATGTGGTTTTGTGCATACGCAGCTCGCCTGGTCCGTATGTAGCTATTGGTCTCATATGCAGCTTATTTAGCTCGTATGTTGGTTATTGTCTCATACGCAGCTCGCCTGGCTAGTATGTAGTTGTTGGGTTCATACGTAGCTTGTTTAGCTCGTATATGTTTTGTTTACTCGTATGTAGCTTATTAGCTAGTACACAGTTGTTGTGCTCATCTAGGGTGATATCGTTGCCCTAGGGGCTATCGACCATCAAGATGTGTGTTTACCTTACTCCTAAGGGACTGTGGACACTTTGCGTGTACCGTTAGATCTTAACCGAGTTGGTTGATCGCGGACCGGAGTATTGACGAAATCCAAGTTCAAGGTAGTAGCATGCGAATACGTTCGTATTGCCGGGGTCTTGGATCGATAGGCCATGGACCAGATCCTTAGGAATTCTGGTAAGTCTAGGTTGAGCAGCCTAGTAGAGTTATCTTGCGAAGTCTAACCTAAGACCTAGCATGTTATGTTAATATTGGTGTCATCCCTCAATTTATTTAGGGTTAGTGACATTGTTAGGGTAGTAACTTATAGCTATTACTACTTAACCTATATTTATTATTATTTTCTCGCCGAAGGAAAAGAGATGGTGTTAAGGATGATACCTTATGATCTGACCTGTCTTATAGACAGACATTAGGCGGTGTTATTGGGTTGTACCCTTCTTGTCAAAGAGATACAGTCTGTGCCTTCTCACGAGTTGGGAGCACGAGATCCGAATCTCGTTTGTTAATTTCTGAAGTGCCATGATAAGGGTAGGAACAATTCCTGTCGGAGCTAGAGGGATAGACCCCGGAACTCTGTCATGTCCTAGATCTAAGGGCGAACAAGCGATATACTACGGTCTATCAGCTAGGGGGGCCATAGGTGATGCTTCGAGCTACTTGTGCTGTCGGATAACCCAAGGGTGGCCACGGGGGATGCTTCTAGCTAACCCGTGCCGTCGGATAACCCAAGAGTTCGTCAGATTTTTTAGTGAGGTTCGGTACGTCGGGTAATAGTGGCAAACGAGGATACGACTATATGACTGCGAATGGCAGGATTAGACCGTTTCAGAGCAACCTCATCAGTCACGTTGTAGCTTCAGAAACAAGTTGAGTACAAGAGTAGAATTCATGGCGTAGGTTCAAATCCCTATATATGAAGAAATGGCTTGTTATGGGCGTATGTAGTATGGGATACATACTATTCCAGAGACTTGCTTGTATTAGAATAAGAGTATCCATGCATTAGTAATCTTGCATTAGAGTCTAAGTCATAACATACACTGACACATCATATATATACACGTTTCTCTTTTCATCAATCTGTTTGCTATAGTTGAGATTCGCTACAAGTTATCAGCCTTAAACCGTTAGTATATGTACTGACGTCCCCACTTCAATAGGTATTGGATTACAGAAGTATAGGTACTGGATTGCAGAAGTATAGGTACAGGTTCAGGAGGATTCAAGGCAAGAGAAGTAAGGAGTCGTGGTCATTAAAGTTTTCCGCTGTAATATTGTTGTAATTTATGTTGATTACTATTTGTAATTTATTCATTGTTGTAATTTATTTGTTATTGGGAAGAATCCAAGTGAATTACCAAGTGTTGTTCTTTATTCATTGTACTCTGATGTAAATTATTGAAAGTTGTAACACTTGGGATTGTAAGGTATTATTGTAACACTGCTGTAATGTATTGCAGTTTTGTAACATTCGAATTTGTAATACATTTGTGTTGAATAAAAAGTTTTAAATTTTCCTATTTTTCTGTGTATTGTGGCTAATTGAAGGAAAGATTCTGGCTTATATCACGGTTTCCCAGTATATGGAAATCGAGGTGTTACACGCGCTACGGGGAGAAGACGGTGGACGGCACTAGTTATGTCGTCTGATGTCGCTCGGGAGGAGCACAGGCGTGGAGTGAAGGGGAGAGGGGTTGCGACTGGCGACTCACAGGCAGAGGAGCCCAAGGGAGAGGTGCACCGAGGAGAGATATGCGGTGCAGCAGGGGATAGGGTTGTCGATTGGGGCGCGCTGCAAAGGTCGCGATGATGCTGGGTGCAGTGAGGGAGACAGGGAGGGGTCGTGAGTGGAGAGGTGAAGCACCGGCAGGGGTTGTACTCGCAGGTGGCTGCGACGGAGGGCTGAGCGCCTGGCTATTATGCACTGTCGACGAGAGAGAGAAAGAGGACGGGGCTAGGGGATAGAGCGGGAGGCTGATGAAAGGGGCGGCTGAAGGGTACAGGAAGGTGAAGAGGTGGAAGGGGGAACAAGGTTTAGAGCGGTTGGGGAAAACAGGTCATAAATATATAGGTTGAAGGAGTAATAAGGTTAAGGGGGTGAACTGGGGTAACCGGGTTTCGGGTCTGCAAACGGGTTTGGGTATAGGGGTTCTAACAGGTAGGTGTGTTAGGTGAATGAGGGTGTGGGTATTAGGAGTAATAGGGTTTTATGGATATATATGAAGAGGTTTAAAATGGGTGTTGGGTTTAAAAGCGGGTTATTGGGTGTAAGTTAATGGGTAGGGGTTTTATTAAAATCCAATAAGAAAACTTAAAATAACTAATAAAATATAATTTATAAAATAATGTAACTTACATTACAATATAGCCTTTATTTAAAATAACTACAAATATAATTTATACATAGAACTAGTTTTTTAATAACCAATCAAAGTAATAACCATGATAATAATGATAATAATAATAATAGTAATAATAATAATAATATAAAAAAAATAGTAATAATAACAATAGTGAATAATAATAATAACAACAATAATAATAATCATAAACATAAACATAATAATAATAATACTAATAATAACCGAAAACAAATAAAATTAATGATAGATTTTAATAGAACATCCAATAGTACAATTTGACCAAAAATAAAAAATTGAAAACCGAAAAAAAATAATTTGCGAAAATTTTAAAAGCAGAAAATATACAAAAATACATTTTTAGAAAAACAAGAGTTATAATTTTATAGTAGAAAATCAGAGCAATTGACCAATCCCTTTATAATTATGCAAGCAAGGTAAAAACCAAGTTTGATTTCCTCCAACCAGATCAAATTTGAGGTCACAACTATTTTTGCTTGTCAGAGTCTTGCTCCTAAATTCCTCAAAAATCACCAAATAATTTATGCTCTTTATTATTATTTTGGAATTTGGGTTAAGTGCTATTAAAATAACCAAGTAAATATTTCAAGAATACACAAACATTGGGATGGCCTTTAGCCATCTTAGTTTTAAGAAAGAAAAAAAGAATATCAGAAGTATTTTAATATATATATGTTTTCATATAGTGACCGGCAAATACATTATCTAAGTTACCTCTTTGGCAACTGGTCTTTATAATCTCTAATCCCTAATCTCTAATATTATAATGAGAGAGTTGGGATTTTTATTTGTAGACAACCTGTAATTTGTAGAATTTTTTCCAAAATAACCCACTTTTGAAAGCATTTACCAACGACTCACTTTTGAAACTATTTACCAAACTGACCTACTTTCTATTTGAGATAGCGAGTCTAGTTCAAATAAACTCGCTATCTCAGATAGCGAGTGTAGTTGTACTGGTTTTTCAATGAAATTTTGAACATGCAATTTCTATCTGAAATGTATATAACTGCAATCGCTATCTCAGATAGCGAGTCTACTTCAACTGACCTCGCTAGTGAGTATAGTTGCTCATTTTTTCAGAGAAATTTTGAACATGCAATTTCTACCTGAAATGTATACAACTACACTCGCTATCTAATTTTGAACATGCAATTTCTACCTAAGTTAGCGAGTGTAGTTTACTCTTTTTTTTAAAAAAAAAATTGAACATGCAGTTTATACCTGAAATGTATACAACTACACTCTCTATCTGGGATAGCGAGTTCATTTGAACTAGTTGCACACATTTTCAGAGAAAATTTGAACATGAAATGTATACAACTACACTCGTTATCTGAGATAGCGAGTTTAGTTCAAATAAACTCGATATCTCAGATAGTGAGTGTAGTTGTATTCATTTTAGGTAGAAATTGTATGTTCAAAATTTTTCTAAGTGTTGGAGAAAATCATAGAACT
This sequence comes from Hemerocallis citrina, assembly GCA_017893485.1. Lineage (NCBI taxonomy): Eukaryota > Viridiplantae > Streptophyta > Magnoliopsida > Asparagales > Asphodelaceae > Hemerocallis > Hemerocallis citrina. Next base: position 565,886 of record JACEHZ010000665.1, on the reverse strand, counting down.
ACACTCGCTGTTTGATTTGGTAATTTGGTATATTTGGAAAACATTTTCAGCAAGTGGGTTAATTTGGTAAATAGTTTCAAAAAGTGGGTCAATGTGATAAATACTTTCAAAAAGTGGGCCATTTTGGAAAAATTCTAATTTGTAGACATTCAACCCTCTAATCTCAATTATTCATTTTTAAGTGGGAGTTATATTAACCATTCATTTACCCAACTATTGTTAGTTACCATAATACTCTCAAAGTTCAAATTTATTTACGACATAATTATTTACAAAAGTGACACTCATATAAAATGATAGTTTGTGCCACTAAGAGTAATTTGTAAAGAGTATGCAATGAGTAAAGAGATGTCTTAGGTTCGAGGTCAGAGTACATCTTAATATTTACTATATAAAAGAAAATTTAATTAGAACGTACATCGCACGTGCAGATTACTAGTACTACTAAAAAGAGCAGTTTTTTTCTTCTTGCTCATACATTATTTTATTTATTTCATTTTTGAAGAAAACGTGGAATATAGCTACCATATTTTATTAAAAATATAGTAATAAAATAAACCAAGAAAACTGGGCAGTATAATAAAGGCTAATTTTTTTTTATAAAAGAAACCCTACTGAACTTTGGGCCATTTTAAAAAAACAGCACTAAGTTTTTTTTTTAATTTTAAAAAATGCACAAAACTTTAGTTTAAAAAAACACACACTAACAGAGGTAAGGTTAGGGTTAGTTCGGGGGGTTTATTTAAACATTTAATTAATTAAGTGATTTTTTTTAAACACAAATGAAAGATGAAAGTGGTTTTATTAAATTTATCCTAACGAAACCTAACTCCGTTAAAGTTGGTTTTTTTAAGGCTATATTTTAATTAAAAAAAACTCATTGAACTTTGGGCCATTTAAAAAAAAAAAACCGGACTAAGTTTTTTTTTTTTTTAACCGCACAAAACTATAGTTTAAAAAAACTCACTTTAACGGAGTTAGGTTTCCGTTAGGCTAAGTTTAAAAAAAACTACATTCATCTTTCATTTGTGTTTAAAAAAATATCACTTAACTAATCAGATGTTTGAATAAACCCCCTTGAACTAACCCTAACCCTAACCGTAACCCATACCCTAACTCTGTCAGTGTGTGTTTTTTAAAACTTTTGTGCGGTTTTTTTTATAAAAAAACTTAGTGTGGTTTTTTTAAAATGGCCCAAAGTTCAGTGGAGTTTTCTAGCCTTTTTTTAAAATAAAGTTTTGTGCGGTTTTTTTTATAAAAAAAAACTTAGTGCTGTTTTTTTAAAATGATCCAAAGTTCAGAGGGGTTTTTTTCAATATAGCCTATAATAAACATGAAATAAGAAAGAAAAAACAATACAATAACCTCCAACATTCCAAAATAAAATAAAACAATAGCATCTAGAGCAACCAAATCAGAACAGGATTATCCCCCCAGCAAATCTCTGGATATGGGAGCTACTCAAGCATTGGCCCAATCTGAATCTTTCGTCGTCCTACTCCTTTAGCTGGAAGGCTCTGACGATCCGCCTTCTTGGTTGAGTTGCTCTGCTGTAGCCTAAAAGTAAATAAAATGCATGATTTGAGTTAGAACGTATAGTATTCCTGACAATAAAACAAAATGACTTTAGGCAAACGACATTAAGTCGGGAAAAAGAAGGAAAAAATTTGAAGATTGAATTAATGCTTCTTCTTTGAGTCAAACAAAAACAAACAAACTAGGCATTCTTTTTGCTATACATTCCCTAAAGTCTTCATGGGCTCAATTTTTCCTCTCTCCTCCATCTACCCAAAACCCATGGGAATTTTTCCCCAAAATGTCCCTGTTTTTGAATGTTTTTCCCAAATTGCCCTACTTTTTAAAAAAAATTCCAAAACGCCATATTCGCTTTCTAAAAAAGCGAGTTTGGGATTTATCCCATCGCTTTTCCAGAAAGCGAGTGTGAGGCTTTGGTTTTCACTTACCTACACTCGCTTTCTAAAAAAAGCGAGGGGATTTATCCCACTGAAAAAGCGAGTGTCGATTGGGGCTTTTTAGCCCCCAGGCTCGAATTTTAGGTCTCACTTTCTCTTTCAACTCTCTATCTTCCTCTTCCTCTCCTAACCCTGAAACCCTAACCCATCTCTCATCTTATTTTCATCGTTTAACCCAAAAAATCCTCGCATTTCTCATCTCATTTTGATTTTCCATTTCTCTCATTTACATATCTCATCTCGATTAACCCAAAAATCCTAAACCCCAATATCCAAGAGTTTGTTCATTTTCAAATTTGGGGATACAGAGTGCGGTTGAAGGAGCTTTTTCGACCTACTATTCATTATCTACATATTCAATTACCTTACTTTAATGGTATATTTCTCATAATTTTGCTTTTTTTAATTTCGTGTTCCATTAACATTGTATGTGTGTTAATTTGACCCAAAATCACCCATTTTTTTGATTTTACAAGTAAACATTGGATCTTCAAAATCACCCAAAATTTGCCTTGCACTAACATTGGATTTTTAGTTTTCAGTTAATTAAGCATTATTATCGAACATGTTTGTTTATAAGTATGTTATAAATTTTTGAGTATATGTAGGTATATAGTATAATCCATTTTGAGTATATGTAGGTATACAGTGTAAAAATTGGATATATATGTAGATATATGTAGGTTATATATTTTTGGTATAGTTAATAACAATTTGTTTAAGTTGTAGTGTACTCTCGGTTATTATAAATGGTACGCACGATGGGTAATGTGGAGGAAGGATCGAGTAGTAGACCTCCAAATACTCGAGGCGACGGACCACGTACTTCTTTTGGCCCACCTCCTCGCGGTGGACATGGTCTTGGTCGTAGTGGTACCGAATAATTGTTTTTATTCGATTAGTTTAATTATCATACAATAAAATTTAATATCGGTATATTGATTTAAATGTTATTGTTGTGTAGGTCTCAACTAATCCAAATGTGGCGGACCCTTCTTCATTAGCCCCTTCTTCATCAGTTTATGTTCCTCATGGAGGTCCAGGTCCCCTCGACCCTACACTGCTTACTCTCCAATCGCATCACCATTCAAAGGACATGTGGAAAGGCGAATCTAAGGAGTACATTTAGGGGGGGTCATCTACTTCCTATGCGTCCACGGATTCATGAGATTCTACGGGATTGCGGGTTATATGGTATTGGGCTGATGAGCTCCATCAAATGTGATTGTCCTCTTCTTACCGCACTTCTTAAGAGATGGCAGCCTAAAAGCGACTGTTGAGTCGATAGATTTTCAGAGATCAGCTTGGCTCTGGAAAATCAATCTACTCAACGGTCGCTTTCTTAAAAAGCGGAGGTTTCGCCTACACTCGCTTTCTGATTTCGCCTCCTCGATTTCAGAAAGTGAGTGTAGGCGAAACCTCCTCGCTTTCTGAGAAAGCGACTGTGGATTAGATAGATTTCCAGAGTCAAGCTTGTCTCTGGAAATCTATCTAATCCACAGTCGCTTCTCAGAAAGCGATATGGTTTAAATAAGATTCGCTTTCTGAGAAAGTGAGTTTAGGGAGAAAAAAATTCCGTTACAACATACATATGCACTCTACCATATATGTACTTGTAACTCCCTGTTCCAGTTGTACGTATTTAATTACGTGAATTTTTGTACTTCAATCTTTAGATCAGTTTTATTTTTCTCTTTGGACTCTTTATTTAGAGCCAGAATATTTTTCTGATCAATTCCATAATTTTGTGATTCTTCGACCGGAGTTTAAATACAAATTTTAAACCCTGATTAATCATAATCCTAATCCTAACCCACTCCCGCTAATCACTCACTCAAAGCCAAACCACCCTGCCTAATTCTACGCCTAACTTTCTCATTTTTCTCCTACTCTACTCTAACTCCACCACCCTACTACTCCTAATCCTCTCTAATCCGTCAACCTCCCCTTCTATCTTCTTTTACATTTTTCTACACCCCCATCTCTTTCTCCCCTTATTTTATACACAGACCATGCATGCATGCACAGTCATTATATATTATATATATATAATGTACACACTCAAACACACTTGCACACACCATGCACACATGGTCTCTTTCCTTTCTTTATATTTATATATCCACATATACATACAACACACTCCTATCCCTTTCTTTCTATATATATACACACACATACATATCACACCTCATCCTCATCTCTACGTCTCATTCTTCACTTCTCCTTCTCTTCCTCTGCCTTCTTCACACCCGAGAACTCAAGCTAACACTAGAGCTCCACTTTACCTTCCAGCTTCGAGCCAACGACTCCGCTTCTACGGTCCCGTGAACCCCGAAAAACAACCTGACGCCGCGCCATCTCCTCATTGTTGTTGTCGCTCATCACCGTCGCTCACCATTGCTACCGTTGCTCGTTCGTTGCCGTCTTGCCGCCATTCTTACCACCGTTGTGCCGCCATCTGTTGCCTGCGTCGCTTCTTCTTTCCGTGGTTAACACCACCACCGTAATCGTCATGTTATAAGGCAAGTATCTTATACACTCTTTTTGTTCTCGTACAAGCATTTTCCTTGGACTCGTGGCAAGTAGTCTAGTTATCATCATGTTTTATTATCAAATTCCGTTCTAGTCACTTGTTCCATGCTATATCAACTCAAGAGTGAACCGTTAACACATTTCGAATCGTGTTACTGAATATCGAATATTCAACCTTACTATCTCTAAATTTCTTGACCTTGCACTAAGAATTCGACCATGTTCCCGATACTGGATTGAAGATTTTCTACGTGGAAGTTGTAGCTCATCGAGTCCCGAATCCATAACATCTTATAGTTTCTCAATCGGATGTATAGATTGTGAGATACCACGATTTTAGTACTGTCATATCGTGAGTACCTGAACCTGTACGGGATCACTAACCGGTCTCTTGTATTGAGAATTCGACAATATTTCTGACACTGATCGAAAAACTTTCTGCATGAAAATCATAGCCCTTCGAGTCTAGATATCCAGAACATCCTACAGTTTCTCAATCCGATGTATAGATGTGAGATATCGCAATTCTAGTATTATGACTCTAAATTTCTAGAATGCACACGAAACATCGAAACCAGCGAAGAATGGATTTGTACGCATAGCTACTGTCTCTAGAATGTATCGTGTGAATATGGGTTGGAACCGGAAGAGAGTCTACTTTCTAGAATCTCTGACGGAATTAGATTTGCTTTTCTGTAACAACGGAAAAGTAAATTTGAATGCAGATATGTCAAGTTGTCTAAAAATTCATTTCTACGTTTTTGCATATAAACCCGTTATTTTTCATAATTAATGAACTGAGTGTATTATTGTTCTTATAATAATAACTTGCGTAGATATAATAGGTTGATAGCATGCATTTTATACCACTTGATAATTTTATAATAACTACTCTCGATACATGTGCTCGTTTTACGTCTCATATCCATGATTACTGCCCTTGATATTTTCCTTGATTAAACTATCTTGATTACACCGTTCCACTAGTCGTACCAACTTTATGTTCATAATAAAAGAATAACAAGTCGGGGTTATAAGGGTACGACCTAATAGTGGACAATATAGGGGAAAAAATTCTCGGAAGGGGGCCCGTATTTCCCGAAATAGTGATTCTTGATTCTCGATTACACAATTTTTGATTACATAATTCTCAATTACATGATTCGTGATTACATGACTCGATACTATCACTAGAAGATCCGAGTACGTAATCCTATAGAATTCACTACTTAAGTCTAAACGTCACATAATTGATATGCACTGAACTTGTGGTATGGGACACAGGATTGCGTGCATTAGATAAGTTTAAAATAGATAAACTTGAGATTTTCACTAAGCATGATTCTTGATTACATGACTCTTGATTCTTGATTACATGACTCTTGATTCTTGATTACATGACTCTTGATTACATGACTCACGATCCTTGATTACATGATTATTGATTAACTGCGCCTAGGTTACCAATTACTTATATCTTGAAATCTTGAATATACTAGTTACAGTTATTACTTACATGATCATATTGTCCCAGTTCTTTGCTTCCTTTTATATTGTATTTGCACTGCTACTTCTTATTTCCTCCATGTTATATCTTGTTATATTACCCCTTTTTCTTCTTGTTGATACTTGCTGCCCGAAACTTGCTCTAACGTGTACATTTCTATTTTTCTTTGAGTTAATAATTATACAAATACTAATGGACCCGACGAGCACTCTCTAGACGATCGTTGCTGCTTTCTTACTACTTCATGTTGTTTTTCTTTCAGTCTTTATTTTATCTAGTTGTTATAGCGAATTGCTTATCGTACTGTTTTAATTCTGGCACCTTGTACTCCCGGGCATCTTGATCCGATGTTGATGTATTATCCAGATGATGGTTATTCTATTTCCAGCTCATGTAATTATTATATTTGGCTGCGTGAATGTTTATAAAGATCTTGTTGGGCTTATAATTGTACAGCTTATGAATGATGTATATCATTTGCTGGACCTCAATTGCATGCCTGTATTTCCGTATAGTGGGAAGCAGGGCATGAAATCAAGACACAATTACAAGCTATTGCAAAGTTGACAAAACAAACACAAACACATTCGAATTTCACATCGATTAAATGTTTAGAGATCCTCCATTACTACATCTCCGCTTATTGTGTCCATGCAACTCACATTTTGAACATTTCATGCCCATACCTCTGCTAGACCTATCTCTCACATCCATGTCGTTGGGAATTCTCGTCGATCTTGGCCGGCCTTTCCTTGAACGTCGCAGACTTGCATCAGCTACGAGTCGTGGTCAATCAAAAGTAGGCCAATATGCTGGATCTAGAGTTTGATGAAAGAAGGGAGCCCATGTTTGTGCTAATGAAGTAACTAAGTAAAATTTATCAACAAAAAGCTTGTAATCGATTGCACGATATGCACAAGCTGCCAAAACATGAGAACATGGAATATGATATAGTTGAAATTTCATACATGTGCATGTTTTAGTACCCAAGTTAACAGTGTGCAAGTTCCAACCATTCCATTCTCCATTTACCATGCGTAGACTTGTTTTGACGGCAAAAACTCCAGATTCATGATAAAACATTGTAACCTCATGTCGGTTTGCTCTCTCACGCCGACTATCGATCCTGTACTCTTCGAGCAAAAATCTTCCCTTCAGATAAAAGTTTATTGTCTTCCTGTCGACGAGTAGTAAAGTAAGAATTTAGACGATAACAGATCATCTCTACAATCACAGTTACCGGTAAACTATGGACACCTTTGAAGACTGAATTGAAGACTTCTGATAGGTTCGTAGTCATTATGACATATCGACAACCTTCATCTGCATAAAGTGCCCATTTCCTAACCGATTTCTCTTTCAACCAATTAGCCGCCTCGACATTGATGGTTTCAAGTTCAGCGAGTTTGGTATTGAACTTTTTGGGTTGGTTTTGACATGCTATAATTTTAGTTTTTTTTTTCTTCAGTGCCTTGCTACCAAATTTACTGAAGAAATTTGTAGCGAAATGACGCATACACTAACGATAATATGCATTAGGTTCGTTCCAAGCTCCATTTTGCAATTCCATAGCAGACAAAATACCAACATGACGATCAGAGATAACACACAACTCAGTACGATCAGTGATAAGATACCGAATGCAACTCATGAACCATGTCCAAGTATTTATAATCTCTCCATCAACTAATGCAAATGCAAATGGAAATAAGCTATCATTCGTATTCGGGAAAACAACAATTAACAAACAGCCCTTATACTTACCGTACAAGTGAATTCCGTCAACACTAATAACAGGTCTGCAAGACTTGAAACCTTCAATCGAAGGACCAAATGCCCAAAATACTCCTTTGAATGTTTTCTCGCCAGGACTAGACAGATATTTATCCTAGTGGGCAACGGTTCCTGAATTTGTTGCTTGTATCGCTCATAGAAGAAAAGGCAACTTCGTATATGCTTCTTTGAAGGTATCGAACAACCTCTCAATTGCCTTTTGTTTTGCAATCCAAACTTTCTTATATAAAATCTGATAATTATATTGTAGTTTCACTATCTCAATAATGGCCCGCAGTGTTAAACCTATATCAAACTTCACCACACTCACAATCAAATTGCAAACAGGGTTAGAATCAACTTTACAACGATCTTGATTCAACGTGGGATTCGTACAAGTATGGGGCCTAACTATATTCTTCACCACGAAATTTGTCTCGCCTTTTGGAACTATTGCTTGTAATCTCCAATGGCAGCCACCATCACTTACTACTGGGGGATTTTGCATCATCTCCTCAATTGTATGTTTTTTAGGTGCCAATTTACATTTAATGGTGTGCAGTGTCGGTGAAGATTTCAATGTGACGAATTCACGATGAATCTTTGATAGAATACAACTTCACAGCCTGCTGAATCGACTCTTTACTTATAAACTCCTGTCCAATATACAATTCGTCTACATTGGATGAACCAGACGACTCTTGTGGAACTTAATGTGTTCTAGTACCTTGTGTCATCTCCTCGGTAACATGAGCGTTAACATTGGCATAGCTATCAGTAGCTCTCACTTCATTAGACCCTGTTGTTATTTGTGTTTACATTTGCATATTCATCATTTTCGTCCCCATCATCATTTTCTACACTCTCCTCAACTTCATCGTCCATTTCTTCCTCTTCTTCATCATCCTCTAATAGGTCGTTGTTAATGGTAGCATTTTGAAATAATTCAAATAAAGTGTCATTTTGAACATATTCATGAACCGGACTAGGTTGACGTGGCAACTCAACATTTGTAGAATACGGGCTTGTTGTATTTGTGAATGTGTCTTCATGTGGGGATAGTGGGATTGCTTGTGAAGTTTGAACGGGATTAAACCTCATCTGTTGTGTCGGTACTTCTCGTACGAAGTTTGAACTAGGATTATCATGTGGCTGAGCATTCATAATTTGGATTTGCTGAATATATAACTCCAATGCAGACCAACTACAATTGGGATCAAGTGTCCTAGCAATCACTGACTTCAAAGCATTATTAGTGGATACAGGCACTGTCATAAAATACTGACCATCTCATTTTCCTGCTGCGTACCGAGCTAAAATTTTCACATTCCATAAATCCCTATTCCAATTAGTAACTTCATAAATTTTCTCAACTATTTCTGCCAATTTAATGGTATGAGGTGCCCAAACTATTTCAGGATCAACGACACTATAACAACAACCTATCTTTGGATCACAAATTATTTCACCACCAAAAAATAACCAAAGAGGAATATCTTAATCCATACCTATGTATATTTATACGAATATACGAGTTATTATCTACCCACAAACAAAACCTACAAAAATGTACAAAATAATATGTGATATAAATCATACCTTCACAGGCTTATTCGGAAGGATATAGCCGTAGATATATGGGTAGAAGAGTTGGAGTTGCTATCCACTTCAAGTTTATCAAATTTCCAAAATATGGATCTTTTGGAAAATAGGTTTAGGGTTTTGAGAGTGTAAGGTGAGAGGGATGGGAAATATTAAGTGACGTCGAAACAAGATGAGAGATGCGAGGAATTTTGGGTTAATCAAAGAAATTTTAAGATGAAATGGGTTAGGGTTTCGGGGTTAGAAGAGGAAGAGGAAGATAGAGAATTCAAAGAGAAAATGAGATCTGAAATTCGAGTCAGGGGGCTAAAAAGTCCCAATCGACACTTGCTTTTTCAAAAAGCGAGTGTGGGATAAATTTCCTCGCTTTTTGAGAAAGCGAGTGTAGGCAAGTGAAAACCAAAGCCTCACACTTGCTTTCTGAAAAGGCAATGGGATAAATCCCAAACTCGCTTTTTCAGAAAGCAAGTAAGGCGTTTTAGAATTATTTTAAAAAAAGTATGACAGTTTGGAAAAAACTTTCAAAAAGAAGGACAGTTTGGGAAAAATTCAACCCATTTACGAATTTTTTGCCGTCATAGGCCACTTTTTGATAGTATTTGCGTTTTTGGGCCAGGTCCCAAACAATTAGCGTTCGTGGGCTAGCCACTGCCACGTCAGCAGTGGCCCCTATTGGGAATAGCGGCCTCTTCATTTCGAGGTCGCTAATGGGAATAGCGATCTATGTTTTAATTTTTTTTGAATTTTTTGTTTGCCGTCGCTATTCCCACTAGCGACCTTAGTATAATGAGATTAGTCGGCTCGAATGAATGTATTGAGACACTTAGCGATTCCTAAAAAGTTTTTCCCAAAAATTTAAAACTGAGGTTGCTATTACTAAGGTCGCTATTCCCAATAGCGACCTCAGTAGGAAACACAATCTACTTATTTTTTGTAAAATTTGCAAAATAGTTTTATAACTAAGGCCTCTACTGGGAATAACGGCCTTAGTTAATGAAGGCCTCTACTGGGAATAACGACCTTAGTTAATGAAGGCCTCTATTCCAAATAACGACCTTAGTTTTAAAAAAAAAATTGATTGTCATTTTTCAGAGAGCAAAAGCTCTCTAGATTTTGCCAAGTGCTATAATACAACTCATTAAAGCTAAGGTCGCTGGTGGGACTAGCGACCTCAGATGGGGTCGTAACGACTTAAAAGCAATTAGAGGGTCCATCTGAGGTCGCTATTGGGAATAGCGACCTCAGTTGGAAGAGGTCGCTAGTGGCATTAGCGACCTCCTTTACACATACTCAGCCCAATCCTCTCCCGTACTCTACCAAGTGTGGGAGTACAAATTTGGTGGGTATGAAGAGGCCGCTATTTTCAATAGTGGCCGCTGCTGACGTGGCAGTGGCTAGCCCACAAATGCTAATAGTTTGAGACCTGATCTAAAAACACAAATACTATCAAAAAGTGGCCTAGTACGGCAAAAAATTCCCCATTTACTCCCCCACCTCTTCAATGAGAATGAAGAATATGAAGCAAAGGATAGTTTTTCAGAGTTTTGAGAGGCGATTTTTCTCCCAAAAAAAGAAAAGAAAGAGAGACAGAGGCGATTGATTCTTTCCTGACACTTGAATTATAAGCCTGTTTTTTCATTTCTTGCATTGCCTGCACTCTTCCACAATTCCCTTTATTCCTTCCTTCAATCCAATAATTACCCTTTATTAGTAATGGGTTCTTGGGTATTGAGTCCACCAATGTGTAGACAATGGCATCTGAAGGCTCTGCAGTGAAGACTCTGGAGTTTACCCCAACATGGGTTGTTGCCTCCGTTTGCACTGTCATTATTGTCATCTCTCTCGCTGCTGAGAGAATCCTTCACTATCTTGGAGAGGTAATTTCTTGCAGTTAATGTTTTCCTCTTCTTCTTTTGCTTCATTTATTGAGCAGTGGTAGTCGTGTTTAATTTTTGCGGATGGAGCCCACTAGCAAATAATGCAGATGTTATTTTACATGGCTCCACTTTCTTCTATTTCGAATCTATAAAGGCTGAGTAGCACTGATCACTTGGAAGATACCATTTTGGTGCTTTTGATTGTTACTCCAATTGGGTTAGAGAAATGGTATGAATTGTTGGAGTGAGTAGTTAAGACTGTAGAATGCTCACCATTTTTGCTTCCCAATGCTTACCGTCGTCTGACTTTGCTATCTGTTCAATATTGTTATCAGAATGGGTTTGAACAATGACAAAGGGAAATGTGCAGTGCACTGGTAAATTGTTTACAGGGCTGGCCCCCACCTTGAGGCCGGTGAGGCGGCCACCTTAGGCCTCTGGATTTTTTGCAATTTTAAGGATTCCCAAATTTGTATTTCCCTTGAAAGTATTGGCACATATTTTGCACGTAAAAAAAATTATATTGTTATTAGGGACCCCAAAAATAATTATTTGGGTATTTCGCTTCGGGCTCCCGGGAACTCAGGGTCGGCCTTGATTGTGTACTACTGGACACAAGAATTTGGAGCAAATGTAGAGTACATTTTCATTTTTGCTCTCTCTCACAGTAGTATAAAGGTAATGCTCAAAGTGCAGTACAGCTAGCATTACTCTGACTATGAGAGCTTATTATTGCTTTCTTATCGCATGAATGTAATAGATGTTGGACTGTATGGAAGTAATAATTTATTACTTTAATAAAGTAATAAATAATGGATGTGTTGACAGCGCTTACAGAGAGGGTGACCACCTTCTTGCATACTTAATCACACACAAGAATTGACGAGGACATCGGTTCTGTTTTGTTTTATTTTGAGATTTAGCTATATGTAGTAGTTTTACAATTTGCACTCGTTATTTTCTGCATTAGAATATTTTGAATTTTTGTATTGAGATTTTGTTTTGAGCCTATATATAGGCCTTGAGAATAATGAGAATATATGATATTATTGATTAAAAAAATTATTGTATTAAGTTATTGCTCTTCATTCATCTTTTTCTGTGAGATATTGAGATAAAATTACTAGGGTTTGTCGTCATCCCTCCTCGCTATCTTCTTCTTGCCCTTCTTCCCGAACCCAACAACCCAGCCACGCATCCTGCCTCCGTCCACTCCATTGCCTCGCTGCTCGCACCCCGACTTCCACTATTCGCACACCTCCAACACGCCCCTCGCTGCCCCTCCGGGTGCCACCACCGCAAGCACCCCGATGACTACCTCATCTCCACTTGATCGCTGCCCTCCATTGCCATCTGCTCAAGCCTTGACAGCCATCTGCAACCTCTGACCACCCCCATTGCTCCCTCTATCACCATCGACACCTTCTACACTCCAAACCCCCCCAAACCCTAACCCTAATCTCCAAATCCTAATCAAATCTGAACCCAAATCCCTAAATCCATTTCAAATTCGAAACCCTAATCCCCAAATCCACTTCAAATCTTAAACTTTAATTCTCGCGTCAAGGAAAGGAGCTTTAGAGGAGTACAATACCATTGAAGGCGACGATTGGCAACTTCTTCCTTCATCTGTGGTGCCGACACTTCCATCCAACCCCGGTAAACTCCTTCCACTTATCACATATTTATGATACTGCTTTATCATCTCTAGATTATTATTTGGATTATCTGTCGTCCACAAATATTGAGTGTGTGTTTCTACTTGCTAATTAGAGTACAAATCTTTATTGAGTATGTTACTAGCTAAGAACAAATAAGTATAATTGTTGATTGTTAGGCGTGAACTTTTAATTGGGCTTGTTAAACTTATCTCATATCTTGAAAATCCATTCCAATTAATAGTTTTAATTTCTAACTTAATCTGCATTACTTGTTGGTAAACTTGATCATTTGATATTCTTGGAAAATTCTCTGTCTAGGGTTAACTTGACATTATTTTGGTGTCAGAGCAAAGGTTTTTAAAACTCTAGTTCTTGCATCATTTAGTCATAATTTGTGCATTCATTTAGCAACCGTTCTTGCATCATTAAAAAAAGTTTGCATTCATTTTAGGGTTTTTTCCTTCTTTCTTTATTTAATCATTTCAGATTTTAAAAAAAATCATTTTAGGTGCATTTAGGACACGTTTCAAATGCACGTCACCACGACCCCTATAATTTAGCGAGCCCATTTTCGAATTGAAATTGACAACTTTGATATTTCCACTACTCACTACCATTCAAGCAACTCTTGTCAATATCTATCAGAGACTTGAGAATGTGGAATTGAATCAAAACGTTGCCCCTGAGCTTCATCGTCAGATTCCTCAAGGGAATGATTGTAATGACCGATGTCAAGATCGTGACCCTGACAAACAATACAAGAAGAATGTTAAGGCGGACGTTCCCCACTTTAAAGGCCGTATGAAATCCCAATCTTATCTTGATTGGATCCATGCCATGGACCACTACTTCATGTGGTATGATATGAGCGAAGCCCTGAAGGTTAAATTTGTCACGATAAAATTGACTGGTAAAGCTCAATAACATTGGATCAATCTTGAACATGCCCGTAGATGCCGAGGTCTGGCACCCATAGGCACTTGGGAGGCTATGAGAGAGAAGCTCACTGAGAAATATGTGCCTCTATCATTCCATACCCGAATGCTTGATTTGTGGAATCAACTTTATTAGGGAAGCAAATTCACCCAAGAGTATGTAGATAAGTTCGATGACTTCCTCATTCTGTGCAATGCTTTAGGTAAAGAGAGCGAAAAACAAACCCTCATTAGGTTCAGAGCTGGACTACGAGCTGATCTTAGGAACGAGCCAATTCATAGAAATGTGGACTCCAACGACTTATTTCCTTGTCCTCGTTATGGATTCCCTTAAAGCAAGTTCCCCCTACAAGTCCAGCAATTCGAGAGATCATTCCTCTAGAATGACCTCCACTGACCCCTCTTCTCAGTACCCAAACAATTCTTACCCAAGCCAACCTACTTTAAATTCCTATCCACCTAAAAATGATAACACGGGTAAGAACATTGAAAGAGACTACTCTAAGATTGATTGTCTCACTAAGTGCTATAAATGCAAGGAATACGGCCATATTGCTAGCAACTGTCTTAGCCCTTGTAGGATCAACATTATAGAAGGTACCGCTATCATTGTTGATGAGCCTAACAATGAGTTTACATATGAACCTCATGTAAGTGATGACTTTGATGAAGAAGAGGATGACCAATCTCTCAACTGTATTCGGCCGATCCAATCACCTCCATGAATATACCTGGGTCACCCATTCCTTCCCAAGTCACTTAGCAGCCCATAGATTTTATCCCTGTGTTAGAACATCACTTAGAGTCTGTATCCACATTTGCATCCTGCATTCATGATTTGCATAGAGAAATTTCCAAGTAAATTAATGAAAAGAATTTTAACTACAAGTTAATAGCAGATACTAGAAGAAAATTTAAAATATTTGATGTTGGTGACGAAGTGATGGTTCAGATTCGTCCGGAACGGTTTCCAGCTGGATCTGGTAAGAAATTGAATACACATGTTGCAGGCCCATTTAAAATTTTGCATAAAATCAATGATAATGCCTATGTCGTTGACCTCCCCAAAGGTTTTGGCATAAGTAAGACTTTCAATATTGAGGATCTCGTACCTGATGAAGGCCCAAAATTTAACCCTAGAAATTCTCTTATAGATGAGCCTACCTTGCAGCCTAATAGTGAGATTCCCATATTTCTCCTTTACCTGATACTACTTACCTACCGACAGACAAATTGGATAATATTTTAGATGATTAGGTAAAATCTATTAGAGATGGTGGTATTCATAGGTATTTGGTGAGATGGAAGAACAAGCCGAAGTCGGAGGATACTTGGATTGATCGTGAAGAGCTCCAGCACTTAGATCCAGATCTTTTGCGCACTATGAAATGGTCATTGGTTTTGACTTAACTGGGTCGAGCTCTCTCTCACCCGGAGAGAATGATGAGAACATCGATTTTGTTTTGTTTTATTTTGAGATTTAGCTATATGTCGTAGTTTTGCAATTTGCACTATTTATTTTCTGCATTAGAATATTTTGAAGATTTGTATTGAGATATTGTTTGAGCCTATATATAGGCCTTGAGAATAATGAGAAGGTATGTTATTATTGATTAAAAAAATTACTGTATTGAGTTATTGCTCTTCATTCATCGTTTTGTGTGAGACATTGAAATAAAATTATTAGGGTTTGTGAGAAATCCTAAGAAAGTATTAGGGTTTGTGAGAAGCTCTAATTACACCCCAATTCCCAAATTAATCAAAACCCTAACTCCTTCACAGCCGTCATCTCTCCTCTCTTTCTTCTTCTTGCTCTTCTTCCCGAACCCAATAACCCAGCCCCGCATCCTGCTTTCGTCCACTCCATTGCCTCGCTGCTCACACCCTGACTTCCACTATTCGCACACCTTCAGCACGCCCCCCCGCTGCCCCCCGAGCGCCACCACCGCAAGCACCCCGACAACTCCCTCTTCTCCACTCGATCTCTGCCCTCCTTCGCCATCTTCTCAAGCCCCGACAACCATCGCGCAACCTCCGACCACCCTCCATTGCTTCCTCCATCACCGTCGACACCTTCTCCTTTCCAAATCCCCTCAAACCTTAACCCTAATCTCCAAATCCAAATCAAATCCGAACCCAAATTCCTAAATCCACTTCAAATTCAAAACCATAATCCCTAAATATGCTTCAAATCTTAAACTCTAATTCTCACGTCAAGGAAAGGAGCTTTAGAGGAGTACAATACCATTGAAGGCGACGATTGACATCTTCTTCCTTCATCTGTGGTGACGACATTTCCATCCAACCCCGGTAAACTCCTTCCACTTCTCAAATATTTGTGATACTGCTTTATCATATGTAGATTATTATCTGAATTATCTGTCGTCCACAAATATTGAGTGTGTTTCTATTTGCCAATTAGAGTACCAATCTTTATTGAGTATGTTACTGGCTAAGAATGCGCAAGTATAATTGTTGGTTGTTAGACATAAATTTTTAATTGGGCTTGTTACTTATCTTATATCTTGAAAATCCATCAAACCAATTAATAGTTTTAATTTCTAACTTAATCTGTATTACTTATTGGTAAACTTGATCTTTTGATATTCTTGGAAAATTTTCTGTCTAGGGTTAAGTTTACATTAAGAATACAATTAAGATAAAGGTTAAGGATGTAAAGGCACCTAAAGTTTATATAAATTCCCTACACACATCTAAAGTAAAAATAATACCCTAATAACATCCAAAGTTTTAAAAATTGGACCAAAAAGCACCCGTCGTTAAGTTTTTCGTTAAGTTAATGAAATATTCTTTTTAACGAGTTTAAACCTGTTTAAAATAGTGTGAAATGTCAATTTTACCCTCATCTCTTAATGGGTTTAAAACCCGCCATCTCCACTGTCCGTCTCCACAACCATCTACACTGCCAACACCACCGACCACCACCACCACAATCTCCACCATCATCTCCAAACACCACCATCTCCACCATCTCCATCAAATCATCTCCTTTAACCACCGAAACCCATCTCCGTCAACTTCCGAAACCCGTCAACCACCACCATCTCCAACCACCATCACCACCTCTAACCATCGTCACCATCACCGGCCACCATCTCCACCATCATCTCCACCACTATCTCCAACCACCACCAAAACTCATCACCATCACCTCCGAAACCCATCTTCACCGACCATCACCACCCCGACCACCATCTCTACCACCTCTGAAACCCATCACCATCACCTTCATCTCCAACAAAAAAAAAAAAGAAATACTGAAAAAAGTTTTTTAAAAAAATAAAAAAAATGAAAAAGACGAACTGAACAGAGAAGAAGAGAGGAGGGTATTTTTGTAATTTCACATTAATTTTGTTAAAACCTGCCCAAATAGCACATGAAATCCTAGCCATAGAAAGAAAGCAGCTGGGATAAAACTAATGTTCATGGCCAGGAGATTTCTTGGGTTACCTAAGAATACAAAGAACCACGTACACACCTTTGAGTAGACAGTCCTCGGTGCATGCATGAATTGGTCAACTAGAAGCGACTTGACCGGTCTTGCCTAAATAAATTATCCTTCCTATGAGCAACAAAACTAGAAAATGGTGAATTTTAAATATTAGCAAAAAGTTTCAAGTTGGGATCCATATCTCACATGGAGACACCTTAGAAGACCACTCTTAGATAGCAAATCAGAAGTTAGAGCATACTTTTTTTGAGACAAGTAGGTATCATACTTCTTCCAGGCAACCTCAATACCAAGAAAATAATGAAGAAGCCTCGTATCCTTCGTTTGAATGTCGAAAGCTAATGGCGCATGGCATATTCAATAACCTATTAGTCAGTGCTAGTGATGATAATATTATCCACATGCACGAAGAAAATCACAGCCCTATGCACACTATGATGGGTGAACATGGAGTGGTCGGCCCAACTACAACCGAAGCTATGGAAGAAAACATCTTGAGTGAACTTGTCAAATCATGCACATGGAGGAATTGTTAGAGACCGTAATGGGGCCTATCTGAGCGATAAACAAGCTTCTATTTTTGAAAATCAAGATGTTGTTGCAAGTGGCAAGTCTCTTTGCTAGTGAGTAAGAGGTCGGGGGTCTGAACCCCCGCTTGCATCAATCCCTTAATGTGGGATGTGAAAGTGTGGGCGTTGTGGATGGGGTGGGTGTACGGCTATGTTCCTAAAAAAAGAGAGGTTGCATGATAATGGTCTCATGAAGATCACCATGAAGGAATGCGTCCTTATCATCCAATTGTTGAATAGACAATGACTAACTAGATACCAAAGGTTAAAATGCGAATGGCAAAGTCAAGGCCGCAACCATCCCCTTTGCCAAAAAGACACTCACCCGAGTGAAAAATGCGCCTAGCAATAGAAACAAATATGTAATTTGCAGTAAAATGTATATGCATAGAGACCAACTAATATATAAAAATAATAAGGCAAAACAAGTATCCACATAAAAACGGAATCTGCAAAACACGCGTCATAAAAAAGTATGTGGA